>CM069131.1:166286337-166886337 GCA_035221665.1 Okamejei kenojei
TGAGAGGGAATCTTATTGAAACATATAAGATTGTTAAGGGTTTGAACACGCTAGAGGCAGGAAACATGTTCCCGATGTTGGGGGAGTCCAGAACCAGGGGCCACAGTTTAAGAATAAGGGGTAAGCCATTTAGAACAGAGACGAGGACACAATTCTTCTCACAGAGAGTAGCGAGTCTGTGGAATTCTCTGCCTCAGAGGGCGGTGGAGGCTGGTTCTCTGGATACTTTCAAGAGAGAGCTAGATAGGGCTCTTAAAGATAGCGGAGTCAGGGGATATGGGGAGAAGGCAGGAATGGGGCACAGATTGGGGATGATCAGCCATGATCACATTGAATGGTGGTGCTGGCTCGAAGGGCCGATTGGCAAAATCCTGCACCTATTGTCTATTGTCAAGCAGCACCCGTGAAAAGAGAAAAGATAACACTTCAGATTGAAAACAATTTAATCTGTTTTGATGAACGATTTTCAAACTCAAACATTAACTCTTTCCCTTTATGCAGTTGCTGCCATACCTGATCTGCTAAGTTTTTCCCAGCATTTTCCGTTATTTCTTTGTGCCATCTTCTAGCGCAACATATGACACTTGCCTTTACTCTCCATTAAAATGAAAAGTAATGGGTGTTCTCTGGTCATCTCAGGCCCAGTCAGCCAGTGTATGACCATGACTCTAAATTTTTGTAATAGCAAATTTTTGTTGGATCTTTAGTCCATGAGTTAAGTATTGGACTGAATTGTGCTAGGAGACAATCAATTTTCATGTCTCCTAGCACAATTCCGGAGGTTTCAACCTTTGTGTGATATAAATATATATATTTTTTAATTTTTTTTTTTGAACATTAGTGTATGATATACAGATGGAGATATTCATGCTCTTGCAGGTTTTGTTTGTGTAATAAAAAGGAAACAGAAGAGAAAAATGAGTAACACAATCTTTGAAAGGGTGAACTTTTAAAAAGAGCTAAGCTAACTGAATCCCAGGAACGGAATAATGGCTCACCCATCACAACTCTGTTCAAAGCCACCAACTCCATCACCCTGCCTGGTAATCTGTCCAAAATTGATCCAGATTGTTCACAATCGTGGTGTGATTAAAAAAAAACTCTGATCCCATGTAATTTACGATTCCACCTCCATAATCACCTTTCTCCTTCCTTGCCTTAGTTCTCTTTTGTTTGGAATTGCATATATTCCTTTTGGACCTGACAATGCGGCTGGCTTTGCTCATTATTCTCATACTGGAAGGCATTCAAAAATCTGCTTTCCATGCCCTAATTTACAAGGCCCATTCATACTCAGCTTGCTTAACTGGGATTCAGTGTGGACGATTACAAACTATTTTCAAATCCTCGTGTCTAACATTCTCCGGCAGCACAATAACACAAGATGTGTTTTTTTTTCAAATCTCTGCCCTCTTGTACACCCTTATTCATTTGTATTACTGTTGGCTGCAGAGCTCAAAGATCAGGTACTCTCCCAAGATACAGTGCCCTCTATAATGTTTGGGACAAAGACTCATCATTTCTTTATTTGCTTCAGTACTCCACAATTTGAGATTCATAATAGAAAAAAAATCACATGTGGTTAAAGTGCACATTGTCAGATTTTAATAAAGTCAATTTTTATACATTTTGGTTTCACCATGTAGAATTTACAGCAGTGTTTGTACATAGTCCCCCCCCCCCCCCCTCCTATTTCAGGGCACCAGCAATGTCATGTAAATGAAAGTAGTCACATTTAGCATTTTGTTGCATATCGTTTACATGCAATGACTGCTTGAAGTCTGCGATTCATGGACATCACCAGTTGCTGGGTGTCTTCTCTGGTGATGCTGTGCCAGGCGTGTATTACAGCCATCTTTAACTTATACTTGTTTTGGGGGCTAGTGCCCTTCAGTATATAAAAGGCGTGCTCAATTGGGTTCAGTTCGTGTGATTGACTTGGCCACTCAAGAATTGACAATTTTTTAGCTTTGAAAAACTCCTTTATTGCTTTAGCAGTATGTTTGGGATCATTGTCTTGCTGAAGAATGAACCGCCGACCAATGAGTTTTGAGGTATTTGTTTGAACTTGATCAGATAGGATGTGTCAATACACTTCAGAATTCATTATGCTACTACCATCAACAGTTGTGTCATCAATGAAGATTGATGCCAGGCATGTATTGCAGCCATCTTTAGCTTATGCTTCTTTTGGAGGCTAGTAACCTTCAGTTTTCTCTTCAGCGTATAAAAATCATGCTCAGTTGGGTTCAGATCGGGTGATTGACTTGACCACTTGTTTGAACTTGAGCAGATAGGATGTGCCTGTACACTTCAGAATTCATTATGCTACTACCATCAGCCATTGTATCATAATAATAATAATATTTTATTGTCATTACACTTAAGTGCAACGAGATTTGGTTTGCAACTTCCATCCGATGTCATAACTTAATCGACAAATAAAATTTAGGTTTAAATACCCTGAGAACAAGGTTTGTAAAAACGAACATTAGACCAGTAAAATCAACACAGACTAAAGTGCGAGGCCGGGGGAGAAAGTCCATGGGGGTGGAGGGTACTCAGCAGGGCCGGTTCAGAGCCGCTATAGCTCTGGGAATGAAGCAGTTCCTGAGTCTGCTGGTGTGGGCGTAGAAGGCCTTGTAACGTCTGCCAGAAGGGAGTAGTTCAAACAGTCCATTACAAGGGTGAGAGGAGTCTTTATGTTTGCTGACTACCTTCCTGAGGCACCGTGTGTGGTAGATGCCCTCCAAGGCTGGTAGCGGTGTCCCAATAATCTGTTGCGCTCTGTGGACAACGCGCTGAAGAGCTCTCCTCTCCGCCTCCGTGCAGCTGAGATACCACACAGAGATGCTCTCTGTGGTGCAGCGGTAGAAGGTCGACAGCAGCTGTTGGTCAGACCAGTCCGTTTCAATGTTCTTAGGAAGAACAGTCGTTGCTGTGCCTTTTTGACCAGCGCACTGGTGTTGGTGGACCATGTGAGGTCCTCTGAGATGTGAGTGCCCAGAAACTTGAAGCTGGACACTCTCTCCACACTGTCTCCGTAGATGGAGATTGGGGCGTATTCCCCATTCTGCGACCTCCTGAAGTCGATAATCAGCTCCTTGGTCTTGGAGGTGTTTAGCGACAAGTTGTTCAGTGAGCACCAGTCCGCCAGGTTCTGCACCTCCGCTCTATAGTTTGTTTCATCACCGTTGGTGATCAGCCCGTTCACCGTTGTGTCGTCTGCAAACTTGACAATGGTGTTGTTGTCAAATGCAGGGGCACAGTCGTGGGTGAAGAGGGAGTAAAGCATGGGGCTCAGTACACAGCCCTGTGGTGTGCCGGTGCTCAGGGTGATAGTGGAGGACAGGTGCGGCCCCAGTCTCACTCCCTGCGGTTGCTCCATCAGAAAGTTCAGGATCCAATCGCATATCAGTGAGCTGAGGCCTAGCTGGTGGAGTTTGGTGGTGAGCTTGGTGGGGATGACCGTACTGACGGCAGAGCTATATGATGATAATGATATGTGAACCAGTACCTTCAGCAGCCACACATGCCAGGCCATAACACCCCCACCTCCGTGTTTCACAGATGAGGTGCATTTGGGAATTCCTTCTCTCATCCATACTTTGCTCTTGCCATCACTCTGATATGTTAATCTTCTTCTCATCTGTCCACAAGACCTTTTCCCAGAACTGTGGTTGCTTTTTTAAATACTTCTTGGCAAATTGTAACCTGCTCATCCTATTTTTGCAGCTAACCAGTGGTTTGCATCTTGCAGAGTAGCCTCTGTATTTTGGTTCATGAAGTCTGCTGCGGATAGTGGTCATTGACAAATCCACACCCGACTCCTGAAGAATGTTTCTGACCTTTCGGACAGGTGTTTGGGGATTTTTCTTTATCATAGAGAGAATTCTGCTGTCAACAGCTGTGGAGGTCTTCCTTGGCCTGCCAGTCCCTTTGCGATTAGTAAGCTCACCGGTGCTCTCTTTCTTCTTAATGATGTTCCAAACAGTTGATTTTGGTAAGCCCAAGGTTTGGCTGATGTCTCTAACAGTTTTATTCTTGTTTCTCAGTCTCATAATGGCTTCTTTGACTTTCATTGGTACAACTGTGCTGGCTCAAAGGGCCGAATGGCCTACTCTTACACCTATTGTCTATAACTTTGGTCCTCATGTTGATAAACAGCAATAAAAGTTTCCAAAGGTGATGGAAAGACTGGGGGAAAGACTAGGTGCGGAGAGCTTTCCTAAGGAGGCAATGAAACATACTTGAGCAATTACAAACACCTGTGAAGCCATGTGTCCCAAACATAATGGTGTCCTGAAATGGGGGGACTATGTATAAACACTGCTGTAATTTCTACATGGTGAAGCCAATCTGTATAAAAATGGCCTTTATTAAAATCTGATAATGCGCATTTTAACCACATGTGATTGTTTCTATTACAAATCTCAAATTGTGGAGCACAGAGGCAAATAAATAAATGATGGGTCTTTGTCGCAAACATTATGGAGGGCACTCTTTCTTCCCTCAAGATGTTATTTCAAAGCTTCAATTCATGCATATTTTCTCAGGTAGCAGTGTCAACATTTTGGATTTGATTCTGTAAAGTCCCTTCAGCTGTTTTAACTACATTTAAGAAAACAAAACTGCAAGAGATGCAGCAACAGTTCCTCTTCATTTATCTAGAATTTCACTGCCTCCCTTCCTTTTTGGTTTAACCATCCATTTTTTCCTTTAAAATCAATGCAAAAGCAATTCTATTGAGGCTTAAAATTGAAATACATCCTCCAAACGATAAGACATTTGAGTTCTAATTAAGGCAAAGGACTGTTTTCAGTAAATTTTCACACCTTCATAAAATATCTAATTTCACGCTCAGAGACACCAGTATTCTGAGCATTCTTCTGTTTACATCATGTAGAGGCTTTATCTTGCATCAAATTTTAAATTAAGAGAACACACACACTAAACAACAAAGACAAAGTGCTGGAGTAACTCAGCAGGTCAGGCAGCATCTCTAGAGAACACGGATAGGTGATGTTTCATGTTAGAACCCTACAGTGGCTTGCAAAAGTTTTCATACCGGAAAGTTTTCATACTGGAAAATAGGTACTCGGGTTTGAGTACGATTGGAGGGGACAGCCTACCTGGGGGCAGCAACAGCGGCCGGGCCTCCGGCACAGAGACCGGCCCTGATGCTCAGAAGGGTAGCAAAAAGAGGAGGGCAATTATAAAAGGGGACTCTATAGTTAGGGGGTCGGATGGGCGATTCTGTGGATGCAGTCGGGAGACCCGGATGGTAGTTTGCCTCCCTGGTGCCAGGGTCTCGCATGTGTTGGAACGTGTCCAAAAGATTCTGAAAAGGGAGGCAGAGGAGCCTGATGTTGTGGTACACATAGGTACCAATGACATAGGCAGAAAAAGAGACCGGGTCCTGAAGGGAGAATTTAGGGAGTTGGGGGGAAAGTTAAGGAGAAGGACCAAAAGGGTAACGATTTCAGGATTACTGCCTGTGCCGCGTGACAGTGTGAGTAGGAATGGAATGAGGTGGAGGATAAATGCGTGGCTGAGGGACTGGTGCAGTGGGAAGGGATTCATGTTTCTTGATCACTGGGACCTCTTTTGGGGAAGGCAAGATCTGTACAAAAAGGACAGGTTGCACTTGAACCCGAGGGCGACCAATATCATGGCAGGGAGATTTGCAAAGGCTACTGGGGAGACTTTAAACTAGAACGGGGGAGGGACTCAAATAGAGAAAGCTAGTAGTCAGTGTGTGAGGCAGGAGGCAGAGAAGGAAAGCACTCAGACCCAACATGTAAGGGAGAAAGAAGAAAAAGATAATAAACAGAGAATAAGAGGTGGTGGGTTTCTTAAATGTGTTAGCAGAGAGAGAGACTTTAAACTAGAAAGGCTGGGGGGAGGGACTTGGGTAGAGGGGGCTAGGGGACAGGGTGTGGGGCAAGAGGCAGAAAAGGGAAGCACTCGGACCCAAAATGCAGGCGAGAAAGAGGAAAAAGATAATAGACAGAGAATAAGGGATGGTGGGTTTCTAAAATGTGTATATTTTAATGCTAGGAGCATTGTAAGAAAGGTGGATGAACTTAGAGCCTGGATTGACACCTGGAAATATGATGTTGTGGCAATCAGTGAAACATGGTTGCAGGAGGGCTGTGATTGGAAACTAAATATTCCAGGATTTTGTTGCTTCAAGTGTGATAGAATTGGAGGGACCAGAGGTGGAGGTGTTGCATTGCTTGTCAGAGAGGATATTACAGCAGTGCTTTGGCAGGATAGATTAGAGGGCTCGTCTAGGGAGGCTATTTGGGTGGAACTGAGAAGTGGGAACGGTGTAGCAACACTTTTAGGGGTGTATTATAGACCACCAAATGGGGAGCGAGAATTGAAAGAGCAAATATGTAAGGAGATAGCCGATATTAGTAGTAAGCACAAGGTAGTGATTGTGGGAGATTTCAATTTTCCAAAAATAGACTGAGAAACACATTCTGTAAATGGGCTGGATGGTTTGGAGTTTGTAAAATGTGTGCAAGATAGTTTTTTGCAGCAGTACATAGAGGTATCGACCAGAGAAGGGGCAGTGCTGGACCTCAGGTGACGGAGGTTTGCGTTGGTGAGCACTTCGGGACCAGTGATCACAATACCATTAGTTTCAATATAAATTATGGAGAGAGTCAGAACTGGACCTAGGGTGGAGATTTTTGATTGGAGAAAGGCTAACTTTGAAGGAATGCGTAAGGATTTAAAAGGAGTGAATTGGGACACTTTGTTTTATGGGAAGGATGTAGAAGAGAAATGGAGGACATTTAAAGGGGAAATTGTAAGAGTACAGAATCTTTATGTCCCTGTTAGGTTGAAAGGAAATAGTAAAAATTGGAAAGAGCCATGGTTTTCAAGGGAAATTGGACACTTGTTTCGAAAAAAGAGAGATATCTACAATAATTATAGGAGGCAGAGTAAATGAGGTGCTAGAGGAGTATAAAGAATGTAAAAAGAATCTTAAGAAATAAATTAGGAAGGCTAAAAGAAGATATAAGGTTGCTTTGGCAAGAAAGGTGAAAGTAAATCCAAAGGGTTTCTACAGCTATATTAATAGCAAAAGGATAACGAGAGATAAAATTGGACCATTAGAGAGCCAGAATGGACAGCTATCTGCAGAGCCAAAAGAGATGGGGGAGATATTGAACAATTTATTTTCTTCGGTATTCACCAAGGAGAAGGATATTGAACTCTGTGAGGTAAGGAAAAAAAGTAGAGTAGCTATGGAAACAATGAGATTCAAAGAGGAGGAAATACTGACACTTTTGAAAAATATAAAAGTGAATAAGTCTCCAGGTCCTGACAGGATATTCCCTAGGACATTGAGGGAAGTTAGGGTAGAAATAGCAGGAGCTATGACAGAAATATTTCAAATGTCATTAGAAACGGGAATAGTGCCGGAGGATTGGCATACTGCGCATGTTGTTCCATTGTTTAAAAAGGGTTCAAAGAATAAACCTAGCAATTATAGACCTATTAGTTTGACGTCAGTGGTGGGCAAATTAATGGAAAGGATACTTAGAGATAATATATATAAGCATCTGGATAAACAGGGTCTGATCAGGAACAGTCAACATGGATTTGTGCCTGGAAGGTCATGTTTGACAAACCTTGAATTTTTTGAAGCGGTTACTACGGACATTGATGAGGGTAAAGCAGTGGATGTTGTCTATATGGATTTCAGTAAGGCCTTTGACAAGGTTCCCCATGGAAGGTTGGTTAAAAAGGTTCAACCTTTGGGTGTTAATGGCAGAGTAGCAAGATGGATTCAACAGTGGCTGAATGGGAGATGTCAGAGAGTGATGGTGGATGGCTGTTTGTCAGGTTAGAAGCCGGTGACCAGTGGGGTGCCTCAGGGATCTGTGTTGGGTCCACTGTTGTTTGTCATGTACATTACTGATCTGGATGATGGGGTGGAAAATTGGATAAGTAAGTATGCAGATGATACTAAGATAGGTGGTGTTGTGAATAATTAGATTTTCAAAGTCGACAGAGAGATTTGGGCCATTTGGAAAAGTGGGCTGACAGATGGCAGATGGAGTTTAATGCTGATAAGTGTGAAGTGCTACATCTTGGCAGGACAAATCAAAATAGGATGTACATGGTAAATGGTAGGGAATTGAGGAATGCTGTGGAACAGAAAGATCTAGGAATAACTGTGCATAGTTCCCTGAAGGTGGAATCGCATGCAGATAGGGTGGTAAAGAAAGCCTTTGGTGTGCTGGCCTTTATAAATCAGAGCATTGAATATAGGAGTAGGGAAGTAATGTTAAAATTATACAAGGCATTGGTAAGACCAATTCTGGAGTATGGTGTACAATTTTGGTCGCCTAATATAGGAAGGATGTCAACAAAAGAGAGTACAGAGGAGATTTACTAGAATGTTGCCTGGGTTCCAGCAACTATGTTACAGAGAAAGGTTGAACAAGTTAGGTCTTTATTCTTTGGAGTGCAGAAGGTTAAGGGGGGATTTGATTGAGGACTTTAAAATGATGAAATGGATAGATAGAGTTGACGTGGATAAGCTTTTCCCATTGAGAGTAGGGAAGATTCAAACAAGAGGGCATGCCATGAGAATTAAGGGACAGAAGTTTAGGGGTAACGTGAGGGGGAACCTCTTTACTCAGAGGGTGGTGGCTGTGTGGAATGAGCTTCCAGCAGAAGTGGTGGAGGCAGGATCGATTTTAACATTTAAAAGTAAAGTGGATAGGTATATGGACGGGAAGGGAATGGAGGGGTATGGTCTGAGTGCAGGTAGATGGGACTAGGGGAAAACAAATGGTCGGCACGGACTGGAAGGGCCTACCTTCCAGTCCGCAAACCTACCAAGACATGGCCGGGCAAGGAGAGCACTGATCAAAGAAGCAGCCAAGAGGCCCATGGTAACTCTGGAGGAGCTGCAGAGATCCACAGCTCAGGTGGGAGAATCTGTCCACAGGACAACTATTAGTCATGCACTCCACAAATCGGGTCTTTATGGAAGAGTGGCAAGAAGAAAGCCATTGTTGAAACAAAGCCATAAGAAGTCCCGTTTGCAGTTTCCCACAAGCCATGTGGGGGACACAGCAAACATGTGGAGGAAGGTGCTCTAGTCTGATGAGATCAAAATTGAAGTTTTTGGTCTAAATGCAAAACACTATGTGTGGTGGAAAACTAACACTGCACATCACCCTGAACACACCATCCCCACTGTGAAACATGGTGGTGGCAGCATCATGCTGTGGGGATGCTTTTCTTCAGCAGGGACAGGGAAGCTGGTCAGAGTTGATGGGAAGATGGATGGAGCCAAATACAGGGCAATCTTGGAAGAAAACCTGTTAAGAGTCTGCAAAAGACTTGAGACTGGGGTGGAGGTTCACCTTCCAGCAGGACAATGACCCTAAACATACAGCCAGAACTACAATGGAATGGTTTAGATCAAAGCATATTCATGTGTTAGAATGGCCCAGCAAAGTCCAGACCTAAATCCAATTGAGAATCTCTGGCAAGACTTGAAAATTGCTGTTCACAGACCCTCTCCATCCAATCTGACTGAGCTTGAGCTATTTGGCAAATTTTTCAGTCTCTAGATGTGCAAAGCTGGTAGAGACATACCCCAAAAGACTTGCAGATGTAATTGCAGCGAAAGGTGGTTCTACAAAGTATTGACTCAGGGGCGCAGAATACTTTTGCACGCCACACTTTTCAGTTTTTTTATTTGCAATAAAATTTGGAAACCATGTATCATTTTCCTTCCACTTCACAATTATGCACCGCTTTGTGTTGGTCTATCACATAAAATCCCAATAAAATACATTTACGTTTGTGGTTGTAACGTGACAAAATGTGGAAAAGTTCAAGGGGTATGAAAACTTTTGCAAGCCTCTGTACTTTAAGCCATTTGTCATAGGAGGACGGAAAGAACGTCAGAAGATAGGATGGGCAGAACAAAGCCTGTTAAATGCTAGGTGAATACGGGTGAGTTGTTTGATAGGTAGATAGTTGGACAAAGGCAGGACATGAAAAGACAAATGGTGTGAGACATCAATTGAAAAGTTGTGAATTGTTAATCCAGAGGATGAAATGTAGTGCAAGGAGAAGGTGAGGGGAGAAATAAGGCAAGAGCCCTGGACTCACCTGGACACAGATGCTGGCAGACCCACTGAGTTAATTCAGTATTTTGTACACTAGCTTCTCCAGTTCCTTATTTCTACACTATACATTAAGGACTGATATTTTTTTGTAGCTCAAACCATTCCTTACGTTATGAAAAATGAATGCTATTTGCATACACGCTTAGGACAAAGGTCTCTGCTAATAATCATAACCCACAATACATGAGTCATAACTTGTTAGAACTAAAGTCAAATAAAACAAAGTAGTTAGATGTTTGAAAAATGTTGTGGGAACATGCTGCTTTTCATAGAAGTAACTGCAATTAAAGATTAGAGTTATAATATTCTAATCTGTATAAATTGCTCACTCTTATCACTTATTTTCTGTTGTAATTAAATTCAGTATGCCTTGCAGATAATCAACAGTAAGTATCAAAAGTTTTTTTTAAAAGTCAGGTTAAGCAATGCTCTGGATTGGAGGTTTTGAAAAATTGAGATACAAAATTTGCTCTTACAAGTGAAAATACGTAAATAAACATTTTTATAAAACTCATATTCCTTGAGGCATGCAGAGATGAAGCAGCTGCACATTACGGAGAAGGAATTCAACACTCCCATAATGAGAGGGATCGCCTGTAAGTTGTTTTTTCTTGAATCTAAACTGTTCCACAAATCTTACCAACTCTGAAGTCTTTCACTCTTGCCCCATGCATAGACAAACATTAATTAAGAAAATAGAATAATCAAACCGTTCGCTGATAAGAGGGAAATATCAACATTTTGGGAAGATTAATTAGCCTGGTACAATAATAATTTAGGCAGCCCAAAATCGTAAACTTTCATATTTGCAGTATGTATGGATCGTGATTATGAACTTCTTTGTGTCTTCCACTGCATCAATTTTTAATGATACTTCATCAAGGAAAAAGTTTTTAAAAATACTGGTGCTTTTATTTATTTATTTATGTATTTATTAGAAATAATATACATTACAGTGATATATGCCAAAATTAACATCATACATTTCATGTACCACTTCTTGTTTTAGACTTTAAGAAGAAGAAAAATAGAGAAAGTTAGATAAGATAGTAAGTGCGTGAAAGAGTGATCAGAAAAAACCCGTAGAAGTGTAAAACACGAGAAAGAATAAAAAAAGAGAAAAATAGAAAACAGAAAATATAAGAAAGTAAAATAAGATCAAAGGGATGTACCTACTTCGTATCTTTACCTCACTAGGTCCTGAAACAGTTTATTTTCAAAGTTACGTTGCACCCTATGCTTGTAATACTGGTGCTTTTAGATAAACTGCATATCTTTATAACCTGATAACAAAGTCCTTCTGCAAACTGTCAGAGGGTATTCACGATGACTAACATTTTGGGAAGATTGATTCATAACAAAACTGGCTGAAGTGCAGTTTCACATTTACAACAGCACAGAAATAGTGCAAACACAAGACAAATCCCTTTGATCCATTTCATGTGCATATTGACACGTTTATTTTAAATGCAAGAAAATTCTAATGACAAAGTCACCATGTATGCAAAGTGCTAACTATCCAGTACTACATTATCGTAGGCATAAAAATCTACACTGACATTCCACTGTACCAATGAAGCAGTACTGCATTGTTGAAGATGCAGTCTTTCAGAGGAGACATTAAATGAAGATTGACAAAATGTTGGAGTAACCCAGCATCTCCGGAGAAATTGGATAGGTGACATTTTGATTTGGGATCCTTCTTCAGATCTGAAGGTCCCTGTTCCAAAACGTCACCTATCTGTATTATCCAGAATTGCTGCCTGACCCGCTGAGTTACTCCAACATATTGTATCTTAATTTTGCAGTTAATTTAGTTATAAACCATCATCTGAGGTTGCTTTTTATTAAATGAAGTCTCCTCTACTGCCTCATGAAATGTGTAGGAAGGAACTGTAGATGCTGGTTTCAACCGAAGATAGACACAAAAAGCTGGAATTACGCAGCGGGTCAGAAAGCACCTCTGGAGATAACAAATAGGTGGCGTTTAGGGTCAAGACCCATTTTCAGACTGAGAGTCAGGGAAAAGGGAAACAAGAAATATAGACAGTGATCTGGAGGGATATAGAACAAATTAATGAAAGATATGCAAAAAAGTAACAATCATAAAGGAAACAGGCCATTGTTAGCTGTGGGCTAGATAAAAATGACAATGAGACTCAACAAGACAACTTTGAGGCTAGTACGACTTGGGTGGGGGAGGGATGGGGAGAGAGAGGGTGATGCAAGGGTTACTTGAAGTTAGAGAAATCAATACTCATACCGCTGTTGCAAGCTGCCCAAGGGAAATATGAGGTGCTATACATACAATTTGCGTTTGGCCTCACTCTGACAATGGAGGAGGTCCATGACAGAAAGGTCAGTGTGGGAATGACAACGGGAATTAAAAAGGTTGTCAACTGGTAGCTCAGGTAGGTCCAGGCAAACTGAGCAGAAGATGTTCAGCGAAACGATCACACAGTCTACATTTGGTCTCACCAATGTAGAAGAGTCCACACCTTGCACATCGGATACAGTACCCTCCCTCCCCAACCCCTCCCACCTCCACTCCCACCCTCACCTTCCCACTCCCCTCCTCTCCACAACCCTCCCACCTCCTCCCCTCCCACCCCTGTCAGGGAATCAATAACTAGAGGGCATAGGTTAAAAAGTAGGGATCTTCAAGTGCAACTTTTTCACTCGGAGGGCATGGGTATATATATGGACCAAGCTGCCAGAACACCATATAAAAGACATTTGAACCGGCACATGGATAGGAAAGGTTTAGACAGATATCGGCTAAAAGGGGCAAATTATAGGTATGTTACAAAAGTTACCTTCAGCGGCGCTGCAGTTCTGCCACTGGCCGTGCGCGCGACTTTGGCGCCTTTGAGAGGGGGGGGGGGGGGTTTTAAAATACAGTTTTCTCCTGCCTGTCTGAGATATATTTTCTCGGACTGCTAGCTAATGCTGAAGAATTGTTCCGACTGCCGTTCTGTGAATTTTTTGTTTTAAACCGCGGGATAATTTCAGCGCTGGAGTAAAATATAAATCCGCTTCTAATGCCGTCAACGGGACGGATCTCCCGTACGGGACAGCTGAACGTGCTTCTTATGATTACCTTAATCCAAATTTTACGTTGCAAAAAGGTGATTTAGGCCCCCCTACGAACCGGCAGTGTTTTTCCTGCCGGTATGGTGGTTTAAAATCACCGCAAACCGCAACGTTCCAATCGATGGAATCCCACTCGCAAGATGATTAAAATGGCCATTAATTTACGGGAATTAAACACTAAATTCCTTCCATTTGTCCTATAAAATTCATGACAATGAGATTTAAAAATCATGTTATATTGTGAATTCTTGTGTGAATGTTATTTGGACACTTAGGCTATTTAAAAATGTTATTTTTTTTCTTAAGAAATGGATCGATGTTTAGATCTAGTAATTGAATTTTGTAAGTAGCTACAATTAGGTAAATAACTAATTATATGCTTTAATTTCAGGTCATCCAAGTAAGATTATTTCATATTTGTTTCAGAATGCTTCAATCTATAATAACTGAAAATGTCATTCAGTTCTCTTAATTTTTAAGAAAGTTATGGGTTTTTGACTGTCCTCGATCACAGCTGTTGTGTTAAGTCAATGGAAAAGCAAACAAGATGCTAATTTCCAAGTATGAAAATGGCCATAACTTTTTTAATACTGAAGATATGAAAGTGAATTAGGTGTCAAATTAAAATTCTTTTTATGCTTTATCTGGTGGGATAAATTGCAGACATTTTTTAAAATCTCAATGTTGTAACATTGCTACAAATTAGCCTAGCTTAGATGGGACGTCTTAGTTTTCATAGACTGGGCAGGCTAAAGGAAATGTTTCCATGCTGTATGATTCTGATTTTTTTAAATTGACTTATTTAGGACATTGTGCAGTTGTGAAAGTAATTGTACTATGTATGTTACAAAACTTATCTACCTATTACCTACGTTAGAAAACTTGTTATCGCAGTTATAAACATAATAGGATAAATATCACAAATATTTTTATATTGTTATAATACCGAATATTCAAGTTAAGGGACACAAAATAAAATGCAAATTATTAAAATAAATTACCCCGACATGAGTGATTGGATTTCTCATTAATCTGCTTAAAGTTTGTGCCATTTCTTACGAGGACAAAAACAAAATCCTCCATAATAAGGAGCTACACAATTAACGGTAAACGGTCCAGGTCAGAAACTGCATCCTGCACTGGCTCATTTTTACACAACGGGCAACATGAATGTGCAGAGTGTTAAAGAAGGAACTGCAGATGCTGGAAAGTACAGAGCTCGGAATCACACGCTCGACCTTATTCCTGGTCTGGGTCATTTCATTTCATGCTGCGCCCCCTTTCCTCACTCACTCACTCACTCACTCGAGCTCAGCAAATGCCGGCCGCCGCCGCATCACTTACCCGGTCCGTCCACCCGCTTCCTCCTCAGCCCGCCAGACGCGCGCGACCAACCGAAGACCAACGGTCACGGTCTCGCGGGCACACAAAAGGCTGGAGAAACTCAGCGGGTGCAGCAGCATCCAAGGAGCGAAGGAGATCGGCGACGTTTCGGGTCGAAACTGACCTTCCTTCAGACTGGCCAGGGATCAGGGAAACGAGAGATATAGACGGTGATGTCTGGCGCCGTGACGCCAGAAGCCGTTACAGGGTGGGAGGGGAGGCGGGACGAGGCGGGGCGGCGGCATCGGACCATCAATGGAGAGCTCGACCCGGGCTGATTGACGACTGAGCTGCTCCAATGTAAGTTCCGCTTTGATCAGTTGCCGACTTGAAATGGGTCTCGACTCGAAACGTCTCATTCTGGTCACCCATTACTCCAGCATTTTGTGTCTGCCTCACATCGCTGGGTGTCTTAACTTTCTAAACCATCTTACCATGTGGCATCTCATCAAAAGACTTACTAAATAAAGCCTGAAAAACTAAGCCTTCAACACTTTTCTTAGTTACTCCAGCATTTTGTGCCTGTCTCCGGCGTAAACCAGCATCTGCCGTTACTTCCTACACAATTTCCACTTGTCATTTGCAAATCTTTTCACACCGATCGAAGAGCTGGTCCTCAACAGCTACAGGAAATCCACTTGTACGTCTAAAAAAAAAATCGCACTTTAAAGAGATGCAGTTCCTTCCTACACACGCCAGATCATTTCGTTGCGTCCGTTGAATCTTGTGGGTATACTCATGAGTGTCACATACACAAAATGCCGGAGTAACTCAGCTGGTCAGGCAGCATCTCTGGAGTGAAGGAATGGGTGACGTTTCAGGTCGAGACGCTTGTTCAGACTGAGAGGTTAGGGGAGAGCAGAGGGAGATTAAAGATATGGAAGGGTGAGGTGTGTAGGGTAATGGGCCTGTCCCACTTGGACGACTTTTTAGGCAACTGCAGTCGCCACATGTTCGTTGGTGGTTGCCGGGGAGTCGCCTTCATGGTTGTGAGGAGTTCCCTCATTCTGGGAACTAGTCGTGGCCTCATTATAGCAATGTTACAAAATGTTGAGATTTTAAAAATCAAGTCTGCAATTTATCCCATCAGATAAAGCATAAACAGAAGTTTGATTTGACACCCAATTCACTTGCATATCTTCGGTATTAAAAAAGTTGTGGCCATTTTCATACTCAGAAATTAGCATATTGTTCCCTATTGCTTTTCCATTGACTTAACACAAAAGCTGTGATCAAGGACAGTCAAAAGCCCATAACTTTCTTAAAAAGTTAAGAGAACTGAATGACATTTTCAGTTATTGTATTTTGAAGCATTCTGAAACAAATATGAAACAATCTTGTGTTAAAGAAGGAACTGCAGATGCTGGAGAATCGAGGGTACACAAAAAGCTGGAGAAACTCAGCGGGTGCAGCAGCATCTAAGGAGCGAAGGAGATAGGCGACGTTTCGGGTCGAGACCCTTCTTCAGACTGGTCTGAAGAAGGGTCTCGACCCGAAACGTCGCCTAAATTAAAGCATATAATTAGTTAGTTACCTAATTGTAGCAAATTACAAAATTCAGTTACTAGATCTAAACATCTATCCATTTCTTAAGAAAAGATGAACATTTTTTAAAAGCCTAAGTGTCCAAATAACATTCACACAAGAATTGACAATATAACATGATTTTTAAATCTCATTGTCATGAATTTATAGGCCAAATTGAAGGAATTTAGTGTATAATTCCTACAAATTAATGGCCATTTAAATCATCTTGCGAGTGGGATTTTGTGGAACGCGATCGTTTGGAACTTTGCGGTTTACGGTGAATTTAACCTCCAGTCGGCAGGAAAAATACTGCCGGTTCGTATATTTTTTAAGTCACCTTTTCGCAACATGAAATTTTGATTAAAGGCTTCCTAAGAAGCACGTTTTTATGTAAAAACAAACTGTGTACCTTGTTTTGCCCCCTACGTGAGATCCGTCCCGTTGTCGGCGTTCACGGCTTAAGAAGATGATTTTTAATTTACTTATGCTAATACATTATTCAGCGTAGTTTAAAAATAACTCCATAAAACAAATGTCGGCGCAATTTCTCTTCAGCAACTAAACCCCCTGAGATTAATCGATTTGAATGGTCTGGAGTAAACGGCATTTTAAACCCGCCCCATCTCAAAGGCGCCAAAGTCTCGCACACGGGCAGTGGCACAACTGCAGCGCCGCTAAAGGTAAGTTTTGTACTCATTATACCTACTCATTATGGTCCTCATGAATTTTTCAACATGTTGAAAAATTAGCGGCGACTAGAATGAAGCCACCATGGAGAGTAACGAGAATTCTTGTGCCGTAGGTGGGTCGCCAGGAGGTCCTGATGGGTTGCCAGGAAGTCGAAGGTTCTCGGAGGTTGTAGTCGGTGCTGACCCGTGAATTTCATTGGCTCATTGGGGAAAAAAGGTAAGCAGTAGTTTTCAGAACCAAGGATAATGTTAAATGTCCGCCGAAGTTCACAACCATGTACCTCTGGCTTCTTAAGTATTGTCCCCACTCCTTCTCCCCCCACACCCCCCCTCCACCCGCTCCCCCCTTCTTTTAAAGGACTTACCGTACACTGCGCTTTAACCATCTTTTTACAGCGCCAACCTTCCTGTTCATCGCGGTGTGTGTCTGTTTTTCACCTTGGCTTTGCACCGTGTGAATCTTTTAGACAGGGCTCCACCCGCTTGCCATGTCTCCCTCCTGCATTACGGGCTGGTGAAGAAAGCAATCTGTTGACAATTCCCAGCAGTCCGGTGAAAAATCGCATAAGTGGGACAGACCCATAAGGGTCTCGTCCCGAAACATCTCTCCAGAGATGCTGCCTGACCTGCTAAGTTACACCAGCATTTTGTGTCTATCTTCGATGTAAACCAGCATCTGCATTTCCTCCCGATACATTGCATCTCATGCTGATATTTTACCTTACCTATCAATTAGAGTTTATTGTTAATGATAGACACAAAATGCTGGAATAACTCAGCATCTCTAGAGAGAAGGAATGGGTGACGTTTTGGGCCAGGGGAGAGGCAGACTAGGTAAGTGGTAGTCCGTGGCATTCTTTACAGGGGTTCAAGGCGGTTCAAGATACTGGTGGAAACCAGAAGAGAAATAGTTGTTCCTGAACCTGGTGGTGTGGGACTTCAGGCTTTTGTATCTCCTGCCGGATGGTTACAGTGAGATAAGGGCATTAATGTCAGAATTGAATGCACTCAGTGACTGAGCCTGTTTGGTTGTCTTAGACACCAAAGCCCAAAGATTTATTGGTCATTCAGTAAAGAAATGATCTTTATCCTTAACTTTGAAACCTTGACCCTTGGTTATAGACTTCCCACTTAGGGAATAATATTCCTGCATCTCCACTGTTGAGCTTCACCTGAATGAAGTATATGTCAATAGATTTTCTAGAAACTCGAGAGGCCATGTGCCTGATAAGCATATTTGATCCTCATATGGCAAATCCACCATCTCAAGAATCAACCAAGTGAAATAAACAAATGGCTGGAGTAACTCAGCAGGTCAGGCAGCATCTGTGGAGGCATATAGACAGACGACATTTCGCGTCGGGACCCTTCTTTAGACTGATGGAGTTAGCTGAGAGAGAGAGATGAGAAGAAGGGCTGAGGCAAGAGTTGACAAATGTTAGAGGCATTCAGGTGAGGAGCTCTGAAAAGACATTTTGACACATAACTGGTTAGGAAGTGTTTATGGCCAAATGCAAGTTAGCCCAGAATCCCAACATGGTCGACATGGACAAGCTGGGCCAAAGGGTCTGCTTCCATGCAGTTAGTCGTAATGCAGGTAGTACTGCTGCCTTGCACCTCCAGCAACCAGATTCAATCTGGACCACCAGTGCAGTCTCTGCTGAGTTTGAGCTTTCATTTTACATGGGATTTCACCAGGTACTTGTACCTAGTTTAGGTGCAATGAAATTCTTTGTTTTTGCATACAATGTGCACAAAAGAGTCGCCACAAAGGCACAGACAAAGTTACAAAGAGTACTCATTCCTTCTTCATCCCCCCACTGGGTCCACCTTAATTCTCGGTGGCACCTCCACGTTGGGTGCCGACTGCCCCCTAACCCTTACAGGGGGTCCACTTTTGATCTCAGTGACTATCCCCCTCTGCCGGGTCTCCCTTTGTTCTCGACGACGGGGCCTGTCCAACTCGGCCCGATTCCGTTCAAGGTTTCGACCCGATTTCGAGGCTCCAACCCGACCTCTTCCTCGGCACGACCTTGTCTTCTTCGGCCTGACCTCAAGGCTCCGACGCGACCTCATCCTCGGCCCAACCTGACCTCGACCTGAGTAAGGTCAGATGTCGGGGCAATAAATCACTGGAGAGCCATTGAGAGCCGGGCATGTGTCGGCAGGTCTGTCCACTATATCCAACATCTGTTATAAGGGAATCATTTAAAATAAAGGGTTTACTGTATTGTCTTTGCAAAATTAGAAGAGAAGAGTGAGATTATAATTGATTCTCATGACAGAGCGACCGGAAAGGGTGCTCGCCACTCACAATGCTATCTGTGGCCGCTCAGGGAATTTCAACTGAGGTGGACCATCAGTTACCGGAAAATCGGTGTTGAAATTGTATTTACTGTAGATCAATCACTATTACTGATATGATCCATGTCTGGCTTTGCTGTTGTTCACCTGATCCGTAATCCAGTTCGGGTTTCCACTATACCATCTGTTGGTGTGTGACTAGCAGTTCTCAGTTTGATCTAGGACTCAGAGCCTACAACAGCTTATGTAATCTATGTGATGTTATTAAAATACTTATTATGAAGTTAAACGACTCAGTGTTATCAGTACTTCATACACGGTGTCAGAAGTGGGATTCGAACCCACGCCTCCAGTTGGAGACCGGAGGACACCACTCTGCATACACTCACGTCGATCATCAATCATGGGTGCACAAAAAGCTGGAGAAACTCAGATTCTCCAGCATCTGCAGTTCCTTCTTTAACACAATCAATCATGGGTGGCCTGACACAGCACAAGCTTCCACTTGCCGTTCAGCCCTTCTTTCCCGTCAGAGATGAGCTTGCAATTGAGAATGGAATAATCAAGATGGGCCACAAGGCAGTGATCCCGGCATCGCTCCAGCAGGAGTACTTTGATGCAGTACACAGAGGACACCCCGGTTCCGAGGCAACCGTGCGTCAGGCAAAGAGCATGTTTTTCTGGCCTGCCATGTCGGAGTGCATCCGCCAGAGGGGACAATCCTGTGTGATATGCAACAGCATGACACCGCACCAGCAGAAGGAACGGGGTGGGAGATTGCAACCTTCACGTGGTCTGCCCTGTTTCGACAAATGCAATCAACCTGGCGTGCACAATCAAATAAGATCAAATAGAACAAGTTGTCCTACAATTTTAGGCTGTGCACGCCATACGCAAGAAGAAAAAGCAGAAGGAACTACTTTTGTCGCACCCTGTTCCCGACCTGCCGTGGTCCACAGTGGCACGGTAATCAATACTTGGTCCTGGTAGGCTCTTTTACTCCAGGTGGTATGGGATTGATTTGCTCTGCACAATCTCTGCAGCTGCAGTTATCCAAAATTTCTCAGTCCACGGGGCGCCTCACACCCTCATGTCTGACAATGCTGGGCAGTTCACGAACCAGCATTTTAAAGACTTTGCAAAATGATTTCAAGCACATTGCCAGTAGTCCGGAATATGCCCAGTCAAACGGACTGGCTGAGCGGGTGGACCACAGCGCGAAACAGGTCATATAGAGGTCCAGCAGGGCCGGGTCCGACATTTTCTTAGATCTCCTCAATCTCCGCAATATTCCATGCGACTCTGCACTTGGCTCGCCGGCCCAACGACTGATGTCCAGACAGACCCGAACCACTCTCCCCGTCTCAAGGCAACTGCTTCAGCCTCACGTCTAAGAGCCTCAGGTGGTTTAGGCACGGTTGCACCATAAAAAACTGTCCCAGAAGGCGTGTTTCGACCAATCAAGTTGTCCACTCCAGCCGTTGACTGAGGGACAAACAGTCCGGCTGCAGACCCTGAAAGGGTATGATCGCATGGGCACAGTAAAGGAGGTATGCCTGGAGCCAAGATGCTATTTGATTCAGTCGGAAGGGGGTCTTTGCAGACGGAATCTGAGACATATACTACCGGTGAACGAACTGATGCCATCGCAGCAAGTTCTATACAATTTTACAGATGACCCGGACGACGTGTTGTGGACAGAAGATGGGAATGCTTTCTTAAACGATGGACATATAACAGCAGACCATGAATTGGTTTCTACACCAGTGAAGGAGCCGCCAGTGGGGCTGGTGCCGATAGTAAACCCACCTGTTGAGAATTCCCCTGCGGAGCCTGTGCTGTTTGATGCCTGCAAAGGTCGTACCTGTGGTGGCATCACCTGTAAACAGTACCACTGAGGGGCTGTACCGAACGCGTGCGGGACGGGTCTGCAAGCCCAATCCCAGATATAAAGACTGTGTCTAGATGCAGATCCTGGACTCTAACTAATTGTAACTTACATTACTCCTTTGTATTCACATTACATCCTCTGCCGCTTCGCTGTAGATTATAATTAATTTTTACATCTATATATGTTATGTTTTGTATGTTCTTAATTTAGTTTATAGGCTAAGTTTAAGTAGGAGGATGTAGATCAATCACTATTGCTGATTTTATCCATGTCTGGCTGTTGTTCTCTTTATCCGTAACCAAGTTTGGGTTTCCACTATGCCATCTGGTGGTGTGTGACTAGCAGTTCTGTTTGATCTAGGACTCAGAGCCTACAACAGCTTATGTAATGCTGTCTCTGTGATATTACTAAAATACTTATTATGAAGTTAAACAACTCGGGGTTATCAGTACTTCATATATTTGGAGGTAACAACATTCATTCTGATCACACTGACCTAATGGGATATTATTACGAGAGATAATCTTAAATGTTTAATTAATAAATGAATGGCACGGTGGAGCAGTGGTAGAGTTGCTGTCTTACAGCGTTAGACCCATGCACGCGGGTGCTTGTCTGTAAGTAGTTTGTATGTTATCACCCATGTGGGTTTTCTCCGGGATGTCTGGTCTCCTCCCACACTCCAAAAGACGTACAGGTTTGTAGACTAATTGGCTTGGCTTAATTGTAAATTGTCCCTAGTGTGCGTAGGATAATGTTAGTATGCGAGTATTGCTGGTCGGTGCGGACTTGGTGGGCCGAAGGGCCTGTTTTCATGCTGTATCTTTAAACTAAACTAAATACATTTAACAGTGTGGATAAAGCCTAGTATTCAGAACCTTCCCTTTTAAAATGTCATTAGGTCATAAGTATTATATCTGCTACATACATTAATATTTCTGTAGAACTGGAAATCATCAGGCATCTAGGATGGCTTGGGCCAGTTGGGCTGAAGTGCCTGTTTACATGCTGTGTGTCTCTCATTAAAGTTGAAGATGTGGGAATTGGAAAGTTAAATCCAGGGGATTAAGTGCAATTTATGAGAATGATTTTGGGATAAACTCCAAGAACATGATCTTTAAACTTTCAGAATTTATCCTAAAATATAGGACTTCCAGATGCCATGTGCTATTATTGATACCCAAGGTTTTTCTTGCATTTTGTAAATTGTCTGCTGGGTTACCAGACTTCTTGTTACTGTTGATAACAAATGTGCATACTGAGAATAACAAGTGACTTAACAAGTAATTCACCATTGCAGTCAGGTTATTTTTAGATACAAGGTTTATGGAAGTGTATAATGAAAAGTAATTAGCAAACAGAAACAAAACTTTTGCACTGAGTGGACCATGGCGTTAAAATAGTGCAGAAAACACATTCTTGGAAAAATTATCTTTATTCCTTTTTGGAGATATTTACAGGTTTACCCTTAACATCCCAATAAATCAAGAGTAATGAGGAATATATCTGCTTTCAAAAATAAAACACCAAAGCTTTATTTCCATCACATTTTGAGTCACATTTAGTTTTTATAAAATGCACATTGGAATTCTGCATTATGCATGATATACAGTATTGTGCAAAACATTCATTCCCGTCACTAACTTTAAATATAAATTTTGTTATACAGTGCATTATTAAGATTTGTAGTTCTTTCAATTTTAAAGTAATAGTATCCCTTTTGCAGGCACACATTCATAATAAAATATTGCAAAATTATATGAGACCAAATTTAGGTGGATCTCCTGAGCTGGCAACCACTTCCTTTTGTTGTCAAATTCATTTTAAAGGCCACCATCTTCATTAAAAGAAACAAACTTATTTTTCATTTTGTTCATAGCAAAATTATGATATGGTAATTCCAATTGCATTGAGATTATTTTATCACTTGCTTGTATAACTCTTCTGTATTTTCTACCTATGATAATAATGTCATTTTACAACTATTCAAAATAATCTAATTGAGGCCCAACATGATAGCAGTAAGGCACAACAATGGGTATAAATTTGTTCTCTGTAAATTAGCAAGATCTCATTAGGTACATTTAATACCTTACAAATCTACATGATATTTGGAGGTTCCTACATCATGTGTCTCTGGCTCATGTTATATGAGTCTGGAACAATAAAGGTGATTCAGAAATCTCAACAAAGAAAAAAGTTGTAAAGTATATAATAGTTTACAATAAAGCACTATTTAGCCTTTTCTGCCATCTGGGGTCATTGCGGTTTAAGTGTAACCATAAGTGTATGCATGAGGTTAACTAACTCAGCACATACCAGAACATGGACCTTTCCTAAATTAATCGAATTGTATATTCAAAAATTTTAAATATTTACAGAAAGTAACATGCTCATTAATTGTTTTCCACTTTGAACCTCATAACTTACAGATGACTAATTTGATTCACCCCTTCAAATGTATTTACAGATATTGTGTTACCAGCATTTTCATTTAGAATAATTAATATTTAGTTGTTAGCTCTTTGAATCTATCTGGGTAACATAATTCAATAAGTTTATTTGAGTTCCTGTTTTTTCATGCCATCTCTTCATAATTTAAGTTTCAAGACCTTTTCTAATCTCCTTACTTTCCTTAGAAAATAAATTATTCCTGGATGTAACAATGAAATTGGTGTCCAAATAAATTAGTTACACGATTAAAAGATTGAGATTCTTGTTTGAATGAAGTGAAACATCAGTTGTGTTTTTGCATTTTCGCCAATCAACAACATTAAGTACCTCAAGACTTTATTTCAGGATAACTTTTTCAAACAATGCAAAACAAAACTGTATATGCTGGAAATCAGAAATCAAAGCAGAAAATGTTGAAATATCCAGCAGGTTGGGTAGCATCTATAAAATAAACATTGAAAACATTTTATGGCATGGTACATGGAGATCTGATGTTATGGGACGTTACAAAGAGAACGATGCAACATTCTGTTGTACTGTTGACTTGAAACTGTGTCCATTTAACCACATAGTTTACTTGTTAAATATATACACACCTTAAAAATCAGAGAATTAATTTAATTTGGCGAGTTAACTGTTAATTTGAAAAATATTTTATGTTTTTGTACATATAGAAGAAACATTCACCATTTTGGTTCTTCTTTTATTCTTTGTTTTTTTTCCTCATGTTACTTTGCCTCTTTTTTTCCCTCAAATTACTTTGTTATGAAAGAAAATTGCTTTATAACAGGTACTGAAATGTATGTTCCATTCTACACCATCATATAATGTAGCTTTTACTGTTTTTCAGGTTAGAGGGAAAAAATATTAAATAATTCACATTCAGGGAGAAAATATTAAAATAATTCACATTGCCAAAATGAGTTATTCAAATACTGGTTACTCAACCAAATGGAGAACAAATGGCATGTTGGCCTTCATAACAAGGAGAGTTGAGTATAGGAGCAAAGAGGCCCTTCTGCAGTTGTATAGGGCGCTAGTGAGACCACGTCTAGAGTATTGTGTGCAGTTTTGGTCCCCTATTTTGAGGAAGGACATTCTTGCTATTGAGGGAGTATAGCGTAGGTTTACAAGGTTAATTCCTGGGATGGCGGGGCTGTCATATGCTGAAAGAAAGTGGCTGGGCTTGTATACTCTGGAGTTTAGAAGGATGAGAGGGTATCTTATTGAAACATATAAGATTATTAAGGGTTTGGACACGCTAGAGGCAAGAAACATGTTCCCGATGTTGGGGGTGTCCAGAACCAGGGGCCACAGTTTAAGAATAAGGGGTAAGCCATTTAAAATGGAGACGAGGAAACACGTCTTCACAACAGAGAGTTGTGAGTCTGTGGAATTCTCTGCCTCAGAGGGAGGTGGAGGGCGCTTCTCTGGATACTTTCAAGAGAGAGCTAGATGTGGCTCTTAAAGATAGCGGAGTCAGGGGATATGGGGAGAAGGTAGGAACGGGGTACTGATTAGGGATGATCAGCCATGATAACATTGAATGGCGGTGCTGGCTTGAAAGGGCGAATGGCCAACTCCTGCACCTATTGTCTATTGTTTAACTGTAGGGCTCAGCAGATCCTTTGCTATTCAGCAGCTCAGAAATTATGCAACATAATTTTACCAATGAATCATCCAGAAAAATGTTAAAATACCTAGCATTTACCCTTATACTAATTTTTATTATTTAAAGTTAAATAGTAGTTGGCTGATAGCATAGATTGCACCATCTCCAAATTATGACATTCTCATTTGTTCTTTATGGCAAAGACAATAAATAGTGTGTGCATAACTCAAAAAATAATAACAACTGCATGATATTTTTCATTCTAGTTCCTTGTTTATGATTCATCTGATGAACAAGTGACCTAGTCTTAATATTTTGGTATTCTAATACATACTGCAGTTGAAACAATACTCAAAATGTCAGTTTAAAAATTAGTAGTCAATAATTTGTAATCTTGAGGCAGTGAGAGATGTGAAGCATCAGTGTACTTTGTCATAAGTGATGAATCATTTATGGATCAATTTCTTGAATTCACAAATGTTTGTTGTCATTCTCTGGAGAGCAACTGACTGAAGATTAAACACCCACTCCTTTCCGGAAAAAGAATGAGAAATCAAAGAGACAGATGTTTAACGTCATACTGAGTTGGATGATCAGCCATGATCATATTGAATGGCGGTGCAGGCTCGAAGGGCTGAATGGCCTACTCCTGCACCTAATTTCTATGTTTCTATGTTTACTTGGAAGTCAAGATTAAAGTAACCATTTAGTGGCTCGCAGCTTCTCCCTTGCCATCCAATCGTATGTGATAAGAAAAACTGATGAAGTAGAAAATAATGTTATAGATATTCGCCTCTGATGGATCATAGTGTGTAGTAAATCTGATGGATCATAGTGTGTAGGAAGGAACTGCAAATGCTGGTTTAAGTCTGAAGAAGGGTCTCGACCCGAAACGTCACCCCTTCCTTCTCTCCAGAGATGCTGCCTTCCCCCTGAGTTACTCCAGCATCTATCAGATGGATCATAGTCCATGTTTTTTAGGTTTTAATGGTATGGCTTGAGCTACCTAGAGAAATAGAACACCACAACAGAGAGAAGTTCAACTGATTACAAATTAGCTTAAGCAGAGGAACGAAGACATGCATGGGCATGGTACAAGTTTATTAAAGTAAAATATGGCCAAGATGATCCTTTAAAATAATGGTAACATTGGTCCTGTTTATTTGACATGAAACTGGGTGCATAATCAAGCTTGTCCATCTTTGCAGGTAATTCAGATTTCAAGGGGTTGTAAGCAACAGGGAACAGATAGATAAAATACACAGGAGAGGGATCTGGGGTCCAAGAACATAACTCCCGGAAAGCAGCAACACAAAAGATAGAGTGGTAAAGAAGGGTTATAGTATATGTAGGAAGGGACTGCAGATGTTGGTTTAAACCGAAGATAGACACAAAATGATGGAATATCTCAGCAGGACAGGCAGCATCTCTGGAGGGAAGAAATGGGTGCCGTTTCAGATCAAGACCCTTCTTCAGACTAGTCAGGGGAAACGGAAACCAGAGATGTAGACAGTGATGTAGAGAGATATAGAACAAATGTTGTTCATCAGGCTATGAAAGTAAGCATGCAGGTACAGCAGGCAGTGAAGAAAGCAAATGGCATGTTGGCCTTTATAACAAGAGGAATCGAATATAGGAGCAAAAAGGTCCTTCTGCAGTTGTACAGAGCCCTAGTGAGACCACACCTGGAGTTTTTTGTGCAGTTTTGGTCCCCTAATTTGAGGAAGGACATTCTTGCTATTGAGGGAGTGCAGCGTAGGTATACAAGGTTAATTTCCGGGATGGCGGGACTGTCATATGCTGAGAGAATGGAGCAGCTGGGCTTGTACACTCTGGAGTTTAGAAGGATGAGAGGGAATCTCATTGAAACATATAAGATTGTTAAGGGTTTGGACATACTAGAGGCAGGAAACATGTTCCCGATGTTGGGGGAGTCCAGAACCAGGGGCCACAGTTTAAGAATAAGGAGTAAGCCATTTAGAACGGAGACAAGGAAGCACTTTTTCTCACAGAGGGCGGTGAGTCTGTGGAATTCTCTGCCTCAGTGGAGGCAGGTTCTCTGGATGCTTTCAAGAGAGAGCTAGATAGAGCTCTTAAAAATAGCAGTCAGGGGATATGGGAAGAAGGCAGGACTGGGGTACTGATTGAGGATGATCAGTCTTGATCATATTGAATGACGGTGCTGGCTCGAAGGGCTGAATGGCCTACTCCTGCACCTATTGTCTAAATGAATGAAAGATATGCAAAAATGTAACAATGATAGATGAAACAGGCCATTGTTAGCTGTTTGCTCGGTGAGAACGGGAACCTGGTCCGATTTGATTGGGGGAGGCATGGAAAGAAAGAGAGTGCAGGGGTTACTTGAAGTTAGAGAAGCCCATATTCATACCACTGGGCGGTAAGATGCCCAGGTAAAATAGGAGATGCTGTTCCTCCAATTTGCAATTAGCCTCACTCTTGCCTTTATTGCTTGCCTTCATTGATTGGGGCATTGAGGCAGGAGGTAATATTGAAGTTTTATTTTTCTTTTGTTGGACCCACATATGGAGTATTACATGTGGTTTGGTTGTCCAATTATAGGTGGAATAAGGATGCTTTAGAGAGTGTGCAGAAGAGGTTTACAGGAAAGATGCCTAGATTAGGGGGTATTTTCTGTAAGGGGGGCTGGGGAAAAAACTTAAGATTGTTTTCCCTGAGGAAGGACGTGATAGAAGCATGCAAAATTGAGACACATAAATCGGATAGGTAGTCAGGACCTTTTTCACAGAGTTGAAATGACAAAGATGAGATGGCATATCTTTAAAATCAGAGCAGTAAAGTATAAAGAGACATGTGGGGCAAATTTTGTTTAAGAGTTGCAGGTGCCTGGAAAGCAATGCCAGGAATGGTGGTGCAGATTCAATTATATTGACCAGTAGCAAATATCCATTGGTAAAACAACACGGAGAACCCTGTGTAATTCTGATCATCCAGCTGTAAGAAAGTTGTCATTAAGTTGGAAAGGATGCAAAACAGATTACGAGGTGTATAGTTCATAAGCAGCATGGATTTGTCTTGCAGGTGGTACAGAGCAAAAGTGAGGAAATTGCAATGCGATTTTGAAGAGCCATACATGTGTATTGTTTCAGTCTCTATATTTAACGAAGGATATGCATTAGGGGCAATTCAGACGATGTTCACTAGATTTATTCCTCTGACCAAAGGCTCAGAGGTTGTGCAGATTGGATCTATATTCATTGGAGTTAAGAAGTATGAGGTGTCCTGATTGAATCCCAAGATTCTAAGGGGATTTGCAGGTGAATGCTGAGAAGACGTTTCCCCCTAGTGAGATTGCCGAGTTTCAGAATAAAGGTTCACTTATTGAGACAATGAGAAGGAATTTCTTAACTCAGAACTTCATCCAATTTTGGAATTCTCCTCTCCAGAGAGCTATGGGGAGGGGCTTTTGAATGTATTCAAGGTGGAATTTAATGGATATTTGACTAAGAGCACAATGTGGAAAGAATAGGAAAGTGACGGTGAGTGGATCAACCATGATGGAGCAGGCATGACAGGCCAATTAGCCGAAAGCCAATTAGGCCAAACAGCCATCTGTTTCTGATGCTCATATTTAAAGAAGTCCTGATTGTGTTAAAATGGGTCCTATTCTAAACTTCACAAATTCTACACGATCTAAACCGATATATGCACAATCATTTTTTTTAAGACTAAGGAATAAGCATTCAGGTCCTGTACATTAGTCAGATTTCAATCCATTAATTTGTTGCTTCCTATTGTTAAAATTTTGATTAAGGTCCTCTCACCTGTATAATTATACAGTTCTGGAATGAGATCTGTGTTTTCTGCCTTTGAAATGCTTACAAAGTACTTGTTCAATATCTAATTCCCTAATTCCCCATTATATTTTATCTTTATGTTGTGTAGCAATGACCCATGACTATTTTTGTTAATCTCTTTCTATTTATGATCCTGTAGACATTTTCACAATTTATTTTTAAGTAAATAAAAGACAAATGCTGGAGTAACTCAGTGAGTCAGGCAGCATCTCTGGAGAACATGGATAAAAGATAATTTGGGTTGGGACCCTTCTTCAGACTGATTGGAAAGGGTCCTAACCCAAAACATCACCTATCCATGTTCTCCAGACATGCTGCCTGACCGGCTGAGTTACACCACACTTGTGTATTTTTTTTTTGTAAACCAGCATCTGCAGTTCCTTGTTTCTCCATTCCTTACTCTTGTCTCTTCTATGACATTCTATCTAATCCTTCGACATCTTCCTGACATAACATATTTCTAGGCAACAGGTTTGGTGATTTTGGCAAAATTATGTGACTATTCCTTGTATTTAAACGTTATTAAAATTCCCTCATGACAGTATGATCATTTTCGCCAAAGGGTTCTTAATTCCTTAAGGGAATTTGCATTTATTCTAGGTTATTATTTTAACTACCACCCTAAATTGGCCCTTATATACACATATAATTGGCTTTGTTCAGATGTAAGATGCTGGTTGTAATCTTAACTAAAAACTCTGAGACGCAACCAAACTTCATCAAATAATTGACACCACAACCATTCCTCTAATGCATGGTTATTAATTAATCTTGCCTGAAGGCACAATACCACTTCCAATTTAGCCTGTTACAATTTGCATTCTTGATATACTGATCTCTTAATCTATCATGAATACATTTGTGAAGTCACCTTAATCCTTATTTATGTAAATTTGGTTTGCCCAATATACATGAAGATTGAATTATCCCGTGTATTACCTCCAAATACCTCTAATTCTATAATTTATATTCTTCCCAGTACTATAGTCAAAGTCATTTTAATAACTAGGAAATACTGGATGGACTGGGTTTGTTTTCATTCGAGTGAGGGATGAACCATATCAAAATATTCAAATCTTAGAAGGACATAGATTGGGAAGATGGTAGAAAAACAGAAAAAAACCATAAAATGCTAGACAAGCTCAGCAGGAAAAGAAACAGTTAACATTTTTGAACTGTAAAATCGGAACTGTTCTGATGTAATGTCTTCAATCTGAAACATTAACTTTTCTCGTTCCATTGATTATGCATGATCTGCTGAGATTTTTTCCAGGATTTTCTGTATTTAGAAATAAACTTTTGTCCATGGCAGAGATATCTAAAACTAGAGGGCATATGATTAAGATGAGGATAAAGGGGATCTGAAGAATATTTTTGTTCGACCAGAGGGAATCCGGAATGCAGTCTGAGAAGGTGGTGGAGGCAGTCACAGATGAGTACTTGAAAGCATATAAAGCTATGGACCATGTGCTGATAAATGAGATTTTTTTTAGACCTCATTTGATGAAACTTGATGGGCTGTAGGATCTCTTTCTATACTGTAAGACTAGATGAAAAAATTACCCAATGCTGAAATAATTCTGAAGTGCTCTTTTGCTGCCTTGATTGACTTGTCCAGCTCATGGGATTCAGGAGAGAGAACAGGTACTATCCTGGTCCTCATGGCTCAGTCCCCTTGATAACCTTCAGTAATACATGTATCTTATCCATGTCATTTTGAACACTTATTTCCTGAATGCATCGATTCATTACCGCATTTAATATAATTTATTTTTCAGTTTCATCTACGTGGCCAGGGGATCCAAGAATATTATGCAAAACAGCTCTTTTTTCAACAATTGCTGAAGAGAATTCACTTAGTTTCTCGTATCAGCTAAAATGTCTCAATGTATCTTTCGCTGCAATATACAGTACCTGTTGAAATGGCAAACACAGCGTAATGGAATTATCAGGGAGAGCACTATTTACAATTTTCAGTAATTTTTTTCACTGCTAATGTTTACCTGCAAGTTTTTGAAAAATAACCTGCATTACACTTCAGATCAGATTGAAAATATTCAGGATGTATTTTTAGCAGTATAGCCTTTTTATTTTATACTGCTATACTGCTATATTTTTAGCAGTATAGCAGTTTATTTTTGCTGCTCAGCCCCAGTTTAAATTCAATGCAACCAGTTGCAACTCGACTCATCTTTGAGACAGAACAGGTCCACATGCCATTTTGCATTAAGTGATATTCTGACTGGTCACAAAATGTGTAGCTGTATACAATGGAAAATTATCACCATGGTGCAAGTTAGAAGAAGGGTTTTGGCCCGAAACGTTGCCTATTTCCTTTGCTCCATAGATGCTGCCTCACCCGCTGAGTTCCTCCAGCATTTTTGTCTCCAAGAGATTTTCTGAGCTTGCAAGCAAGGTGTACTCTTTGAACAGAATGTGAAATCCAGAGCCTTCAGTCTGGATTATATTTGATAAGGGAGTGCTTCACAAAGACAGAGTTGGGGAGTGTTTCATTTTTCTACAATAATTATTCAGCCCAAGAAATAAGCAAGCTCTCTTAAAAAAATTAATGTAAATAATTTCATCTCTGAGAAGATAGTAATAGGATTTTCACACCAATAGGTGATGTAACAGTCCAGAGCGCCAAAATGTTATCTCACCTGCAGCATACAAGAGGCTAGATTTTAACTCCTGGTTGGGCAATTGACTGCTAAATTGGGCCTTCCAGAGACATCGTGGTTAATCTGACAGGGTAATGAAGTTACTTTGGCACTTTTAAAGCTGCCAATCCAATAACATAAAAGTTGGGGATATAGAGATTCAGTCACTGAAGAGGAAAGCCTGGGATACAGCAGCCCACATCGTGCACATGGAATATCTCCTGGCTCTCCAAAAATATTATTTTTTATTTAGAAAATAACTGCTAATTCTGTCCCATCAGATTTTATTGAGGCTAGCATCTTTAGCGAATACCATGCCCAGCTAAAATCCCATCAGAATTCTGTATAAATTGCATTTGTGATAAAGGGGAAATAAATTCTAACTCAATTATTACAATTAACCCATTTAAAGAAGCTGAGATGTTATATGGGGAGGCGGGAATTGAACCTGAAGTAATTCAGATGGAAATGGGGCAAATGGAAATATTCCCATTGGGCAATTTCAAATGAACAAGGCATCAAATAGTAAAAATATAATTTAGCCTTTGAAAGAAAAATGTCACAACATCCATGTTATTGCCCCTTATTCATTAGTATGAACCTAAAATGTAACCTGTATGTACATGCATCACATAAAGTTATAGAATTCAAATTAATTGACAATTCATTGCCTGGAAATACACAAAAAATACAAGCTTTCATTTTTGCTGAAATTGTGTCATAATCATCCCAGGTTTAGCAGGTCATTGGTGTTTGAATGAATGAAGCAGTGATTCTTGGTTGGAATGGATCAAACAGCCCACACCCCCAAGAAATAATTTTCCAGTTTAATTTCCATTAAGTTATTCTACTTGTTTGTTGAGACACCATCATTATAAACTGACACCCCAATGCAGCAGTTTCAATAATATCCAATAATGCTGTATTCTACCATCTTTCCTTTTCATTGATTTCTGCCTGGACTATTTCATTGGCATGTTCTGACATGCAAGTGCCATTTAAATCATTCAATTTATTATCGGCTAGCTCTTCTTGTTTCCCACAAAGTTTCAGAGCTCTCGATATGAAGACATCAAAATCAAACTGTGAGCCTCCTCCACTTGATATTTCTGAAGATGCCAGAGTGCGCGGCGATGCCGGCTGACTCCTTTCCTGAATGTTTGGCAATGAGCTGGAGCAATCAATTTTTAAAGGACTGCCATTCTTATAATCTGAGACTTTCAAAAGGAGGTCAGATTTCCCTTCATCCAGTGAAACAGCCACACACGAGGCCGTTGCTGTTCTTTTCCTGTGAGATAAATCCAGAATGAGTTTGGGTTCGGAGTAATGATGGGGTTTGTTATCCCTCCACAATAGTCTATCCAGGTAAGAGGGCGATCCGATTTTATAATCGCACGATCGTCCATAGTCCATTTCAGACATTCGATCCATTGACGTGTGAGACTGCTCCAGGAGCCTCTCAGAGCTACTCTGTGAATATTTACGTGGGTCGATCTGCACATCCTCTGCTACAGCTTTGGACATAGCTCTTGGATCTCGCTGCACTTCATCCATGTCTCCATATTTGTCCCGGAGCCACTCCACGTCAGAAGAGAAGCTATCATGATATCTGCAACACAAATGTTAATTGTGATTAGTTTAAAGAGAACCAGTAGAAGTCAATCTGAAGAAGGGTTCCGACCTGAAACGTTACCCATCCTTTTTCTCCAGAGATGCTGCCTGACCTGCTGAGTTACTTCAGTGCTTAGCAGCAGAGGTAACATCCCTGTATTGATTCAAAATTCTCCAATGTCTTACAATGGAGGATGTAATTTTTACTATTTATTGGGAAAGCCTACAGGTCCAGTTTTCACTTTAATTGGATATCCCCTTCATCAAATAATGAACACAGAATGTTCTATGTTTCCATCAAAGTTCCTGAGAATTATAAGGAATTGGATAGCAGAACTATTTGTCTCACCTTGTTTAAGAAATACCTAGACTTTGTTGGTACCTCCCACCATCAGTTCGGTGTGATAAGAATTTGAGAGTTGAAAACAGTAAATTATATTTACATAGCATCTTTATCATACCAAAATGTCTCAAGGTACTTTATTAAACAAAATGTTACATATAGAATACATGTTGCAATAACACCACTCCAGTATTATGAAAATATAATAAGTACAGATGCTGGAAATCTGCTGGAACCACTCACTCATCAGGTCAGGTGATATCTGTGGAAAGGGACACATCAAAAGAACTGGGAAGCAGATAATACATGTTACTTTAACTTCCTATCCCACTCCTACTCAGACTTATGTGTCTCTGGCCTCCTGCACTGTGGCAACAAAACTTAAAATATGCTTGAGCAACAACATGTCATCTTCTTTCTGGACATGTGGCAGACTTTCAAACTCAATATCCAGCTCTGGGTAACTCATACTGCCTTTCTGTCTTTATCAGTACACACCATTTCTGTCAGTCATCCATTTGTAATATTGACTCCCTTTTTCTCCCTTTATAAGTATATTATGGTTTATAGGGCAAGTCCCACATTACACAGGCTAAAGATAGATAATAAAATTTATAACGCATTTGACTTCACCTATCAGAAATATTTTTGTTGTTCTACCCAACTCTCCCATCTTCTCTTCTACTGATATTTTTGGCAAGGGTGATGGAGTTTCAACATTAACTCTGTTTCTCTTTCCACATATGCTGCCTGACCTGCTGAGTGATTCCGGCACTTTCTGTTTTTACTCTGTGCTCTATGTAGATCCATGGAATGATTGCAGCCTGGAAGAACACTATTTAGCTTATCAAGATCATACCAGCTTTACGTAAGAGTAATCTATCTTGTCCCACTACCTACCCCCTCCCCAAAGTCTTGAAATTCTTTCCTTAACCAATTTCCATTTTTATACCACAATTACCTGTACAATATTAAACAATCTTTCATTACTACTGGCCATTGGTGTGTATTTAGATATGGCAGTGCGTTTTATGTAATTGTGTGTGGTTGTGAAGGGCATCAGTACCTTAGTCATGCTTTAGTCTCATCCACAACTTTTCGTTTTGCTAGGATTACTGCACCTTAGTGAGTTTTTCTTGTTTGTCCTTTCCCAGTGTCCAAAGTAACGTATCATGGCTTTCTGCTATGTTAAGTTAACTTGTCGTAACCACACATTAAACTTGGTGTTTTCACCTCACCTGCATCAAACAGTTTGTCCATCAAAAAAAAACCCTCTCCTATGTTCTCCAATTACCGGCCATGCTCTGTCCAGCTCCTGCTCTTATCCAGCTTTCTTTCCTGCCTCCCACAATCAGTCTGAAGGGTCCCGACCCAAAACTTCACCTATCCATGTTATTCAATCAGCATTATGTCTCTCTTTGGTATAAACCAACACCTGCAGTTCCTTGATTTTACATTTAAGCAGGGTCAACATCAGAGCAGGCAGGGCAACAGAATAAACTTCTGTTATTCATTTTTTGCCCTCTAAAATTCTCATCATCCACTTGCATGTGCAAAACAACGTAAATAAGAATCTTAGCAGGCACTTCAATTCAAATTAGCAACTTCAAATCATGGTTCTGAGAAGAGTCACCGCCCTGAAATGTTCATGTTATAGGAGCGGAATTGGACCATTCGGCCCATGAAGTCTTCTCCACCATTCATGGCTGATCTATCTTTCTCTCTCAACTTCATTCTCCTGCCTTCTTCCCATAACCCTGACACCCATATTAATCTAGAATCTGTCAATCTCTGCTGTAAAAATATCCATTGACCTGGCCTCCACAGCTGCCTGTGTTACTCCGGTTCCTCAATCCAAAGATGCTAACTGACGTGAGTACTTCTAGCATTCTCTGCTTTAATTCGTTAGGATTGTAAGTCATTGGGGAACGTCCTTTTGGATTTTCAAATTTGCTACATCTTCCCAACAAAGAATACACAGGACAAATCATACAGCATGGAAATAGGCCCTTTGACCCAACGCCCATGCCAACATGGATCCATACCTCATCTACACTTGGCCCAATATCCCTTTATCCATGCACCTCTCCAAATGTCTTTTAAATGTTGTGATAGTACCTGCCTCAACTACCTCCTTTGGCAGTTCCTTTCATATGCCTACAACCCTTTGTATAAAACAAGTGTCCATCAGGTTCTTATTAAGTCACACCCCCCCCACTCACCTTAAATCTATGTCCTCTGGTTCTTGATTAATCTACTTTGGGTAAAATACTCAGTTAATTTCCTCTCATGATCTTATACGCTTCTATAAAATTACCCCTCATCGTCCTTCGCTCCAAGGAATAAAGTCCCTGCCTTCTCAACCTCTCCCTCTAGCTCCAGTCCTCGAGTCCTGGCCACATCTTCATAAATCTTCTCTGAACCGTTTCCAGCTTAACAGCATATTTCCTATAACAGGGACCAAAACTGAACACAATACTCCAAATATGCCTCACCAATATCCTGTACAACTGTAACATAACCTCCCAAATTTTATGCTCAATACTCTGGTGAATGATGGCTAATGTACCAAAAGCCTTCTTGACCATCCTATTTCCGTGATTCCATTGGTTGAGTATCTGGAAAATTAATCCTGATCTGTTGTTACTCAGCTATTTGTAACTATGTCCTCTGCACTATAGATCACAAAGTGGGAGGAAATAGATATCTGATTTCTGAAAGGATCAAGGGAGGAGATGGATCTTATGTACTAGTTAAATTAATGAGCTCACAAGAACAAAAAAGCAAAGAAATTATATGAATTCAGTGGCAGTGGCCTGATGTGTCAGGGAAATTAGCTGCAGAGGTCATGGCTTCAGTCATTGAATTAATTAGACAAAACAGTTCGTGAGTTTCTTGAATTTTGGGCAGAGAGGAAATGGATTTAGGGTTTGTGAAGATGATTTGCAGAATAGTAATAAAGCTTGATATTACTTTTTCATTCGAAGTTGCGTTGCTTTAGCAGAGAGTCATGATTAAAGTCTGGATGTATAAATAGTGTTTGATCTTTCCCCATGGCAGCACAGTGGTGCAGCGGTAGAGTTGCTGCCTCACTGCACCAGGGACCTGGGTTTGATCCTAATTACAGGTGCTGTCTATACACAGTTTGTATGTTCTCCTTGAGACCGCATGGGTTTTCTTCGGGTGCTCGGGTTTCCTCCCACATTCCAAAGATGTGCAGGGTTGTAGGTTAATTGGCTTCTGTAAATTGCTCCTAGTATGTAGAATGAAAAAGTGGGATAACATAGAACTAGCCTATGAACGGGTGATAGTTGATTGGCCCAGACTTGGTGAGCCGAAGGGCCTCTTTCCACACCATACCTCTAAACTAAACTGATCGACCCCGAAGGATGCATCGTTTACTTTTAAATGAATAGCAAGATGATGAGGCACACAGTTCATTTCTGTCCTGAGAATAAATTGAGAGCTTGTATCCATCATTGGTCCAGCTAGCCAGTGATTTCTACTGTTGATTTGATGTGCAACACTTTCCCTTCAGGAAAAGATGGTTTCCCAAGGCCAGTTGTGTTGGCAAAGGCAAAGAGATAATGTACCATAGAGCGGAAATGAAGTAAAAATGGATATCACAGCAGATTTAAAATAAAAAAGAAATATTTGTAAAAGATAGTACCAAAGAAGATAGAATTACTATTTCCTGGAATGAATAGGGACTTTTTTCCTCTAGAAACTATGGCCAGATGTTAACATGTTGCTGAGAGAGCTTGCACTGCAGCTGATACTTCAGATGTGAAAATGTGTCTCTCTCAATTTTATTTTGCTCAGGATATTACAATCAGTTATTGTTTCTGCAATTGTGCATTGTGTTTAAATCCCCTGTGAGATAGTTGATATAATTCTATATATTTGTGTATTGAGGTGTAAATGTGTTTATAAATATTTAATCCTGTTCTTTTATATCTTAAAAAAAAACAAATCGTTGCACCACAGGCAGTCACAATTACCAAGAAACGATGGTGCTTTGCAGCATAAAAACATTGATCTTTTGAGATAACTTGTGGCAACATTGTCATTCAAATGTGATTTCAGCGAAGTCAACTATGCATTCCACTAACAGCTGGGCAAAATGATTACAATGCAGCATTTTATCCTGAGTTGGTCTCCTCATCACAGTAAATATAGTGAAAAATCTAATCACCCTTTCAAAATAAAAATCCTATTTCTGAAAGGTTTGAATGTGTGAAACTGACTTGTCAACCTCATTTTGCAGATGCTAATTAACTTCCCAAAGAAGTCAGTTAAGTGGTGCCTGGACATGAACTTGTCTTCATCCGATGTCCGAATATAGAGTTTACAACAGGAATCCTAAATTGCAATTGGTGTCAGGAATTTTGCTTATTTATTTATATTTTCTCTTGCTTGGTTTAAACTAGCAACTCAGCCTAGGTTGGAAGTTGAATCTGAGAGTTTTAAGATTCCTAAGATCCACCCCTCACCAAGGTATACCCCACTATGCCAATGTAATGTATTTTAATAGCATGATTACTCCTCCAACCAGCAAATACCTCAGATCCCCTGTTTCACTTCCTTCTGGTTTGCCTTTCTGTCTGTGGGTCACCCAGTCCCTAATTGACAATTCTTTAGGACCAAGAATTGCTTGTGAAGTGAGTTAAGGATGAAAACACATGTCCCATCTTTCAACAGTAATGTACGTGTTATAAGAAACAATAACTTCTGAAGAAGACTCTTTATCAGGGTCATTTAACGTAATTCACATTAAGCGTTATACCTCTCCCAGTTAGACATCTGGCTCTGACTCGCTTCCATCAGCAGGATGTCATCTATCTCGTCTTCGATTCTGAAAGGATGCTGAGATACTGGTTCATCTTGTGGGCAGGAGTAAGGGCTCATAAAGAGATGTGCTAGGCCTTCTTCAGCAGTTAATCGATCCATAGAGTTAAATGTCAAGATCCTTTCCAAGAAATCGATAGCTGTTTCAAGCAGATAATATCAGTGACTTTTGCAAACAATGTATTTTGTTGTACCAACACAATTCTCTCCTGTAGCTGTTTTCTCACTCGCTCACGCTGATCACAAATTTCTCACGCTCTGTCGTGAGGAATTCTGTGATCAATTAAGATTTTAAAACGCATATCAACTGCATGGGCCGCGGGTGTTGGAGAGCCGGGGCTGAGGGAGGCATGGAAGCACTAGCAGCGGCGGGGGCAGATGTGGATGGGGAGCTGTGGCTGGCGAGTGTTTGCCGGGCTGGCAAATGTTTTCCGGGCTGGCGGGTGTTTGCCGGGCTGGGGAGTCGCTCGCTGCAGCAGCGTAGGAGCAGGCCATGGAGCAGCCTCAGTGCAAGAGTCCTGGGCCGTCGGAAGCGTTGCGCTGCTGCCGTGAGAGTCTCTGTGCCGAATTCGCATGGACCATGCTGTGGCTCGGTGCATCCTGGAGAGCAACCAATGGCTAACCCAATGACAAGCTGGGACAATGGGCGTGTTCAGCACTGGGAACCTAAGCAGGTAAGCAGCTATGATCAGGGTAGAATAGGGGGGCAGGTGTAAGGCTGGACTCAGGGTCAAAATGAGAGAAGGTATGCAACTGGAATCAGGGTCAGGAGTAGTACCAGGTGTGCAGTGAGCCCCGGGATGGTCAACATGGGCCAATTGTTTGATTATAATCTGATTTCCATACATGAATATACTAAGATCATTCATGTGCTGCACCTGTTGATCAGAGTCTGGCTCTACTGTGGAATGTAATTAGGAATGTAATTTAGCCTAACCTTAGTCATAACTAATCAGATTTAAAGCATAAATATTGCATCCAAATGCAAGTTAAAAGACTCACTATAGTATGCACCAGATTGCACAATTTCAAACTGAAAAATGCAGTACCAATGGAAGGGGGGGGGACACCGCCCCCCCTCCCCCATCCCCTCCCCCCACCCCCTCGGTTGCTAGGCTCCCTCAGGCTTGGTCCCTCGCAATTTCTCACACCCAGTGTTGGCAGCCCTGATAAAAATGGCAAACAGGACTTGTTTGAACCATGTGCAACTGATGTTGTCTCAGTACGAATATACTTTGGTTGGGTAAAAAAGCTTGAAGAAATGATTTTGTTCCTCAGTAGAGAAGCTCTGCCATGAATTCTGTATGATTTATTTTGATACATGGATGCTTATACTGTACACATATTACTTTTGCAAAAACAGTCTGCATGCAAACTGTCTATTCATGGCACTGCAAGATGGTATATTCCTTGGGAGTTTCTGCCTGCTTTTAGTAATTGTCTTTTTGCTAATTAAGTTTTTGGAAAAATCCCAAACTGCAACACTGCTACTGATATGATATCTGGCAATCTTTGTCTTCACTTGTTTAAAGGTAGTAAATGCCTCAGATAGACAAGGAGAGCAGTAAAAGAAAACAAAAGGAACCCAATACAAATTCATTAGTACAATACTGAAAGTGAGCATTGCAGCGTGTTCTGTGTTCACATTATCTACAGTAATGTTAGAGTGGGGATTTTTAACTGTTGTTTGACCATTTCCCAATTGATGAAATCAAAGGAAAGAAAAAAACCCTTTGATTTTCATACATTTTAAATTGCTCTACTTCTTAATAGTCACCATGTGAACAGCAAGTCCAAATGTGCAGATTTTTTTTAGGATAAGAACATTGTTAAGAAATAAGTAGAAACAGCTGTAGGCCATTCATCCCTTTATGTCTGCTTCCCATTCAATAAGATCGTGGCTGATCTTGTACCTCAACTTAATTTTCCTGCGTTAACTCTCCATAATTTCTTGATTCACTTAAATTCCAAAATTCTATTGCTACAGAATTCTAAAGATTCACTACCATCAGGGTGAAGACATTTCTTCTCATCACACTCCTGATTGGTCGACCTCTTATTCTGAGATGTGGCCTAGCCTCAATTTATTTTCCATGCACCCTCACCCTTTTCGTGCATAGAACCTCTCGACCCCTGAACAGATCTCATATGCAAAAAAAAATAACCACACTAATTTCTTATTTACCTTCTGCATTTCCTTCAGGAAGTAGATCCCTTAGGGGTTTTGATACCTCCCACTTTGGGTTGATGTAGGCGGGCATGACACGGAGCAATTCTTGTTTGTCCTCTTCTCGGAAAACAGGAATTGTTTTCAGAATTAACTGCATCTGTTCCAGCTCATGTGCGCCTAGGAAGAAAAAAAAGTGGACAGGAGGAAGTCACTGTGTATTAAATTTAACTCACTGCATTCACCATCACAGACCATGTACAGTTCAACATTTAAAATAAAAACATGTATTACCAGGGAATACTAGGCTAAAAGGTCTTCATTTGTGGCCCGGAGTACAGGCACTGAATATCACCTCAGATGTCTGTCAGTTGATTCTATACATAGAAAAGAAGCAACACTGATTCACCTATGATTCAACCAGCATTCCTGCCCTGTTAAGTCCCACAAAATTCTAGGCTCATAAAAAGTGGATGCTCAGAATGCGTTCTTAGATGGTTCAGGTACTAAAGAAGAAGTGATTTTTTTCCCCCTTATGTTCCATAGACAAGCGGAACACAAGGACAAAAATGGTTTGATGGTGATGAAGTAGCATAAGCACTGCAGAACAGAATGGAAAGAAACAAATAGCAGAATGATCTTTAGGTTTATTTTTGTCACATGTACAAGGTACAGTGAAAAGCTTTTGTGCGCATGCTATCCAAATTAAATCATATAATACAATATATAAACGCAAGCAAGCCAAACACGTACAAAAGGTAGATGAAAGAAAAAGATGGCAAGGTGCAGATTTACATGTGGATTCAAGATTTGAAAGAGTCAGGCGATTGTATTGGATGTTAGTAGATCCTCCCCTGGGACCAGTGTGCAAAGAGTCGCCACATGGCGCTATTGATAAAGTCGACGGGTCAGATCAGCACAAAATTTGAACAATACAAGATCAGTGCCCTATAAAGTATTTCTTTGTACTGGTGAGCAGCAGTGCTCAAATTGGAAGAGTCCCACTGCAGGTTATCCATGCAATGCAACATAGAACAGAATAGTACTGCACAGGAATAAGCCCTTTGGCCCACAAATAACCTGACATAATAATTGTAAGAGAATGTAGTAGCAAAAACATATCTAGAATCCATCGTAGTCATCCCTGCTTGTATACATACCTACCAAAGTGACAAGACAGGTAGGAATTCCCAAAACTTAAAACCCCATGAAATGTAATGTTTACAGATTGAAGAACTAAAGAGATCACCTGATGATCAGCAGCTCTACGACCACTTCATTGATCAATCAATCTTCGTTTACAATAAGTACCACTTTCATGAAGCACTGAGTGCACAGATTTATAAGGGTTGGGTATGGGGGGTCCCGGGTTACAGAAGACCTGATCAATGGGAATCTGACTTTAGGCTAGCTCTCCTGTAATTTTTTTTAAATAATTCTAATAATAATAAAAGTGTTTTTGTGATATTGATTAACGAATGTTCCATTAGTTTAATTGTAAGTTGTGTTAGGGTGAATATCCAATGAAAAGAAAGAATCATCAGAAGTGTATGTAGATTGATATGATCTGGGTAGCTACAAAAAAAATGGACATTTCTGAGCTATGAAAAAATTGTCTTCCAGATGTAACTTGGGAACTGACCGTACTTCAATGTTCACATACGATGTGACGTGGAAACACCACTAGCAATTCAACAGGTCCCGCAGGATATCAGGCTAGGCCAATGGCAAAAGTGAAGAAACCAACAAGAGGAGATAATTTACCTGCCCTCATTTCCCCAAACAATCATTTACAGACCTGACTATGTTGGCATGTGTGATGAATGCGCTATCTATGTGAAAACAAAGTCTAGTTTATACAATGTGACCATCTTGCTATGTAGGGGCTATGATTAGTTAGGTTTACAGATGCCACAAAAGCTGGTTGTGTTATGGACACTGAAAATGGCTGTCCAAGGCGACAGCAGGCTAAAAGGTGGAACGTTGACTTAATTTAAGCCCAACAAGTGCAAGGTGATACATTTAGGAAGTCAAATAGGGTAGGACATATACTGTGAATGGTAGGATGTACAAAGAAATGTTGTGGCTCAAGTCCATAGTGGCAGCACAGGCGGATAGGGTGGTGAATAATGCAATGGTATGCTTGCCCTCATAGGTCAATGCATAGAAAAGAACAATTGGGGCATGTAAATTTTCAAAACACTAGTTAAACAACACTAGAAATATCGGGTGGTGAAATTAAAATATATTCAATTATGGAGAAAAAATTGCAGAAAATTGCTTTTTCTTTTCTATTTTTTTCCCTTTCACATGTAATACGCAAGACTGTCAGAGATGTCCTCTGACGCAATGTTTGATATTTGGCGTATATGAACATGGGGACGTCTTACCAGCGAACAACATCTTTCCAGTCAGCATTTCTATCAATATACAACCTGCAGCCCACATGTCAATGGCTTTGGTGTAATTGTTCGGTGACAGAAGGAGACGTGGAGATCGATACCATTTTGTTACCAAACCTTCCGAAAGATGACCCTGGACAACAAGAAATAGAAAACATGGCACTGAGAAATATCACAGATTCTCAACCTGAACGAGAAATTGAGAAAAAGTTTTGCGAGACAACTGCATTACTTGAACAAGTGTGTGATTACCATTAACATGTCATGAAATTGACAACACATCATTACCAAAGTTTCTTTTTTGGTATCAAGCTCCCGCATCAGGGGGATGTCAGCTCCCCTGCGCAAGTTTCACAAGGATGTTGTTGGGACTGGAGGATTTGAGTTATGAGGAGAAACTGGGGCTTTTTTCCTTGGAGCAAAAAAGGGTAATGGGTGACCATATAAAAAAGTATACGTCATGAAGGGCATAGATAAGATGAATGGTCACAGTCTTTTTACCAGGCTGGAAGGCATATATACATGGTGAAAGGGGAAAGATTTAAAGGAGACCAAAGGTGTAAACATTTGATACAGATAATGGTGGGTATGTGGAACACGTTGCCAGAGGAAGCTGTGGAGGTTGGTGCAATTACAATATTGAATAGACATTTGATCAGGTTTATGGATAGACAATAGATGCAGGAGTAGGCCATTCAGCCCTTCGAGCCAGCACCGCCATTCAACATGATCATGGCTGATCATCCACAATCAGTACCCCGTTCCTTCCTTCTCCCCATATCCCCTGAATCCGCTATCTTTAAGAACACTATCGAACTCTCTCTTGAAAGCATCCAGAGAATTAGCCTCCACTGCCTTCTGAGGCAGAGAATTCCACAGATTCACAACTCTCTGGGTGAAAAGGTTTTTCCTCATCTCTGTTCTAAATGGCCTACCCCTGATTCTTAAACTGCGGCCCCTGGTTCTGGATTCCCCCAACATCAGGAACACGTTTCCTGCCTCTAGCGTGTCCAATCCCTGAATCATCTTATATGTTTCAGTAAGATCCCCTCTCATCCTTCTAAATTCCAGAGTATATACGCCCAGCCGCTCCATTCTATCAACGTATGACAGTCCCGCCATCCCGGGAATTAACCTTGTGAACCTACGCTGCACTCCCTCAATAGCAAGAATGTCCTTCCTCAAATTTGGAGACCAGAACTGCACACAATACTCCAGGTGTGGTCTCACTTGGGCCCTGTATAACTACAGAAGGACCTATTGCTCCAATAATCAACTCCTCTTGTTATGAAGGTCAACATGTCATTAGCTATCTTCACTGCCTGCTGTACCTGCATGCTTACTTTCAGTGACTGATGAACAAGGACCCCCAGATCTCGTTGTACTTACCCTTTTCCTAACTTGACAGCATTCGGATAATAATCTGCCTTCCTGTTTTTGCCACCAAAGTGGATAACCTCACATTTATCCACATTAAACTGCATCTGCCATGCATCTGCCCACTCACCCAACCTGTTCAAGTCACCCTGCATCCTCATAGCATCCTCCTCACAGTTCACACTGTCACCTAGCTTTGTGTCATGTGCAAATTTGCTAATGTTACTTTTAATCCATATAAACCATATAACAATTACAGCACGGAAACAGGCCCTCTCGGCCCTTCCAGTCCGTGCCGACCATTTGTTTTCCCCTAGTCCCATCTACCTGCACTCAGACCATACCCCTCCATTCCCTTCCCGTCCATATACCTATCCACTTTACTTTTAAATGTTAAAATCGATCTTGCCTCCACCACTTCTGCTGGAAGCTCATTCCACACAGCCACCACCCTCTGAGTAAAGAAGTTCCCCCTCACGGTACCCCTAAACCTCCGTCCCTTAATTCTCATGTCATGCCCTCTTGTTTGAATCTTCCCTACCCTCAATGGGAAAAGCTTATCCACGTCAACTCTGTCTATCCCTTTCATGATTTTAAAGACCTCAATCAAGTCCCCCCCTTAACCTTCTGCGCTCCAAAAAATAAAGACCTAACTTGTTCAACCTTTCTCTGTAACATAGTTGCTGGAACCCAGGCAACATTGTAGTAAATCTCCTCTGTACTCTCTCTATTTTGTTGACATCTTTCCTATAATTAGACGACCAAAATTGTACACCATACTCCAGAATTGGTCTTACCAATGCCTTGTACAATTTTAACATTACTTCCCTACTCCTATATTCAATGCTCTGATTTTATTCCCCTTCTCTTTTATTTTTATACTGTCCGTGACTTCCCTTGTCAGTCACGGTTGCCTCTTACTCCCCTTGGAATCTTTCTTCCTCTTTGGAATGAACTGATCCTGCACCTTCTGTATTGTTCCCACAAATACTTGCATTGCTGTTCCACTGTCATCCCTGCTAGGGTCTCTTTCCAGTCAACTTTGGCCAGCTGCTCCCTCATGCCTCCATAGTCCCCTTTGGTCAACTGTAATATTGACACATCCGATTTTCCCCTCTCCCTCTCAAATTGTAGATTAAAACTCATCATATTATGGTCACTATCATATGGCTCCTTTACCTTGAGGTCCCTTATCGAATCTGGTTCATTACACAACACTAAATCCCGAATTGCCTTCTCCCTGGTAGGTTCCAGTACAAGCTGTTCTACCACACACTACTACAATAAAGAAACTATTAATTAAGAGACTGAGTTTGGAAGATTTATCATTGGACGGCATTGAATGTCTCCTGAAGAGCTTGTGAGTGCGTTTCAATTATCTCCTGAACCCCTGTCTTCAATCATAGTGACTAAAGGAAAGATTCCTTGAACAATATGAAAATCTGTCACTACAGTGAGGAGTCACTAAGTTTGGGGATAAGCAACAGCTGGTCAGGTGGAGAGTTGGGGAAGGTGGATGGTGACCGGGGAACTGTTTAGTTTGTGGAGTAGAATAGCCGAGATCAGGAACAAACATTGCACAATGAAACAACTTTATTCTCATCCAAAGCTTATTCAGAAGTGGCCGATGCCATGGGCCTCAGGTGCTACTGTAAGTTGCTGCACTCAACCAACATAGTTATTGGTAAACTGCATGGATAGAGATTAATTTAGCTCTGATCCTCTAGGCAGGTATATTTTCAATTGAATGACTATAAATGCCTGGCAATTGAGGGTTAAGTGCAGACCTAACAAGGCTATATTTATAATCCAGCTCTAATTATATCCAACTTCTCAACAGTGCCCCTTTAAGTATAGTTCTGAGTAGCAAAGCATAATAAACAAAAATAAAGATAATGGTTTAGATTGTAAAACAATCCAGCAAACTCTTCCTCAAAATCTTCCTTTTTCTTTATGTGCATGCAATTACTGGTTAGATTTGATTAGGCCAGTCATTGACCTTGAACTATTCCAGCATTCGATGGCTTCCACCTGCTTGAACCAGTTAGCTCTTAAAGTGCAACCTTGACTTACTACCTTTCTTCTGCAATCCAATAAAAATTAGTTACTGATCAAGTAAAATCCACCTTGTCATTTCACACAGGTTAAGACACCGTAAGACATTAAAACGCTGATAGACAATAAAATTACCGAGTGAGCAACATATTTTACAGACAAAAGCGGTGTACGGTTTCAATACACAGACACACCACAGGGGCTCTTAACTCCACCTCAAGCTCAGTCTTTGAGACAATATATTCACAAAATGAATAACAACCTAACAGCTTGTCCACAATGTCGCACCTGCTCTTATGACTTGCATAGAATATTGGCAAATGTCCCAATAAATACTGGAGTTGTGTCAGCTCACCTCCTGTCTTGATCTACACCTGAGAAACATAGAAAATAAGTGCTGGAGTAGGCCATTCGGCCCTTCGAGCCAGCACGCCATTCAATATGATCATGGCTGATCGTATAAAATCAGTACCCCATTCCTGCTTTCCCCCCCATTTCCCTTGATTCTTTTAGTCCTAAAAGTTAAATCTAACTCCTTGAAAACATCCAACGAATTCGCCTCCACTGCTTTCTGTGGCAGAGAATTCCACAGATTCACAACTCTCTGACTGAAAAGGTTTTTCCTCATCTCAGTCCTAAATAGCCTACCCCTTATTCTTAAACTGTGACCCCTGATTTTGGACGCACCTAACATCGGGAACATTTTTCCTGCATCGAGCCTGGCCAATCCTTTAAGAATTTTATATATTTCTATAAAGGGCCTGTCCCACTTAGATGATTTTTCAGCAGACTGCCGGCGACGTTCAAGTTCGCTGCACTCGCTTGACAAACTGGGAACTGGAATAACGGCTGTCAGAGTGGAACACACACACACACACACACACACAAACACATTGCAAAGGCGGGGGCCAGGGAAAGTGGGGGAGCGCTGTCCGAAATTCACACGGTGCAAAGCCAAGGTTAAGATGGCTAGCACTGTGTACGGTATGTCCTTTAAAAGAGGGGGGAAGGGGAGGGAGGGGGGGGGGAAGGGGAGGGGGGGGGGGGGGAGAAGGAGTGGAGACACTTTTAAGAAGCCAGACAACTTTTAATAAGCCAGAGATACACAGCCGTGAAGTTTGGCGGGCATTTAACATTACCGGTCGGTTATCCTTGGTTCTGAAGACGTGCATACGTTTTTTTCCCCCCAATGAGCCAATGAAAATGCCCGGTTAGCAAAGGCAATGAACTAAAACTACCTACGAATACCTCAACCACCTTTAACTACATGGCGACCCCACTACAACTGCACCTACGACTACAGGATTATCGATTTTCTCCATGGCGATTTTTGGTCATAGAAAATTTTTCAACATGTTGAAGAATTTGCGGCGACCATACTGAGGCCGCGACTAGAATGCGGGAACTCCTCGCGACCATGAAGGAGACTCACCAGAGACCACCAGCGTCCATGTGGCGATCATGACGTGAGTGCAGAGTTTCCTGCTCTTGCCTAAAAAGTCACCTAAGTGGGACAGGCCCTTTAGATCTCCTCGCATCCTAAATTCCAGTGAATACAAGCCCAGTTGACCCATTTTTTCATCACATGGTCAGTCCCACCATCCCGGGAATTAACCCAGTGAACCTACGCTGCACAGTCAATAGAAATAATAGCCTTCCTCAAATTAGGAGACCAAAATTGCACAGAATACTCCAGGTGCAGTCTCACTAGGGCCCTGTACAACTGCAGTAGGACCTCCTTGCACCTGAATGCAAATCCTCTCGCAATGAAGGCCAACATGCCATTAACTTTCTACACTGCCTGCTGTACCCGCATGCCTACTTTCAGTGACTGATGTACAAGCACACCCAGGTCTCGTTGCACCTCCCCTTTCAGGTACCATTCAGATAATTGACCCATTCCTTCGCTCCAGAGATGCTGCCTGTCCCGCTGAGTTACTCCAGCATTTTGTGTCTACCTTCGATTTAAATCAGCATCTGCAGTTCTTTCCTACACCAATCAGATAATAATCTGCCTTCCAGTTCTTGCCACCAAAGTGGATAACCTCACATTTATCCACATTATTCTGCATCTACCATGCATCTGCCAACCTATCCAAGTCACTCTGCAGCTTCATAGCATCCTCTTCACAGCTCACACTGCCACCCAGCTTTGTGTCATCCGCAAACGTGGAGATGTCACATTTAATTCCCTTGTCTAAATCGTTAATATATATTGTAAACAACTGGGGTCCCAGCACCGAGCCTTGCGGCACCCCACTAGTCACTGCCTGCCATTCCTACTCTTTGCTTCCTGTCTGCCAACCAATTCTCTATCCATGTCAACACCATATCCCCAATACTATGTGCTCTAATTTTTCCACATTAATCTCTTGTGTGAGACCTTGACAAAGGTTTTTTTGAAAGCCCAGATACAGCATATCCACTGACTCTTCTTATCCATTCTACTTGTTACATCCTCAAATAATTCCAGAAGATTAGTCAAGCATGATTTCCCCTTCATAAATCCATGCTGACTTTGACTAATCCTGTCACTGCTTTCCAAATGCGCCGCTGTAACATCTGTAATAATCGACACAAACATCTTCCCCACTACCGATGTAAGGCTAACTGGTCTATAATTCCCCGTTTTCTCTCTCCCTCCTTAAAAAGTGGGGTTACATTGGCAACCTTCCAGTCCACAGGAACTGATCCAGAGTCGAGAGAACATTGGAAAATGATCACTAATGCATCCACAATTTTTAGGGCCACCTCCTTGATATTCTGGGATGAAGATTATCTTGTTAGAGTAGTATACAGACCGCCAAACAGCAGTAGGGAGGTTGGGGTAGCATCAAGCAGGAAATTAGGGATGCGTGTAGTAAAGGTACAGCAGTTATCATGGGTGACTTTAATCTACATATAGATTGGGCCAACCAAATTGGTAACATCGCTAAGATGGAGGATTTCCTGGAATGTATACGGGATAGTTTTTTAAACCAATATGTAGAGGAACCGACTAGAGGGCAGGCCATCCTAGACTGGGTATTGTATACCCAGAGATGTGTTATTTATGGGCAAGATGTAACTACTATTAATAATTCATGCTAGAAAACAATCAGAATTTGTTTCTAGACCATTACAAGTAAAGATTATGAAGTATAATGCTTGTTGAAGGATTCAACATACAAAGCACACACAATATCTTTAGTTTTCAAATCGGAGTCTGTCTTTTTTTTGTCACTGAGCCATAAACCTGCTCTGGCCCCTAAAAATAAAGTGTAATCCTATTCTGTGTGGAGCGAGGGGGTGGGCAGGTGTAAAATCCGCACAGCAAACCAGTCTTTGGAACTCTCATTAATTAAGTTAAGGGAGGAACACATTTTCAGTCAAGTCATGATTGAGCAGGTGAAGAATCTATTCCTGAACAAATTCTGATGCTAACAAGAAACTCAGCCACTTATCGTTTTCAGTACTCAACCCCCATGCAATAAACATTTCTATTCATATATATCTTATATTTATGTTCCATAGTATGGACTATAACTTTCCTTAAGTTTCAATAATAAATAACTTTACCTACACGCACATTAATGCTGTCATATTTTATCACTGCCAATTAAACAATTTGTAGTTGGCAATTGGAATACAAATTTAGGTATCCCGATAACAATGTTAAATTTGATGATGGTATTGAAGTGCATAGAACTGATTAAGCAATCATTCAGTTGAAACTATGAACGTACTTTGCTTATTCTGCTTAATCAAATTGAGACTCAGTTGATAAATGATAGACTCGACCTTCAGTCCTATCCTTCTGTAATTAGCCCAGTCTCATTTTAACAATACGACTTACACACAACCATGGTTTTCCTGCACTAGATATTGCAACACCATTATATTTTTAAAACTAGTTAAACAATTACAATGTATAATAATAATTAAAGAGTATCCCAATCACATGCACACAATGGAGGTTATCTGGCATAAGGTGCAATACTGCAAAGACACAAGTGTTTTTGAATACAACACAATTTTCATTTTCTCACAACACTGGTATCCCAATCTGAACCACACCATCAAGTAAGATAAAGCCAAATGGTTCCTGAACCAAAGTTTGCAAACATTACATATTTGGTTGTAAATGGCAGCAGATAGTTAACAAACAGGAGAAGGGGATCCAAATGGAAGACCCTAGTAATGGAAGAACCCAGTGTATGATTGGCAAAGATAAAGCAGAAGCATTGCAACCATGCCCAAAAAGACCAATATAGAAACTAGCCTTTTCCAATTCAAACTCAGTTCCGTAGACACTAGCAGCAGAGCCTAAAGAACCAGACAACATCCAAGCTATAGTATAGAATACTTACATTTCAGAACTGGTTGTCCTTCCAGTTGAAGTGGTTAGTACATTTATATAACTGGCATTTACCAGACAGCATAGAAAATGCAGAGACACGAGAGACTGGAGATGCTCGAATCTAAAGTGATAATCTGCTGGAGGAACTCTGTAGTTAGAGCAGTATCTGTGAGGAAAAATGAACAGTCAATGGTGTGGGGTGAAACCCTGCATTAGAACTGGTTCAGGATTTCAACCCAAACCATCAACAAATCTTCCCCTCACAGCAGATGCTGCTCAAACTGCTGAGTTTCTTCAGCAGACTGTACTGTGGAAAATCTCACAAATATGTCTGATCTGCTAAGAGCAAGGCAAATCCTACCTAGTGAATTACTGCTCAGCTGACTGACATTGGAAGCTATCATAGGCAGCACTGTCAAGCAGCATTTATCGATATTCTGCTCACTGGCATGTTCAGGTTTATTATTGTCACGCATACCAAGGTACAGTGAAAAGCTTTATTTTGCATGCTAATCAAACATATCAGATATGTGTCTTTTTACAACACTGCACACAATAATGTGACAAAGGGGGTCAAATTTCAAATTCCTTCAAAAAAGTTGACAAACACTTTATTGGGTTCATGACTAACATAGTATCAACAAAAAAAAAGAAAGATAGCATATTGATGTCAAGTTTCCGAAAATTACATCGGAATACACAAATACATTTTGTGCAACTGTTGTTTCGTGGTGTCCACCAGTGACCTGGGTGGCACAGTAAGTGCACGTATTTCTCATTCCTTTCAATGTTTATGAATACCACATGGAACAATAAAAATGCAAACACCGTCTCCACTACATTCGCCTGATCATGTAGTAGAATACTGCATCCATCTGCGTGGACACCGCTACACACAAACGTACGTTGCAGTGGACACTCAAAAGGTTTGGTGTCCCAGAAAATGAACGTTACATTATTAGAGAAAACCAAACATTTTCACCAATGTGATCTAAACGGTACATTACCTTATGGATTTGAGCTATATCGATGGTTGGTGATTCGTCAGATGGTTTGATCTGGGATGATTTTTTAGTAAGTAAAATGTCTCCGTCACAGTCGTTGTGAAGCTTCGGAAGTTGACACAAAGGAATGAAGTTAGCGACTTGGTCCGTACGAAAGGTAAACAAGAGATAATGTGTTGCCAAATCGAAGATGGGCTCAGTTTCTTAGTTTTGATGACTAATATATGCCCCAAAAAATATTTATTGACTTTAAAAAGTCAGAAAATATATCATAAACGGTCGTTGTGTTTTTGATATCACAATGTTTTTGATATATTAAACTTGAATATAAGAAAAAAATAATTAACTCGCCCAAAAGTCACTACTACCATAGGATGTTTAAGAAGGAACTGCAAATGCTAGAAAATCGAAGGTAGACAAAAATGCTGGAGAAACTCAGCGGGTGCAGTAGCATCTATGGAGCGAAGGGAATAGGCAATGTTTCGGGCCGAAACCCTTCTTCAGACCTACCATAGGATACCTTGTTGGGGTTTGTGAAAAGCAGTAGAGGTTTGGAGCCTCCGTGGATAACTTATGGAGGTACCGACCCCGACAACGGTCGTTGTGACATTGGACACCAAGCATACCAACTGTTAACGACTCTTTGCTGGGCAGATTACCAGACATGTTACTGTATTGTTCTTCTGGGATTGATGAAGATATTTCACTAGAACATTATCAAAACATATATGTATGAGGGGCCATGTGAAGTTTATTTATTAATTAAATATTAATGACTAAATGTGGCAGAGTTTTTATGTCACATTTTTGGTATCCAAAATGGTGGTAAAATGATGAAAATTTGTCTGTCTTGAAAAATGTTTTTGACTTTCAGTCTTGAAGTTATCTAATTGATAGCTGTTATTTATAAGGTTTCACATGAAGGGTAGATTGTTGTGAAGAGTGTATTGGTGTAAAAAACGGAATAATAATCATGTTCCTCAAAATCTCCTCAAATACACATATATCATACACAATATATCATATTTCAATCAATTCAAACTCGTACAATAGACAGAGCAATGCAGAAAATACAAAGTGAAGAATATACTTCTAAGCATTATAGTGCATCAGTTCCATAGACAAAGTTCAACGTCGGCAATGGGGTAGAGGTGAATGACTGTTCAGAAGCCTAATAGCAGAGGAGAAGAAGCTGTTCCTGAGTCTGGTGGTACATGCTTTCAAGCTTCTGCATCTACTGCTTGGTGGGAGCAGGGACAAGAAGGAATGACCAGGATGTGACAAGTCTTTGATTATATTGGCGGCTTTGAGCTAGCACCAAGGTGGCAAAACCTGGTTTCAAATCTTGCACTAGGACGCCCAGATTCCTCGGCATCTCAGAACTCTGTAATCAGTTAAAATGCTTCTCATTTATTTCTCCTGCCTAAGTAGACTCTACTTTCTGTTATGTGGCCAAGCCTTTCCAGTTGTACATTATCTCTAATGCCATCATCTGTTATTTTGTGCAGTGATTTTTTTTTAAACGTGACATATTGGATACTTTTTGGAAATCCAGCAAATCCTTCTGCCTGCAAATGGGATCATCCCAATGGAAATGGGATGACATCTTCTTTTAAGTGTTATGTGTCTAAATGTAATCTTATCTGGGATGAATAGGTTAGGTAATCATGTTTGGGTGAAATCATGCCAATCGTACATTTAGATTGAGAACTTGCAGTTGCAATGTGCACTGGCTCACCTGATGTTCTCCTCAGTCTGATGCACACAGTTCATCTCAATTATTGCACCGCATATATTTAAGGTGAATTGCAACTCAAAGCTGCAGATATTGACCATAGGGCATTGAGTATAGAAATTGGAGTTGTTGGTGCAGCTGCACTAGGGGTATTGTGTACAGCATTGGTGACCCGACTGCAGGAAATATATCATTAAGCAGGAAAGAATAAAAGATGATTTATAAACATACTGCCAGAACTTGAGGACCCGAACCATAGGGAGAGCTGGGGGCAATCTGGGACTTAATTCTTAGCAGTATAATAGACTGAGGGATAATATAGAGCTGTATAAAACCATGAGGTGCAGAGGTTGGGAGGATACACACAGAACTTTTCACATTCTTGGGGAATCAAAAACTGGAGGGCATATGTTTAACATGAAAAGGGAAACATTTAATAGGAACTTGAGGGGCAACATTTTCAAACAGAGGTTGGTATGTATCTGGAACAAGTTGCCAGAGAGAGTGGTTGTGCCAGTTACAATAATAACATTTAAAAAACACTAGGACAGGTATGTGGGTAGGAAAAGTTGAAGGGATATGGGTCCATCTCAGGCAAATGGGAGAAGCTTAGATGGGCATCTTGGTCAGCATGGACTGTCCAATTATGACTCGGTCTATGACAATGACTGCCATGGAACAGGCACAGCACACTGTGTTCTTGCTTCACTTGAGATTTAAATGGACGCACTGTTGACATTGGGAGAACGGCTTCAGAACCAACTGCAGACCTGCCAAAGTCACAGAGTGTGCTAAAACAATTGGCAGTGCTTACTGCACTCTAGTAGGTTTAGTACGCTGGGCTTCAAGTTTCCTGAGGGCCAAGAAGCAAATGGGGATCAACTGCAGCAGGAGGAGGAAGTCAATGAATATTCCCAGAACATGGGTCCATCTTCCAGCCAGGAAATAGATGGAATTGTTTCAAAATTAGCACAATTAAACTTTTCATGTCAGACAACCTGACTTCCCAGGAATTAGCCTATGAATCTTTTCTGAATTGCCCCAATGTAATTATATCACCCCATAAAAAAGATAATCAGCCTATCTGCAGAAATGCAGGTGTGGCCTTATCAGTGTCCTATACAGGTCCGTAATTTTATGCCACATTCCCTTTTGGATTCAAGGCCAATATTCCATTTGTCTTGCTTGCAGGAATATTGATTTCTCTAACTCCAAGTAACCCTTGCATCCCCTCTCTCTCCGTCCTACCCCACACGAGTTGTTTCACTGTTGTCCTAGTGAGTTTCATATGGTCATAAGTGATAGGAACAAAATTAGGTCATTCAGCCCATCAAGTCTGCCCTGCCATTCAATTATGGCTGATGTATCTCTCCCGCCAAATCCCATTCTCCTGCCTTCTCCCCATATGATACCCATACTAAACAAGAATCTATCTATCTCTGCCTTAAAAATATTCATTGACTTGGCCTCCACAGCTTTCTGTCGCAATGAATTCCACACATTCACCACCCTAAAGACTAAAAAAAATCCTCATCTCCTTCCTAAAAGGAATGTTGGTTAATTCTGAGGCTATGACCTCTGGTCCTCAACTCTCTCTCCCACTTGTGGAAACATCCTCTCCACACCCATTCTATCTAGGCCTTTCACAATTCGGTAAGTTTCAATGAGATCCCCCCTCATTCTACTAAACTCCAGTGAGTAGAGGTACAGTGCCGTCAAACGCTCATCATATGTTAACCCACTCATACCTGGGATCCTGATTAACCTGATGAACAATACAATACTTTGATGGTTAGCAGCTCACCTTCAAATCCCTATGAGATCATGACATTTCTTGCAACAGGGCTCTGTTGAGTATGGACACTCACTCCTGCAGAAGACCCTGCAGCAACTCTCTGTGACGGTCTTGTTATGTCTCATGTACCATTAATCAAACTACCTGCTTCCTATCATGTATCTCACTGAGGCAATGCTTTATCCTTCCCTGCATATTGTGGATTCTCTTTCCAATTGTTTTCTTCTTCTTTAAGGAAGCCAATGTTTCTGTTGCTGCTGCTGACCACCAATGGTATTGTGCTTTTAGGTTGTAGGGTGTCCTCTGAATGCTGAACAGTAAACCCCCTGTCCCACTTGGGTGACCTCCACCGCGACCTTGCCCGCGACCCATAGTTGCGGGAAGGTCGCTACGGGGTCGTAGGAGGTTTTTGTCACTCTCTTCATGGTCGAAAGTGGTCCCCGCGTAGTTGAGGCTTCAGCTAGGTCGCGGCAAAATTTTCAAGATGTTAAAAACTGGCTGCGACTAAAAATAGGTCGTCGTGGGAAAAATCAATATTTTTTTCGTCGTAGGTCTCGTCGTAGCAGGTTGTGATGCTAGTCGTAAGTAGTGGAAGGTGGTCGAAGGCAGTCGAAGGTAATAGCTCCGGGGTGAAAAAAAGGTCAGTAGAATAAAAAGGTAATTTAAACAGCAGAACGTCACCTCTGTCACTCGAAATGTGGGTCCCTTGAAGGCAGAAATTATTCTGGTATGAAATTATTATGGGGAACAAGGAAATGGCAAAAGAGTTGAACAGGTACTTCGGATCTGTCTTCACTAAGGAAGACACAAACAATCTCCCAGAGGTACTGGAGGACAGAGGATCTAAGAGGGTCGAGGGACTGAAAGAAATTTTAATTAGGCGAGACATTGTATTGGGTAGGCTAATGGGACTGAAGGATGATAAATCCCCTGGGCCTGATGGTCTACATCCCAGGGTCCTCAGGGAGGTGGCTCTAGAAATAGTGGATGCATTGGTGATCATTTTCCAATGTTCAATAGATTCAGGATCAGTTCCTGTGGATTGGAGGATAGCTAATGTTATCCCACTTTTCAAGAAAGGAGCGAGAGAGAAAACGGGGAATTACAGACCAGTTAGCCTGACTTCGGTGGTGGGAAAGATGCTGGAGTCAATTATTAAAGAGGTAATAATGGGGCATTTGGATAGCAGTAAAATGATTAGTCCAAGTCAACATGGATTTATGAAAGGGAAATCATGCTTGACTAATCTTCTGGAATTCTTAGAGGATGTGACAAGTAAAATGGATGAAGGGGAGCCAGTGGATGTAGTGTATCTAATCTTTCAGAAAGCCTTTGATAAGGTCCCACACGGAAGACTGGTGACTAAAATTAGAGCACATGGTATTGGGGGTTGGGTGTTGACGTGGATAGAAAATTGGTTGGCAGACAGGAAGCAAAGAGTAGAAGTGAACGGGTCCTTTTCAGAATAGCACGCAGTGGCGAGTGGAGTGCCGCAAGGCTCGGGGTAGGGCTGCAACTGTTTACCATATATATTAATGATTTAGAACAACACTAGCAAGTTTGCGGATGACGCAAAGCAGGGTGGCAGTGTGAACTGTGAAGAGGATGTTAGGAGGTTGCAGGGTGACCTAGACAGGTTGAGTGAGTGGGCAGATGAGTGGCAGATGCAGTCTAATATAGATAAATGTGAGGTTATCTACTTTGGTGGCAAAAACAAGGAGGCAGATTATTATCTCAATGGGCTTAGGTTAGGTAAGGGGGAGGTACAGCGAGACCTGGGTGTCCTTGTACACCGGTCACTGAAAGTTGGCGTGCAGGTACATGAGGCAGTGAAGAAAGCTAATGGAATGTTGGCCTTCATAACAAGAGGATTTTAGTATAGGAGTAGAGAGGTTCTTCTGCAGTTGTATAGGGCTCTGGAAAGACCACATATGGAGTACTGCATACAGTTTTGGTCTTCTAATTTGAGGAAGGACATCCTTGTGATTGAGGCAGTGTAGCGTATGTTCACGAGTTTAGAAGGATGAGGGGGAATCTTATAGAAACATATACAATTATAAAAGGACTGGATTAGCTAGATGCAGGAATAATGTTCCCGATGTTGGGCGAGTCCAGAACCAGGGGCCACAGTCATAAAATAAAGGGGAGGCCATTTAAGACTGAGGTGAGAAAAAAACATTTTCACCCAGAGAGTTGTGAATTTGTGAAATTCCCTGCCACAGAGGGCAGTGGAGGCCAAATCACTGAATGGATTTAAGAGAGAGTTAGATAGAGCTCTAGGGGCTAGTGGAATCAAGGCATGTGGGGAGAAATCTGGCACGGGTTATTGATTGGGGACGATCAGCCATGATCATGATGAATGGCGGTGCTGGCTTGAAGGGCCAAATGACCTCCTCCTGCACCTATTTTCTATGTTTCTAAGTATTTTCATTCATAGCTGGAGAGTCCTTTGGAGAGGACACTTATGTTTTGGAGATGGCACCAAAAAGACAGCATGGAGGTGTTGCCCACCCAGGAGGAGGAGTGGCAGGAGGTGATAGTGCAGGAGGTAGCCCTGCATGAGAGACCCCTGGAGGAGACCAGGGTGGTAGTATATGTCCCCACCACCACCCCATACTCACTGCCTCATTTAAAGGCAGCAAAGCAGGCCTTTCTCCTGTGTCAGCAGCCCTTTCTCCTGTGTCAGAGGCAGATGCCCCATTGGTGGTGAGGGAGGGCTGGAGGAAGGTTATGCCCTACACCTTCACCAGGCAGCAGGAGAGGGACCTTGAGGAATAGTTCCAGCAGAATGCCATCCTGTACAAAAAGGAAAGTGAGGGGTACAGTGACAGGGACAAGAATGGCATGCTTGCCATCCACTGCCCCACATGTGTGTTTAAAGTTCCATATTTTTTCAAAGCCCAGCGCCACTCTCTTCCAGTCATCTGGTGTACTGGGGCAGTCCATCACATCATCTCCATTCACCCATTGTGACCTCTTTTTCTGCTTCCTCTTCACCGTTGCAAAAGGGCTACTGTAAACAGCAGTAGTTGTATTTTTACTAGCATCCTCCAAAATAGTTCCTTCCTTGCTTGCATGGTTCAGAATGATAAAAAAAAACCCTGGGAGGCATTTTTTAGTGAGAAAAAAAATGCAGACATTACATCATTTCACCAGGTGATCATTTGAGCTGTAGACACTCGTCACTGGTCTTTCTTGGTTTTCAGTGTGGTCCTCTGAGGTGGAAGGGGGTCGTGCTCATTCATGGACCAATTTGCCAGAGACTATCCTCCAGTAAAACGTACATGGTCAAAGCCAGTCTTCAATATAGTCGAAGGAGGTCTTCTTCATAGTTGAGGGTCTTCAACGTAGTCGTAGGAGGTCGTACACATAGTCAAGGAAGGTGGTAGGAGACCGCGACCTTGATTTTTTTTAAAAGTCGCTTAAGGTCGCTGTGGAGGTCTCCTAAGTGGGACAGGCCCTTAAGTGTCAGCAGCTGTGCTGAGTTGAGTGTAGTCCTTCTGGGAACTGAACAGGTTGCATTTCAGTGTTTCTTTCACAGAATGAATGAAACATGCTAATGTTCTTACATTCTTGGATAAAAAACTATTTCACAACTTTGTAAGGAGGACCTGCATTTGTGCAGGGAAATAGCTCAATATTCAGAAGGTGTTTCTGGAGTCTTATTTAACATAATAATCTAACCAGTATTTGGTGAAAAAAACAAACACAATTCTTGGTTCTTTTGCTTCAATGATCAGCATTTGCTCAGTGCTTGGTAACTTTTACTTATTTACACATGCATTATTAATACAAGTTGATGTGTCGCTCAAAATGGGTAACAGTCTCAAACATTAACTACACTATTACTTTGTCCTAAGACTCTCAAACCATTTAATTTGCATTTGTAAGTGACTCATGACCAAAAATGCTGTTGCTTTATGTTCGTAAACTGAGTTTAACAAAGTGCTGGGAGATTGTTTTCATGTTCCACTCAATATATACTGAAATTAATTTACTCACCAGTTGACCTGTAACTGACCTACATTTTAATTGTACAGACCAGTTGACTGAAAAGGAAGTGCTTCTACCACCCCTTTCCCCAAAATTCTCAAGTCCTCTCTAATTAAATTGGCTATGACCCAACCTCTGCAACCCCATCCAAATAACCATTGTTGATTGATGCCATTGTGGCGGCAACGCCCATGTCAGCTGAGGAGTAGGGAGCTGTATGCAAAAGAATAAACACGTCTAGAGCACACAACTTGTGTCCGACTAATTGTGGCGGGGACTGGCAAGAGTCCAGCCAAAAACTAGTCGGACACAACTTGTGTGCTCTAGACGTGTTTATTCTTCTGCATACAGCTCCCTACAATCAACAATAGGTGCAAGAGTAGGCCATTTGGCCCTTCGAGCCAGCACCGCCATTCAATGTGGTCATGGCTGATCGTCCCCAATCAGTACCCCGTTCCTGCCTTCTCCCCATATCCCGACCGCTATTTTTAAGAGCCCTATCTAGCTCTCTCTTGAAAGCATCCAGAGAACCTGCCTCCACCACCCTCTGAGGCTGAGAATTCCTCACTCACCACTCTCTGTGAGAAAAAGTGCTTCCTCGTCTCCGTTCTAAATGGCTTACTCCTTATTCTTACTCCCTACTCCTCAGCTGACATGGGCGTTGCCCGGCCTTAAATAACAACTCAGATACCGACCCCGTGACTCGCGCCTCCCCCACCAAGACGCCGCCCTCTAGAGCCGATGGCTCGTCGTGACCTTGGGTTGCTATCAGGTGCCGCCACACCATGCTCATTCACAGCCCAATATTTCTTTGGAGGTAAACTGTGAAAAACATTTTCACACAGAGGGTTGTGAATCTGTGGAATTCTTTCCCTCAGAAGGCAGTGGAGGCCAATTCTCTAGATGCTTTCAAGAGAGAGTTAAATAGAGCGCTTAAAGATAGCGGAGTCAGGGGATATGGGGAGAAGGTAGGAACGGGGTACTGATTGTGGATGGTGGTGCTGGCTCGAAGGGCCGAATTGGCCTACTCCTGCACCTATTATCTATTGATTAGACAACTTTTAGGTTTCCTTCTCAAAAGAGCATAAGAGATCTTTTATTTTTTAAACTTACATTCCCATTGCACCTTCCTTGACCTCGTCGTCCAAAATATGTCAGTGAAGTACTACTAAGATGATAATGATACTGGTCTTTTATTTCCAGATTTCTCTTGCCACAGTAAAATTAAATTGAACAAACTCTTGGATTATTGATCCAAATCTCTGGATTTCAGTCAAATCGTATTTATAATTATAATAGTGCAAAATCAACTTGTTTAAGGACTTATGACATTTCCAATTTGTAATAGGAAGAGAAATACAATCTCCTATTGATTCTTTTGGTCCAGCAGCAGAGTTCTGTATCGCATCCAGGGAGACCAGTTCCAAACCCATGAAGGCAATTACAAAATTTAAATTAAAGTCATTAAATAACTCTCGAATACTAATTCAGCAATATTAATCAAGAAACTACTGGATTGTTGTAAATATCCATTTGAATCACTAATGTCCACAGGGATGATCTGATATCCCTACCCAATCCCGCCTGTATGTGACTTTCAAGTCATAGAAACATAGAAACATAGAAATTAGGTGCAGGAGTAGGCCATTCAGCCCTTCGAGCCTGCACCGCCATTCAATATGATCATGGCTGATCATCCAACTCAGTATCCCGTACCTGCCTTCTCTCCATACCCTCTGATCCCCTTAGCTACAAGGGCCACATCCAACTCACTCTTAAATATAGCCAATGAACTGGCCTCAACTACCCTCTGTGGCAGAGAGTTCCAGAGACTCACCACTCTCTGTGTGAAAAAAGTCTTTCTCATCTCGGTCTTAAAGGATTTCCCCCTTATCCTTAAGCTGTGACCCCTTGTCCTGGACTTCCCCAACATCGGGAACAATCTTCCTGCATCTAGCCTGTCCAACCCCTTAAGAATTTTGTAAGTTTCTATAAGATCCCCTCTCAATCTCCTAAATTCCAGAGAGTATAAACCGAGTCTATCCAGCCTTTCTTCATAAGACAGTCCTGACATCCCAGGAATCAGTCTGGTGAACCTTCTCTGCACTCCCTCTATGGCAATAATGTCCTTCCTCAGATTTGGAGACCAAAACTGTACGCAATACTCCAGGTGTGGTCTCACCAAGACCCTGTACAACTGAAGTAGAACCTCCCTGCTCCTGTACTCAAATCCTTTTGCTATGAAAGTCAATTAGAGATTGACTCTAGAAGCCAGCATTGCTAGCTTCATCTGCATTCCATGAACAAATAAAATAAAAAGAATCACTTACTTTATGTGAGTAATGTGGGTCTACAATCCTCGCCAATCCAAAGTCCCCGATTTTCAACACAAGGTCTTCGGTATTGATAAAAATATTGGCAGGTTTTAGATCCCTGTGCAGTATGTTGGCTGAGTGTATGTACTTAAGTCCTCGAAGTAGCTGATACATAAAAAGCTTAGCATGCTCCTCTGAAAGGGGTCCCTGCTCCAAAAGGCGAGCAAGGTCAGTGTCCATATGTTCTTGGACTATATACACCATGCTCAACCTATAAACATCGTGAGGTATATCACTTCCCTTGGGACCAAGAACCTCAAAAACCTTTACTATGTTGTCATGATCCAATCGACGGATAATTTTGATTTCCCGCAGAGCATGTTTTAGACTTTGAGCATCACTAATAGTGATTTTCTTCACTGCAACTTTGCGGTAGCTTTGGCTATCTATTGCCGCAAATACCAAACCATTGGCGCCGTACCCCAAAGGCTGCAAGTCAATGTAACGTGCACCTAGATCAAAGCCATGGACTTGGGAGGCACAGTCAAAGTTTTCTGCCATTTCCCTGGTGAATAATTATTTCACAGTGGAGGTTAAGGGTTATTTTCATCCAGAAGTCTTTTGAAAATATTGGATTATTTTTCCAATGAACAGTTACGCAAAATATACGATACTCAGCTGAAGAGAATTAACTTTTGGTGGGCATGGCATTGGATGATATTCCTGCGATGTTGAGTGCCTGCATGAATTCCCACAGGGCTATGCAAAGCAGAGCAGACACATGGTTGTCTTGTTCAGCAGTGGGTTCTATAAATGCACTTCACGGCTCATTGAGATTTTAATTGCCGTTTGTTTCTGTCGTGTTAGGGTAACAGTTTAGCCTTAATCCACTCCAAATCTTCTCCTGTTAGAGAAAAAATAAAATTACTTCAATAGAACCATAATCTGCTTACAAACTCTTCTATAACATGGAGGAATGAAATAATGAATTGCTGTTAAACAATTCCCTTTTAAAAAAAAACAATAATGCCCTTCCTTTTGGCATTAAGGGTTCCAGTTTCTGGAATTTTAATCAGAATTTATGATTGCATTACTTTAGCATGCCTAGAGCAACTCTTTAAATTGAATTACACAGTTTTTGCACATTATGCATGCATGCTGGAAGCAAAGAGGCTATTTAAGAAATACGAGCAGGAGCAGGCCATTCAGCTCATCGTACTCGTTCTACCCTACAGCACGATCATGGCTGTTCTTTTGCCTCAGTTCCATTTTCCAACTTCAACCCATTTCCCTTGATTTCCTCAATATTTAAAGTCAGTCATATTGGCCTTGAATATACAGTGACGGAGCCTGCCTACCATTTGAGAAGAAAACTGCAAAAGATTCACCTATTTATGATAGCATTTCTTCCCATTTCTGTACTGAATGGCCAATAACTTCTTTTCAGACTGAGACCCCTGCTTGTCGACAGCTAAATGAGCTATCGCTAATCCTGCAATTACCCTGTTAAACTCTGAAGAATTTGTACATTTTACCCCTCTTTAAAAAAAATTGAGACTATATATCCCAAGCTATAATTTGTTCTTAAAAATTTGCATCCCAGCAATCAATTTAGTGAACCCCAGCTTTAATTCCTCTATCGCACGTATTACATTCCTTAGTGAATATTGTGCACAATATCCCAGATGTGGTCTTACCAAAGCTCTAAATAAATGGATAAAGAAATTTCTATTCTTGAACACAAACCCCCTTGTATTAGATTGAAGAAGGTGCTCAGCACAAAATGTTATTTGTCCATTTCTCTCCACAAATGCTACTTGATTTGTTGAGTTCCTCCAGCACTTTAGAGGGCAAAGGATAAGAGGTTAAGATTTAGCCGGAACCTGAGAGGCAACTTTTTCCACACACAGGGTGGTAGGTATATGGAATAAGCTGTCAGAGAACATTTAAAATACATTTTTGAAAGGTACATGGATAGGAAAGATTTAACGGAATATGGGTGAAGCTCAGGCCTAGCTTAGACCCAGTATCTTGGTCAACATGGAGGAGTTGGGCAAAGGCTCTGTTTCAGTGCTGTATCACTCTGATTCTATCCTGTGATTTGGGAATATCTGATGCCATTCTCCCATTGCTACGGATTGTGAATCTAAAACAACCCACACAATAACATTGTGAGGTGGTTTATTCACAACATATGTTTAGCTGGCTAAAGGGGCAGCTTGCCAAGTGCAGTTAAAAATCATCATTGAATGTTGACCTACAGTCATAACTCATCACATAACAATGTGGAGGAACTAGAGCAAAAGCAAAGCCGTTTTTCCTCATTACCTTTTCTACGTTAATGATCGTCTCAGTGTCTTTCTCAGCACTGGATACGAGGGGTGATGCCAAGGCACAGCAATTATTCACTCAATGCTGATTTCCCAGTGACCACGTGCTTCTCCTAAATTGCTCTGAATTTCTCCATCTTCCAGATGTGCTGGAGATGGGCAGCAAATGAATCAGAGAAGTGTTTGATATGTGAGAAAGTGAGTGTGGGTTGCAGGGAAAGAAGAAAGGAACGGGCATAGATCTGATGGGTTGAATGTCTTCCTTTCATCAATTGAAAAAGAAAGGCAAGATAGAACATGAAAGTAGGCAGCAAGTAACATACAATGAGAGATATGGAGTTTGTGCTGGAAAATGAGACTGTGGATCAAGGTTAGCTAAATGGCAGTGCAGGCTTAAAGGGTTGGGAGAGCTCGTCCCCCTAATCCTTCGGCTCTCTCATTTTTCTGTATTGTAAAAGTAAGAACAAACATAGCAAGATACTGAAAATATTTATATTTAATCAGTCGTGATGTGGCTAATCATCCTTGTGTAAATCCTTACAGCCTGCCTCCCTCTCGAGTCAGTTACATAGCACAGAAACAAGTCCATCGGCCCAGCCCGTCCAGGCCAACCAAGATTCCCACCCAAACTAATCCCATTTCCCTGCGTTTGGCCCATGTCCAAGTCAACATGGATTTATGAAAGGGAAATCATGTTTGACTAATTTTCTGGAATTTTTTGAGGATGCGACAAGTAAAATGGATGAAGGGGTGCCAGTGGATGTAGTGTATCTAGACTTTCAGAAAGCCTTTGATAAGGTCCCGCACGGGAGACTGGTGACTAAAATTAGAGCACATGGTATTGGGGGTAGGGTGTTGACATGGATAGAAAATTGGTTGGCAGACCGGAAGCAAAGAGTAGGAGTGAACGGGTCCTATTCAGAATGCAGGAAGTGGCGAGTGGAGTGCCGCAAGGCTCGGTGTTGGGGCCGCAATTGTTTACCATATATATAAATGATTTGGAAGAGGGAATTAGGAGCAACACTAGCAAGTTTGCGGATGACACAAAGCTGGGTGGCAGTGTGAACTGTGAAGAGGATGTTAGGAGGTTGCAGGAGGACCTGGACAGGTTGAGTGAGTGTGCAGATACGTGGTAGATGCAGTATAATATAGATAAATGTGAGGTTATCCACTTTGGCGGCAAAAACAAGGGAGCAGATTATTATCTCAATGGGGTTAGGTTAGGTAAGGGGGAGGTACAGCGAGACCTGGGTGTCTTTGTACGCCAGTCACTGAAAGTCGGCGTGCAGGTACAGCAGGCAGTGAAGAAAGCTAATGGAATGTTGGCCTTCATAAGAAGAGGGTTTCAGTACAGGAGTAAAGAGGTTCATCTGCAGCTGGTTTGACTTCACAAAATGCAACACAGGCTCCACTTAATGCCATTCCTCAGCCCACTCGCCCAGCTGATCAAGATCCAGCTATAATTTTTGATAACCACCTTCACTATCCACGAAAGCACCTACTTTAACGTCATCTGCAAACTTACTATCCATGCCTTCTACATTCTAATCCAAATTGTTGACGTAAACCACAAACAGCAGTGGGCCTAGCACAACGGGTGGCAAATCTGTGGAATTCATTGCCACAAGCTGCTGTGGAGGCCAAGTCTTTAGGTATTTTTAAAGCAGAGATTGACAGATTGTTGATTATTAAGGGTATCAAAGGTTATGGGGAGAAGGCAGGAGAATGGGGTTGAGAGGGAAAGATAGATCGATCATGATTGAATGGTGGAGTAGACTCGATGGACCGAATGGTCTAATTCTGCTTCCATTACTTTGAACTGATGACGCACACCACCAGTCATAGACCTCCAGTCTGGGAAATAGCCATGCACCACCACCCTGCGATTCCTTCCATGAAGCCAATTCTGCATTGGGTTATGTAGCTCTCCCTAGATACCATGTGATCTAACTTTCCAGACCAGGCTACCATATGGAACCCTATCAAAGGCCTTGCTGAAGTCCATTTAGACAACACCTATGGCCTTGTCCACGTCAACCGTTTTGGTTACTACAACAACTTCTGCATCAGGTCTGTTATGTTCAGACATTGATTGGTTCCTGGAAGAAGCTGCAGATAGCTGGAGGGGCAACTCAGGTAGCTTGGCCAAGAAAGCCTTATTTCAGACTGCACAGTTCGCCATTAATGCCAGCATTGTGGGCAACACTGAGGCCACTATCCATGGCAGTGGTGGGATGTTGTCTTCCAGATCGGAAATTTGATTTGTACTCCATGAACTTGAGTACTGGATGGAAGGGTACTCTGAGTTTCAGATTTTTTTCACAAAGCTGGTCCTCTATCTCTGTCTTCTGGTGCACAGGGGTCTCCAGCCACCATACCTTCCATGGACAGCTCTGGCTGTCGCAGTGAAAGACAAAGAGGACCCAAGCGTTTTAGCCGCCAAATCACATCATGTGGCTGTGGATATGTTAGGTGTCCCAGTTGGAACTATACTGAGCTGTGCACTTAAGCGGAAAGGAAATCAATCGTTCTCAGTGACCAGAGAGAAATATTCAAATGAGACATGTAAATTATCAGAACCCTGTGGTTTGAGGAATTAACCAAATAGCATATTTAGCACAAGGGATAGCTCTTGGGGGACAATTACTTTTCTTCCCCCAAATGCTTGTGTGCTGCAAGTGCTGCCAAAGCATATTTACAAGAAGCACAGATTTGCTAATCACCGTATGGTTCAGTTGAGGATCCCACTCCATTTAGTAAGGAATAAAAACTGCTGGAGGAACTCAGCAGGTCAAGCAGCATCAGTGGTGGCAAAGTGCCAGCATCTGCAGTCTCTTGTGTCTCTATTTAATAAGAGTTCAGATCAAAAGCCTATTTGCCCAAGTGCAACAGTCCTTGACCACATTCAGATTTGAGATGATAAGTGATAAGTTAATGCTGTGTGTGCCAATCCATAGCTATCTCTATCAAGAGTAGTTTAGCCGTAGCCCCTTGCCACTTAGCAAACCACGATCTGTACTTCATCCTCGGAACCAGAACATGATCAGTATTTAATTATTATTAGTCGTATTGCTAGGGCTTGATATTCTGCAGGAAGTAACTCAACTCCTGCCTTTAGAAAGGTATCTACATTCATCTACAAGTTACGTTTGAAAATAACGTTGATGAGTGACATATCAAAAAATGAAAATTGCCTATCAAGCCATTTATGAACGGGGACACTGGTGATTTGCGCACCAGTGTTCCTTGCCCCTCCCCATCTGGTTGGTCGGCACGGACGGGAAGGGCCGAGAGGGCCTGTTCCCCATCTCTGTAATCTCCATTCCTCTACCCTCAATATTACAAGTATTGCAGCCTTGTGAGTGGACTCGCAACGTGAGACAGGGCCATTAAGCTTTCCAGACCTTGGATTCTGGAACTCCCTCCATGTACTTTTCAAACTCCTTTAAAACACCAGGATATGAAACATTCCTTTCCTGGAGAGTTCAGGATTATATTGGTGGTTTGATAATCTACCCCAACCCTCCCAGGTTTGAATCCCAGGCCCAACCTTGCAATACCAGCAAGCCATCATCAGTGCACCTGTAGCATAGAGAGCAAATCTCTTAATAAAAATGAGGAGCAGTGAGAACCTCTGCATTGTGTAATGCGCAGAACTGTGTGGAATATGTGTTACTACTGGGTGATTGTCTGACCCCTTTACAGTCAATTGTTGGAGTGGGGTAATACATTTATTTTCAAATAAAGCTGTTACAGAGAGATTAAAGCACAATCAACCGGAAGGCATAACTTACTTTTAGACTGCAGTTTACTTAGGACAATGAAATTAAATTGAATTATTTATTATCCAATTGAATAATTTTAAAAATATGTTCTCTCCATTTGTTGAAATATGGAACCTTAATGGTTACTGATCCTGCTTTATAGGACTTTGGTTAGGCTGCATTTTGGAGTATTAGGTGCAGTTCTGATGGTCCCATTACAGGACGGATGTGAAGGGTTTGGAAGGAATATAGAGGAATTTTACCAGAATGATGCCTGGATTAGAGGGATATTAGTTACATGAAGAGATTGGACAGACTTGGATTAGAGAGGCTGGACAGACTCTGGAATGCAGGAGGTTGTGGGAAAACATGATAGAAGTATAAAACATTATGGGAGGCACATTGACAGGGTAGACTCAGAACCTTCTTCCCAGATGGAAAAATCAAATACTGGAGGTCAAAGCTTTTAGGTGAAAGGGGCAAAGAGACTTTTGGATAGGCACCTGAATATGCAAAGAATGGAGGGATATGGGTTATGTGCAGGTAGATAACAGATGGTCTTGGCATCATGTTCGGCATAGACTTGGGAGCCGACTGGCCTGTCTTTGTGCTGTACTAACCTCCTCTGTGAATTATTTAAAGATGTTGCTGAATTCATCATACAAACCTTCAATCTCTTCATTGGGTAAACATTTGGGACTGGCAAAAGTTAACAGACTTGTTCAGCTGATATATCAACAACCATCAGTATCATTGACGTTGAGGCAACATTTGTTTGCGCATGCAAGGAGCTCTGACAAAATGGGCATCAAGGTAATCGGAGACATACCTCACCAAAAGCAGACTGGTTGTGGTTGTTAAGAGTCTCAGGATCACTCCAAGAGCTCCCTGGGCAGTAACCTAGACCCAACCATCTGTAGCTGCTTTAAAACCTTACTTCTGTCAGCAAAGCCAAGACAACATTCAGGCAGGGGTTGATAAGTGGCAATTATCAGTTATGCCATCAAAATGCCTAGACACAACCATCTCCAGTAAGAGAGTCCAACTATCAGTGCTTTGCATTATCACTTCTGATTTCTCCATCATCAACATACTTGGGGGAGGGTCACCATTGACCAGGAACTCAGTTGGAAAAGTTACGTAAATACTGTGTCTCCAAGAACAGGTCAGAGGATAGATAACCTCTGATGAGTGACTCACCTCATAATACCACATATTCTTTCCACTCTCTATACGCTAGATGCTGTTAGGTTACAGGAAGACATTGATCAGTTGGTCAGTTGCAGATGGAATTTAATCCTGTTAAGTGTGAGGTAATGCACTTTGGGAGGACTGCTTTGGGATAGACGTACAATAATAGCTGGTCCCCAGGGCATATGAAGGCATAGAAACACAAGTCCTGTGTGTGATGGAGTGTCTTCATTTGTCAGGATGAGTACAGACTTACAGCAATTCTCAAAAAGTTCCACACCATCCAGTGACTGGCACTCTACTAACCACCCTAACCATTAATTCTCCACACCACTGGCACATAGCAGCTGCACTGTGTATCATCTACAAAATGAACTCTGGTTACATAACTAAGCTTTAGACTTTAAACTTTAGAGATACAGCATGGAAACAGGCCCGTCGGCCTACCGAGTCCACACCGACCAGCAATCACCCCGTACATTAACATTATCCTACACACTAGGGGCAATTTGTAATCTTACCAAAGCCAATTAACCTACAAACCTGAATGTCTTTCAGTTGTGGGAGGAAACCGGAGCACCCAGAGGAAACCCAAGTGGTCAGAGGGAGAATATACACACTCTGTACAGACAGCACCCACTGTCAGGATCGAACCAGTGTCCCAGTGCTGTAAGGCAGCAACTCTACCGCTGCGTCAGTGTGCTGCCCGTCAATCTGTTCTTATAGTATCTCCCAAACAATTATCAAGAATGACAATGGCAGCGGATACATGAGAATACATCACCTGCTGAATACCCTACAAGTCACACGCTATTCTAATTTCCTCCAGAAAACTCCATCAGAATTGTGAGACCTGATCTCCCCTGCATAAAACCATGCTGATGTCTCCGAATCAATACCTGCCTTTCCAAGCGAATATACATTCTATTCCTCAGAATCTTTAACAACAACTTTCTCTGATGTAAAGCTCACCAGCCTGTTTATCCAGGTTTATCCTTACTGTCCTTTTCGAGAAAGAGGACAATATGAGCTGTCCTTCAGTTTTCTGACATCTTACCCATGGCTTTCAAAGATACACACATCTCCATTAAAGCCCCTGGCATCTCCTTCCTCGCTTATCTTAGCATCCTGGGATAGATCTCATCAGACCCTGGGGAATCATTTGCCCTAATGTGCTCCAATATTTCTAACACTCCCTGCTCCTTGATACAGGCATGCTTCAGAATATTTGTGTAGAAATGCTGCTTTATACCGAAGATTAACTCAAAGTGCTGGAGTAACGTCAGGCAGCATCTCTGGCGAAAAATGATGGGTGACGTGTCGGGTCTGAAGAAGGGTTCCGACCCGAAACGTCACCCATTCCATTTCCCCAATGATGCTGCTTGACCCGCTTAGTTACTCCAGCACTTTGTGTCTATCATCTGCTCCAGAATATTAGCCTCCCAAACTCCCCAACCTTCACATCCTTCTTCCTGCTGAATACAAAGAAAGCACACACTGGGACTGAAAATTGGACCCTGAAGTTCTGCAGTAGTTAAATATCTTTCCAACCCAATTAAATGTTTATGTGATCATAAAACAATTGCTCATTCCGGTTCAGATTTTTTAAATGACTGCTTGTGCCCCTATCCTAAATGGAGATTACCAGAACATGAGAATTAAAAGCAGAGTTCAGCACCCCTGCAGAGGGTCACTTGGATGACTTCAAAATCTCATGGGTGCACAGAATTAGTTGAGGTTTTATACTATTGTACTGATCGATTCATGGGGAACACTTGTATGTCTCAAAGTGATATTCCAGTACTGGCAATAAAAATCAACATTTCTTATCTTAAATATATCTTACTCTTTATAGCTCAAAGAGGGTCACTGAACCCATTATTTAGTTTTTTTTTGTTTTTGTTTAGAGATACAGAATGGAAACAGGCCCACCCATTCCGCCCTGACCAACAATCCCAGAAAACCATGCAGGTCACAGGGAGAACGTACAAACTCCATACAGACAGCATCCATAGTCAGAATCGAACCCGGGTCTCTGGCGCTTCAAGGCCGCAACTCTACCGTTGCACTACCAGCACCGTTATATTTGCTGACACAATGCTTTGTATGTTTCTAATCTACTGATGTGTTTCTAGTACCTCAGAGAAGATTCTTTGGTGGACCCGACCACAGCTGGCAACTTATCAGAGTATTTGACAATGCAAGCATTCCTCCCATGGTTGCCAGCTGTCAAATGGCTATTTTAGATCCTCCTCTTGCCGAAGGATTGTTGGACACTACATCTTGTTGTTATATTCCAAGTTGGATATGCCTTCAGGAAATAGCCACAGCAGACAGAGCTGAAGACATCTTCTGTGAAAACATAACATTTGAAAACATATCAGAAATGCTGCTTCAAACATTAATCTAGCAATATCATCTGAAGCTGTGACAAACGTAACAATAATAAAAATAAATTTATTGATATGATCTGGAGCACAGTATCTGAAAGTGTGATGAAAACTGATTAATCAGTGGCTTGTAAAATGAAATTGGATATATGTTGGATGAGTAAGATTTTGCAGGCAAGGGACATATACTAAGACAGTGGCCCCTGGTTCTGGGGCCACCTCCCTGATGACCCTGGGATGCAGACCATCCGGCCCAGGGGATTTATCATCCTTCAGTCCCATTAGCCTACCCAATACTATTTCTCGCCTAATGAAACGTTATTTCAGTTCCTCTACCCCCTTAGATCCTCTGTCCTCCAGTACATCTGGGAGATTGTTTGTGCCTTCCTTGGTGAAGACAGATCCAAAGTACCTGTTCATCTCCTCTGCCACTTCCTTGTTACCCATAATAATTTCATCCGTGTCTGCCTTCAAGGGACTCACATTTGACTTTGCTACTCTTTTTCCCTTAACACATCCAAAGAAGCTTTTACTGCCCTTCTTTATATTCCTGGCCAGCTCCCCCTCGTACTTCATCTTTCAGCCCGTATTGCCCGTTTTGTTTCCTTCTGTCGTCCTATGAAAGTTTCCCAATCCTCTGGCTTCCGGCTACACTTTGCTATGTTATTCATCATTTCTTTTAGTTTTATTCTATCCCTAACATCTCTTGTCAGCCACGGTTGCCTCCTACGCTCCTTAGATTCTTTCTTCCTTTTTGGAATGAAATGATCCTGTGTCTTCCGGATTATGCCCAGAAATTCCTGCCATTGCTGTTCCACCATCATTCCTGCTAAGATCCCTTTCCAATCTACCTTGGCCAGCTCCTCTCTCATGCCTTCATAGTCCTCTTTGTTCAACTGCATCACTGCCACTTCCAATTTAACCTTCTCCTTCTCAAATTGCAGATTGCAGACTGTGAGGATGAACTTTTTCTGGAATCAATTTGAAATATTTTCTTAGTGTTTTCTTAGGTGTGATTGGGTTTCTTCATTATAGTTAGATATTTAATGAAAAACTGGAGCCGAAGCAATAGTCACTGCAGTACACAACTAATCATAATCTGCAAACCTGAGACGGAACTATTTATTCTTTCTTTCTGTCCGATAGCCAGTTCTCAGTCTTTAAATATATTCCCCCCAGACTTATGTGTTCGAACCCTATCTCCATATCTTTGATTGTCTGGTATTTCTGGCAGTTTTGTAAAATAGTAAACCAGGTGCAGAACCATTGGACCCGTCACTCAAGGCAATATTCCACCACTGACCCATAGCTCCCCAACTGCATAGGCCTGGCTGACGGGTTCCTGTTGTAACGCCAGAGGCAACCCTCCCCCAACTGCGCAGGCACGGCCGGCAAGTGGGAGCGCGACTGCAACGTTTTTAAAGTTCAAAATGGCAATAACCTATAATATTTAAGATCAATGTGAACGCATCCCACTCTCGCTCTTCAGTTCCCTATTCCCCTCCTCCATTATCCTCCCTCTCCCCACCAACCCTCCTCAGCTTCCTCTCCTCACCCACTCCCTCCCCTCCCCTCTTCCATTACCTAGCCATCCCTCTTCCTACCTCTATCCTCCTCCATTCCCCCTCACCCCCAGCATTCCCTCCCCATCCTCTTCACCTTCCCTCTTCTTTCCCCTCTCCTCCTCCCCTAACATCCCCTCCTTTCACCCACCCTGTCACTTCCTCCCTCCATAACCCCTCTCCACTTCCTACCCCTTCCTCTCCCTCTATCCCCCTGCTCCCCCACTCCTTACCTCCCCCCTATCCCACCCCCCACTCTCCCTCACCTCCCCAACTGCCCTCCTCTCCCTCTAACCCCCAACCTCTACCTACCCCACTCTCCCTCCTCACATCCCACACTTTCCGCTCCCTACCCCCTCCTCTCCCTCTATCCCCTTGCTCGCCCACTCCTCACCTCCCCTCTATCCCACCCCACCTGAAAATCATGTTTTTTCATTAAAATAACCTAAACACAATGTTAGCTGTGAATGAAAACATAAGAACTTTATTAAAACTGAGTCTTTTTAAAGAATAAAATCAATGTCAATGAAAATCGTAATTTTTGTTTAATGAGATTCGGGATCCCATTGTAACGTCATGTGATGTCGAAAGCGGCTGCCGTGCAGGGTAAGTGGAAAAGTGTTTTTTGTAAAGTTTGAAATGCCAATGACGTAAAATATACCATCAATCTGAATGAAACTTGGTTATTGCTCACCTCAGGACGATGGGCCAAAGATTGTCGCACTATCGTGTATTGTTTTTAGTTATAACATATAAATAAATAAATAAATAAATAAATAAATAGATATATACACACACACACATATATATATACACGTATACACATATATATATATATATATATATATTTATTATTTACACGTATATATATATATATATACACACACACACACATACACACTAGGCGAAGTGGGACCCGTTGGGTCCCAGCATCACACGGGAGGGCTAGTCCCCCAACGTAATATTCCACCTCTCCATCAATTCCAATATTGATGGCCAGTGGGGGGGGGCTTTCTGGATCGTTAATATGGGTGTTGTGGGCTGAAGGGACTAGTTTCCAGAGGGATAGTATGGACATTGTGGGCCAAATAGATTCTTGTGCTGGCCGCTCAGTCACTCAAGCCTGTGTGCTGGCAGCTCACTCACTCACAGCTGGTGGGCTGACAGTCGACTCACAGCAGGCACGTGCCGTCAGGGTAGGCAAGGTAGGCAGTGCCTACCCTGACTAAAATTATAAAATAGTAATTATTTTATATATAAATATAATATATATAAAATATATATAAAACATATATAAAATGGTCATAAATAGTAAAGGCATGGGAGAATTATGCCTCCCTAAGAGATCAATCTCTTAGGGAGGTATAATTCTCCCGTGCCTTTCATCAGCAGTACGTTTTAAACGCGGAAGTATGTGCTACTCACGTGCCGTCGACGCTGCTTCAAGCCATCAGTGGGAACGGTCCGTAAAGGCAGCTGAAACTCTGCCTTTACACCGTGGACTGCGTGCATGTGCTGCGTTGCGCACTGCGCATGCGCACCAGCCTACTGCACATGCGCGTGCGCAAGTTTCTTAGCGGAATTTTCCAGGGTGGATAGTGATTACCTGAAGAGTTTCACGAAGCAACCTTATGGATATTTTTGCTGCAGAATGGATTTTGTGCACAAATAATATGGTAAGTAATTTTTTTTGAGCTATATGTTTTTAAATACTTTATTAAGAGATAGGACCTATTGAAAACAAATTACATGATAAAAGTCGAGAGAACAATCTGCGCATGCGCGGTTTCCACGATTTAAAAATAGCCGAATGACAGTTCACCGGGGACGGAACAATGTGCGCATGCGCGGTTTTCAAGATTAAAAAAAGCCGACTGACAGCTCACCGGGGAGAGAATAATCTGTGCATGCGCGGTTTTCAAGATTTTTAAAAGCCACTGCCTACCCTGGCTGATTACTCACGGCACGTGCCTGACTCATAGCTATTCCTTGAAATTCCATTTCAAGCAGGGTGCAAGGCCACCAAATTCAAGTGCAATTTCTTACCACTTCAAGCAGGGTGCAAGGCCATCAAATTCAACTGTAGTTTCATACCATTTCAAGAAGGGTGCAAGGCCACTAAAGACAGTGAGTCGTGACCACTCCCTCCTCCATCTTGCAGAGACTGAGCCACGCCCACACTTCTGGGTTTTATAGTCGTCCCCCCCCACCAGAAGGGACGTGGCCATCATGGCGTGAGAGAGAATCTCCACATTTTTAAAAACACCAATAACTCTTTTATTTTCCATCAATGGGAAGAATCCTCGGCACAATATAAAGCGCAAACAGAAAGTGGTCAAGATTAGACTTTTAATTATATAGAAGGCAAGCCAACTTTAATTAGGCAAGGCAACTTTAAGTAGGCAAGGCAACTTTAATTAGGCAAGGCAACTTTAATTCGGCAAGGCAACTTTAATTAGGCAAGGCAACTTTAATCAGGCAACACAGCTTTAGCATTTCCAAACCAAAGGCAACACAGCTTTAGCATTTCCAAACCAAAGGCAACACAGCTTTAGCATTTCCAAACCAAAGGCAACACAGCTTTAGCATTCCCAAATAATATTATTAAGGGCACTGACAGGTCAGTAAAACCACTCACAGTTTAGTAGACATGTGTTCAGTGTTATTCAGTCATAGAAACATAGAAAATAGTTGCAGGAGGAGGCCATTCGGCCCTTCGAGCCTGCACCTGCCATTCATTGTGATCATGGCTGATCGTCCCCTATCAATAACCCATGCCTGCCTTCTCCCCATATCCCTTGATTCCACTACCCCCTGGAGCTCTATCTACCTCTCTCTTAAATCCATCCAGTGACTTGGCCTCCACTGCCTGTTCCTACCTTCTGCCCAAGGTCCATAAGCAGGACTGTCCAAACAGACACATTGCTTCAGCCTGCCCTTGGCCCACTAATCTTGTTACTACATTGAGCCCTTCCTCTCACTGCGGATCCAGTACCTTCCTATTTACATCCATGGCTGGTTATGATTCCACCTGTCATGTTGATGGTTTCCAATTCCCTGGTTCCAACCAGTTCATCACCCAAGATGGACATACAATCCACTAAACACCACCAACCCCCCCCCCCCCCCCCCCCCCCCCCCCCACCCTCCCCCAGGGATCTGAGGGCTGTCCGTTTCTTCCTTGATTGGAGACCCAACCAGTTTACCTCCACCTGATTCACATGGCTGATCACATCTTCATCTGGGAAACTTCTCCTTCATCTCCGCTCACTTTTGCAGATCAAATGTATTGCTGTGGACATTCACATGGGCTCAGGGACCACCTGTATTTTTGTGGGTTACATGGATGTGTTTCAGTCAAACTGGGACCCACTCGCTCAACTATTTCGCTGGTACATAGATAAATGCATTGGTGATGCCTCCTGCACTAATACTGATTTCCAAAAATTAATTCCCTTTGCCGCAAATTTCAGCCTGCTCTCATCCTCACATGATCCATCTAGATCGCAGGGAATAGGCGAGCCAAAATCCATTGCAAGCCGGCAGAATTCTAGTTACTTTGGCTATACTTCCACCTATCTTGCCTCCAGTAACGATTCCATCTCATTCTCCCACTTCCTTTGTCTATGTTGCATTTGCTCCGTTGTTGAGATGTTCTGCACAAGCACCACTGAAATGTCTTCCTTTTCCTTAACCAAGGGTTCAGACCACCAGAGGGGAAGAACCCACAGCTGCATCTCATCTATTTCCTACACATCTGCTCTCACCCTCTCCTCTTGGACAGAGGAAGAACAGAGTTCCCTTGGTTATCACCTTCCACCCAACTATTTTCCACATTCAATGGATCGTCTTTCACAATGTTTGTCAGATTCTGCCAGAATAAAAATATTCCCCTTCCCTTTTAACATCTCAAATGTCCATTTTCTGGTCTGCTATTCCAACCACTCCCTATCTTATGGCACTTTCTCACTTTCCATGCAACCACATGGAATGCAACCTATTCGTTCACTTATTCCCCGCCAATCAGTCTTTTGTAGTGAAGTAACTATTCACTTGCAATGAGCACAATGTGATGTCCTCTACGCTGGACAAACCAAATACATAGATTATGTGATCATTTTGTACAGGTAGATCTGCTGTAATGTGATAATTGCATTCCTAAGAAATTGTGTCGCAAATGGTGTGAGAAAAACAATTGTGTCAACAAGAACACACATGGTAGGAGTCTCAAGAAGAGTCCCGACCTGAAACATCACCTATCCATTTTTCTCCAGAGATGTCTGAAGAAGGGTCTGGACCCGAACCATCACATGTTCTCCTGAGATGCTACCTGACCCGCTGAGTTACTCCCGAACTTTATGTCCTTTTGTGTAAGCAAGCATGTGCAGCTGCTCGTTTCTACTTTACTGAAAGGAGAATTACTATACCAGCATTCAGTCCACATCAGGCACGTGCCGTGAGTGATTACTCAGGGTAGGCACTCAGTCGACTTTAAAAAAAAATTAAACCACACATGCGCAGATTGTTTTTCTCCGTAAAAATAAAAAATAAAAATAAAAAAGTAACAATTCAACTTTCCCAAGGCTTCCTAGTCTCCTTTATTCTGAATTACTGAATGGGTGGGCGGTGAAGATTGATGGCAGGTGGACAGGTGGTGGGAAAAACGGGAGTACAGGGAAATGTTGAATCAGTTATTGAAAGACAACACTTGTTCAACGGACCAATTGGGGGGAGAGTTCCTTTCACAGCTTGTGGAGAGTCTGTGCCAGGGGTAAAGATGCGGGGAGGGCAGGAGTGTTGAGTAGGATGGTGTCGGGGATAATGCCAGTAACTCACTCACTCACCGCTACCGCAGCTCTACGGGCGGGAAGCCACGCATTGTAGCCGGGGATAGAAGCAGCTCAGGGAGCTGCGAGCGGCAGCCGGGACCCGACAGCAGAACTGGCTGCCACTTCGGCGCCTTCTGCCGGCCCGCTCATCTCTGGCAGTGCTCTCCGTCTGAACACCTCTCACCTGCCGCTCGCTCATGTCAGCCGCTTCCTGCAAATCCTTAAATTCCCACAGCCGAGTAACCTCAGTTGCGCTGTCAGAATTTAAGCACATGAGTGAGGCCAGCGAGCGGCAGGAGAGAGGTTTTGCATGCCTCCGTGCAAGGAGCGTCGCAAGTGGCATTATCCCAATCCCCTCCTTCACAACATTCGTGCCCTCCCCGCAACTTTACCCCGGGCCAGACTCCCAAACGCTGTGAAAGGAGCTCTCCCCCCACCCCCACACCCCGGGAAGCACGGTATTTAAAAACATCACCAACAAATGTACTTACTACATCATTGGTACACGAGCTCCATTCTTCTCTCCTGTTTCCTAAGATACACTTAAAATAATGACAATCCATATTTGAAAACCCCGCCAAGAAACTAGCGCCGCGCATGCGCAGTAGGCTGCTGCGCCTGCGCAGTGTTGCGAAGGCAGAATTTCTGCTGCCTTCAGCCCCGATTGAAACTGACGGCTTCAGGCAGCGCTGACGGCACGTGGGCTGCACAGAGCTTCCCGTGTCACAAGCACTGAGGATGAAAGGCACAGAGAATTATGCCTACCTAAGAGATCGATCTCTTAGGTAGGCATAATTCTCCCATGCCTTTACTATTGATATTTAGTAATTATTATGTTATAATTTTAGTCAGGGTAGGCAGTGCCTACCTTGCCTACCCTGACGGCACGTGCCTGGTCCACATGATCGACCCTGCACTTCCAGTCCCCTGCCACTTTAATTTCCCATCCCACCCCTCCCCTCTGTATGTGGTCTCTTGTAATTTTACAATAAAGGCATAATGCAAGCTTGAGGAAACATGGAAACATAGAAAATAGGTGCAGGAGTAGGCTATTTGGCCCTTCGAGCCAGCACTGCCATTCAATATGATCATGGCTGAACATCCAAAATCATTACTCCGTTCCGGCTTTCCCCCCATATCCCTTGATTCCCTAAGCCCTAAGAGCTAAATCTAACTATCTCTTGAAAACAACAGATCATCTTCCACCTGTGTATGTTGCAGCCTTCCTAACTCAATATCAAATCCTCAACTTTTCTTTCAGTCTATATCAGAACAGACAGTTTCACCTGCCATCATTTTGGTTTAGCGTTTCTTGTTCTATTTATATAGACTGTCCTGCATGGCATGTCCCACAACCTTGCTTTTAACAACACATTGCACAGGCATAGAAGCATAATGTGCTTTAGCCACTCTAACTGCAACATTAAGCCATCGAGTCTCACCCTATCAAGGACATTTCCTTTGTTTCAACAACCCTCCCCCACCTCCTTTGCAACTGACAATTAATTTGTTTTCACTCTCTTTCTTGGAACAAAATCTGGAAAGAGAAAATTCAGGTTTACTGAAATTGTTGAATTCAATATTGAGTCTCAATAGCTCAGGGATCCGCAGTCACCCAATTTTCATTTGGTGTCTCTAATGTTGAGGAGACCACACAATGAACACCAATATACATTGGGTATGCAAACAAAGGATTTAACTGTGCCCAGTCACATGTGACAATGAGGTAAAGTAAGTAAGTATTCCAAATAGTGCACTGGGCAAGCAAAAGTGCAAGTGAATTGCTGTTATATCTGGGAGGACTGTTTGAGTCCCTGGATGGTGCGAAGGGAAGAAATAAAACAGCAGATGCTCTCCTTATAACTATAAAACTCTGTGAGAGAGAGAGAGAGAGAGAGAGAGAGAGAGAGAGAGAGAGAGAGCGAGAGAGTGTGTGTGTGTGTGTTTATTTGTTCGTGTGCGATCACATCTTCTCGAAAAGATGACGTGCTAACGGTAAAATGTTAACATATTCCAGTAGATGTATCCCGTGAAGTCAACAATCGGCTCATCTGAAAAATTCATGCATTATTTCTCGAGTAATGAATCAAAATGTTCACAAATCTGAAGAAACTTGGAAAAAAAATAACTGCTTGACGTCACAATGGATCTGCCTGCCTGCATCTGCTCGCGCTGCGAGTGACGTCAGCCCCCCACCCCCCCCCCCCCCCCATTATTCAACAGTCGGCCTGTCGACGGAAGACTAAAGATCTGAGCTGAAGACCGCTGCGAGTGAAGATCGAGCAAGTAGGGCCCAGAGCTAGAGCTCTCGGGTCCGTCTCGGATCGGGTCCTTCCCCCTCCTCCTCCTCCTCTCCCCCCTCTATCTCCTGTCCCCCCCCCCTGCTTGCTGCCGTCTTACTTGCGCTGCAATTGTCTTCCTCGCACTGCGAGTAACGTCACCCCCCCCACCACCTCTCCCTCCTCCACCCCCGTCAAAAGACGCTCGGGCATCGCTTTCTCGGCTCCTCGGTCGCATTATCTCTCTCCCCTGGGCTCTCTCTTCCCCCCAGGCTCTCCCTCTATCCCCCTCTATCCCCCCTCTCTCGCCCTCTCCCTCCCCTCTCCCTCCTCTCTCTCTCTCTCTCCCCCCTCCCTCCTCTCTCTCCACCCCTCTCTATCCTCCCTCCCTCCCTCTCTGTGCCTCTGTCACTCTCTGTGCCTCTGTGTGCCTTTTGGTGCCCCTCTCTATGCCCGTGTCTGTGCCTCCGTGTCCCTCTCTCTGTACCCCACTCCCTCTCCTTCTCTAGCCGTGCCTGCGAGTTGGGGGCTATACGTGAGTGGATAGGGCAGGGGATGGTGTAAAAGGAGTGAATGAATAATATTAATATAATATCAATGGGGGTGGTTAGTGTGTGTGTGGGGGGTGGTTAGTGTGTGTGTGACGCCAAAGGCCGCCCCTCCTCCCGCAACCGCGAATTGTATGGGAAATTTGCTAAGTGAGTGATGGACGTGGAAAAGTGGACCAGAGAATTATGAAGGTAATTGCACCTTCATATTATTTGGAGAGAAGGGAGGATGTCTGGTACTCAAATTTCAGTAAAGACACTAGAAGTTGCAAAAGGTGAACATTAACTCTGTTTCTCAGCCCCTGTATACTGTCTGACCTGCTGTGTGTTTCTGACATTTTTAGATTTCCACCAACTTCAATTTCCACATCTGTAGGTTTGTTGATTTTCAATTAACATGAAATATAGCCAAAGGTATAATTTATGTTTCACAAGTACTTTTTTGACATCAAACTTCATTTAGCTCTCTGTTCGGAGCACTGTATTAATTAGACAATAACTGTATTATTTTGTACAACGGATGTTAGAAGTAGCAACAATGTCAGCAAGACTTTAGTGCTCGTTTTCAATGAAAACTATTTAAAGCGAACCAAATTTGAAATAACCATTTCCTATTACTTGTAAAACCTGCTTGAATTGCATTAATATTCCTTTTAACAATGCATGGAAAAAATAATTGATTCAATTTACTTTACTCTCACTTTGTGCTCAAAGGAGTGAACTTCATTTGGAAATATAAAAATATTGGCTGGGGAAGGCTTTTCAGGCCTTTAAGCCGACTTCACATTTCAACAACCCCATGCCTAAACTTCTACCTCAGCACCATTTTCCTGCCCTATCATCCCAATTCCATTAATTGAATTGAAATCAATCTCAGTTTTAAACACAGTTAATGACTAACATCCACCGAGAATTCCAAAAATTCACCACCCTCCAGGTGCAGAAACTTCTTCCCATTTCAATCCCAAATAGCCCACTGTTTTTTTTTTAAAATTGGGTTCCCTAGTTCTGGACTCCTCACCAGGGGAAACACCTACCCTAAGAATTCTAAACATTTTGTAGATTTCAAAAAATAATTTATTCTTCTAAATTCTGGCAGTTAGAAACTGAGCATACTCTGCCTTTCCTCAAATGGTGGGCCAGCCATCCCAGAATGGCTGAATCCATGATGCATTTCCTCTGCATAGGATATATTTATGGTGGCAGATTGGCCACTACAATATTAACTAAGAAAATTAAAATCATCGACAGCACTTCAGATGTGGTCTCACCCAAGGGCCTGTAAATTTGGAAAATCTTTAGTCTTGTTCTCAAATCCTCTTACAACAAAGGCTAGAATACCACTTTACATAATAACTACCTTGGTCTGGTTGGGAGAGTGGACAAAACAGTGGCAGATGGAATACATGCATAGCAATATGTGAGGTCATGCATTTTAAAGGCATAGATTATTTTCTAAATGGGGAGACGATTCAGAATTCAGAGGTGCATAGAGACTTGGGATTACTGGTGCAGGATTCCCAAAAGATTAATTTGCTGGTTGAATCGATAGTAAGGAAGGCAAATGCAATGTTAGTATTCATTTCGAGAAGACTAGAATATAAAAGCAGGGATGTAATGTTGAGGCTTTATCGGGCACTTGGCCAACTACATTTGGAGTATTGTGAACAGTTTTGGCCCCATAACTGAGGAGGGATGTGCAGGGGTTCGAGAGGTAGTTTACGAAGATGATCCTGGGGATAATTGGGTTAACGTATGATAAGCTTTTGAATGCTCTGGGCCTGTACTCGCTGGAGTTTAGAAGGATGAATGTTGATCTCAATGAAGTTTAGTTTAGTTTATTGTCACATCTACTGAGGTACCGTGAAAAGCTTTTGAAAGTTACTGAAAAATGAAAGGCTTGGATAACATGAACGTGGACAGGATGTTTCCACTAGGACCAGAGGGCATGGCCTCAGATGAGGAGAAATGTCTTTAGTCAGAGGGTGGTGAATCTATGGAAGTCATTGTCACAGATGGTTGTGGCCAAGTCTTGGGTATTTTTAATGTGAAGATCGATAGGTTCTTGATTAGTAAGGTTGTCAAAGGGTACGAGGGAAAAGCGGGAGAACGGGATTGAGAGGGGAAAGTTAGGTAAGTCATGATTTTATAGTGGAGTTAAGACTCGCTGGACCGAAATGCCTAATTGTGCTCCTATGTCTTATGAACAGATTCTTTTTGAGAATCAACCTCTCATATTTTACAAAGAACTCAAATTTTTTTGATTTTACTACCAAAGTGAATAACCTCACATTCTTCTATATTATGTTCTTTATTGTTTCCCACTTACTATTTATCAATATCCCCAAACTGTCCTTGCAGTCTCATCACCACCCACATTCCCACTTAGTTTCATGTCATTATGTAATTTAATTGGACCTGCTGAACTGATTGATATTCTTGTTTTCAGATGAATATCTGTTGTTATTTTTTTTTCTCCTTTCATTCTCCATTACTACGATAAGCCACTGAATGGTTTTAGCACAAAAGGACCATGTACACATCAACCCTCACAAGGCCAATCCACTGATTAGCCACGTCCAGTTCAATGCACAGCTGCTACCATATATGCCACTTCCTCCACCCACCTGCCAGTCAAACCCCCGTCATTTATAGACAGGCATAAAATGCTGGAGTGACTGAATGGGTCAGCTGCCTGTCCCTCTGAGCTACTCCAGCATTTTGTGTCTATCTGCCGAACGATTGGCAACCCCGTCAATAGTGTGTTTTATAAGTTTGTGTAAATGTTCTCCGGTTTGTTTTATGTCGGGGGGGGAGGGGGGGTCGGGGGAAATTTTTTTTTCAGTTTCTTGCCTTGCCAGAGACGCGATGTTTCCGGGTGGAGTCTCTGATCGTTTTGCAGCCTACCATCGATGGAACTGGAGGCCTCCTAGGACTGATCTTGGGCCCAACCGTGGGGTGCGGACAATATTGAATCCGATCCCTTGCCTGGGATTGCTCCAAACGCGGCCTGCGGACTTACCATCAAGAGCTTGCTGTCTCTGGAGAGGCTACTCGGGAGCTCCGACGAAGGCAGAGGCTCAACCAGCCTTGACGTGGGATTCAGTCGCCCGGCGCCGGGGAGCTGACATCCCCCCGATGCAGGAGATGGATCGCCCCGACAGGGATGGTCCAAAACGCTGCTAGCTCCAGGAGTCAAGATCGTCCCGTCAACGGAGGCCCCCGACCGCGGGAGAGCTAAGGGAAGATATTGAACTTTCTTTCGCCTTCCATCACAGCGAGGAATGTGGAAGAGTCTCTGTGGTGGATGTGTTAAAATGTGTTTTGTGTGTTCTGTTGCTTTATATTTGTATGACTGACTTGGCAAATGAAATTCCTCATATGTTTCAAAATATACTTGGCCAATAAATTATTACTGTGATTGTGATTGTGATCTTCAGTGTAAGCCAGTATCTAGGAAGGAGGAGGACTAGGAATACTTTATGGTCACATGTGACTAGGCATGGCTTTTCTTGTATCTCTGGCTTTTCTTGTATCTCTATATAAGCAAGTTTGCAAGAGTTATAGGCATCACATTTCTACCATGTGGTGTCGAGGTAAAGATCACAACCTTTGAACACAAATAAGTGTGCACTAAGCCAAGTCAATTATTTTGCACATTTTCAATAAAACTTACCACGTTTTTCTTTCTTGACATGCCTTCTTGACTCATTCCTGTTCACCCAAGCTTCGGTCTGTACCTCTCTGCACATATCTCCTTCATTGTCCCTCAGAGGTTCTTATTACCCGTTAACTTGATCCAGTTCATCATGCAAACCAGCCTCCCCCCTAATCAGCTCCATTTACACTTCGTGATGCCTCAGTAAGCTCAGCCAACATTTATGCACCCGTCATTCTCTGGCACAGAAGGCAGTGGAGGTAAATTCACTGGATGTTTTCAAGAGAGTTAGCGTTAGATTTAGCTCTTAGGGCTAAAGAAATTAAGGAATATGGGGAAAAAGCAGGAATGGGGTACTGATTTTAGATGATCAGCCATGATCATATTGATGGCGGTTCTGGCTCGAAGGGCCGAATGGCCTACTGCACCTATTTTTCTATGTTTCTATTCCCTCTTCTCCCCGCTCTGTGCCAAACAGCTGGCACCGGTCTATACAGACATTTTTAACCAGTCCCTGCAAACATGTACTTTGCCTGCTTCAAAGTCTCCACTATTGTCCCTGTACCCAAAAAGGCATTGATTACTTGTCTTAATGACTACAGGCGTGTCGCACTGACCTCTGTAGTTATGAAGACACTCGAAAAGCTTGTGCTGGCCAAGCTGAAAAATATCACAAACTCCCTGCTGGACCCTCTGCAGTTTGCATATCGGGCCAATAGATCTGTGGATGATGCAGTCAACCTGGGCCTGCACTTCATCCTACAGCACCTAGACCGCCAGGGGACCTATGCGAGGATCCTGTTTGTTGATTTTAGCTCTGCATTCACCAACATTGTGCCAGAGCTACTACACTGCAAACTTTCCGAGTTGACTGTGCCTGAACCCCTCTGTCAGTGGATCACCAACTTCCTGACAGACAGGAAGCAGCATGTGAGGCTGGGAAAGCACATCTCGGACCCGCAAACACTCAGCATAGGAGTACCGCAAGGCTGTGTACTCTCTCCTCTCCTCTCTCTACACCAACGACTGCACCTCCACCGACACCTCTGTCAAGCTTCACAAGTTTGCGGACGGCACAACCTTGATTAGACTGACCCAGGATGGGGAGGAATCTGCCTACAGACAGGAAGCGTCACAGCTGGCATCCTGATGCCGTAGCAACAACCTAGAGCTCAATGCTCTTAAGACCGTGGAATTGATTGTGGACTTTAGGAGAGCTCCCCCTCCCCTCACCCCACTCACCATCAACAACACCACAGTCACATCTGTGGAGTCTTTTAAGTTCCTGGGAACCATCATCTCCAAGGACCTTAAGTGGGGGGCTACCATCGACTCCACAGTCAAAAAGGCACAACAGAGGTACTTAGAAACATAGAAATTAGGTGCAGGAGCAGGCCATTCGGCCCTTCGAGCCTGCACCGCCATTCAATATGATCATGGCTGATCATCCAATTCAGTATCCTGTACCTGCCTTCTCGCCATACCCCCTGATCCCTTCAGCCACAAGGGCCACATCCAACTCTTAAATATGGCCAACGAACTGGCCTCAACTACCTTCTGTGGCAGAGAATTCCACAGATTCACCACTCTCTGTGTGCAAAACGATTTTCTCATCTCGGTCCTAAAAGACTTCCTCCTTATCCTTAAACTGTGACCCCTTGTCCTGGACTTCCCCAACATCGGGAACAATCTTCCTGCGTCTAGCCTGTCCAACCCCTTAAGAATTTTGTAAGTCTCTATGAGATCCCCCCTCAATCTTCTAAATTCCAGCGAGTACAAGCCGAGTCTATCCAGTCTCTCTTCATATGGAAGTCCTGCCATCCCAGGAATCAGTCTGGTGAACCTTCTCTGTACTCCCTCTATGGCAAGAATGTCTTTCCTCAGATTAGGAGACCAAAACTGTACGCAATACTCCTGCACTGAGCCTTGCGGTACCCCACTAGTCACTGCCTGCCATCCTGAAAAGGACCCGTTCACTCCTACTCTTTGCTTCCTGTCTGCCAGCCATTTCTCTATCCACATCAATACTGAACCGCCAATAACGTGTGCTTTAAGTTTGTATACTAATCTCTTGTGTGGGACTTTGACGAAAGCCTTCTGAAAGTCCAGATATAACACATCCACTGCTTCTCCCTTATCCACTCTACTAGTTACATCCTCAAAAAATTCAATAAGATTCATCAGACCTTTCGTAAATCCATGCTGACTTTGTCCAATTATTTCACCACTTTCCAAATGCGCTGCTATCCCATCTTTAATAACTGACTCTAGCAGTTTCCCCACTACCGATGTTAGACTAACTGGTCTGTAATTCCCCGTTTTCTCTCTCCCTCCCCTTTTAAAAAGTGGGGTTACATTAGCTACCCTCCAATCCTCAGGAACTACTCCAGAATCTAAAGAGTTTTGAAAAATTATCACGAAGGCATCCGCTATTTCTGGGGCTACTTCCTTAAGTACCCTGGGATGCAGCCTACCAGGCCCTGGGGATTTATTGGCCTTTAATCCATTCAATTTACCCAACACCACTTTCCGGCTAACCTGGATTTCACTCAGTTGCTCCATCTCATTTGCCCCGCGATCCCCTGTTGTTTCCGGCAAATTATTTATGTCTTCCTTAGTGAAGTAGTTATTCAATTGGTCTGCCATGTCCTTGTTTCCCATGATCAATTCACCTGTTTCTGACTGCAAGGGACCTACATTTGTTTTAACTAATCTTTTTCACTTCACATATCGATAAAAACTTTTGCAGTCAGTTTTCATGTTTCCTGCCAGTTTTCTTTCATAATCCATTTTCCCTTTCCTAATTAAGCCCTTTGTCCTCCTCTGTTGGTCTCTGAATTTCTCCCAGTCCTCTGGTAGGCTGCTTTTTCTGGCTAATTTGTACGCTTCATCTTTTGCTTTGATACTATCCCTGATTTCCCTTGTTATCCACGGATGCGCTACCTTCCCTGATTTGTTCTTTTGCCATACTGGGATGAACAATTGTTGTAGTTCATCCATGCAGTCTTTAAATGCCTTCCATCGCATATCCACCGTCAACCCTTCAAGAATCAATTGCCAGTCTATCTTGGCCAATTCACGTCTCATCCCCTCAAAGTTACCTTTCTTTAAGTTCAGGACCCGTGTTTCTGAATTAACAATGTCACTCTCCATCCTAATGATGAACTCAACCATATTATGGAAGTCTGAAGAAGGGTCTCGGCCCGAAACGTCGCCTATCTCCTTCGCTCCTTAGATGCTGCTGCACCCGCTGAGTTTCTCCAGCTTTTTGTGTACCCCCATATTATGGTCACTCTTGCCCAATGGGCCACGTACAACAAGGCTGCTAACTAACCCTTCCTCATTACTCAATACCCAGTCTAGAATAGCCTGCTCTCTCGTTGGTTCCTCTACATGTTGGTTTAGAAAACTATCCCGCATACATTCCAAGAAATCCTCTTCCTCAGCACCCCTGCCAATTTGATTCACCCAATCTATATGTAGATTGAAGTCACCCATTATAATGGTTTTACCTTCATGGCACGCATTTCTAATTTCCTGTTTGATGCCATCCCCAACTCCACTACTACTGTTAGGTGGCCTGTACACAACACCCACTAGCGTTTTCTGCCCCTTAGTGTTTCGCAGCTCCACCCATATCGATTCCACATCCTCCAAGCTAATGTCCTTCCTTTCTATTGCGTTAATCTCCTCTCTAACCAGCAACGCTACCCCACCTCCTTTTCCTCTCTGTCTATCCCTCCTGAATATTGAATATCCCTGGATGTTCAGCTCCTAGCCTTGGTCACCCTGGAGCCATGTCTCCGTGATCCCAACTATAACATAATTATTAATATCTATCTGCACATTCAACTCATCCACCTTATTACGAATGCTCCTCGCATTGAGACACAAAGCCTTCAGTCTTGTTTTTACGCTCTTGCCCCTTTTACAATTATGTTGAAAGGTGGCCCCTATTGATTTTTGCCCTGGATTTTCTGCCTGCCACTTTTCACCTAGCTACCTATTGCTCCTATCCTCATTTTACACCCCTCTGTCTCTCTGCTCACACATTTAAGAAACCCTCCACTTCTTATTCTCCGTTTATTATTTTTTTCTTCTTCCCCCCCTACGTGTTGCGTCTGACTGCTTCTCTTCTCTGCCTCCTGCCTCACAAACGGACTACTTACTTTCTCTATTTGAGTCCCTCCCCCCAACCGATCTAGTTTAAAGTCTCCGCAGTAGCCTTTGCAAATCTCCCCGCCAGGATATTGGTAGCCAGGATGCGGCAGCTGAGGAAGCACAATCTGCCACAGGCAATGATGGTCCAATTCTACACGGCCATCGTAGAGTCTGTTCTCACCTTCTCCATCATGGTCTGGTTTGGCTCAGCTACCAAGCACAACACCTGGAGGCTGCAGCGAATCGTCCGATCAGCAGAGAAGGTTATTGGCTGCAACCTTCCCTCCATTGATGAACTTTACACTGCAAGAGCCAGGAAGCGAGCAAGCAAGATCATCTCTGACCCCTCTCACCCTGGCCACAAACTCTTTGAATCACTTCCCTCTGGAAAGCGACAGTCTGGTCAAAGTTGCCACAGCCAGACATAAAAACAGTTTTTATCCACGAGTAGTTGCTCTACTGAACAGCCAAAAATCTGTAGCCTCCCTTTGATCTGGTATTTTGTTGGTTCACATGCTTGATAAATGGTGTTTTATCATTAATGTTTTATTATTATTAATGTTTAATGTTTTCGGAGTCATTCGTAACTGTCACTGTATGTCATGATGTTACTTGTGGGCAGAGCACCAAGGTAAATTCCTTCTATGTGAATATTTGGCCAATAAACTAACTTACTTACGTACTCTTGTTGGGCAAAAGATACAAAACTCGACAGCACATTCTACTAAATTCAGGACAGCTACTTCCTCACTGTTATAAGAGTAAGGACATCAAAAGAACAGAAAGGGGGATGTTCACTGATGAATGCACAATGTTCAATTGCATTCAGAACTATTTAGAAAGTTAACTAGTACTTTCCTGAATGCAGCAAGATAACATTTGGACATGGGCCGAACCCGTGATATTCAATAACATTACCATTGTTGAGTTCCTAGCCATCACATCCAGAGACTTATAGACTGGAAATTCAACTGGACCAGTCACATGATTATTGTGGCTTTAAGAGCAGATCAGGGTGGCTCATCTCCTTACACCCCAAGACTTCTACAATGCGCAAGTCAGGAGTGTGACGAATATTCTCAACTTGCCTGGATGAGTGTATTTTCGACAACTCTCGTGAAGCTTGACACCATTTAAAACTAAGCACAGCGGTTGACTGTTACCCCTTCTACTACCTTAACCATTCCCTCCCATTACTGGTGTACAGTGGCTGCAATATGTACCATCTACAAAATGCAAAGCAATTATCCACTTCGGCCACCCAAACAGGACTTCTAAAACCGCTGACCTCTAGCACCGATGAGATAGCCAGCATATCCACATGAACACCACTACCATTAAGTTCTCTACAAGAAACATTCCATCCTGACATGGAAATATATTCCTGTTGATCATCATCACTGGTGGAACTTGATAATGCAACAGGACTGTGGGAATACTTTCACCAGAAGGACAGAAGCAGTTAAAGTGAATGGCCATTTCCTTCTCAAAGGTAGATTAGGAATGGGCAATAATGTGCTAATGTCCACATTTGGAAAAATTAAAATAATGTTTTCAATATATTCACTTTCCACTTTTGAGACTAAGTTTTAAAATAATTCTTCTCGATTTTCTTTCATTTACTTTCCATCTTTATCTTAAAATTCAATACTAATCTCTGTATTATGAGTTTTGGAACCTCAAATTGTTATTTTGTCATGAACAAAAGCATCTCAATTGGCATTAATATACTTGAAGAAAATATACCATATATGGTGCTGCATGAGGTCCTACTTTCAGAGAGCTTTTGGAGGAAGCGACAAAAAGAGATGGAATGGGTATCCCCGCTGACAGAGACAATAGATCAGATAGCGAGTCATCCATGTGATAAAATTAACAGGGGGTACACAAAAAGCTGGAGAAACTCAGCGGGTGCAGCAGCATCTAAGGAGCGAAGGAGATAGGCGACGTTTCGGGTCGAGACCCTTCTTCAGACTGCTAATAAAATTAACATATGCTGCATTCAAGAGCAGGGCTGACAGAGTTAACAATGTTATCTGTAGCTTTCCGATGTGTGTTAAAAAATGCCAAGAGAGGATCAAAGAATTCTGTAGATAGTCATACGCCAAAGCAATGCACTCTCCTGTGACAATGCAATATGTCTATTTATGTTTAAATAATGTTTAAACAACACAAATGTTTATTTCGAAAATCAAGTGCATTGCATCTACTCCTGTTAAATCATAAATGAAACATCCCTCTTTGTTTTATGTTATCTGATTTTTTTTTTAAATTTTCAAACACCATGCTGATAAATAAATCAGTTTAGTAGTATGAAATTCAAATAAATTTGCAAGGCTCATTGAATTTTAAGCTACAATATGATCTCTGATATGTGATATCTCTGATATGTTCAAGGTCCATTCATAGGTATTTCCAACTCTGCGGACTATCTCAATTATTATATTGTAAAACATTTACATCATTATTCACCATTGAGTATATATTACGGATGTTATTTTCTGAAATGGAATTTTAATCCTTGTGAGTTAGCTCACAATCGATAAACTTTTTTGTTTTCTTTTGTTTTTGCTCTTCAAGCTCACCTCGCTTCTTTCTTTGAACCTGAACACATTCTATTACAGTTCATGGCATCCCGACCGCAACAGGGTGATATTTCTCTCTATCAAAACTAGCATTCACAATGTAAAGCTGATTACTGACAATTTAGAAACTATTTTGTGTTGAGGTTTTGGAAGCAAGTCACAAGGTAAAGAGCCAATGTTTAACACACCACATCATCTCAAGCCCAATCATTAACTCATCAAGTGAAAATATCACCTTGCATCAACTTTGCAGATCATTCAAGTTGAAGTGAGTTTATTGTCATGTGTCCCTGATAGGACAATAAAATTATTGCTTAGCTTCAGCACTCAGAACATAGTAGGCATTTACTACAAAACAGATCAATGTGTCCATATACCATAATATAAATATATACACACATTAATAAATAAACCAATAAAGTGCAAATAACATAATGGGTTATTAATAATCAGAGTTTTGTCCGAGCCAGGTTTAATAGCCTGATGGCTGTGGGGAAGTAGCTATTCCTGAACCTGGTTGTTGCAGTCTTCAGGCTCCTGTACCTTCTACCTGAAGGTAGCAGGGAGATGAGTGTGTGGCCAGGATGGTGTGGATCTTTGATGATACTGCCAGCTTTTTTGAGGCAGCGACTGCGGTAAATCCCCTTGATGGAAGGAAGGTCAGAGCCGATGATGTTTACTACTTTTTGTAGTCTTTTCCTCTCCAGGGCGCTGAAGTTGCCGAACCAAGCCACGATGCAACCGGTCAGCATGCTCTCTACTATGCACCTGTAGAAGTTAGAGAGAGTCTTCCTTGACAAACCGACTCTCCGTAAATCTTCTCAGGAAGTAGAGGTGCTGATGTGCTTTCTTGATAATTGCATTAGTGTTCTCGGACCAGGAAAGATCTTCAAAGATGTGCACGCCCAGAAATTTGAAGCTCTTGACCCTTTCAACCATATAAATGGGACTGTGGGTCCCCATCCTACTCCTTCCAAAGGCCACAATCAGTTCCTTGGTTTTGCTGGTGTCGAGGGCCAGGTTATTGTACTGGCACCATATGGCCAGTTGCTCGATCTCTCTTCTATACTCTGACTCATCCCCATCAGTGATACGTCGCACAACAGTGGTGTCGTCAGCGAACTTGATGATGGTGTCGTCAGCGAACTTGACTGTGACCGGCTACGCAGTCATGAGTATAGAGTACAGCAGGGGGCTGAGCACGCAGCCTTGAGATGCTCCCGTGCTAATTGTTATTGAGGCTGACACATTTCAACCAATACGAACAGACTGTGGTCTGTGAATGAGGAAGTCGAGGATCCAATTGCAGAGGGATGCGCAGAGACCCAGTTCTGCGAGTTTGGTAACCAGTTTGGAGGGGATGATCGTGTTAAATGCCAAGCTGTAATCAATGAATAACAGCCTGACATATGAGTTATGACATATGACATTCTGGCATCAATGCCCATAAATGTATCCAAGTTAATGAAAAAATATAGAGACGCAATATAGAAACAAAGCAGTGTTTCTATGGACATATAAATATGAAGAAGGCAGCTCAGGTAAATGTGCGGCCTTCAGAGAAAAAGGTCAATAAACTAATAACAGCAAACAAAATGTGGCAGAAATGTTGAATAAATCTGCATTCGTCTTCGCTGTGGAATATATTGCTAATGTTCCTCAGCTATCAGAATAACTAAAAAAACATGGTGAAACATGCAAAAATCCCAATTACAAGGGGGAAACATATTGGAAAAACTCGGGCCACTAATGGGGAGTGCCTAATAGCATAAGGCAGGGAACTACAGGCCGGGTACTTTAACAGCTATTATTGGCAAATTGCTAGATTCAATAACCAAAGAGGGAATCACTAATCATTTAAGAAACCCAAATAATTACACCTGGTCTGTTGTGATTTTATGAAAGGTAAAAATCTGTTTGACAATTTTGCTCAAATGTTTGAGGATGTAACTGGGATAGTTGGTTAAGGGGAATCTGTAGATGTAACACATTTAGATTTCCAAACGGCATTTGAAATTAAACGACCATGGTATTGGAGGAAGTGTGTTCGAATGTATTGAAAACTGTCTGTTTCATAGAAAACTGAATTGGAATGAATGGGTCAGTTTCAGACTGGTAGGAGGGAGGTAACTGCTGGAGTACCACAGGGATCAGTTCTTGGCCTGCAATTGTTTACTATTAACCTGTATGACCTGGAGGCAGCGACTGTTTTGTTGATGATACTAAAATAAGTAGAATAAATTATTTTGATAAGATACTGTGATTCTGCTAAAGAACACAGACAGACTGAGCTAGTGGGCAAAGGGATTTAATGTGAGGCAGTATGAGGTCATGCATGTTGGTAAGTGAAATCAAACAGCAGATTAGTACCTAAATAAAGAGAGACCACAAATAAGTGAACGTCATGGGGCTCTAGGTGTTCTAGTGTGCAAATCACAAAAAGCTAGCAGGTAGTTCCAATAAATAGTTAAGGTAAACTTCACTTTGACCTTTGTTGTAAAAGGGTTGAAGTTTAAAAATAGGAAGTATATACTCACCTGTAATTCTGTGCACATTTTTGTTTCCTTTCCTAATTTTGGAGACAGTGCAAAGCAGATTCATCGAGCTAAGCCTTGAGATGAGAGGATTGGCCTACCAAGAGATAGATCATTTGAGCTTTTTGTTCCTTGTAGATTTGAAGAGGGGTGACCTTATTATAGACAATAGACAATAGGTGCAGGAGTAGGCCATTCAGCTCTTCGAGCCAGCACCGCCATTCAATGTGATCAGGCTGATCTTCCCCAATCAGTACCCCGTTCCTGCTTTCTCCCCATATCCCCTGACTCCTTGTAAACCTATGCTGCATTCCCTCAATAGCAAGAATGTCCTTTCTCAAATTTGGAGACCAGAACTGCACACAATACTCCAGGTGTGGTCTCACTAGGGCCCTGTACAACTGCAAAAGGACCTCTTTGCTCCTATACTCTTGTTATGAAGGCCAATATTCAATTCGCTTTCGGGATGTACTTCCCCTTTTCCCAACTTGACACCATTTAGATAACAATCTGCCTTCATGTTTTTGCGACCAAAGTGGATAACCTCACATTTATCCACATTAAACTGCATCTGCCATGCATCTGCCCACTCCCCCAACCCGTCCAAGTCACCCTGCATTCTCATAGCATCCTCCTCACAGTTCACACTGCCATCCAGCTTTGTGTCATCTGTTCACACTGCCACCCAGCTTTGTGTCTTCTGTTCACACTGCCACACAGCTTTGTGTCATTATTCAAGTACACAAGATACAAAAGGAGCTGTCAGGGTAAATGTTGAGATGTATTCAATAATGGGAGTTTAAAAGTATGGCATGGAAACAGGCCTTTCATCCCACTGAGTCTACATCACGCAGTGATCACCCATTCACACTAGTTCTATGTTATCCCACTTTCTCATCCACTCTCTACACGTTAGGGACAATTTACAGACGTCAATTAAACCTATAAACCTGCACAAGCGGCACAACGGTAGAGCTGTTGCCTCACAGAGCCAGCGACCCAGGTTCCTGACTACGGGCATTTTCTGCATGGAGACATGCAGGCTTATAGGCTTCTGAAAATTGACCCTAGAGTGGGGGATGGGATTGTATAGACGTAGTGTACGGGTGATCGATGGTCAGCATGGACTCGCTGGGCCGAGAGGCCTGTCTCCACGCTGTATCTCTAAACTAAACATCTTTTTGGGAAATAGGAGGAAACTGGTGCACCCAGAGGAAACCCGCAAAGTCACAGAGAGAATGTGAAAACTCCACACATACAGCACCAAGGTCAGGATCAAACCTGCGTCTCTGGTGTTGTGAAGCATTGTGCCACCCTAATGAAGAGATATAGCCTCAAGATAAGGAACTGGCCATTTAAAAAAAAAAGTGGTAATCTCTGGAATTCTTGCTCTGGTAGGTGGTGGAAGCTGGATCATTAAAACCATTTGAAGAGAATTTAGACTTTAGTGAAACAGCGCAGAAACAGGCCTTCCAGCTCACCAAGTCCACGCCAACCAACAATTGTCCAACATTAGCAATAGCAACACTAGGGCCAACCTACAATACTGAAGCCAATTAACCTACAAACCTGTACGTCTTTGTGTGAGGGAGGAAATTGGAGTATCCAGAGAAAACCCATGCAGTCACCAGAAGAACGTACAAACTGCGAACAGACAACACCCAAGGTCAGGATTGAACCCTGGTCTCTGGCGCTGTAAGGCAGCAACTCCACCACTGTGCCGCCCAGGATGTGGATAAATATTAATAGAGTGAGCAATAGAGCGATATTGAGAAGAGGAGTTGAGGCCAACATAGATGAAAATTGATTCTCTAATTTCAAATAACACTCCCCCCACCCTAGTCATCCTGTTGGTTTCACTATTTGTATCCCTTCTTCCACCACCATTAATGGACATTGTGGGTTCCACCTTTCCCGAGCAATTGCTGCCGGCTCTGATTTGTTCTGTACCTTTTCATACCTTTAGTTTCCCTCTCCCCTGACTCCCAGTCTGAAGAAATGTCTCGTCCCGAAACATCACCTATTCCCTTTCTCCAGAGATGCTGCCTGACCCGCTGAGTTACTGGAGCATTTTGTGTCCACCTTCAGTGTAATCCAGCATCTGCGGTTCCTTCCTATACATAGATCCCAAACCGGTCTGAAGAAGCGTATCGACCCGAAACGTCACCCACTCCTTCTCTCCAGAGATGCTGTCTGTCCCGCTGATTTACTCCATTTTTTTGTGTCCATCTTCGGTTTAAACCAGTATCTGCAGTTCCTTCTTATACATAGTTCAGCCATGATGAAATTTAACGATGAGACTGGTTAGAAGGGCCTTGGTCAACACCTGGTCCCGTGCTCTTTTGACACCAAGCAAAATCAAAGCTGCAACAAGCCTTGTTCTATGGGAGTAAAGAACAAACTGTTGGAGGAACTCAACAGGTTGAGCAACATCTGTTGGGTGGGGCGCAGGAGGGTGAGGAATTGTCAATGTTTCAGGCGAGACCCTCCATCAAGACCTGACTACATGGAACTAAAGAGTTCAGTGTTCCTTGTTTAAACTATAGGGCAATGCCACTCTCAATAATAGGAACACAGGCAGTTGCACTCATTGACAACGTGTACACACAAATCTTCCAGAGATATCCCATGAGGTACATGATCAGCATCTACACAAGTGTGACAAGCCCAAGAGAGCATGAAAGCAAATGCAAAGCAGCACACAGATTTCAGACCTCTGACACATTACAGTTGCTGTGCAATACGATAAACACAGCCAAACAAGCAAAGCCATAGATATGATCTTGTTTGAAATGTACTATCCATGATACAAAAGGCTTGAACGCAATAGAATTTGTTAATAGGGCCATAGAAACATAGAAAATAGGTGCAGGAGTAGGCCATTCGGCCTTTTAGGCCAGCACCGCTGATCATCCAAAATCAGTACCCCGTTCCTGCCTTCTCCCCATATCCCATGATTCAGTTAGCCCTAAGAGCTATATTTAACTCTTTGAAGACTGCCAGTGAATTGGCCTGCACTGCCTTCTGTGGCAGAGAATTCCAGATTCACAACTCTCCAGGTGAAAAATGTTTCCTCATCTCAGTCCTAAATGGCCTACCCCTTATTCTTAAACTGTGACCGCTGGTTCTGGACTCCCCCAACATCGGGAACATTTTTCCTGCATCTAGCCTGTCCAATTCCTTCAGAATGTTATATGTTTCTATAAGATATCCTTCCATCCTTCTAACATCCAGTGAATATAAGCCCAGTCGATCTATTCTTTCATCATATGTCAATCCCATCATCCTTGTGAACCTACGCTGCACTCCCTCAATAGCAAGAATGTCCTTCCTCAAATTAGGAGAACAAAACTGCACATGATACTCCAAGTGTGGTCTCACCAGGGCCCTGTACAACTGCAGTTGGATCTTCTTGCTCCTGTACTCAAATACTCTCGCTATGAAGGCCAATGTGCCATTTGCTTTCTTCACTGCCTGCTGTACCAACATGCTTACTTTCAATGACTGATGTACAAGGACACCTGTAATTATGCTCCTACAGCTTACCCCCTTAGTCTAGTTCAGTAAAACACTGAGTCAAGCACTGGATCAACCAACTCTTTATTCTCACTCACAAACGGACTTCCTATACGATACCTAATCAACACCGCGGGTCCGATCCTTGTCTCTACTCGTCCAAGCCCTTCAGCCTCGTGCGAATAGACACCTCCAGACGGACAACACAATCCCAAGTACATTTCCTGAAGATCAACTCCGGTCCATGTGATGTCCCCTCTTTTATACTGTATCGGACCCGGGGCGGGAAAATACAGGGGGGGGGGGGGGGGGAGCCCCTACAAGCCAATCGCAAATAAAGATAATATAATACATTTATTGACAGTTCCCTAACCCAATCACAAAGTACCCCATTACATAGTTTCCACAGAAGGTTCTAGTTGGAAGACAATTCACCAAAGTAAAGGAACATTTCCCCAGGTAATATAAACAATTTGAACAAGGCTCCATACTTTGACCAATCACAAGATAACAGCACAAATGCTCTGCAACATAATTAACAATACTTTACAACACTCCATTCTATAACCAATCCTAATCATGCATTTGCAACCCTGCTCAGCTCTTTCTGCAAAACCCTCAAACATGTTCACAATAGGGAGGACATCTAGACATCAACCTGTGCTTTACTTCGTCCCAGGGTCCAGACTCCTTGGAGCCATGAGACTCATGGCTTTGCAGCTTTTCACAGAAAGAGGACAAGCAGGCTTTGCAAATGCTGAGATCCTCCATTTTGTGACATATTTATTTGGCCAATATTATCACACCCAGGTCTCGTTGCATCTCCCCTTAGGTGCAGGAGGAGGCCATTTGGCCCTTCGAGCCAGCACCGCCATTCATTGTGATCATGGCTGATCGTCCCCTATCAATAATCTGTGCCTGCCTTCTCCTCATATCCCTTGACTCCACTAGCCCCTAGAACTCTATCTAACTCTCTCTTAAATCCATCCGGTGACGGCCTCCACTGCCCTCTGTGGCAGGGAATTCCATAAATTCACAACTCTCTGGGTGAAATTTTTTTTTATTACCTCAGTCTTAAATGACCTCCCCTTTATTCCAAGAGTGAGTGAGTCACTTTGTAGATAACCACAGATAGACTCAAAAAGCTGGAGTAACTCAGCGGGTCAGGCAGCATCTCTGGAGAAAGGGAGTAGGTGACATTTAGGGTTAAGACCAGATAACGTCTGGCTAGTGGGAGGTTTTTAAAAGTGCGATAGCAGAAGCTTACGGACATCACGTTCTAAGTGGTTGAGAGAGTTACAAAAACAAAATGCCAGACTAAGTGGTTGAGAGAGTTACAAAAACAATCTTTAAAAACTATTTTGGTTGCACCAAGGTCTTTTTTAAATTAATATTTAGGTTTCTATTTTTTTTGTTCATTATGTTACCTATGAGTACCATATTTACAGCCCTGTTATGCTGCTGCAAGTATACATGACAAATAAACACTCAACATTTGGACAGGAAAGGTTTAGAAGGATATGGCCGAACGCAGGAAAATTGTTATATCTTGGATGTCATCTTGGTCAAGGACCTGTTTGCGTGCTGTGGCTCTTTGACTGGAAGTTCCATAATCAAGCATTGCATTGATCATCAACCACTGTCACTGAATCCAAAATGGATACTTCAAGATCAAAGAAACTGAACAGCTGATATCAAAGCCTGCACCTTTACAACCATAAATCACAAATTATCCAGAGTGCAACCTTCCCATATCCAGAAAACGTAGTGACAAAAAGATATTATGAATTTAAAAAAATCAGAATGTTCCTTTTAATCAACATTAGGAGAGATGTAATGTTAGGCCATCGTTAAGCTATTTAGAACATTTACTTTTTACACAGTGTTTATCTCTTCTTTAAGACTGAACATGACCAATATCTGGAGAGTGGTGATAAAGAAAAGCCATTGTTTACATCATGCATAGCAGTGAGTCTGTAAAATAAATCATCAATGCAAGGGCTAAAGGTCTCCACTTATAAATAACAAGTGACAGATAATGTATTCTTGCAATGATTGTTTTCAAGCAAGGTGACATTACAATTGAAGATAGCCACAAAATGTTGGAGTAACTCAGCAGGACAGGCAGCATCTGTGAAGAGAAGGAATGGGTGACAATTCGGGTCAAGACCCTTCTTCAGTCTCGACCCGAATTGTCACCCATTCCTTCTCTCCAGAGATGCTGCCTGTCCCGCTAAGTTACTCCAGCATTTTGTGTCTATCTTTGATTTGTGCTGGCCAAGCTGAAAAATATCACAAACTCCCTGCTGGACCCTCTGCAGTTTGCATATCGGGCCAATAGATCTGTGGATGATGCAGTCAACCTGGGCCTGCACTTCATCCTACGGCACCTAGACCGCCAGAGGACCTAAGCGAGGATCCTGTTTGTTGATTTTAGCTCTGCATTCAACACCATTGTGCCAGAGCTACTACACTGCAAACTTTCCGAGTTGACTGTGCCTGAACCCCTCTGTCGGTGGATCACCAGCTTCCTGACGGACAGAAAGCAGTATGTGAGGCTGGGAAAGCACATCTCGGACCCGCAAACGCTCAGCATAGGAGCACCGCAAGGCTGTGTACTCTCTCCTCTCCTCTACTCTCTCTACACCAACGACTGCACCTCCGCAGACACCTCTGTCAAGCTTCTCAAGTTTGCAGACGACACAACCCTGATTGGACTGATCCAGGATGGGGAGGAATCTGCCTACATACAGGAAGTGTCACAACTGGCGTCCTGGTGCAGTAGCAACAACCTAGAGCTCAATGCTCTTAAGACAGTGGAATTTATTGTAGACTTTAGAAGAGCTCCCCCTCCCCACTCACCATCAACAACGCCACAGTCACATCTGTGGAGTATTTTAAGTTTCTGGGAACCATTATCTCCAAGGACCTTAAGTGGGGGGCTACCAACGACTCCACAGTCAAAAAGGCACAGAGGATGTACTTCCTACGGCTGCTGAGGAACCACAATCTGCCACAGGGAATGATGGTCCAATTCTACACGGCTATTGTAGAGTCTGTCCTCACCCTTCTCCATCATGGTCTGGTTTAGCTCAGCCACCAAGCACGACACCTGGAAGCTGTAGCGAATCGTCCGATCAGCAGAGAAGGTTATTGGCTGCAACCTTCCCTCCATTGATGAACTGTACACTGCAAGGGCCAGGAAGCGAGCGGGTAAGATCATCTCTGACCCCTCTCACCCTGGCCACAAACTCTTTGAATCAGTTCCCTCTGGAAGGCGACTCAGGATTGTCAAGGCTGCCACAGACAGACATAAAAACAGTTTTTATCCATGAGTAGTTGCTCTACTCAACAGCCAAAAATCTGTATCCTCTCTTTGATCTGGTATTTTGTTGGTTCACATGCTTGATCAATGGTGTTTTATCATTAATGTTTTATTATTATTAATGTTTTGTGTTTTCTGAGTCACTCGTAACTGCCACTGTATGTCATGTTGTTACTTGTGGGCGGAGCAACAAGGCAAATTCCTAGTATGTGAATACTTGGCCAATAAACTTACTTACTTACTTAAACCAGCATCTACAGTTCTTTCCTACATGTTATATTACAATTGTTATATATTGGATTATATTTTACAGAGATTAACAGATATCAGAATGATTACAATGTATCAACTTTATGGAGGAATTTAGGAGATGATTATAATTCCTTCAGCTACTTCTATCTTAATGCGGGAACCGTGGCACAGCTAGTAGAGCTGCTCCCTCAGTGCTGGAGACCCGGGTTTGATCCTGACCTTGGGTGCTGTCTGTGTGGAGTTTTCTTTAGATGGGTTTCATCGGTTTGTGCGAGGTGCTCTGGTTTCCTTCCACATCTCAAACATACGTAGGTTTGTAGGTTAATTGGCTTCTGTGAATTACCCTTTTTGTAGGTAGTGGATGGGATGGTGGATAACATAGAACTAGTGTGAACGGGGGGGGGGGGGGGGGGTGGAAGATTGCAACCTTCACGTGGTCCACCCTGTTTCGACTAATGCAATCAACTTGATGTGCACAAACGGAAGATCAAATAGAACAAGTTGTCCAACAACTTAAAGCTGGAGTAACTCAGCGGGACAGGCAGCATCTCTGGAAAGAAGGAATGGCGAAGGTTTCTGAAGAAGGGTCACGACCCAAAACATCACCCATTCCATCTATCCAGAGATGCTGACTCTGAACCTCTGGAGACTGTGGCCCAAGGTTTCCGTGCGGTTCCTGGAGGTTTTTGTCAGTCTCCCTAATTCAGCCCTTCGAGCCTGCACCGCCATTCAATATGATCATGGCTGATCATCCAACTCAGTATCCTTTGATTAGTTTTAACCTGCAATTTGAGAAGGAGAAGGTTAAATCGGAAGTGTCAGTGATGCAGTTGAGCAAAGCGGACTTTGAAGGCATGAGAGGGGAGCTGGCCAAGGTAGACTGGAAAGGGATCCTAGCAGGAATGACGGTGGAACAGCAATGGCAGGAATTGCTGGGCATAATCGGGAAGACGCAGGATCATTTCATTCCAATAAGGAAGAAAGATTCTAAGGGGAGTAGGAGGCAACCGTGGCTTAAAAGAGAAGTTAGGGATAGAATAAAACTAAAAGAAAAGATGTATAACATCGCAAAGAGTAGCCGGAAGCCAGAGGATTGGGAAACTTTCATAGGACAACAGAAGGAAACAAAACGGGCAAAATGGGCTGAAAAGATGAAGTACGAAGGGAAGCTGTCCAGGAATATAAAGAACAGTAAAAGCTTTGTTAGATATGTTAAGGGAAAAAGAGTAGCAAGGTAAAATGTGGGTCCCTTGAAGGCAGACACGGGTGAAATAATTATGGGTAACAAGGAAATGGCAGAAGAGTTGAACAGGTACTTCGGATCTGTCTTCACTAAGGAAGACACAAACAATCTCCCAGGATTGGAGGGCAGAGGATCTAAGGGGGTAGGGGAACTGAAAGAAATTTTCATTAGGCGAGAAATAGTATTGGGTAAGCTAATAGGACTGAAGATGATAAATCCCCTGGGCCTGATGGACTGCATCCCAGGGTCCTCAGGGATGTGGCTCTAGGAATAGTGGACGCATTGGTGATCATTTTCAAATGTTCAATAGTTTCAAGATCAGTTCCTGTGGATTGGAGGATAGCTAATGTTATCCCACTTTTCAAGAAAGGAGCGAGAGAGAAAATGGGGAATTACAGACCAGCTAGCCTGACTTCGGTGGTGGGAAAGATGCTGGAGTCAATTATTAAAGAGGTAATAATGGGGCATTTGGATAGCAGTAAAATGATTAGTCCAAGTCAACATGGATTTATGAAAGGGAAATCATGCTCGACTAATCTTCTGGAATTTTGAGGATGTGACAAATAAAATGGATGAAGGGGTGCCAGTGGATGTAGTGTATCTAGACTTTCAGAAAGCCTTTGATAAGGTCCCGCACGGGCGACTGGTGACTAAAATTAGAGCACATGATATTGGGGATAGGGTGTTGACATGGATAGAAAATTGGCAGACAGGAAGCAAAGAGTAGGAGTGAACGGGTCCTTTTCAGAATGGCAGGCAGTGGCGAGTGGAGTGCCGCAAGGCTCGGTGTTGGGGCCGCAACTGGTTACCATATATATTAATGATTTGGAAGAGGGAATTAGGAGCAACACTAGCAAGTTTGCGGATGACACAAAGTTGGGTGGCAGTGTAAACTGCGAAATGGATGTTAGGAGGTTGCAGGGTGACCTGGACAGGTTGAGTGAGTGGGCAGGTGCGTGGCAGATGCAGTATAATATAGATAAATGTGAGGTTATCCACTTTTGCGGCAACACAAGGGAGCAGATTATTATATCAATGGGGTTAGGTAAGGTAAGGGAGAGGTACACGAGACCTGGGCATCCTTGTACACCGGTCACCAAAAGTAGGCGTACAGGTACAGCAGGCAGTGAAGAAAGCTAATGGAATGTTGGCCTTCATAACAAGAGGATTTCAGTATAGGAGTAAAGAGGTTCTTCTGCAGTTGTATAGGGCTCTGGTGAGACCACATCTGGAGTAAGGTGTACAGTTTTGGTCTCCAAATTTGAGGAAGGACGTCCTTGTGATTGAGGGAGTGCAGCGTAGGCTCACGATATTGATCCCTGGGCTGGCGGGTCTGTCATTTGAGGAAATATTGAAAAGACTAGCTAGTATTCACTGGGGTTTAGAAGTATGAGGGGGGATCTTAAAGAAACACATAAAATTATAAAAGGACTGGACAAGCTAGATGCAGGAAAAATGTTTCCCAATGTTGGGTAAAGTACAGGTGGGGGAATGATGCCGTAATCCCACCTCAGCTATTCGGGTATTTCCTGCAAACGGATGACGTTTTGGGTTATTATTCCTCTCCTCAAAATGTATCTCTCTGCCATGAGACAAATCGCCGATGCTTATCTCTTGTTTGAAGCCCTGCTGGACAAGCAGAGGGCATTACAGGCAATCTTTCCACACAAAAGAAAGCTATGTGTTGTACGAGTCACCCAATATGCTCCATTATTCGACACCCACTTACAGCTGCCGAAGTAGCCACATACGTTTGTTGCAAGCCTCTATCTTGTGTGCACTCTTTTTGGTTAGGTGCTGAGGTTAGATTTTAGGTCAACATCACTCATGGGATAATCAGTTACGAAACAGCATTAGCGACCGTGGTGGTAACCATATCTCGGAGATTTAATAGCAGATGCAAATGTTTATTTACAAAATATAGTTATGGTAGCGGCTAAATCAGCAAGCTTATACACACATTGTAGAACACGCTGCGCCTGCATGAATCTATTATTTATGCATTTCCAGTTTCCGTGTAATGCACTAACCCGAACCTTTTTCCACAGAGCCACACGTTTACTCATTAAAGGGAGACAAAGGCAAAGTACTGAGCAAATATACGTCTCTCCCATCCCTCCCAGGAGTCAGTGAGGGCTATAAAGATCTCAACATTCCCGTATCCACCCTTCCCAATCCCATTTTCCTTGTTTTTCTCGGATTAAAAAAAAACCATCTTTGCACCGTGTCATTCCCTGTCAACTGAAAATGCTCCAGCAAAATGCTGTCACCAATTCATTCCCCGTGACACGATAAATAAAACGTACCATCAAAGAAATCCCGTTGGTGTAATCCCTGTGGCCGATGCGGATTTGTCATTTGCCGCTTCAGAGGGTGATTTACTCTGCTGCCGGGTGCCGTGCGCCCGGTGCCACGGACTGACCGACCCGCTCCCCTCCTGCGGCTGAGGAGACGAAGCGAGCCCGGAGCGGCGGGACAGCGCCAGGCACAGCGCCGCGGCGTGACGTCAACTCGGCTCTCACTCACATTGCAGCCACCTGATGTAAGGCGAAGTGCTGGTCCTCGGTGTGTGTGAGAGAGAGGGGGGGGGGGGGGGGGCGAAAAGCGAAGGTGCTTCTTTATCTTCCGAGGATGAGATTGCAACCAACTGATCTGAAATCAACAGCAAGGGGAGAGAGAGAGAGAGAGAGAGAGAGAAAGAGAAAGAGTGAAAGAGAGGAATCAGACAACACTGCAGCCTAGTCAAATTGTCTGGGAGGAGAGGCAAGTAACAGAGTGGTGCTGCACAGGCGAAATGTGCAGGAAGGAGCTGCAGATGCTGGTTTAAACCGAAGATAGTTACAAAAAGCTGGAGTAACTCAGCGTCTCTAGCGAAAAGGAATGGGCGACGTTTGGGTCGAGACCCCTTTTCAGACAGAAACAGGTTGCTATCCACCTTTTAAAAAAACATGAATTATTTTGTAAGAGAGAAACGAGCACTCCTTTTCGTAAACAATTTGTTGTAAAGTTTCGTATTCTCTCCACGTTTGCTGCAAGCTCCATTGCAATTCTTTCTGTGTTCGTTTTACATCATGATGCAATTGCGCGCAGGTCCGAGTTATATATAGGGAGGTGCCAGCTGGAGCGCCCGGGAGCAAGCTTGCTGTTTCACATGGTTGAGATCAACAACCGGTTGCATAAGACTCACATGCAAATGATTGCTATCAAGCACCGAATCAAGCCAAAGCGCTTCAATACATATCTTTTAAAAATTTTCCCGATGGCTGAGTGGGCTTACTTGTTCACCAGCCAAGCCAACCAGGCTTGATTAAAAAATATATAGAAAGCATGGTGCTTTATCACTGTTTCTTCCAGTCGACGGAGGAAAATAACTACAGAATAAATTCGCATAAGGTATCAGGATGCATCCCAGGTCAGTGTTGAAATAGTTGATCCAAGCAGTCATTGGAAAGGATAAGTTTGCATATGATGCCGTACTTCAGCGAGTAAAAAGCACATGCAGAAATGGTGCATTCTCCTAATGAAGTACTTACATTCATTTGTATTGCCTATTATGGTTGTAAGACGTCCGCGTCCCCTCGATATTTCACTGGATTCAGTATCACCCAGCACTCTTGCAAGTGGAACTAAAACCAATCTGAAATACAACACATGTGTAGGAAGGAACTGCAGATGCTGGTTTACACCGGTGAAAGACAAAAAATGCTGGAGTAACTCAGCGGGACAGACAACATTTCTGGAGAGAAGGAATTGGTGACGTTTCGGGTCGAGACCCTTCGTCAGATTGTCTATCTGTGTAGTATAGTAAATGTTGCCAAGTTACACCGCAGCGTGAGGCAGGGAAATATTTACTCCACCAATCGGCAATAAAGACGTGTAGTTTATTTGTCTGTTGCAGTCTCAGGATACTACAAAGTGCTTTCCAGCCGACGACCAGATGTGACCTGCAGCCAATTTGCACACATCTATCTCTTGTCCAGTTCCTTTGAGATTGATCAAAGTATAAATATTGACCAGGACACGGGGATATTTCAGTCTTCTTTGATTATCACCATAAAATCTAAATTTTCAGTTTAGAAAACAGACAAGGTCTAATTTAGCATTTTATCCAAATGAAAACCTCTCCAACAATTCCATGAAGTACCGAAGGAACTTGGAAAACTTTATTGTCATTCAGACCTTGCGGTCTGAACGAAATTTCGTTCTGAACGAAAATGGAGTGTCAGCCTCGATGATTTGATTCAGAACCATTCTGAATGAGCCTTATCTGATGGCATGATCATTCTCAAGCACTGCACACAAGCTCCTTATGAAAAGCTGACTGAACAAGGCTAGTTTGAACATCTATTTGTATTAAGTACACGAACAAACAGTCAGAACGCAGTAAGAACATTCTCAGTGTATGAAAGCGACAGTCGTAACTTACTTTCTCTTCAAGTGTCAACCCAATGAACTTATTACACTAGACTAACTCCTTAAGGTAAAACTAGCTCAGGGTTTAAACTATAACAAATGGTTGTTTGCTGCCAGCTGGAAAACCCTCACAACTATTCCTGAGATAAACAGTCCCTGCCCTGCGATGGTGAACTAGTGACTGAGCTAACAATGACAGAGGGCTTTAGCCTGCAACCGCTCCTTAGAAACATGGGTGGACAATATATGTGCTATGATTTAATTAAATCAGAATGTCTTTTCATCAGCACTGAATGAAAACAATCTCCCCTGATGCCCCAAGGTAGTTGTTAATGAATGTGTCCATTCCAGTTAAATCCCATCTGGGGATTTCTCATTATTCACAACTTCAATAATTTGCATAAATAGGCACTGTTGATGCTAAAACTGAAAAAGCTGGCACAACAAAAAAAACCTCTTTACACTCTAATCCCAACTGTGCAGGAATATTGAAATTTAAAATGCAAACAGAGAGCCCAGGAGGCAAAAATTCATCTGGCCACAACCTCAAAGCATATAATGCAACAAATCACTTTTGAAGTATAGGAACGGCATACATTTTTGGATTTTCCATTAGATTCTCCAACAAAGTTACAATAGATGATTGAAGAACTCCTGTGGAAATTCCACATCCTACTAATTGTCAAGACTATTTTGGTTTGTCTGACATCCAAGTACAGAATTTGCATTTCAATACCTGTAGCTGTCAATACCAGGGAAAGATACATACATTAATATTTTCTTTCTTGTATACATTAGCTGGTAGTTGGAATAACGTCTCCATCGCTAGTATTCATAAGAACAAATGTTTAATAACATAAGTGCAAAACAACCCTGATCTTCACTGGAGTCTTGGGTGGAGTGTATAGGGCAGCCAATTTGATTCATCCCCTTTTGTGTATTGTGGGCCGAAGGGGTCATTCCTGTGCTGCACTGTTCAATGTTCTAAGGTGCTGGGTGATCAGAAATTGGTTTTGATGACCCCCTTTGATATTCCAGGTAAGGGCAGGCTGTGGAAAGGTGAAAACGGGTGATTTGTCACTGACCTTTGGTGGGCCAGGGTGAACAATTCAAGCTGTTTTTAGCTGTACAAAAAGCTGGAGTAACTCAGAGGGTCAGACAGCATCTCTGGAGAAAAGGAATGAGTGACGTTTCGGGTTGAGACCCTTCTTCAGACAAGCCGTATGTTGGACACCAAGGACATTGCTACCTTTTGCTGTTTCTTGCATTGAGAAAAATTGATTAGCAAAGTAGGGATAATCACAGCTCTAAGTTGAACACACACTAAAGGGATTAATAACTCCATTGGTACTGTGCTTAGATAAATTTCCCCAATCTATATGTAAAGACCATGCAATAAAATCATATAATATTGTATCCATTAATGTGTGACAAAACTCTTCCATGAGATATTCAGCGATAGTTGAAAATTCTTGCAATTATAGCTAGCTTGATGAATTCACCATACTAATAAAAACAACAAAACTTTATCATGGACCTGTTTACTCCTTGAGTTGTAAATTTTCACATGGAGGAAAATTGGCTAATTACTGTCTCTCTCGCCAAAGATAAACTTATCATCATAGCTTAATGACCACTAGATTTAAATTATCATATGTGAATTGGGACTAGAATATATTTGGCATTTCAGAATACAAAACATGCTCTCCACAAGAATGCAATTGCTTTGGGTGGAATAAGCTTGGTCTTCAACTTTTATGTAACTTTTTAAAATTTGACTCTGCATACCTAATGAGATATAATGTGCCAGCATTGTGTTGACCTCGGATAGATTGCCTGTGTACCTCTCAAACATTTGCCATTTAATATTCAGAAGATAATCAAATTTCGCAAGGGACATGAGTACAGGTACAATGGCAGAGCACTCGTGTACCTCTCGAACATTTGCCGTTTAATATTCAGAAGATAATCAAATTTCGCAAGGGACATGAGTACAGGTACAATGGCAGCGCACTACATTGCAGTAACATGCACATCATTATTTGAAGGGTAAAGTAAAGGTGATGGCAATGCATTATCTTGCCTTGCCATGGAACCGTTTTCATGAAGCAGTTCAACATTAGTACTTTGCAAACCGTTCATAGGGCAGAGGAATTGACACTGATTGGTCAACACTTTCTCAGAGTTTAGATAGAAATAAGATTGTATGGTTTCACATCAGAATAAATTAAGAGTCAATAATCAAGTGTGTTTAACTGTCATATGCACCGGGATTGGAACAACAAAATGTTTACTTCCTGCAGCTGAGAGGCAGGTTGACGCAACAATGTTCCAAGTAGTTCAGTGCTGAGGTAGGGTTGTGGTTTGGGCGGTGCATTCATGAGCTTGATGGTATTCGGAAATAAGCTCTTCGTGAACCTGGAGTTAACGCTTTTCGGGTTTCAGTACCTTCTTTTCGATGTGGCCATTATCGTGCTGGGTTTTTGGGGATATTAGCTGCAGTCTTGAGGCAGCACATCCAGTCTTCAATGGGTGGACAATAATCTGAGCAATATACACAACTTTCTGGAAATCTAAAACATCTGAGGAAGTAAAGGTATTGATGAGCTTTCAATGTGATTGCATTAATGTGTTGGGCTCAGGACAAATTACCAGAGATGTATGCCCGGGAACTTGAATCTGTTGATTTTCTCCACCGCCGTCCTATTGATGAAGATAGGTTAATGAACCCTTCACATTCCCTTCCTTAGCCTTGCCTACATTGAGAACAAGATTGTTGTTCTGGCACCACACTGCTAAATTAATGATCTCCCTTCTCTACTCTCATTGTTACCTGTAATCTGTCCAACAACTGTGATTTGTCAGTGAAATTAAATATGCTATTGGAGCTGTGTTTGGCTACACAATATGGGTGTAGAGAGTAGAGCAGGGGACAGAGCACACGGCTATAAGGAGTCCCTGTCCTGATGGTCAATGAGGAAGAGTTGTTGCCAATTTGTACTGATTGAAGTCTGCCAATGAAGAAATCAAGGATCCTGTTGCATTAAGATCCAAAGATAGACACAAAATGCTGGAGCAAGTTAGCAGATCAGACAACATCTCTGGAGAAAATGGATAGGTGATGTTTTGGGTCGGAATCCTTCTTTATCAGATAATCTAGATTTCTAAAAGTCTGATCTTGACCACTTCCTGTTGTTCTGTATATTGATTTTAGAAAAAATGCTGCCACTTACGGCTGTGATTTTTGGCCATCTTACTCAGAAGTCCCCCTCCGCTGCGCAGGACAAGAGGATTTTTCCCATAGATGAAAAATAAAAATAGTTATTAGTGTTTAAAAAATGTTGAGATTCTCTCTCCTGAAGGCCACGCCCCTTCCGGAGGGACTATAAAACCCAAAAGTGTTGAGTGCCTCAGTTAGTCTCTGCAAGATGGGGGAGCGAGAGGGTCATGTCTGAGCTGTGAATAACACTGAACACATGTCTACTAAACTGTGAGTAGTTTTACTGACCTTGAGTGCCCTTAATGTGGTTTGAAAATGAAAATGTGGTTAGTTTGAAATAAAGTACAGCAAAAGGTTGCTGGTGGTGGTTGGTTTGAAATAAAGCACAGCTGCTGGTTGAGAGGTCACCACTCTGAGCTGTGAATCAACTGAGCACACTGAATGTCTATTGAACTGTAAGTGTGGTGTTTCTGTGGTGTTTTGTGTGGTTTCACCCTGCTTAAAATCGTATGAAACTGCATTTGAATGTGGTGGCCTTGCACCCTGCATGAAATGGTACGAAACTGCACTTGAATTTGGTGGCCTTGCACCCTGCTTGAAGTGCTATGAAACTGCATTTGAATTTGGTGGCCTTGCACCCTGCTTGGATCTTGGATGAAACCTTGGGTGGGGCGCAAGGTCACCAGAGGTTTCTGTTCAGGTTTCCTAAGTGGGACAGGGGCATTAGTTTAGTTTAGAGATACAGCATGGAAACAGCTCTTTTGGCCCATTGAGTCCGCACCGATCAGTGATCCCCACACATTAACACTATCCTACACATATTAGGGACAATTTACATTTATATCAAGCCAATTAATCTATAAACCTGTACGTCTTTGGAGTGTTGGAGGAAACCGAAGATCTCGGAAAAAAAAACCCATCGGGTAACGGGGAAAATGCACAAACTCCGTACAAACACCACCCATGGTTGTGATCAAACCCGGGTCTCTGGCGCTGTAAGGCAGCAACTCTACCGTTGCGCCAGTGTGCCGCACCACTGTCTATTTAATTTACCTGTTGCTTAAGTGTCACAATCAAAAAGTTGCTCTGCTAATTCTATACAAATCTTAAACGATTTCTATTCATTTGGTTGGTCGGTTAGCAAATTTGCAGACAGCACTAAAACTGGCGGAGTTGCAGATGATGAGGAAGGCTGTCAAAGTATACAGTGGGATATAGATCAGTTAAAAATATGTCCAGAGAAATATGGCAGATGGAGTTTAATCCAAGCAAGTGTGAGGTACTGCACTTTAGAGGTCAAATATAAAGGGCAATTATACAGTTAATGGAAAGACCCTTATCAGCACTGATGTTCATGAGGATAGTTCCCTGAAACTGGCCACACAAGAAGATAGAGCACTAAAGAAGAGTGGTGTGCAGTTCTGGTTGCTCCATTATAAGGATGTGGAGGCTTTGGAGAGGGTGCAGAAAATATTTACCAGAATGCTGCTTGGTCTGAAGAAGGGTCTCGACCCGAAACGTCGCCCATTCCCTCTCTCCAGAGATGCTGCCCCACCTGCTCTTACTCCAGCATTTTGTGTCTACCTTGGATTAGAGGATATTGGTTCTAAGAACAGGTTGTCCAAGACTTGATAGAAATATAAAAACGGCATAGGCAGGGTACACAGTCAGAATCTATTTACCAGGGTGTAAATGTCAAAGACCTTATTGAATATTTAAACCCACATGATCGCTTAAGCAGTTTGTGCTACAAATAGAACCAGAAAATTTACCACGGGAGACGTGTCATTCGAATGCATCTGTGCCCTTGAAGAGCTTTCCGACTAAACCTGCCTTCTCGCATTAGATCTATTATTAAAATAGTATTTTTAAGCAATTTGATTAAATCATCACCTAAATGGATTTTATCCAATACATCAAACCTACCAACTAACTCTTTATATTTTCAGTTCCATCTGATATTAATGATAGGACTTAAAATATACTGATAAGGTCAGTGTGATTGATCTTTTCCTTACGACCAAAAAATTCAATCAAATTAGTCAGACCTGATCGCCCCTTACATGGCAATCTTTGATGAATCACTGCCTTTCCAATTTTAGCTGAAACGTGTCCTTGGAATGTTTTTTTCAATAATCGCCCTTCCTCAGAGATAAGACTCACAGGTCTCTAATTACCTGCCTCAACCTGGCTCTCCTTGAATAAACGTATCACATTTGGTGTTCTCCAGGCATCAGACGCCTGATCTGAACATTCCAGTCAGGAGCCTGATAAACTCCACCCTTAGCTCCCATTGGCAGCCTGGGGATACATCTTACTATGCCCTAAAACAAATAATACCTCCCTTTTAAATAATAACATGGTCTAGGAAAGTATTGATAAGAAGTACACATTTAAGAACTCATCCATGTCCTCTGGGGCTTCGCAGATTGAGACTTTGGTACAAGTGAGGTCTCCCTTTTCCTTGATTTACCTCTTGCCATTAACATACTTGTAAAGTGATTGAGGATTTTTCTTAATATGGTCTTCCATTGACACTTTTTTGTTTAAAGTATACCCTACACTTTCTAAACTCCTGAAAAGCCTCTCCCATTTTCAGAAGTCTGAACTGTTTTATTTCCCATTTTTTGCCTGACTTTTAATTGCTTTACTTTTGAATATATTGCCCTCCTAGCAAAAACGCTGCTCCCAATTTACTTTGCTCAGGTCAGAGAGACAAACCCTCTTCAACTGCATTGGCTTTCTGAGTAAGGCCAAAGGGCCTGTTTCAGTGCTATATGACAGCATGACTCGATTCCAATGACCAACTTTGTTTTAAAACATTGAAACACCTGGAAACCTTATTAGAGCCCAAGAAGTCATGTGTCGACCAGAATGATGACCAACCAGTGGCACCAACGCCTGTGGTGACATAGTGCTTTCGAGGTTGGTTAAAATACATAATCAATTACTGCCTTAGTAAGGACCTGGACATCTCACTGGGTTTTTACTCTTCACTGAACCTCTTGGACAGTAAGTGTGTAAGAAGGAACTGCAGATGCTAGTTTATACAATAGACACAAAAAGCTGGAGTAACTCAGTGGGACAGGCAGCATCTTTGGTGCGAAGGCATGGGTGACGTTTCGGGTCGAGACCCCTTTTCAGACAATCTGGAGAATGGTCTCGACCCGAAACATCACCCATTCCTTCTCTCCAGAAATGCTGCCTGTCCCGCTCAGTTACTCCAGCTTTTGGATCTCTCTTGGACAGTCAGATATATGTAAGGCTATTGTTCATCGATTACAGCTCAGCATTCAACACCATCAGTCCATCAAAACAAATCATCAAATCACCTGATCGTCTTCAACCCACTAACTCAGGAAGACTTTCTTTTCAGTTATCAGATTTCTGAAATGTCCTTCCATAAGCTAGGGTCTAAATTATCTCATTGTCGACATTGGAAGTTGTCTCTGGAATTGTTACGCTACAATAATGTGAACTATGTTCCGCATTATTATCTTTATCTTCGCTCTACCTATTGTGCGTTTTTGACTTGATTGTATTCATGTACATTATCTGTTTTGATTGGACAGCAAAAAGCTTTTCATTGTACCTTGGTATGTGACAATAATAAACCTAATCAGTATGAATTGGCAACACTTCCTCCTCAAAACCATCAACACAGGAGCATTTCATGACTGCATGTTAAGTCTACTGGTCTACCCACCCTATACCCTTGACTGCGTAGCCAGACGCAGCTCCAATGCCATATTTAAATTCACTAACAATGCTATGTTTGTTGGATGAATAACAGGTAGCAATGAGTCAGAGTGCAAGAGGAAGACTGATCATCTTTTTGAATCGTGCAAGATCAATAATCTTGCTTTCAATGTTAGCAAGACCAAGGGCCGTACATCGCCCCGCGTAGCCTCAAATGGACGTGGGACTTAACACCGCCCGCCTGGGGCTTCGACATTGGGAGAGAAATGGTGCGGGGGAGAGAGAACTTTGTCTTCCATCACAGTGAGGAGGAGATTCACTGTGATGGATGTTTGTGTGAATTGAATTGTTTGTGGTTTTTTTTATGAATTGTTCTGTTGGTATGGCTTATAGAAACAGAGTTTCGTTCAAGCCTCTCTGGAGGTTCAAATGACAAGTAATAAAATCAAATCAAATCAAATCATAGGGATCCATAGAAAGCACAGTTCCCATAGGCACAGGAGCCTGAACATAATGACCACCAGGTTAAAGAACTGCTCCATCTCAGCAGCCAACATGCTCTTGAACACTGCGCAACATAAGTGTCAACAACTATTGGCTTCTATGGACTGTGTCTTTGGTTGCACAAACAACTTCAGATTTTGCACAATTATAGTGCTATAGTATTAAAGAGTCATAGAGTCAGTGTGATACAGTGTAGAAACAGGTCCTTCGGCCCAACTTGCCCACACCGGCAAACATGTCCCAGCTACACTAGTCCCACCTGCCTGCGCTTGGTCCATATCTTTCCAAACCTGTCCTATCCATGAACCTGTCTAACTGTTTCTTAAACATAATACTGTTATTCATTTATGGTATTATTACCAAACTATTTTATCTGTGTGTTTTCCAGTAACAAGCCTGTTAAGATGCAGGCAAGCAAGAATTTCATTGAGCTATTGGCAGTACCTATGACAATTAAACACTTAACATTCTTGACAAATGCATTTATTTAGAAAAATGCCTATGACTATAAGCTTGTCCCATATGACCCGAGCACCTCTGGTTCTTTTACAAAGCTTGACATGTCTTATTGGGGGTTAGACACAAAATGCTGGAGTAATTCAACGGGACAGGCAGCATCTCTGGAAAGAAGGAATGGGCGATGTTTCAGGTCAAGACCCTTCATCCGATAGATTTCAGACAGAATGTCTTATTGAGGATTGGGCTGGCTAGCCAAACTATGGAGAAGGCCGAAAGACAATCCAAAAATGTAATTATTGACACCAGGAAGGCTTTCACATTGGCTTTCACATTACCAATACAGGTGCTCAAATCTGGTTTACTGCCAATTACATAATAAAATTAAATGCTCAATATACTGATTGTATAACTATTAGCTGCAAAAATATGGATGAATAACTTATGTATGTTTTTTAAAAGTATAAATACCACACAGTGTAAATACATTTTGTTCAGTGAGCAACAGAATTTTAAAACAATCTGATCGGGTATTGTAGCTCGTTAAAATATCTGGAATTACATTAAGGAACATCTCAACAAACCTAATTTCAGCATACTAATTATAAATTCAGTTTACATGCAGCGTACAAGGCCATCAAAACACAAGATTAACTACCCTTTTACTTAATTGCATATTGCTACTCAGAGGTAGCAATTGAATCTTGCGTTATCCATTTAAACAGAATTAGGAAATTTTATTTGTACTTCATTTGTACATATTTGCCAACTTTTGTCAAGGCTTGCGTGACTTAGATTGCATTTTATGGACTTGAGACCGCTTCTTCAAACTGACTTTAATTATAAAGGAACTGTGGAAAGAGGTTCAATTCAGGTTAGATTTTAGTTTTACGAGCCTTTAAAGTCATGTGTGACACCAGGATATCACAAGAGATGAATAGAAAGGATGCATAGCAAAAAAGTAGGCAATTCCTCAGTAAAGGTAGGGATTTGTTAGATTTACAATGGGAGAGAAACAATAATAAAGCTAACACATTTTCCTCACTGCAATATGATTGCCAAGTTGCTCATTTAATATTTAGCATTCATATGTCCAAAGAATACCAACGTAATTCACAATTTCCTTAAAGTAGCACATAACGCACATGGTGATTTCCCCGGACTTCCCGCAATCGGTGGCAATGTCGCAGAATACTGAAGATTCCCTGAAGTTTCTTGTCAACTTTAAGACGTGTGAAGTCCTTTATGTCAGCTTCTACAAAGAAATACTGACCTTTAAAAGCAAAAAGAAAAGTATTTTTAAACCTCTGGTTCCAAGGAAAGAATGGAAATCCATAAATGAACTTGATGTATTGTAGCTGACAACCATGGACCCAGCACCATTTTTCAGACTTTTGCGAGAGCAGAATATATGAATCATACATAGAAAATAGGTGCAGGAGTAGGCCAATCGGCCCTTCGAGCCAGCACCGCCATTCAATGTGATCATGGCCTTCTCCTGCCTTCTCCCGAAATCCCTTGATTCCGCAAGCCCTAAGAGCTCTATTTAACTCTCTTTTGAATGCATCCAGTGAATTGGCCTCCACTGCCTTCTGAGACAGAGAATTTCACAAATTCATAAACCTCTGGGTGAAAAATGTTTTCCTCATTACAGGTCTAAAAGGCCTACCCCTTATTAGAGTCATAGAGTGATACAGTGTGGAAACAGGCCCTTCGGCCCAACTCGCCCACATTGGCCAACAATGTTCCAGCTACACTAGTCCCACTTGCCTGCGCTTGGTCCATATCCCTCGAAACTTGTCCTATCCATGTATGTCTAACTGTTTCTTAAACGATGTGATAGTCCCAGCCTCAACTACTACCTCCTCTGGCAGCTTGTTCCATACACCCATCTAATTGTGTGAAAAGGTTACCGCTCGGATTCCTATATTTTCCCTTTCACCTTGAACCCAAGTCCTCTGGTCCTCGATTCTCCTACTCTGGGCAAAAAACTGTGTATCTACCCGATCTATTCCTCTCATTATTTTATACACCTCTATAAAATCTCTCCTCATCTTCCTGCACTCCATGGAATACAGACCCAGCCTACTCAACCTCTCCCTATAACTCACACCCTCTAGTACTGGCAACATCCACGTAAATATTTTCGGAACCCTTACAAGCTTAACAATATCTTTCCGATAAGAGTGCCCAGAACTGAACACAATATTCTAAATGCGGTCTCACCAATGACTTATACAACTGCAACATGGCCTCACAACTTCTATACTCAATACTCTGACTCATGAAGGCCAAAGTGTGAAAAGTATTTTTAAACTCCTTATCTACCTGCAACTCGTTAACCCTTCTCCATCACAAGGATGTCCTTCCTCAAATTAGGAGACCAAAACTGTACACAATACCCCAGATGTGGTCTTACCAGAGCCCTATACAACTGCAGAAGAACCTCTTTACTCCTATACTGAAATCCTCTTGTTATGAAGGCCAACATGGAAATAAACTGTTTCAGGGCCTGGTGAGGGATGTGTAAAGATATGAAGTAGGTACATCCCTTTTATCTTATCTTATTTTCTTATATTTTGCTTTTTTCTTTTTCTTTCTTTTATTCTTCCTCGTGTTCTATGTCTTTATGGGCTCTTTCTTTATGGGCTTTTCACTTTTTCACATACTCACTATCTTATCTTACTTTCTCTATTTCTCTTTTTCTTCCTTCTGTTATTTTCCTATTATTAAAGTTTAAAACAAGAAGTAATACATGAAATGTATTATGTTATTCTTGGTTTATACTATTGTAGATTACTTCTAATTAAAAAACAGTCCAACATTCCATTAGCTTCTTCACCGCTTGCTGTACCTGCACGCCAACTTTCAGTGACTGGTGTACAAGGACACCCAGGTCTCGCTGCACCTCCCCCTTACCTAACCTAACCCCATTGAGATAATAATCTGCCTCCTTGTTTTTGCCACCAAAGTGGATAACCTCACATTTATCTATATTATACTGCATCTGTCACGCATCTGCCCACTCACACAACCTGTCCAGGTCTCCCTGCCACCTCCTAACATCCTCTTCAGTTCACACTGCCACCCAGCTTTGTGTCCTCCGCAATTTTGCTAGTGTTGCTCCTAATTCCTTTCCAAATCATTAATACATATGGTAAACCGTTGCGGCCCCAACACCGAGCCTTGCGGCACTCCACTCGCCACTGCCTGCCATTCTGAAAAGGACCAGTTCACTCCTACTCTTTGCTTCCTGTCTGCCAACCAATTTTCTATCCATGTCAACACCCTACCCCCAATACCATGTGCTCTAATTTTAATCACCAGTCTCCCATGCAGGACTTTATCAAAGGCTTTCTGAAAGTCTACATCCACTGGCTCCCCTTCATCCATTTTACTTGTCACATCCTCAAAAAAATCCTGAAGATTAGTCAAGCATGATTTCCCTTTTATAAATCCATGTTGACTTGGACTAATCCTTTTACCGCTATCTAATTGCCCCATTATTACCTCTTCAATAATTGACTCCAGCATCTATCCCACCACCAAAGTCAGGTTGACTGGTCTGTAATTTCCCGTTTTCTCTCTCGCTCCTTTCTTGAAAAGTGGGATAACATTAGCTATCCTCCAATCCACAGGAACTGATCCTGAATCTATTGAACATTGTAAAATGATCACCAATGCGTCCACTATTTCTAGAGCCACCTCCCCGAGGACCCTGGGATGCAGACCATCAGGCCCAGGGGATTTATCATTCTTCAGTCCCATTAGCCTACCCAATACTATTTCTTGCCTAATGAAAAATTCTTTCAGTTCCTCTACCCCCGTAGATCCTCTGTCCTCCAGTACATCTGGGAGATTGTTTGTGTCTTCCTTAGTGAAGACAGATCCGAAGTACCTGTTCAACTCTTCTGCCATTTCCTTGTTACCCATAATAATTTCACCCGTGTCTGCCTTCAAGGACCCACATTTGACTTTCCTACTCTTTTTCCCTTAACATATCTAAAGAAGCTTTTACTGCCCTTCTTTATATTTCTGGCCACCTTCCCTTCGTACTTCATCTTTTCAGCCCGTATTGCCCATTTTGTTTCCTTCTGCTATCCTATGAAAGTCCCAATCCTCTGGCTTCCGGCTACTCTTTGCTGTGTCACACATCTTTTCTTTTAGTTTTATTCTATCCCTAACTTCTCTTGTCAGTCACGGTTGCCTCCTACTCCCCTTAGAATCTTTTTCCTTTTTGGAATGAAATGATCCTGCATCTTCCGGATTATGCGTCCCCCCCCCCCAACCTTATTCAATTTAAAATCACCCGTGTAGCAGAGGCAAACCTGCCTGCCAGAATCCTGGTCCCCCACCTGCAAAGATGTCCCTTTTTTTTTTACAGTTCTCCCTTACTTCAAAACAGATCCCAGTGGTCTAAGAATCTAAATCCCTGCCCCCTGCACCAGTTCCTCAGCCACACATTCAGGTCCTGTATCTCCCTTTTCCTGCTCTCGCCAGCACGAGGAACTGGAAGCAAACCGGAGATAACCACCCTAGAGGTCCTGCTTTTCAGCATTTTTCCGAGCTCTCTAAAGTCATGTTGCAGAATATTAATTCCCTTCTTTCCGACTCGTTTGTGCCGACATGCACTACCACTTCCGGCTGTTCACCTTCGCACTTGAGGATTTTCTGCACTCTGTCCGTGACATCCTGAATTGTGGCACCAGGGAGGCAGCACACCATCCTCGAATCCCGTGTGTTGCCACAGAAACCCCTGTCTGTACCTCTCACAATGGAGTCTCCAACTACCATGGCGTTGCTTGACGTCGGCCTCTTTGGTTTTGGCTCAACAGCACTTTTTGCTTCGCAAGCCAGTCCCGCCGCTCAGTGTGTTAACGTCTTCTGTCCCAACAGCTTCTAAGTGGGTGAACCTGTTCTCAAGAGGTACAACACCCAGAGACTTTTGCATTCCATGTTTCCCTCCCTTTCTCACTGTCACCCACCTTCTCTCTTCCAGTACTTTAGGTGTAACAATCTCACTGTAGGACTTGTCAAGGAGCGACTCAGTTTCTCGGACGAACCGGAGGTCATCCACTTGCTTCTCCAGTTCCCCAACACGTTCCTTCAGGAGCTGTACCTGGATGCACTTCTCACATTTGTAGCAGTCAGAGGGACCAGCGGTGTCCTTGACCTCCCACATCCTGCAAGCATCACACTGAATCAGCTTGCTTGACATCTCCTTCTTTCATCTCTCCCTCTCCAGCGTTTGGTGTGGTGTCCTCCCTCAGCCATCTCGCCGAAGATTCGCAGCCATAGACTGCACTTTTTTCACAGGGCAAGACTCGCAGCCAAAGACTAGCACTTTTCTTACAGGGCACTTCCCTCAACAGGGACGCACCCCTTGAGCAAGTCTTGCTTATATCAGATGCTAAATTGCCTAATTATCCAATTTACCAATCTTCCAATCTAATTGTTCAGCCAATCCCCACACTCACTCCTAACCTTCCTTCCTCTGATGAGCTTGGAAGTATGTGCTTTGTCCGACCTGCACTCAAAGACTGCTAAAGTGCTGTCTTCCCTCATTTTAAACCTGCACTCAAGACTCACCAAGTCCAGCAAATGGTCGTTCTCACTGCTGCTTTGTCCGACCCGCTCTCAAAGACTGCTAAAGTGCCGTTTGCACCCTTTTTATACCTGCTCTACCTGTGATTCACCAAGTCCAGCCAACGGTCAAACTCACAGCTGCTTTGTCCGACCTGCTGTCGACCTTCAAGGAACCATGCACCTCTACTCCTAGATCCCTCGGCTCTACAACACTCCCCAGAGGCCTACCATTTACCGTGTAGGTCCTGCCCTTGTTCGATGTCCCAAAATGCAACACCCCATACTTCTCTGTATTAATTTCCATCAACCATTCCTCCGATCACCTGGCCAATCAATCCAGATCCTGCTGCAATTTTTCACAACCATCTTCACTATCTGCAAAACCACTAACTTATGTATCATCAGCAAACTTGCTAATATTGCCCTGTGTATTCTCATCCAAATCATTGATTTAGATGACAAAGGGCCCAGCATCGAATCCTGAGGCATACCACTGGTCACAGGCATCCAGTCTGAGAAGCAACCCTCCACCATTACCCTCTGCTTCCTTCCATGGAGTCAATTTGCTATCCACTCAGCTATTTCTCCTTGGATCCCATGCGATCTAACCTTCCAGAGCAGTCTACCATGCGGACTCTTGTCGAATGCCTTACTGAAGTCCATGTACACAACATCTACAGCTCTGCCTTTATCAACCTTTTTGGTCACGTCTTCAAAAAAATCAATCAGGTTTGTGAGACACGACCTCCCACGTACAAAACTACGCTGACTATCCCATATCAGCCCTTGCCCATCCAAATGCCTGTCTCCCTCAGAGTACTCTCCAGCAACTTACCAACTACAGATGTTAAGCTCACCAGCCTATAGTTCCCAGCATATCCCCTGCAGCCCTTCTTGAAAAGAGGTACAACATTTGTCACCCTCCAGTCTTCGGCACCTGTCTTTAAGGACGACTCGTAAATTTCAACCAGTGCTCGCACATTTTCCTCTCTAGTTTCCCACAATGTCCTTGGGTATATCAAATCAGGCCCTTGAGATTTGTCGACCTTCAAACAGGACAATACCTTCAGTACTTCTTCGACAGTAAACCCGACTGCTCTCAAGACACTTCCAGTGACTGCTCAATTTCCTCCGTCCTATCTTTCTCCTCGGTAAATACAGAGGTGAAATACTCATTTAGGACCGTCCCGTCGCCTGCGGCTCCACAAAGAGGTGATCGCTTTGATTCCTGAGAGGTCCCATGCATCCTTCTTGTTTTTGACTGTCTCAATATCCCTCGTCAGCCAAGCTTCCTTACATTTGCCTGCTTTGCCCTTCACTCTAATGGGGACGTACACACCCCGAGTTCTCTTCAGTACACTTTTAAAAACATCCCACTTGGCCGATGTTCCTTTCCCCTCTAATAACCTGCTCCAGTCAACTTGAGCGAGATATTCTCTCTTTCCCCCAAAGTTGGCCTTACCCCAGTTGAGCATTTTAACACATGGACCCCCTCCGTCCCTATCCAGAACTATCTTAAACCTAATTGAACTGTGGTAACTGGTCCCAAATGGTTCCTCCACACATTTCATTAATTTGCCCTTCCCAATTTCCCAATACTAGATCCAGCGTTGCCCTCTCACATGTGGGGGCCTCCACATACTGCTTAAGAAAACTCTCCTGAACACTTTTGAGGAATTGCACCTCATCTGAACCCTTCACGCTATGATTTTCCCAGTCTATATTGGGAAAGTTAAAATCCCCAACTACAACAACTTCATTTGACCTGCAGCTGTCTGCAATCTCCCGGTACATTTGTTCTTCTAATTCCCGTTGACTATTCGGGGGTCTGTAGTACACCCCAAAAAGGTGATCATCCCTTTCTTGTTCCTCAGCTCCACCCATATAGCCTCACTAGACAAACCATCTGTAATGTCACCTCTGAACACAGCTATGACATCCTCCTTAACCAACAATGCAACCCCCCTCCTCTTTTTCCCTCACCCGTCTCACCTGATGCTCATGTACACCTGAACATTGAGCTGCCAGTCCTGCCCCTCTTAACCAGGTTTCAGTCATGGCTACAACGTCCCAGTCGCTCATACCTATCCAGGCCCTAAGCTCATCTGCCTTACCCGTCAGGCCCCTTAAACTGTGGCCCCTGGTTCTGGACTACCCCAACATCGGGAACTTGTTTCCTGCCTCTAGCGTGTCCAATCCCTTAAAAATGTTATATGTTTCAATAAGATCCCCTCTCATCCTTCTAAATTCCAGTGAATACAAACCCAGTCGTTCCATTCTTTCATCATATGACAGTCCCGCCATCCCGGGAATTAGCCTTGTGAACCTATGCTTCACTCCCTCAATAGCAAGAATGTCCTTCCTCAAATTAGGAGACCAAAACTGCACACAATACTCCAGGTGCGGTCTCACCAGGGCCCTGTACAACTGCAGAAGGACTTTTTTGCTCCTATACTCAAATCCTCTCGTTACGAAGGCCAACATGCCATTTGCTTTCTTCACTGCTTGCTGTACCTGAATGCTTACTTTCATAGGCTGGTGTACAAGCACATCCAGGTCACGTTGCACTTCCTCTTTTCCTAATCTGATTCATCATTCAGATAATAATCAGCTTTCTTGTTCTTGCCACTAAAGTGGATAACCTCACATTTATCCACATTATACTGCATCTGCCCTCTCACCCAACCTATCCAAGTCACCCTGCATCCTCATACCATCCTCTTCACAGTTCACACTGCCACCCAGCTTTGTGTCATCTGCAAATTTGATGGTTACATTTAATTCCTTCATCTAAATCATTAATATTTATTGTAAATGGCTGCGATCCCAGCACTGAGTATTGCGGCACCCCACTAGTCACTACCTGCCATTCTGAAAGGGACCTGTTAATTCCTACTCTTTGTTTCCTGTCCGCCAACCAATTTTCTATCCATGTCAATACCCTACCCCCAATCCCATGTGCTATAATTTTGCTCATTAATCTTCTGTGTGGCACCTTATCAAAGGCTTTCTGAAAGTCCAGATACACTACATCCACAGGCTCTCCCTTATCGATTTTACTTGTTATATCCTCAAAAAATCCTAGACGTTTTGTCAAGCAAGATTTCCTCTTCGTAAGTCCATGCTGACTTGGACCCATCCTGTTACTGCAATCCAAATGATTCATTTTGTCAGTTAAAAGCAAACCTTGGAAGCAACCCAAAGAGACTTAAGAACAGATAAGATTTAGTCGCTGGAGACAACGGAACTGTAAATGCTAGAATCTTGGTTAAAACACAAAGTACTGGTGTAGCAGGTCAGGCAGCATTTTGTGGAAGGAATGGATAAACAATTTTCGAATCAGGATGCTTCTCATAAAGTGAGCGGAATCAAAAGAGAAATTGTTAAGGGTTTGGACAAGTTCTGACAGACAGGAGAGCGTTTTCATATTTGGAAACCAATTAGGTCTTTGGTCAAGGAAGAACCGGATGGCCCAGAGACCTTCCTGGTGTGGAATGGTGGTTCACGGTAAAGATCCGACAAAGGGGTTGAGGCTAGGAATTGAAAGTTATTGAAGCGTTGAAGAATGCGAGAGACATCACGGTTGTAAGAAACTGGATGGTGGGGACGGTGTAGGAACAAGATAGAATTAAGGTAGTTGGAGATCAGTTCTGTGGGGCAGGAGTGCAGGAATAGAAACAATGAGTCTACCAGGGCAGTCTTGCTGATGGATTTTGGGAAGGGGATAGAAAAAGGCTGTGTAGGTAGGAGACTGTGGAAGGGAAAATTGCCAGAGGTGATGAGATTGGTAATAGTCTGGGAGATTGTGGCCTGGTGTTCGTCCGTGGTGTCATGGACAAGAAGCAGTTATGTGGAGATGTCCGAGAGTTGGCAACTGACCTCAGGATGGTAGAGGTCAGCCTACCAATCTACAATAGTACCTCCCTTGCCACCGGTCTTGATAACAATATCCGAACGGTTACTCAATCAGCTATAGGGTGTGTTCAGTGGAGAAGTCAGCATAGTTAATGTCACATCAGCAGTTGAAAACAAAAAGGTCCAGAGACAATATAAGGCAAGCAGGGGAAATTCAGGAGGAGGTAGAATGATAGAAACATAGAAAATAGGTGCAGGAGTAGGCCATTCGGCCCTTCGGCCTGCACCGCCATTCAATATGATCATGGCTGATCATCCAACTCAGTATCCTGTACCTGCCTTCTCTCCATATCCCATATCTGTCCATATCCCCTGATCCCTTTAGCCACAAGGGCCACATCTAACTCTCTCATAAATATAGCCAATGAACTGGCCTCAACTACCTTATGTGGCAGAGAATTCCACAGATTCACCACTCTCTGTGTGAAAAATTATTTTCTCATCTCGGTCCTAAAAAACTTCCCCTTTATGCTTAAACTGTGACCCCTTGTTCTGGAATTCCCCAACTTCGAGAACAATCTTCCTGCATCTAGCCTGTCCAACCCCTTAATAATTTTGCAAGTCTCTATAAGATCCCCCCTCAATCTTCTAAATTCCAGCGAGTACAAGCCAAATCTATCCAGTCTTTCTTCATATGGAAGTCCTGCCATCCCAGGAATCAGTCTGGTGAACCTTCTCTGTACTCCCTCTATGGCAAGAATGATGGAGACTGGGAGAAGAGGGCTTCTTGCAAAAGATCTAGGCAGCGAGAGATTTGACAGAAGAGCTCAACATAATGACGGGCTCATGATGCATCGAGGTGTGGGTGTAGTGATACAAAGGTAAAGCCTCTGCTGAGGCTCTCCATCACAGTTTAGTATTGGAGAAGAGAGGTCGAGGGTGATGGTGAAAACATGACATGGGCTGAGGGTCAGGTCCAGTCTCCGAGGGGAAAGAGAAACGGGGACCCAAGGGATGCATGGAAGGAGAATGAGGGCTCAACGGGGAGGAGGGGAGGTGGAGATGTGGCAAAGTTAGCATTGGGGGAAAAGCAGCAGAACACAGCGTGTCAGTGCTGTGCTCGGTTGGAGGCAACCATAGGAGCAGTAGGACCCAGGAGAGTCAAAGGGAAGCTGTTGGAACTGACGATTCAGTAGATTCCACTTCAAAATGTCAATTCCTTAATGGCGGTCATGTGCTAGTTTAGCTTTATTCATAGCTTTTTACATTTCGGTGGGTGGGGGAAAGGAGAATGGTTACAGCCATTGTATAGAACTTCCAGCCTGTTACTGTTTGATAATTCAGTACAATGTGCAACTGCAGCAATGTTGGTTGAGAAATTAGCTTTTAACAGATGATTACTATGAACTTCAACTAAATTAATTGATCTATCAACGCAAATTGATGTGTAGATGGGAGTCCCACACCTTTTGAGAATTTGAGAGCTAGAGCTTTGGCAAATCACTTAAAACTTTGCAAAACAAAAATTGCCATCTGATCGGCAAAATGCACACAGGTTGGAAAAAATGGTAGATGTTGCAGTGGCATCAAAGAGTCAGAAAAAAATGTTTGTAAAAAGCTTTTATAGATTTTGTGGCGTAGATTACGGTATGTCGAGTGACATGTTCGAAAGTGACCAGCATTTTAACCATTATTGCAAAGTGGAGGCCACATTATTAGAAATATTAAACAGGTAGAGATTGATAAATATTCGAAAGATCAAGGAATTGAAGGCTATTGGGTACTGGCACAAAAGAGAAATTGAGGCCAGTTTAGATCATATCGAATAACAGGGAAGGTTTGAGGGGCCTGGCGGCCTAGCCCAGCTTCTATTTTCTTGTGTTTTTCTGATAGAGCTGGAATTTTAAAATGACTGAAATAATACTCTCCAGTGTAAGGTTCTGAGGTAAAGTTGATCTTTATGGCAGCTATAAAAGCAAATTTTACTTGAAGCCATTTGTGATCAGAGCCAATCCAAATGGATTACAACCTAGAGTTAGAAGTTTTGTACGCAACCCAAACCACAACCCATCAAGTGGTCATCATAATTTGCAGTTCTTCTATCCTTATCTCACAGATAGCATATGATGATCGTTTGACAGCACTGGGACTGGACCTCGCTGGGGTTTAGACTGGACTCGCTGGGGGTTGTGGGGGTTCTCATTGAAACTTACAGAATAATGAAAGGTATAGATGGATTGGATGCGGAAAGGATATCTCCACTGGTGGGAGAGTCTAGGACCAGAGGTCATACCGTCAGAATTAAAGGCCACTATTTTAGAAAGGAGGTGAGGAGGAACTCCTTTAGACAGAGGGTAGTTAATTTGTGGAGCTACAGAGGGCTGTGGAGGCCAATTGAGTGGATATTTAAGGCAGAGAATTAAGGATTAGAACGGGTGTCAAGAATTATGGGGTGTAGGCAGTAAAATGGGATTAGGAGGCAGAGATCAGCAATAATTAAATGGTGGCATAGACTTGATGGGCCAAATAGCCTAATTCTATTCCTATAACTTGAGAACTTTAGACTTTTCATCTCTGGCCTTTGTCTAATCATCTGCTTATCAAAATCCTCCCCTCATCTGTATCTACCCTTCACTTACCAGGCTTTGTCTTGCCCCTCCTCAGGCTCTCAGCCTTCCGCCACCCCACCCAAAATATCGCCCATCCATGTTCTCCGGAGATGCTACCTGACCCAGAATTACTCCATCACTTTATGTCCCATTGTGTCGACTAGCACCTGCATTTCCTTGTTTCTATAAGAAATTTGGGGCAGCACGATGGTGCAAGCGGTAGAGTTGCTGCCTTACATAGAAACATAGAAAATAGGTGCAGGAGTAGGCCATTCGGCCCTTCGAGCCTGCACCGCCATTCAATATCATCATGGCTGATCATCCAACTCAGTATCCCGTACCTGCCTTCTCTCCATACCCCCTGATCCCTTTAGCCACAAGGGCCACATCAAACTCCCTCTTAAATATAGCCAATGAATTGGCCTCAACTATCTTCTGTGGCAGAGAATTCCAGAGATACACCACTCTCTGTGTGAATCTTACAGCACCGGACACCCGGGTTCGAGCCTGACTACGGCTGCTGTCTTTACAGAGTTTGTATGTTCTTTCCGTGACGACATGGTTTTCTCAGAGATCTTCGGTTTCCTCACACACTTCAAAGACGTACAGGTTTGTAGGTTAATTGGCTTGGCACAAGCGCAAATTGTCTTTAGGTATGTGTGCAGGATCATGTTAATGTGCGGGGATCACTGGTCGGCGCCGACTCTGTGGGCTGAAGGGTCTGTTTCCGCGCTGTATCTCTAAACTAAACTGCAGATGGTGGTTTAAAACTACAGGCACAAAGTGCTGAAGTAACTCAGCAAATCAGGCGGCATCTCTGGAGAACATGGACAGGTGACATTTTCAGTTGGGACCCTTCTTCAGACTGATTGTATGGAGGGAGAAAGGAAAACTGGGAGAGAGGAGAGGCATTACAGAGCATGGCAGTAGCATCTGCAGACCCTTGTTTCTTCAAGTGGTCAGGCTCTACTGGCAAAGCAGCTATGCTTCAGGTCCACATCTATTCAGAAGCTTTCAGTGGGTTTTCTTGCTGTAATCACTGTTTCGAGTCCATTCCCCTTCCTTCTGTGGAGTTCCGGGATGCATTTCCCCTCACTTCCTGAACTAAACCAAGTTTGACAACCTCCAACTCAACACATGATTACGCAGGTCTTGTTGGCTCAGCCGAGGTGTTCAGGGTCTAATTTTCTACATGCCCTACTACTGTGCCCATATTTAAAAGTCGGACTCAGAAAACTACACAACCAATGTATTAACTTTAATTAAACATATTGCAAATGTACTAAGAGGTACCTTAGTCATTGAAAAATCTGATCAATGCATTTAAAAATGTAGCACTAAATAATGCCATACGTGGTATATTTTTGGTCGAATAGAGGTTTTTATGGAACAAGAATTAATCCTATGACAATTCAAGGAAAATACACTGATCTGAAGGAGCCCATTGGATAATAAGACCATATTGCAAAGTAACATTATTAGACTTGGCTCAGTTCAGATTGGGCTGTGGCAGCTTTGTGGTAATGTGCACCAATATTCTTGTATCATTAATATAAAGTAGAGGTTTTCATGTTAGCATTTCAGCTCAAGCTGTCAGGATACTCTCAAGTGGAAATCTCTGGGAATTGAATCATTACGATTGAATTATATTACCAATATACTTCCATATAAATAGACAATGTTGTCCCTTCCCATTGAAATAATGAAATAAGAAACTAAAAACAATGCATAACAAAATAAATAACAGCCTGATGATTCATTTCATTTCTATACAATTATTTTCTACCTTTGGTTTCCTTTGTTTCCTGCTCTTTAAAAGCATTGTACTGGTTACGGGTGACGTTAGCCATGGCTTTCAGTGGCTGGTGTACAATCTTGTACTTCGCTTTCACAGTCGCGTTAAGCTCATGGATGACAGCGTTGATTTGATCATAGGTCATACGACCTTTCATGTACCTAAACACAAGATGATTTTTTAAAAAATCAGCATAATACCTAGTTCAAGTGGCAAGAGGTAGATTTAAAGTAATAGATTGCTATATAAAAACATGCGTACATTAATTTGTGCAATCAAGGGCAGGAATATACAAAATCTATTTGAAACTCTTCATGTATATTAAAACAACATCTAACCGTTTCATTTTGTTTTCACAAAGTAATAGCATTATTGATCTTGTCCATTCGAAATGGATTGAATTAGATACTTATGATTTTTTTAAAATTCATTTATTTACTTTTCAGAAAGGGGGCATTGCTGACTTGGTCAGTATTTATTGCCCAACTTCAATCTCTCTTGAGACTTGCTGCCTTCTTGAACTGGGAAGGTACTATCACAATGCTGCTGGGTAGAAAGCCCCAGCATTCAGACGCATTGACCTAAACTACATTTGGTACACTTGCCATGTCTGAAATCAGTACTGCTGTTGGATAGTTCATAATATTAAGCATAATAATATTCTGATGATGTCTGGGCAAAGGGTTGTTTCCATTAACTGGACCTCAGGAGAAAAAAAATATACTGAACACTCTCCCGTTCAAAAATAATAATTTAAATAATTTTATCTGCACAAGACATGATATTGAAATAAACCTGAATAACAGCTTTCATTTGATGGACTTTTCCTGGAAGTGTAGGCCTCCAAAGACCAAATACTGGAAATATTTGATTTTTACCCCATTCCTTGTAATCTTTCAGTGTACGTGCATGACAAAGTACTTTGAAATAAACTCTCACTTCAACATCTTTTCACAATTTGAACGAGAAATGTTAATTGAGCTATTCGTCAAATGACAGCTTTCTGGTAAAATATGGGGAGGTATTAGCAGTTTTCAAACACCTTCACGGCAATTCTTCAGTGGATTTTAATAACATTAAAATCCACCATTCTAATGTTGGATTCTAATAATTCTAAAAATGCTAATAATGGCTCCATCCATTCTACCTGGAAGTATTGGTGAGCTTCTTCTAATTCATCACGTTAAAAAAAAAAATCTAGCAACTGTAAGACTTGAGGCACCCAAGATGACACCACAGCCAGGTGATTCTCACTTGATCAAACTTTCAACCAGAATAACCTCCTTCCACTACAACCCTCTGTCTTCTATGAGTCAGGCAGTACCGGATCCAAACAACCAAGTCACCATGGATCCTATAAATCTTAATCTTCTGGATCAACCTACCATGATAAGGATAAGGGAGAAATCTTATAGGACCGAGATGAGAAAAACATTTTTCACACAGAGAGCAGTGAATCTGTGGAATTCTCTGCCACAGAAGATAGTTGAGGCCAGTTCATTGGCTATATTTAAGAGGGAGTTAGATGTGGCCCTTTTGGCTAAAGGGATCAGGGGGTATGGAGAGAAGGCAGGTAAGGGATACTGAGTTGGATGATCAGCCATGACCATACTGAATGGCGGTGCAGGCTTAAAGGGCCAAATGGCCTTCCTCCTGCACCTATTTTCTGTGTTTCTATGAGGGACTTTATGAAATGCCTTACTAAAATCCACGTTGACATCACCTTTGTTATCTCCTCGAAAACTCAATCATATATGTAAGACGCGACCTAACACAGACAAAGCGATGTTGATCATCTCTAATTAGACAATTCTCTTCCAAAAGACAGGGAATCCTAGTGCCATTGATCTGAATTGCAACTAGTATCCTGCAGTACCACCACCTTGTTGCCAGTGATGTGCACATCCATCAATACATCAGGAAAAATAGATGGGAAAGTAATGGAGGCAGCAGGTTGGTTCCAAGATGATTTATTTAGCTTTACCCAACTTGCACTTGAATTGGATAGGGTACAAGATTACGTTGAGTACCATTCGATGCGAACCACAACGGTGAGTCTGGAATCACACATACGGGAGATATTTTTACCTGAATCGGGATATGTGGATTCTGTTTGTAAAGAAAACAAGTTTTGTGGTTATCATGAATGCTAACTTTTCACTTCAAATTTGATGGCTTGAATTTAAATTCCCTAATACCATGATGGAATTCTCAATCGCACCTCGAGGAACATCACCAGAAAAAAAAACCTAGAATGCATGAAACTACATATGCATGAAAAGACACGAAAATACCTCAAAAGACTGACTGTCGACAACAAAAGCATCAGCAAAGAATATTTGAGTTGTTCAGTCTAGTACATTTTGTGCAATTCCCAGAAACCTTGGGTAATAAATCGATCCTCTATAAAAACTGTTACAGGCCAGAAAAGATTAGAAACTCACCCAGGAACATGGTTAAATTCCTCCATTAAAAGATACTCTATTTCACGAACAGAATGCTTAGGCTTGGCAGGTTTTTTTTCAGGTAGAGGTTGAACAGGATCCCATTTAACCTTGTCATCCTGTGGATCTGCTGTACTGGAAACACATGAATTATTCAGCAAATGTTAAAAAACTAATCATATAAAAAGAGATTTTAAAAAAATGAGGGTCCTAATTTTCCCTAAGTATTCAAATTTAAAAAGCATCAAGTTAACAAAACATTTAACTACTCGTTTATGATTATTTAGCTGTCAGTTATCAAACGATAGTGTTCAAGGAATCATATTTTATTTAAAAGCTTAACATCTTTCATTTTCTTATTTTAAGTTCAGGATCAGTTCCTGTGGATTGGAGGATAGCTAATGCTATCCCACTTTTTCAAGAAAGGAGCGAGAGAGAAAATGGGGAATTACAGACCAGTTAGCCTGACTTCCGTGGTGGGAAAGATGCTGGAGTCAATTATTAAAGAGGTAATAATGGGGCATTTGGATAGCAGTAAAAGGATTAGCCCAAGTCAACATGGATTTATGAAAGGGATATCATGCTTGTCTAATCTTCTGGAATTTCTTGAGGATGTGGCAAGTAAAATGGATGAAGGGGACACAGTGGATGTAGTGTATCTAGACTTTCAGAAAGCCTTTGATAAGGTCCCGCACGGGAGACTGGTAATTAAAATGAGAGCACATGGTATTGGGGGTAGGGTGTTGACATGGATAGAAAATTGGTTGGCAGACAGGAAGCAAAGAGTAGGAGTGAACGAGTCCTTTTCAGAAGGCAGGCGGTGGCGAGTGGAGTGCCACAAGACTCTGTGTTGGGGCCGCAACTGTTTACCATATAAATGAATGATTTGGAAGAGGGAATTAGGAGCAACACTAGCAAGTTTGCGGATGACACAAAGCTGGGTGGCAGTGGGAACTGTGAAGAGGATGTTTGGAGGTTGCAGGGTGACCTGGACAGATTGAGTGAGTGGGAAGATGCGTGGCAGATGCAGTATAATATAGATAAATGTGAGGTTATCCACTTTGGCGGCAAAAGCAAGGGGGCTGATTATTATCTCAATGGGATTAGGTTAGGTAAGGGGGAGGTGCGGTGAGACCTGGGCATCCTTGTACACCGGTCACTGAAAGTTAGCGTGCAGGTACAGCAGGCAGTGAAGAAAGCTAATGGAATGTTGGCCTTCATAACAAGAGGATTTCAGTGTAGGAGTAAATAGGTTCTTCTGCAGCTGTATAGGGCTCTGATGAGACCACATCTGGAGTATTGTGTACAGTTTTGGTCTCCTAATAATGAGGAAGGACATCATTGTGATTGAGGCAGTGCAGGGGGGATCTTATAGAAACATATAAAATTATAAAAGGACTGGACAAGCTAGATGCAGGAAAAATGTTCCCAATGTTGGAGAGTCCAGAACCAGGGGCCACAGTCTTAGAATACGGGGGAAGCCATTTAACAGTGAGGTGAGAAAAAACCTTTTCACCCTGAGAGTTGTGAATTTGTGGAATTCCCTGCCACAGAGGGCAGTGGAGGCCAAGTCACTGGATGGACTTAAGAGAGTTAGATAGAGCTCTAGGGGCTAGTGGAATCAAGGGGAGAAGGCAGGCACGGGTTATTGATTGGGGATGATCAGCCATGATCACAATGAATGGCGGTGCTGGCTCGAATGGCCTCCTCCACCTATTTTCCATGTTTCTATGTTTCTAAAAGTCATTCATATTAGTAAGTTGGCAGCCACAGGCAAGGACAATTTCCTTCCCTGAAGTTTGGGTTTTATAAAAATCTGTTAATTAAATGGTCGCCCTAGCCTTTTTACAAGATTTATTCAAACTTCAAAATTTAAATTTCTCAACTGCCTGTGCTAGGTTTTGAACTCTGGACCACTAATGAAGACCTCCAGATACTGCTCCAGTAACTTAACCACATTACTGTAATCAATTCAATTGTCAAAGTTACATAAAATGTTAGAAACCAATGTAGATGATTAATGCAATGGTGCTACAGATTCAAATTATCAAATGGCTCAAATTGATGGGCTGAGACATCGTCATTCTATTTGTCATTCATTAACCATCTACTCAACTAATACTTTTCACGGTGGCGCAGCGGTAGAGTTGCTGCCTTACAGCGAATGCAGAGGCAGAGACCCGGGTTTGATCCCGATTACGGGTGCTGTCTGTATGGAGGTTGTATGTTCTCCCCGTGACCTGCATGGGTTTTCAAGGAGATCTTCGGTTTCCTCTCACATTCCAAAGACGTACAGGTTTGCAGGTTAATTGGCTTGATAAATGTAAAAATTGTCCAGTATAAAATTGTCCAACTTCCAGTATAGTCAGTCCCTGGTGGACTCTTTGGAAGTGATGACCACAAGGTACAAATAGCTTAAGTCAGAAAGCCGGCAATAACGAGACCAGAAAATGAGACGAGATTCATTCCACTCAGAACGCAGCAATATTGCAATTCATGAGAACGGATTGAAAATCCCAGAGCATCTTGAAGTATTTTTTACAATGTCGTCAGCATTCTAGGTGTGGAAACATCTTAACAAGTTTATTTATGGATAAAAGGTAATGGATATTTATGTGTTTCAGTGATGCCGAGTAGGGAATATTACCTGGGATTCCATGACTTGAAATGATAAATGATTACTTTAGAGATACAGTGTGGAAACAGGCCCTTAGGTCCACCGAGTCAGCATTGAACATCGCACAGTAGCACGATCCTACGCACTTGAGACAATTTACAGATGTCAATTAACCTATAAATCTGGACATCTTTGAAAATTGAGTACCCAGAGAAAAAACATCTGACCAAGGTTTCAAGATCAGTGTATTGTCACATGTACTAATTAAGGTACAGTGAAATTTAAGTTCCCATACATCCCACTGAGTGAAAAGTAACAAGACAAACCACCACATAAAAGTTAACATAAACATCCATCACAGTGGATTCCACATTCCTCACTGTGATGGAAGGCAATAAAGTTCAATCTTCTTCCTCCTGCAAACCATCCGCAGTCGGGGCGATCAAAGCCCCCGTCGAGGCGGTTGAAACTCCTGCGTCGGGGCAGTTGAAACTTATCAGAGACCGCGGGCAGAATGTGCAAACTCTGTACAGACCGCACCCATAGTGAAGATCAAACTCGGGTCTTTGGTGCTGTAAGGCAGCAACTACAACACTGCACCACTGTACCGCTCCAACTTTATTAGCCCAAGCTAAATGTTACTTAAATCCTGCTATGGACAAGTAAGAAATGATTCAACAACTAGCCAACAGGTAGATTAGGTTACATTCAACAAATTACGTAGCATCTGCATAAATAGATATTTCATAAATATTAATATTTCAGATTAAAGATCTGTCATTAGAACGGAAATGCTAGCTGTTTCTCTTTCCCCAGATTTTGCCTGCCTATTTATGCCAAGGATGTATTCCCGAATCTACATCGTAGCAGCCCTTATGCTTTTATTTACAATATGCTCTGTGTAGCTGTAACATTATATTTTCTGCTGTTTCCTTTCTCTTTTGCATTACTTGTTGTATCATTTATGGAATGATTAGCCTGAATAATATGAACACAGAACAGTACAACACAGAAATAGCCCATTCGGCCCACAATGTTTGCGCCAAACATGCCTAATTAAAACGGACCTCATCTGTTTGTGCATGATCCATATCTCTATTCCTGCTCTTCCAATTTCCTATCTAAATGCCTCTCAAGCACCACTATCACATCTGCAAAAAAGATTTTCAATTTATCTTGGCATATGTGATAATAATTCAATATCAATACTTACTGAGTATTTCCAGCATTTTGCTTTTATTTCCAATTTCCAGCACCTGAATTTTTTTTTAATTGACTGAAATCCCTTATCCTTGCCTGTAACATCAAATTCACAGCGAGTGGACCATCCTTAACTAGCCCTTTGAATCAGCCTAGTGATTCAGCTCAATGACAATAAGTAATAGGTAATAAATGTTCGCCTTGCTCATGGCTCCCACGCTGTAAATAAGCGGAAAAACAAATCTAAGGGTCTAGTTAGGACTTACAACTTTACAAAGCGATCTGGATCGAAAAGGGAGTTGGCCAAAGACAGACAAATGAAATTTAACTCGGACAACAGTGAAGCGATACATTTTGGCAAGTCCAACCAGGGCAGGACTTACACAATAAACGTAGGACCCTGGAGAGTGTAAGAGCAGAAAACCCTAGGGGGCACAGGTGTACAGTTCCCTGAAAACGCTGACACAGAAAACAGTATTTGGCAAGCTTGCCTTCATCAATAAGATGATAGAGTACAGGAGTTGGGTTGGGAGATGTCATGTTACAGTCGTATAAGAAGCTGGCAAGACCACATTTGCATTTGCATTTTGTGCACCATTCTGGTGGCCCTGCTATAGGATAGACATCATTAAGCTGGAAAGATTGCAGAAAAGATTCACTAGGATGTTAACAGAACACAACAACGAGTTATAAGGAGAGGCCGGGTCTTTTTCCCCTAGCGTGGAGGAGGCTGAGAGATGACATGTAAAAAAAAAAAATAATCGGAGAGGCGCAAAATAAATGGTCGCAGTCTTTATCCCAGATACAGAGGAGTTCAGAAATCAAGGGCATAGGTTTAAGGTGGGGGGGGGGGGGGGTTGAAGGTTTAAGAGACCCCGAGGAGGCAATTTCTTCAGAGTAGCAATCTGTAGGAACGGGTACAATTGTAATGGCATGTTCACTTGATCACAAAGTGCAATTATTAAATTAAACTCTTGGAATTCTAGTAATACAAGCATCAGCATGACATTTCAGCATTACCAAACAGGATCTATTATCATTTTCTCAAGCAGTGGAAGTACTAAGAACAGGAGACTATGTAATAAATCTTGTTTTCCATTCTGAGAAGGAAGAACATTGAAGGTAGCTCCTTTTCGGTCAGTACAGTTGTATTGCAAAAGTGGTACAAATCAGAGTTTATTTTATATCACATGGACAATTCTTGGTCGAGATCATTTTGGCTTACCTGCTCATTGCAGCTTTCTTTGGAAGATGAGCTGGAATATTTTCCAATAAGTGATGTGCTATTTCAGAATTTTTCTGGACTGAATTCTTCAGATCCTAAAAAAAATTATTGGAAGTCAAATCTAACGACATAGAACAGTCCAGCACAGGAACTGGCCTCGCAACTTTATGAACTTCTGTCAGGTCTCCCCTCAGCCTCTGATGCTCCAGTGAAAACTATTCAAGTTTGTCCAACTGCTTCTTATAAACAATACCCTTTAATCCAGACAGAACCCTGTTAAATCTTTTCTGCACCCTCGTCAAAGCCTCCACATCCCCCTTGTTATGTGGCGACCAGAGCTCAACACATTAAGAAAGGATTTCCACCCAAGTGCAATGACTTCTGACTATTAAGAACAATGCAATTTCTGTCATGAATACAACAATTAAATATTTAGCAACAAAATCAAAGAGATGAGCAAGTGGATGCTTTACTGGCAGAGTAACAGCAAGAATCAAAAATTCATTTTCAGGATGTTGATGATGTTTGACATGTATGAGTTAGTTGTACAGGAAGGAACTGCAGATGCTCATTTACATCAAAGATAGACACAAAAAAACTGGAGTAATTCAGCGGGATTGGGAGCATGTCTGGAGAGAAGAAATGGGTGACGTTTCGGGGTGAGACCCTTCTTTGTTTGTATGATGTACACGGAATTAATAGAACAGACTGCCTTGCAATTCCATATCACATCTTTAGTTCATAAGTTCATGTTCATTTATTGTCACATACACCAATTGGTGTAGTGAAATTCACTGGCCAGGTCAGTCATACAATTTAAAAAGCAGACTCAAAAAAACACGTTTTAACATAAACATCCATCACAGTGACTCCTACACATTCCTCACTGTGATGGAAGGCGAAAATAAAGTTCCAATTCCTTCCCTTGTTCTTCCTTGGTCGGGGGCCTCGAGCCCTCCGTTGATGGGACGGTCTTGAGTCCCTTAGCCAGTGGCGATCGGGCCCTCCGCCTCGAGGCGTTCAGCTCCCGCATCGGGGGGTTGTCTGCTCCCCGCACCGGGCGAACAAACCTCGCGTCGGGGCTGGACGAACCTTCTGCGGCGTTGGAGCCCCTGACTAGTCTCTCCCGAGACTGTGAGCCCTCGATGGTAAGTAAGTCCACAGGCCGGGGTGGGAGCGATCCCAGACAAGGGATCCGCTCCGATGGTAAGTCTGCGCCCTGCGGTGGGGGCTCACGACAGTCCGAGGCGGCTTTTCAACTCCATCGATGGTAGGCTGCAGAGCACGGAGAGTGTGATCCGAAACTTGATCACCTCTCCGGGAAGATAAGGACCTGAAAACAAAAGTTTCCACCGATCCCCTCCCCCCACTTAAAACAAACAGAAGAACAATTAAAACAAACTTTAAACAAACGCTAAAAATAACAAAAAGGATGAAAAAACGAACAGACTGTCGGCAGGGCTGCCATCTCCCTCAACCGATGCCCCCTATACATCTTTATGGTGTAATTTGAGCAAAACCATTTGAACTTTATTTTCAATCTGCCAAAGGCTATGAATTTGTCAACTGAATCATCTTTGATTTTAACTAGCAGATGAAGTTTCCATTTCAATCCCCAGTATAAAATCAATAGCACTCAAGAACTCTGCTGCTCAGCGAATGTCCAAGATTGATAGAGACCGAGGGTACACAAATAGTGTACGAGAGATAAAGAACAAAGAATGAAAGATATGTAAAAAAGTATCGATGATAAAGGGAACAAGCCATTGTAAGCTGTTTGTAGTGTGAAAATGAGAAGCTAGTGCGACTAGGGTGGGGGAAAGAGATAGAGAGAGGGAATGCCAGGGCCCGAGGGCTGAGGGAGAAGTAGGAAGGGGAGGAGACAGCAAGGGTTAACAGAATTGAGAAAATTCAATGTTCAAGCCCAGAGGATGCAGACTCCCCAAGCGGAATATGAGGTGCTGTTCCTCCAACTTGCGGTGTTGCTCACTCTGGCCGTGGAGGACGCCCAGGACTGAGAGGTCGGATACGGAATGAGAGGGGGAGATGAAGTGCTGAGCCACCGGGAGGTCGGCTTGGTTATTGCGAACCGAGCGGAGGTGTTCGGCGAAACGATCGCCAAGCCTCCGCTTGGTCTCACCGATATAGATCATCTGGCATCAGGAGCAGCGGATGCAGTATATGAAGTTGGAGGAGGTGCAGGTGAACCTCTGTCGGACCTGGAAGGACTGCTTGGGTCCCTGAAAGGAGTGGAGGGGGGAGGTGAAGGGACAAGTGTAGCATTACTTGCGGTTGCAGCAAGGGAAAGTGCCCGGGGAAGGGGTAGAGCGGGAGGGAAGGGAAGAATTGACAAGGGAGTTGCGGAGGGAGCGGTCTTTGCGGAAGGCAGATGGGGAGATGGGAAGATGTGGCGAGTGGAGGGACGGGGGGGGGGGGGGGGGGGGGGGGGGGGAGATGGGAAGATGTGGCGAGTGGAGGGCGGGGGGGGGGGGGAAGATGGGAAGATGTGGCGAGTGGAGGGATAGAGACCAAGTTCAGTTATTGATCTGTGCAGTTCCAGCTGTTCATTCTACCTGTGTGGTACTGGGCTGTTATTCTTCTCGGTTGGAAAGGGGTAAATTAGGGATGGTGGTGGTTGGGTGAGATAGGTTCAAGATAGAAATTTTCATCTATAATTACAAATCGTACCATTCGCCCACCTCAGCCACATCCGTTTCTTTCTCTGAAATCGCCTCCAGCCTTACATCTGGTGTATCATCATCCATGTATTACCATCCATCTTTTCCACTCTAACAGTTTTGACTTCTTGTTCATCCCTCATTTTAATGACTTTTGTCATCGTCAGCTAAGGTTCACCATCCAATGGAATTCCAACACTTAAGCTTTTCTGCCATCCCTTCCTCTAGGACATTCCTTAAAAAAATATTTGATCATTTTTCAGCATCTGCCACGATATCTCCTTATGCAGATGTTCTTCGATAATATTTTTGGGATATTTTATCAGAATATCTATACTGTTGTGGCTATTGACAACAGGTCCACAAGTAACTACTTTGATGATATTAGGCATTTAAAAAATCCAAACATAACTCGGTAACTTGCAGGGTATACAAGTGGAAGGCAATTTATGCAGAATACAGTATACAATTTTCAAGTAGTGTTTGAAGTCAGACACAAAAGAGCGCATGGTATGTAATACATGCTGAACTCAATCAATTTGAAACAGTCCACAGCACAAAGCTATTTATTTGCGTGTACATTTGTACTCCAAACATACAATCTATTTATCTAAAGAACCATGTACCATTTGTTGTGCGAATTGCTTGCTATACATTGTGAGCAAAAGCAGAATTACATTCTATCAATGTCTCGAATCTCTTGGTGTGGCACGCTTTACCATGACCATTATTAATATCATGCCACAGGCCACAATTCAAACAAAAGAACACCTCCAGCATGCCTAAAAATTAGAAGATAACATCGTACAGCTGTAACATACGATTGCTTGTGTCTCAGAGTTTGTGACTTAACATCCAACTGATCGTAAGCAGTGGAGGCCAAGTGAACCTCCCCATCTGCCATAAAATCAGAGCACAGCACAAGACGTGGCATCAGTAAGCAGCTCTTTAAAAAATCTCAGAGTTCTCTTATTTAACTCCAATTATAAAACACATACAAGTAACTTTAACTTTCAATGCCACCTCACAAATCTGTTAGCTCCACTACGTGGAAGAGACAACAGTAGCGAGCACAATTTCCTACATTTCAACCAAGTAACACATGATAGAGTTGTAATTATTTGTTCATTATTGCCAAGTCATAATCCTGGAGATGCCCACCTTCCAGGACTGACGGAATGGCTTTAATTTGTGATAGAAACTAATTGCTTTGGCAAATAGAATACAAAACCATACCTTAAGGGATTTCATTTCAGTTTGCTGTCGCAGTATCTGTGCTTGAAATGTATCTAAACTATTCTGAATGCTAGCTAATTCCAGTCCAATCTTCTGAAGTATTGTTGCAAGGGAAGGGTCATTACCTGATGATAAAAATATTTACAAGCATATTTTAACATTATAGTGTAAGGGTAAAATAATAATTTCTCATTACAAAACTTAAGATCCAACAAAATCAACTTCATTCACCAAGGACAAAGTTAAAAACGAGGAGGGGGCATGATAAAGCAAAGACAGAATAAGCACAGAATGGTAGTTAACATAAAAGGGAATTCAAAACATAAATTGCAAGCACCAGCCTCATCCAGATGATATAAAAATCTACTCGGTCAATAAGTATCTAATGAAGAAATACGTGACCTTAATACCCTAGATTTTTTCTTTTCCAGATGGCTATTTGCTTGCATCATTTCTGACAAAGTAATCTATTTCTATAAGATCTTTACACTATGCGAGTCACAAAATCAAATATTTCTGTGGATCAACCCATTTACTAGTAAGGTTTTAAAGCTATATTGACCAGAAAGTTTCACAAACGAATAAGTACCTAAAATAGCCCAAGTAGATTAATTTAACTTACCCATGCTCTTCAGCTGCAGTGATCTTTTGATGGAAGATATCTTATTGTTCAGCTGCAGTGATACATCTTCCAAAGATGTCATCTTCACAAAATGTGTATGAAATCCAAGATAATCTAACAATATTAGGAGTGCATAGTATAGATTAGTGAATTGAATAGCCTTCAAGGCAAGCCTTGTACTTTTTCTTAAAAACTTGTTCACAGAAAGCAAGCCTTGTTGACTATGCTTGTTGCCTATCGGGAAATGCCCATGGCAGAATGGCCATCTTCTTTGATACTGTACTAGTTTCCCCAGATTTAATGAAATGAACTTGGTGCGATGTCAAAATTCAAGCTCATCTCCAAATCAACTGCAGATGTATGGATACCAGAACAGTATCTTGATCACTTGCTATTTAAAATAATAGGGGATGGAGGTCAGGGTTGAATGCATGTAAGTCCCATCTTCCTGCAAGGCAGGTTACAGAAATTTTAAAACAATGAACAAATTGTATTTTCATTGTAGTACCATTACACAGATATGTTCAAAATAAATCTCTAATACAAAATCATCCTAACTTTCTTTGAATCATAAGGGAAAGGTTTGCAGGGATAGGAACAGTAAATTGTTCGCCAACTGCATACCTTCACCTTTGGCTTTAAATATATTTTTTAATGTAATCTATTGTTTAAAAAATGAACATTTAAATATCTACAAAATTCACACCTATCCTTCTATCTAGATCAGCTTTGATTTTGCAAGGAAGCATTAAGAGGCTTTTTCACCTCATACAGCTAGTCACCAACATGGACTTTTGTAGAAACAGGGAACTGTAGATGCTACATTATGATCTTTAGAAGATAAACTAAAATGATACAACATTCAAAACAAATGCTTCTTCATTACAGGCTTAACACTTCCTTCAATAAATGGATATTATTCAATCAAAATCAAAACAAAGGTGTGCCTGGGACCCTGGCCATTCCCTCTTCTCTACTCTCCCATCTGGCAAAAGGTATAGAAGTGTGAAAATGCACATCTCCAGATTCAGGGGCAGTTTCTTCCCAGCTGTTATCAGGCAAACTGAATCATCCTACCACAACCAGAGAGCAGTCCTGAACTACTATCTACCTCGTAGGTGACCCTCAGACTATCTTTGATCAGACTTGGACACAAAATGCTGGTTTAACTCAGCAGGACAAGCAGCATCTCTGGAGAGAAGGAATGGGTTTTGATCGGACTTTACTGGCTTTATCGTGCACTACACATTATTCGCTTATCTTGTATCTGTACACTTAAATGGCTCGATTGCAATCATGTATTGTCTTTCCACTGATAGGTTAGCACGCAACAAAAGCTTTTCACTGTACCTTGGTAAACTAAACTGAACTGAATCCCTGTGTCGGAAGGAACCGCACATGCCAAATATAGACACAAATGCTGGTGTAACTCAGCGGGACGGGCAGCATCTCTGGATAGAAGGAATGACGTTTCGGGTCGAGACCCTTTTTAGTTAAGTTTAGAGATACAGCGCGCAAATAGGGCCTTCGGCCCACCGGGTCCGCGCCGACCAGCAGTCCCCTCATATTAACACTATCCTACACACACTAGGGACATTTTGTTTTACATTTACCAAGCCAATTAGCCAACATACCTGTACGTCCTTAGAGGATGGGAGGAAACCGAAGATCTTGGAGAAAACCCACACAGGTCACGGGGAGAATGCACAAACTCCGTACAGACAGCACCCGGCAGTCGGGATCGAACCCGGGTCTCCGGCGCTGCATTCGCTGTCAGGCAGCAACTCTACGGCTGCGCCACCGTGCCTGCCTTCTTCAGACTGAAAATCACGGGAAAGGGAAATGATAGATATAAATGATGATATAGCGAGATACAGAACAAATGAATGAGATATGAAAAATGTAACGATAATCAAGGATACAGCATTTTTCTAAGTGAGAACGAAAAGCTGGCATGAGGGAGGGATGGAAAGAGAGGGAGAGGTACAGACAGAGGTTTCTGTGGCAACAGGCGAAATTCAAGGATAGTGCGTTGCCGCCAGGATCCAGGACGTCATGGACTGATTGCAGAGCATCCTCAAGGGTGAAGGTGAGCAGCCTGAAGTGGTAGTGCATGTCGGCACAAATGACGTCGGGAAGACATTCTGCAGCATGACTTCAGAGAACTTGGAAGAAGGCTGAAAAGCAGGGTGGTTATCTCTGGTTTGCTTCCAGTTCCTCCTGCTGGTGAGGGCAGGAACAAGGAAAATAGGGAATCTGAATGTGTGGCTGAGGAGCTGGTGCGGGAAGCAAGGATTTAGATTCTTAGACCACTGGGATCTGTTTTTGGGTAAGGGTGAATTGTAGAAAAGGGAAGGGTTGCACCTTAATATTGGGGGGGGGGGGGGGGGGGGGGGGGAAGGAGACAAACTGGAGATACAGTGGCTTGCAAAAGTATTCATACCCCTTGAACCTTTCCCCATTTTGTCACATTACAATCACAAACGTAAATGTATTTTATTAGGATTTTATGTGATAGACCAACACAAAGTGGTGCATAATTAAGAAGTGGAAGGACAATGATACATGGTTTTCAATTTTTTTTACAAATTTAAAAACTGAAAAAGTGTGGCGTGCAAAAGTATTCAGCCCCCTTTACTCTGATACCCCTAAATAAAATCCAGTGATACCAATTGCCTTCAGAAGTCACCTAATTAGTAAATAGAGTCCACTTGTGTGTAATCTAATCTCAGTATCAATACAGCTGTTCTGTGAAGGCCTCAGAGGTTTGTTAGAGAACATTAGTGAACAAACAATGTTCCTACGGCATTATGAAGCCCAAGGAACACACCAGACAGGTCAGGGATAAAGTTGTGGAGAAGTTTAAAGCAGGGTTAGGTTATAAAATAATTTCCAAGCTTTAAACATCTCACGGAGCACTCTTCAATCCATCATCTGAAAATGGAAAGTGTATGGCACAACTCCAAACCTACCAAGACATGGCCGTCCACCTAAACTGGCAGGCCTGGCAAGGTGAGCATGGATTAGAGAAGCAGCCAAGAGGCCGATGGTAGCTCTGGAGGAGCTGCAGAGATCCACAGCTCAGGTGGGAGAATCTGCCCACAGGACAAGTATTAGTTGTGCATTCTACAAATCGGGCCTTTGTGGAAGAGTGGCAAGAAGAAAGCTATTGTGTAAACAAAGCCATAAGAAGTCCCGTTTGCAGTTTGCCACAAGCCATGTGGGGGACACAGTAAACATGTGGAGGAAGGTGCCCTGGTCTGATGAGTCCAAAATTGAAGTTTTTGGCCTAAACGCAAAACGCTATTTGTGGTGGAAAACTAACACTGCACATCACCCTGAACACACCATCAGTCTCTAGATGTGCAATGCTGGAAGAGACATACCCCAAAGGACTTGTAGCTGTAATTGCAGCAAAAAGGTGGTTCTACAAAGTATTGACTCAGGGGGGCTGAATACTTTTGCACGCCACACTTTTCAGTTTTTTATTTGTAATAAAATTTGGAATCCATGTATCATTTTCCTTCCACTTCACAATTAAGCACCACTTTGTGTTGGTCTATCATATAAAATCCCAATAAAATACATTTACGTTTGTGGTTGTAACGTGACAAAACGTGGAAAGGTTCAAGGGGTATGAATACTTTTGCAAGCCACTGTATAAGGATGGGGTTAAAGGGATTGAGAATATAAGAAAAGTTAAGAAAGACACAAGAATTAACGGGACAGACAGCTCAGGAAGGGATAGGAGAATATGGCCAAGTGAAATAGGAATCAATGTGAAAGGTGAGGGGCGTAATGGATTAAAAGTATTATATATAAATGTACAAAGTATAAGAAATAGTCGATGAGCTTGAGGCTCAGTTAGAAATTGGCAAGAATGATGTTGTGGGAATTACGGCGACATGGCTGCAAGAGGACCAGGGCTGGGAACTGAATCTTCAAGGATAATAGTCCTATCGAAAAGACAGACAGGTGGGCAAAGGGGGTGGAGTAGCTCTGTTAGAGGAATTAATTCAGTCCCGTGTGAGGGGTGACATAGAATCAGGAGATGTAGTGTCAGTATGGATAGAACTGAAGAATTGCAAGGGTAAAAATACTCTAATGAGAGTTATCTACAGGCCCCCAAACAGTAGCCTGGATATAGGGCGCAAGTTGAATCAAGAGTTAAAATTGGCATGTCACAAAGATTATGCTACGGTTGTTATGGGAGATTTCGTCAAGTTGGGAAAAGGGGAAGTACAACGGGATCTGGGGGTCCTTGTTCATCAGTCTATGAAAGTAAGCATGCAGGTACAGCAGACAGTGAAGAAAGCGAATGGCATGTTGGCCTTTATAACAAGAGTCGTCGAGTATAGGAGCAAAGAGGTCCTTCTGCAATTCTACAGATCCCTAGTGAGACCACTCCTGGAGTATTGTGTGCAGTTTTGGTCCGCTAATTTGAGGAAGGACATTCTTGCTATTGAGGGAGTGCAGCATAGGTTTACAAGGTTAATTCCCGGGATGGTGGGACTGTCATATGTTGAAAGAATGGAGCGGCTGGGCTTATACACTCTGGAGTTTAGAAGGATGAAAGGGGATCTTGTTGAAACATATAAAATTGTTAAGTGTTTGGACACGCTAGAAGCAGGAAACATGTTCCCGATGTTGGGGGAGTCCAAAACCAGGAGCCACAGTTTAAGAATAAGTGGTAAGCCATTTAGAACGGAGACGATGAAACACTTTTTCTCACAGAGAGTTGTGAGTCTGTGGAATTCTCTGCCTCAGAGGGCAGTGGAGGCAGATTCTCTGGATGCTTTCGAGAGAGCTAGATATGGCTCTTAAAGATAGCGGAGTCAAGGGATATGGGGAGAAGGCAGGAACGGGGTACTGATTGGGGATGATCAGCCATGATCACATTAAATGGCAGTGTTGGTTCGAAGGGCTGAATGGCCTACTCCTGCACCTATTGTCTATTTCAACATGTAGGTAGACTGGGAAAATCAGGTTGGTAAGACTCCCAAGAAAGGGAGTTTGTGGAGTGCCCCCGAGATGGATTCTTAGAGCAGCTTGTACTGGAGCCTACCAGGTAGAAGGCAATTCTGGATTTAGTGTTGTGTAATGAACTGGATTTGATAAGGGAACTCGAGGTAAAGGGGCCATTAGGACAGGGGTTGGCAAGCTACAGCCCCCGGGACGAATGCGGCCCGTAACTGGGAATCATCCGGCTTGCATCCATTTTTTTTCCTCGCAAACATCCAGCCCGCGGTCGTATATATTTTTTCCCACACCTATGATCTAAAAGCGAAGTTGCATTTGCAGCGGCTGTGGTGCCTGCTGCTCAGCGTGCCCCGGAACATTCCGGCCAGCAGGCGTATTTTTTTCCCACACCTACTTGGATTGGTGGGCACTGTTATACAAAAGGAGGACTTAGAACAAGCATAGGCACTGTGCGCGCCAAAACTACGCTTAGCTGTGGCAGAAAGTGACTCGCTCTCTCCAATGGCGACAAAACACAGGAAGGTGGATGCTGAGTGGAGAGTCTTCCAAGACACTTGGACAGATAAGTACTTATTTATACAGCAGTTTGGCATGCAATGTTTTTGTTCAAGAACGATGTTGTTGTACAGAGGGATAGCCAAGTCTATCCCTCATTGCTGGCAGCTGATTTACATTCTCTGGCTGGGTCCAGTTTGCTGATGGAGACATTCTACCAGGACTCGGGTCAGAAGCCCAGGGCGGGAAGACGGAGCAGCTTTCCGTTGGGGCAGCAGGGACTGTGGGCCGTCCGCTGGAGTGGAGTTGGTCGAGCAATACCACTCTCGTAGCGACTGCTGCGCGGAACCTGGCACACCTTCAATCCTGGAACTGGGTGAGATGGGAAGTGGCTATTAAAGGACAGTGCCGCTTGAGGGGGGGGAGAAAGAGTTCCTTTCCACAGCGTGTGGGGAGTCTGGCCCAGGTCAGCACGGCCTGAGCAAAGTAGCAAACTTGGCTGGGTTGTAAAGGGTAATGTTGCAGGGAGGGCAGGAGCGTTGAGAAGGAGGGGGTCGAAGGAGCCAGCCAGTGTCAGTTTGAAGAAGGGTCTAGACCCGAAACGTCACCCATTACTTCGCTCCATAGATGCTGCCTCACCGGCTGAGTTTCTTCAGCTTTTTGTCTACCTTCGATTTTTCCAGCATCTGCAGTTCTTTCTTAAATGCAGAGTCAAGGGATATGGTGAGAAGGCAGGAACGGGGTACTGATTGTGGATGATCAGCCATGATCACATTGAATGGCGGTGCTGGCTCCAAGGGCCAAATGGCCTCCTCCTGCACCTACTGTCTATTAGAATACAGGGGTTACTTGAAGTTAAACAAATCAATATCCGTACCCTGTTTGCTTTGTTGTTACCTTCTCCTAGCTAACAATGATCTGCTCTACATTTTCCTTGATTTCCATCCCCTTTGTCTCGCTTTCACACCTCTGAAGAAGGGTGGACACCCATTCTTTCTCTCCGGAGATGCTCCCTGTCCCGCTGAGATGCTCCAGCTTTTTTGTGTCGGTCTTCGGCTTAAACCCGCATCTGCGTGCGGATCCTCCCGACGCATTCAGTGAAGAAGCGTCTCGACCCGAAACGTCACCCATGCCTTCCCTCCAGAGATGCTGCCTGACCCGCTGAGTTACTCCGGTCGGCATTTGGTGTCTCCCCCCGGGGTTGTGAGCAGCCTGAGCGAACCGAATCCCCCTTCCCCCCCCCTCGGGCACAAAGCAGGACGGCATCGAAGGCCTTGCCTCTGCTCGGCCAGCTCAAAATAGCGCTGGGGAGGAGAGAAACCCCCAGCAGCATCGCCATGACCTGAACAGTAGAGTTTTCGATATTGTACAACGACTCACCGCTTGGATCAGCGGCGAACGGACGGACGGTCGCGACTCGGCCACTTTGCCGAGGAAGCGCCGCGTGACCAACGACTCTGCTCCGGTTTGAACGTTTCCCTCCGAGCCGGGCGCGGTCTCGCGAGATCCCCACCCCACCGGATCCTCCTCCACGGGCTCTCGCGTCGCCATGGAAACCACCCTCCACTAAAGATCACACATTTTTATTGTGTATTAAAGATAAATAAATTAAGAGCACGGGCAACGCGATCGCCCAGTGCTTTTATACATTAAACGTTTCTTTGATTTTTAAAGCACCGAGGTTGCTATGTTGAAGCCAAAGATACCAGAGTATCTATAATCGCTAGGGATACACAAAAAGCTGGAGAAACTCAGCGGGTGCAGCAGCATCTAAGGAGCGAAGGAGATAGGCGACGTTTCGGGTCGAGACCCTTCTTCAGAATGGTCAGGGATCAGGGAAACGAGAGATATAGACGGTGATGTGGAGAGATAAGGAACCATGAATGAAAGATATGCAAAAAAGTATCGATGATAAAGGGAACAAGCCATTGTAAGCTGTTTGTGGTGTGAAAATGAGAAACTGGTGCGACTGGGGTGGGGGAGGGAGATAGAGATAGAGGAAATGCCAGGGCCTGAGGGCTGAGGGAGAGGTGGGAAGGGGAGGAGACAGCAAGGGTTAACAGAATTATCTATAATCTCTATTTGACTCTGTATCTATATATTTGAATCTATATCTCTATTTGACTCTGTTTGACTATTTCGATTTTGTTGTTTGTTATTTATTCCTATTTATGTCTTTACTTGTTCGGAACAAGTAAACAAATAAATAAATAAATCTTTGGTTGAAGCTGCATGTGATCATCTCCTTGGAAACGCGCTTGTTCCGGTTCCGGTCACGGTGGGCGGCTGTTTGCCCGTTGCCAGGGTGACCGAGGAAAGGAGGCTTTAATGGGCTGGCTTCGTGGCGGCTGCAGAAGACTCATCTTTAAATCAAAGAGCCAGGGGAAGTTTCCACGTCCATATTACCGGAGAAGAGACAAGCGATGGCGTCTCCGTGTCGGCGTGGAGGGTGCTGCAGGGAGATAAAGGGCCCAACGCCATGCTCTGTGGCTGTGGTGAGTATCAGCATCGAGGTTATGGAGAGGAATTAAATTGTTGCAGCGTGAGACATCGAGGTAAATAAATGTGGAAAACATGAGAGAAAAAAAAGCTTGTGGTAGAGCATAACCAGCCGGCCTTGTTCCAAATTCTTTGCTGAAGTCGCGGGTACTTGGCTACATTTCACAAATAATTCATTGATAGTTCTGCTTTGTTATTAATACATTATATGTCTGCAAGTTTATTCAAGGTATCATAAAGTTAGGTAGCCCGAGGGAGACAGAAAGTGGTCTTCTGTCCATTTCTCCCAACAGATGCTGTCTGACCCGCTGAGTTGTTACAGCACTGGGTCTTTTGCTCCAGACTCCAGCATCTGACGTCTTCAGTTCAACTTATCATTGCCAACCAAGTCCTGAAGCAAGTCCCGTTTGCCTGCATTTGGCCTATACACATCCAAACCTCACCTATCCACAAACCTGTTCAAGTGCCTTTGAAATGGCGTAATTCCAGCCACCTCTACTACTTCAACTGCCTGGACAAAGAACTGATCATGGGAAGACATTGCCAGCTACGCATTTCCAGTAGGAAAACGACCCAATCATGCCCATACATCATAAACACCCTCCAATTCATAGTTACCCCAATTCTGCAAGCTCTGCACATTTATCAAATCGCTTCTAGAAATCCAGGTAGATTATACAGGCATCCAATTATTGACTCTATCTTCAAAGAACTTCAGGAAATGTATCAAATATTATTTTCCTTCCATAAAACCATGGAAGGAAAACTTAGTTTTATTGTAATTAGTTTCTTGCTTGACCAACTATTTCTTCATTCATTTATACTCCAGCATTGTCCCAACACTAGATGTTGTGGTAAGAGCCCTATACTTTTACTCTTTTTGACTCCCTCCCTTTGTAAATGCATCACATACACACAATATAGAAACATAGAAATTAGGTACAGGAGCAGGCCATTCGGCCCTTCGAGCCTGCACCGCCATTCAATATGATCATGGCTGATCATCCAACTCAGTATCCTGTACTTGCCTTCTCTCCATACCCCCTGATCCCTTCAGCCACAAGGGCCACATCCAACTCCCTCTTAAATATGGCCAACGAACTGGCCTCAACTACCTTCTGTGGCAGAGAATTCCACAGATTCACCACTCTCTGTGTGAAAAACGATTTTCTCATCTCGGTCCTAAAAGACTTCCCCCTTATCCTTAAACTGTGACCCCTTGTCCTGGACTTTCCCAACATTGGGAACAATCTTCCTGCATCTAGCCTGTCCAACCCCTTAGAATTTTGTAAGTCTCTATGAGATCACCACTCAATCTTCTAAATTCCAGCGAGTACAAGCCGAGTCTATCCAGTCTTTCTTCATATGAAAGTCCTGACATCCCAGGAATCGGTCTGGTGAACCTTCTCTGTACTCCCTCCAGCGAGTACAAGCCGAGTCTATCCAGTCTTTCTTCATATGGAAGTCGTGCCATCCCAGGAATCAGTCTGGTATGAATTACAATATCTGCCTTGTTGCTGATGCAAAGTTGCTGCCTTACTGCTCTTGCAGCACCCGAGACCCGGGTTCGATCCCAACTACGGGTGCTGTCTGTATGAAGTTTGTACGTTTTCCTCGTGGCTGCGTGGGTTTTCTCCGAGATCTTCGATTTCCTCCCATACTCAGATGTACAGGTTTGCAGGTTAATTGGCTTGGTGTAGTGTAAAAATTGTCCCTAGTGTGTGTAGGGTAATGTTCATGTCGGTGGTCGGTGTGGACTCGGTGGCCCGAAGTGCCTGTTTCCGTGCTGTATCTCTAAACTAATCTAATAACTAATTATATTAGCAGATGCCACAATATGTCAAAAAAGGTCAGTTTCAGGGAGTTTGTTGAAGTTAGAAAGGGGTAGAGAGGTTTATGGAATCAGTTCCAAAACTGAAAAAGCTGATAGTACAGCTGCTATGTGGAAATATTACATTTATGAAGGATTTAAAATAAGAAGTGGAGAGATGTAAATATCTTGATGAATTGCAAGTCAAAAGTATATTGTACAGATGGGAATTTTACATCCATCAATATTCTCCTCAGCATTTTAGAAACGCATTTTGGACTCCTTTTAGCCACCTGCCTGGCCATCTGATGCCATATTTTCTGTTATAAAGCTACATTACACTTTCTATCACCAGATGGCACTTTACAAAGTGAGGCTTACATCAACAAGTCTTGGCAAAAATTATGCCCCTGTCCCACTGAGGCAATTTTTTAGGTGATTAGGCTGTCGCCACATGGTTGTCGGTGTTGCCTGTATGGTCTCCTCAGTCGCCCAAAGAGTCGTACCTTTTTTCTGGTCGCCACTGGATTTTGAAATGTTCAAAACTTTTCGTGGGCTTAATGCCAACGATCATACCCTGACGTTGGTGATGTCGCCAGGATGACATAGGCTGTCGCCAGGATGACGTAGATTGTCGCCGGTGCTGACTTAGGTATGACATAGGTAGTCGCCAATGGAATTCACCTATGTTAACTGGCGATAGGTACTGGTGACTGAATTGCCTTACCTTGTCCTAGCTTGTCGCGGGTGGATGTAGGTTGTCGCAGGTGTGGTCATAGGTGGACATCCTAATGGGTCACCGGTTGTCGGTAGCTTGCCGTGGACTAGGTGGTAGGTTGTTGTAGACATTGTCGTTGGGTGGTCCAGTCGCTGGTTTTTCGGTGACCTACGATTATAACAGTCGCCAGCAGTCGCCGAAAAAAAATTGCCTAAGTGGGACAGGTCCATTAGTAAGCAAAGGTATTGTCTTAGACCATAAGACATAGGACCAGCGTTAGTCCATTCAGCCCATTGTGTCTATTCCATCATTCCATCATTCCATCGTGCCGCATTCAACCCCATTCTCCTCGTAACCATTGACACCCTTCCTTATCAAGAACTTAACAATCTCTTCCTTAAAAATACTCAATGTCTTGGTTTCAACTGCTGTCTGTGACAACAAATTCCACCACACTCTGGCTAAAGAAATTACTCCTTGTCTCCATTTTGAAGGTACATCCTTTTATTCTGAGGCTGCACCCTTTGTTCCTAAAGTTTTCCATTACTGGAAACATCTTTCCACGCACGGTCTATCTAGGCTGTTCATTATCTAGTGGGTTTCAATGAGATCTCCTCATTCTTCTAAACTCCAGTGAGTACAGGCCCAGTACAGTAGGGTGGCGGGGGAAGAGACTGAGGGGGTGGGGGGAAGAGATGCCGGGGGGGGGGGGGGGGGGGGGGGGGAAGAGACCAAGTGGGGAGGGGAAGAGACTGAGGGGGGGGAGAGACCGGGGGGGGGGGGCGGAAGAGACCGGGAGGGGGGAGAGACCTAGGGGAGGGGGGTAGAGACCTAGGGGGGGGGGGGGAAAGAGACCAAGGTGGGGGGGTGTAAGAGACCGAGGGGGAGGGGTGTAAGAGACCGAGGTGGTGGGGAAGAGATATCCGGGGGGGGGATGGAGGTCATGGGGGGAGACCGGGCAGGCCGGGGGGAGACCAGGCGGGCGATGTGGGGGGGGAGAGAGATCGGGCGGGCAGGGGGAGACTCGCAAGCACTGCCGGACCGCCACTGGAACGTCCCTGGTCTCCCCCCCTTCACTCGAATGTCCCATCCCCGCCCAGGGGGCGGCCGGAGAAGTCCGGACCAAAGGGACACCAGCCCCCAGGCCCAGTGCGGAGAAGCACCAACCGCAGCTCACCTCCACTGCTTCCGCCGGGTCAACCAACAGCCCGGACCGACAACACCAATGGCCACAGACCCACAACCAGCGCCAACTCCATCCTAACCGCGCTTCAACTGCAGAGCACCCCGCTCCCCGATGGGCCGCTACGGCGACAAGTGCCAGTTTGCCCATGGCCTTGCTGAGCTGCGCAACACTGGCACACCACCAGCTTCTGCCCCTACGGAACGCACTATCACTTCATCCACAACCTCGAGGAGGAACGAGGACCCCGGCCTTGCCTGCGCCACAACGCCAGCTGGGCGGCCTTCCTATCCCCTGACTCCACTATCTTTAAGAGCCCCATCTAGCTCTCACTAGAGATAATCCGGAACTCCCGCAACAACAGCTTCGTCCACTGGACTGGAGGGCGCAGCTTCGACCGTCCCGGGCCGTGGAGTTTGAACCGGCCCGTTCGCTGAGCTCAGATTCAGCCACGGGCTGACTTACTTACCATCACCCGGTGGGGTCACAACATTGGAAGCCTGGATCGCCTCAGCGCAGAGGGAGAACAAGGAGGGAAGAGCAAGGACTTTAAGACTTTTGCCTTCCATCACAGTGAGGAGGTGCCTGGTGGACTCACTGTGGTGGATGTTAAATTTGTGTTTATTGTGTGTTTTTGTTATTTTATTCTATGTTATGACTGCAAGGCACAAAATTTCGTTCAAAAGGTCTGAATGACAATAATAGAATATTGACTGGCCTTGAGGGGGATACGACATATATTGCCTGAAGTAGATTCATATTGCCCGAGTCGAAGACGAGGGCAATATGGATCTAGTGAGGGCAATATATGTCGTATCTCCCGAAAGAGGACAGTCAATATTGTTATTATTACCCATTATCAGACATCTAGAGGAAAATTTGAACATCTCAGCTCGGCGGACTTCCACGTAAAATTTAACCAAAATGGACGCGGCAGTCTTCCTGTCTGCCGTTTGAATATTCTAAATTTCCCACGCAGCGTCACGTTGCCGTCACGTTGCCAAGTTCCCGGATGTGAGACCAGGGGAATATAAGACTATATTCCCCGCTGTTTTAACAGGTAAAGTCCATAGGCGTTCGCAAGAAAGGGGAATATAAGAAAATATTCCCCTGTTACCCCTGCTGGCAGTAAAAACGAAGGGAATACAATTTTGTAAAAGCATACCTCAGATGTGTGATATGGGTAATAATAAATGATATTTACACTAATACTTATATACTTATCCAGAGAACCGGACTCCACCGCCCTCTGAGGCAGAAAATTCCACAGACTCCAACTCTCTGTGTGAAAAAGTGTTTCCCCATTGCTGTACTAAATGGCTTACTCCTTATTCTTAAACTGTGGCCCTTGGTTCTGGACTCCCCCAACATTGGGAACATGTTTCCTGCCTCTAGCCTGTCCAAACCCTTAATAATCTTACATGTTTCAATAAGATATCCTCTCATCCTTCTAAACTCCAGAGTACACAAGCCCTGCCGCTTGATTCTCTCAGCATATGACAGTTCCACCAACCCGGGAATTAACCTTGTGAACCTATGCTGCACTCCCTCAATAGCAAGAATGTCCTTCCTCAAATTTGGAGACCAAAACTGCACACAATAGTCCAGGTGTGGTCTCACTAGAGGCCCTGTACAACTGCAGAAGGATCTCTTTGCTCCAATACTCAACTCCTCTTGTTATGAAGGCCAACATGCCATTCACTTTCTTCACTGCTTGCTGTACCTGCGTGCTTGCTGATTGACTGATGAACATGGACCCCCAGATTCCGTTGAACTTCCCCTTTTACCAACTTGACACCATTTAAATAATAATCTTCCTGTTTTTGCTACCAAAGTGCATAACCTCACATTTATCCACATTAAACTTCATCTGCCATGCATCTGCCCACTCACCCAACCTGTCCAAGCCACTCTGCATTCTCATAGCATCCTCCTCACAGTTCACACTGTCACCCAGCTTTGTGTCATCTGCAAATTTGCTAATGTTACTTGTAATCCCTTTATCTAAATCATTAATATATATTGTAAATAAATAGCTGGGGTCCCAGCACTGAACCTTGCGGTACCCCATTAGTCTGGACATCCGATGGCATTGTTGTGAGCTGCCTCCACCCACGATCTGGCGGTCTTTTTTTATTTTGTTATGTTTTTTTAGTTTTCTAGTTTTTTTTCAATATTTTATGTGGGGGGATGCGGGTATGGTAAGGGGGAAACCGTCCTTCAGTCGCTTCCTGGCAAGGATGCGGCTATTATCCGAGTCACGTCTTCAACCCCCCCCCCCCCCCCCTCGCAGCCTACCAGCTGGATTGGCACGGCCTTTCCTGCCAGGACCGGACCAGAGCTTCAGCAGCGGCGGCGAGACACTGGAAACATCGCGGAGCGGGTGAGGCCTTCCTGGGATCACCGCTTGGAGCTCCAGAGTGCTGGGCCGCTGCTCCAACATCGCGGAGATGTGGGTGCTGCGCTCCCAACCCTGGCAGCGCGGACTTTAACATCCTTTGCTGGGGGTCGCAAGCGCGAATCTCCGCCCAGCACGGCCTGTGGACATCGGGAGCCGCAGACTCCGGTGGAAGGTGGCCGACGAGAGGTTCCCGGCGAGAGGGCCTGAACATCGGGCCACCAGTAGCGGCGACTACGGGATGCTCGGGAGGCCCCAACCACGGGTGGACATTGGGGAACCTGCGAGGAGGTTGACTGGACTTTGGTTCCTTCCCTCACAGTGGGGAACTTTGGTGCAGCTGTGGGTATGTTTGTGTTGTGGACAACTGTGTTCTGTGTTTTGTGTTTTTTTTTATTTAATTTTTTTTGTATGACTAAGGGAAAAATAATTTTGTTGTCTTTTCATTGATAATATGAAGAGACAACGACTCGGAAAATACTTAAAAGGACCCAATAATTAACTATTAAAATGCAAAGCATCCCCATGCAGCCTAGCGGTCAGTATTATAAAATATAATGGCTGCAGGGGTGAAAGATCTCTTGAACCGCTCCGTTCTACAGCGCAGGGAGAGGAGCTGGTTGTTGTTCCGTGTGCTCTTTTGACCCTCCAGAATTTCATGGAGGGGGTGCCTGGAGTTGTCGAGGATGGCCTGCAACTTGCTCCTCATATTCGATCCTATTTTGGACTTTGATGGATTTGTTTCCTTCACTTGGTCTCCCCATTTTTCACGAATGACAAAACTCAATTCTAATATTTGTACAAATATCTGTAAATCTCAAACTCCTTCAAAAATACTATCAAGCACCCACTTATAACATTTCATTCCACACATCTCCATCAACTTCCCCCAGATTTAGTCACTTGCCCACACACAATTTATTGAATTTACCAGCGTACATATTTGGGAAGTGAAGGAAAACTGGAGTTTTTAGAGATTGAACAAAATATATTTGAAAGTTATTTATGGTCTTCACAATGATCTTGAAATAGAAAGTTAACCAGCAAGAGTAAAAATGCATTCATTTGAAAACATTCCCATCCCTTTGCAAGTAGCAATCATACGAAACTCCACTTCCTCCTAGATATGTGCATAACTTATCTGGATCTTCTTATCTAAATTCCTTCACTCAGGTTTTTACCCATATCATTAAAATGTTCTTGCAAACTTTCTGCCTCTTTCTCTTCCCCTACCCCGTTCTACTTTGCCTTCATACATTTGCATTTATGGTCGTTGAAAAAGGATATTAGGGCACATTAGGGGTAGGTCCATTGCTCTCTGCTGCCTAGACCGTACTCACCATTGAACCTTTGATGGCTAATTCCGAAAGAAGCTCAGCAAGGCAGTCTTTTCTTTCTGTTTATATGAGAACTGTACACTTCTGTCAACCATCCCTCTCTTTCCATTTTCTTTCTCCTGAGCATGAGCCAGTGGTTCATCACTCAGACTTCACAAAATTCGCAACACATTAAGCTTAACTGCACCCTAGCAGCTAATTTATTCTACTGCATTGGTCTTTAAACAGTAACACATCCAAAACAAGTTGCCAACTCACATTTACTCACCAGATTCCACTTCCCCACCATTGTTCTTCATGTTTACTTACTTTATTCCCAATATCCAGTCGCCTGCCATTTAAAACATTCAGCCTTTCTTCTAGAAATTCTTTCACAACTCACTCCTTTTTTTTTAATCTTGTCTTGACCTCATTACTAAACCCCATGCCATCTCTACCCTTCAACCCAGCATTGTTAGTGCCCTTTCTGTCCATAGGCTCTGTAGTTTCTTCTTCAACCTTTCTGCCTCTTCAGCTATCAGGACTCTCCTTCGCCCTAAACTCTTTGACCTCCTAATTTTTTGAGTGATAATGTCACATGGAATGCTTTGTATTATGTTGTATGGTTAATAACTTTGTATTAATGATGTTGCCGTTTTGCTATAAAGGGAAAAAGAGTTTGTGTCTCAGACTTCAGACAGGTCAAGTTAATAAAAAAACATTCAGATATATTGTTAGCCAGATCACAGAGAGGGAATGCTACTGAACTCTTGAATGATTCCACTCAACTTTCTAATCCCTTGGATCCTTTTTAATTGCGGGAAAATGTCGCAATTAACTATACGATGAAAATTAAAACAAAATTATTTCTATGTTTGCTAGGTGGAAAAATATTCAGGTACCAGATCTCAATCCAAAATGGTAAAAGAGACTGAGCAAGACTTAAGGTGTGAGACATATAAACAGTTTGCAGAAGACTTTGAAGTATGCAGACGCAGGAATATTCTTGCCGTGGAAGATGAACGTAAAGAGTTGCTGTGCAGAATGAAAAACAACCTCAAAAAGGCAATGGTATTTTATGTTGCGCACATAGAAGAAAGAAGAGAAAGGTAAATCGATAATGTTCCTGAAATTTAACGTTAAAATGAAATCTTGAAAAACCCTCCACAACTTTTATTTACTCACCAGAGACTGCAGATGCTGGAATGTGGAGCAACAAACTATCTGTTGGATGATGATGGTGATGCAGGGTTACGACTCAAAGCATTGACAATTTATTTCTATCCACAGATGCTGCTTATCCCACTGAGATCCTCCAGCAGATGGTTTGTTGCTTCACAACTTTTGTTTAAATTTGAAAATTTGGTAATGATGATTTAATCATTTTTTGTTAAGTATGAAATATGAAATATAGATCCATATGATCCATGTGACATTGTAAAGAAGCACATTATAGCAGAAGGAATATTTTTTCCAAATTGTAAACCTGGACATGTGGTTACTTTTTTCCATTTTAGTTTTAGTCGAGATAAATCCATCTGCTCATCGTTTGTACTTGCAAGGATAAGGAAACATACCAGAAAGGACAGGTTTGAATATAATAATAAAAACAAAAGTAGTATAAAATCCAATGTAAATGTCATCCCACTACTTTTGTGGACTTCACTTCTAGAGAATCACATTTTCTCAAAAGCTCTCAGCATCTTGACACAACTATTGTCTATCCACTTTGCAAACAGATATGCAGTCTACTTTATGCAAAAAGTTGTTGCACAGATCACAAACTTGATACTGGTATCTTTGCAGGTGACTGCAGATGCTGGAATTTTGAGCAAAACAGAAAGTGCTGGAAGAATTCAGTGGATCAGGCAGCATTTAGGGGGGAATGGATAGGCGATGTTTCAGGTTGTGACTCTTCAGATTCCCTACAGGCAGTCTGTGCCAGTCAGAAGAGTAATTCAGTACTACAAGCCTTCACTAAGAGAGTAGAGAAGGAAGACCATCTGAAAGTATGGTAATGTGTGCAGGGAGTGAGTCTGACAAAGTGTGAGTAACCAGCCGGAGTGCAGTGTCAGTCTGACATTTGGGAGAAAGCAGTACAGTAGCAGAAATGGAGAGATCGGGCCAAGGCAACATTGTAGGTTGAATGTAGCTTCAGCTAATGTATATATTGTCAGGTACATGGATAGGAAAGAATTAGAAGGGTATGAGCCAGGTGCAAACAAATGGAATCTGCATGAATGAGGCATCTTGGTTGACATGGATGACTTCAATTGTTTGTGAAATCTCTCTTCCATTGCGCCTGTAATAAAAAATATTTTCCTTTAAATGAAATTTTGTTTCAATCATTTCAGGCTGCGTGAACTTCTGGAGGCTGAAGAGAAAGAATATATGAACCAACTTAATCTTTTGGGAGAAACACGTTTGGAGAAACAAGCAAAAATGAGGCAACAAGTGAAAGATCTTAAGATACGAAGGGAATGTGATCGACAACGATTGATTGCAGAAAAGCTTGATCAACAATTCCGGTAACATTTAAAAATTGGATGGAGAATATAATATTACTTTTCAACGCATGAAGCACTCAAAAAACCTGTGCAAACTGAATTAAATGTAGACTAGGACAAGTGAGAACACAGAATATAAATGAGCTATTATTTGGGAATTATTCTTCCACTCAAACTGAGTATATTGGATAAAGTGAGTTCAGCCCATATTTTATTTTCATTCTGGGTATGTTATGGGTTTTTATGTTTGCTAAAATGTTTTATGTCATTTGTCTAGTTGGTTGCTGAATTGTAAAATAGGATATTTCCCTTAAACCAGGAACAGTTGTAAAAATGTCTCATAGCACATCTCTGATTTTGCCTTTGAAACATAGAAACATAGAAAATGGGTGCAGGAGCAGGCCATTCAGCCCGAGCCTGCACCACCATTCAATATGATCATGGCTGATCATCCAACTCGGTATCCTGTGCCTGCCTTCTCTCCATACCCCCTGATCCCTTTAACCACAAGGGCCACATCTAACTCCCTCTTAAATATAGCCAATGAACTGGCCTCAACTACTTTCTGTGGCAGAGAATTCCACAGATTCACCACTCTCTGTGTGCAAAAAAATGTTCTCATCTCAGTCATATCGTTAAACTGTGACCCTTTGTTCTGGACTTCCCCAAAATCTGGAACAATCTTCCTGCATCTAGCCTGTCCAACCCCTTAAGAATTTTGTAAGTTTCTATAAGATCCCCCCTCAATCTTCTAAATTCTAGCAAGTACAAGCCGAGTCTACCCAGTCTTTCTTCATATGAAAGTCCTGCCATCCCAGGAATCAGAATGGTGAACCTTCTCTGTACTCCCTCAATGGCAAGAATGTATTTCCTCAGAATAGGAGACCAAAACTGTACGCAATCCTCCAGGTGCGGTCTCACCAAGGCCCTGTACAACTGCAGTAGAACCTCCCTGCTCCTATACTCAAATCCTTTTGCTATGAATGTTAACATACCATTTGCTTTCTTCACTGCCTGCTGCACCTGCATGCCGACTTTCAATGACTGGTGTGCCATGACACCCAGGTCTCGTTGCATCTCCCCTTTTCCTAATAGGCCACCATTCAGATAATAGTCTACTTTCCTGTTCGTGCCACCAAAGTGGATAACCTCACATTTATCCACATTATATTGCACCTGCCATGCATTTGCCCACTAACCTAACCTATCCAAGTCACCTTGCAGCCTCCTAGCATCCTCCTCACAGCTAACACTGCCCCCCAGCTTGGAGATGTTGCATTCCATTCCCTCGTCCAAATCATTAATATATATTGTAAATAGCTGAGGTCCCAGCACTGAGCCTTGCGGTACCCCACTAGTCACTGCCTGCCATTCTGAAAAGGACCCGTTTACTCCTACTCCTACTCTTTGCTTCCTGTCTGCCAGCCAATTCTCGAGAAAACATCAATACTGAAGCCCCAGTACCGTGTGCTTTAAGTTTGCATACTAATCTCTTATGTGGGACCTTGTCGAAAGTCTTCTGGGGTGGAAGATTGCAACCTTCACGTGGTTCACCCTGTTTCGACTAATGCAATCAACTCGACGTGCACAAACGGAAGATCAAATAGAACAAGTTGTCCATCAACTTTAGGCTGTGCACGCCACACGAAAGAAGAAGAAGAAAGCCTTCTGAAAGTCCAGATATAACACATCCACTGGTTCTCCCTTATCCGCTCTACTAGTTACATCCTTGAAAAATTCTATGAGATTCGTCAGGCATGATTGACCTTTCATAAATCCATGCTGACTTTGTCCAATGATTTCACCACTTTCCAAATGTGCTGCTATCGCATCTTTAATAACTGACTCTAGCATTTTCCCCACTACCAATGTTAGACTAACTGGTCTGTAATTCCCCATTTTCTCTCACCCTCCCTTTTTTAAAAGTAGGGTTACATTAGCTACCCTCCAATCCTCAGAAACTACTCCAGAATCTAAAGAGTTTCGAAAAATTATCACTAATGCATCCACTCTTTCTGGGGCTACTTCCTTAAGCACTCTGGCGTGCAGCCTATCTGGCCCTGGGGATTTATTGGCCTTTAATCTATTCAATTTTCATAACACCACTTCCCGACTAATCTGGATTTCACTCAGTTCCTCCATCTCATTTGATCCCCGGTCTCCTGCTATTTCCAGCAAATTATTTATGTCTTCCTTAGTGAAGACAGAACCAAAGTAGTTATTCAATTGGTCTGCCATGTCCTTGTTCCCCATGATCAATTCACCTGTTTCTGACTGCAAGGGACCCACATTTGTTTTAACTAATCTTTTTCTCTTCACATATCTATAAATGCTTTGGCAGTCAGTTTTTATGTTCCCTGCCAGTTTTTTTTTCATAATCTATTTTCCCTTTCCTAATTAAGCCCTTTGTCCTCCTCTGCTGGACTCTGAATTTCTCCCAGTCCTCTGGTAGGCTGCTTTTTCTGGCTAATTTGTATGCTTCATCTTTTGTTTTGATACTATCCCTGATTTCCCTTGTTAACCACGGATGCACTACCTTCCCTGTTTTATTATTTTGCCAAACTGGGATGAACAATTGTTGTAGTTCATCCATGTGGTCTTTAAATGCCTTCCAGTGCATATCCACCGTCAACCCTGTAAGAATCAATTACCAGTCTATCTTGGCCAATTCACGTCTCATAACCTCAGTTACCTTTGTTTAAGTTCAGAACCCTTGTTTCTGAATTAACTGTCGCTCTCCATCCTAACGAAGAACTCAACCATATTAAGGTCATTCTTGCCCAAAGGGCCACGCACAACAAGACTGCTAACTAACCCTTCCTCATTACTGAATACCCAGTCTAGAATAGCCTGTTCTCTCGTTGGTTCCTCTACATGTTGGTTTAGAAAACTATCCCGCATGCATCCCAAGAAATCCTCTTCCTCGGCACCCCTGCCAATTTGATTCACACAATCTATATGTAGATTGAAGTCACGCGTTATAACAGTTTTACCTTTGTTGCACGCATTTCTAATTTCATGTTTGATGCCATACTCAACTCCACTACTACTGCTAGGCACCCTGTACACAACTCCCACAACCGTTTTCTGCCCCTTAGTGTTTCACAGCTCTACCCATATCGATTCCACATCCTCTAAGCTAATGTCCTTCATTTCTATTGCGTTAATCTCCTCTCTAACCAGCAATGCTATCCCACCTCCTTTTCCTTTCTGTCTATCCCTCCTGAATATTGAATATCCCTGGATGTTCAGCTCCCAGCCTTGGTCATCCTGGAGCCATGTCTCCGTGATCCCAACTATGTGATTTTCATGAATAACTATCTATACATTCAACTCATCCACCTTATTATGAATGCTCCTTGCATTGAGTCACAAAGCCTTCAGGCTTGTTTTTACAACACTCTTACCTCTTATACAATTATGTTGAAAAGTGGCCCTTTTTGATTTTTGTCCTGGATTTGTCTGCCTGCCACTTTTACTTTTCACCTTGCTATCTATTGCTTCTACCCTCATTTTACACCCCTCTGTCTCTATGCTCATGCTCCCATCCCCCTGCCACATTAGTTTAAATCCTCCCCGACAGCACTAGTAATCCAGAAATTATTACCTTTGATGTCCTAGTTTTAAGTTTATCCCCATTCAATGTGGTCTGCCAGGAGCTGCAGCTGGACACACTTCCTACACTCATAGTCACCAGGGACACTGACAATATCCCTGATCTCCCACATGTTGCAGGATGAGCAGTACACGGGGCCGATCTCAACTGACATGGCTTACCCCCAAATTAAATCAACTCACTCCCACTAAAAAAATCTTAATCCTTTAAACTGTACCTTTACGAAAAAGCACTGTACCCTTAACTCACTGTATCCTTAACTCACTGAACCCTTAACTAAAATGTACGAAAACAGAAATACAAACCTGGGGTTACTCCCAATCAGCTGCTTCTTCTAGTCCACTTCCACCAATCATTCCTTCCACCAAATGCTCCTTTTAACTTTCCTCTCTTGTTGTGCTAAATTATATTTATATTTTTTAATTTAAAGTTTGCATCTGTTAATGCTATCTGATTTTACTCACCATTTCTACAATATTCAGGTTTGTGTTTCATATATAGTAACTTTTTGCCCTTTTTCCACTTTTGATAATGTAATTACATTATGCTCATTAAATTGCATCAGGCATTCGATCTGTGACTGATATATTTTAGGGAACAATGCGAGGAGCTGCGAATAAAACTATCTCAACAACAAGTGCAAGAGCTGCCCAAGGACTGGCAGGCACAAAGAGAATTTAAGAAGAGGCTCCAGAATCAGCAGAAGGAAGAGGATTATGTCTTTGATGAACTCTGGGAGAAGGACCGAATTGCAAAAGAGGAGAGGGCAGAAAAAGAAATGAGAGAGCAACATGAAAAACGGCAAACCGTCCTGACTGGGCAATTGGAGCAAATCGCAGAAGCTAATGCTAAACGCATGGATCAGAAGGAATGGAAAAAGCAAGAGGGAGAGTTGATGGTAAGAAAGTAAATTGAGAGTTCAAAGCTGCAGGTATCTTTTCTTATCTTTAGTGTTATCAGTTCAGTGCCTCGAGGCCCATCCTATTTATTTTTGTTTTTAATTCTCTATATTAACACTTTCCTCCTGTGGCACTCATGATAATGACTTGGAAATTTAGTTTGAGCCATTTTTCCATCATACTTAGAAGTTTTATCATTACCTACTTCCCTATCACCATTGATAAGATTCTTATTCTGACCATATCTCTTTATACAAGGGAGCTGCAAATCATTTTGTATTCTGCATCAAATCTTTCCATTGTCAGGCACATATCAAGATTGCAAAAAACATTTTCTCTTTGCCTGGATCCACTGCAAAAGCATTGAAGAGGCCCAACTTAATTTACAACAATGCAGGCATAGAAACATAGAAATTAGGTGCAGGAGCAGGCCATTCGGCCCTTCGAGCCTGCACCGCCATTCAATATGATCATGGCTGATCATCCAACTCAATATCCTGTACCTGCCTTCTCTCCATACCCTCTGATCCCTTCAGCCACAAGGGCCACATCCAACTCCCTCTTAAATATGGCCAACGAACTGGCCTCAACTACCTTCTGTGGCAGAGAATTCCACAGATTCACCACTCTCTGTGTGAAAAACGATTTTCGCATCTCGGTCCTAAAAGACTTCCCCCTTATCCTTAAACTGTGACCCCTTGTCCTGGACTTCCCCAACATCGGGAACAATCTTCCTGCATCTAGCCTGTCCAACCCCTTAAGAATTTTGTAAGTCTCTATGAGATCACCCCTCAATCTTCTAAATTCCAGCGAGTACAAGCCGAGTCTATCCAGTCTTTCTTCATATGGAAGTCGTGCCATCCCAGGAATCGGTCTGGTGAACCTTCTCTGTACTCCCTCTATGGCAAGAATGTCTTTCCTCAGATTTGGAGACCAAAACTGTATGCAATACTCCAGGTGTGGCCTCACCAAGACCCTATACAACTGCAGTAGAACCTCCCTGCTCTTGTACTCAAATCCTTTTGCTATGAATGCCAACATACCATTCGCTTTCTTCACAGCCTGCTGCACCTGCATGCCTACTTTCAATGATTGGTATACCATGACACCCAGGTCTCGCTGCATCTCCCCTTTTCCTAATCGGTCACCATTCAAGTAATAGTCTACCTTCCTGTTTTTGCCACCAAAGTGGATAACCTCACATTTATCCACATTTTACTGCATCTGCCATGCATTTGCGCACTCACCCAGTCTATCCAAGTCATCTTGCAGCCTCCTAGCATCCACCTCACAGCTAACACTGCCCCCCAGCTTCGTGTCATCCGCAACTTCGAGATGTTGCATTTAATTCCCTCGTCCAAATCATTAATGTATATTGTAAATAGCTGAGGTCCCAGCACTGAGCCTTGCGGCACCCCACTAGTCACTGCCTGCCATCCTGAAAAAGACCCGTTCACTCCTACTCTTTGCTTCCTGTCTGCCAGCCAATTCTCTACCACATCAATACTGAACCTCCAATACCGTGTGCTTTAAGTTTGTATACCAATCTCTTGTGTGGGACCTTGTCAAAAGCCTTCTGAAAGTCCAGATATAACACATCCACAGCTTCTCCCTTATCCACTCTACTAGTTACATCCTCAAAAAATTCAATAAGATTCGTCAGACATGATTTACCCTTCGTAAATCCATGCTGACTTTGTCCGATGATTTCACCACTTTCCAAATGCGCTGCTATCCCATCTTTAATAATTGACTCTAGCAGTTTCCCCACTACCGATGTTAGACTAATTGGTCTGTAATTCCCCGTTTTCTCTCTCCCTCCCTTTTTAAAAAGTGGGGTTACATTAGCTACCCTCCAATCCTCAGGAACTACTCCAGAATCTAAAGAGTTTTGAAAAATTATCACTAAGGCATCTGCTATTTCTGGGGCTACTTCCTTAAGTACCCTGGGATGCAGCCTATCTGGCCCTGGGGATTTATCGGCCTTTAATCCATTCAATTTACCTAACACCACTTTCCGGCTAACCTGGATTTCACTCATTTCCTCCATCTCATTTGACCCGCGATCCCCTGCTACTTCCGACAAATTATTTATGTCTTCCTTAGTGAAGACAGAACCAAAGTAGTTATTCAATTGGTCTGCCATGCCCTTGTTCCCCATGATCAATTCATGACTGCAAGGGACCTACATTTGTTTTAACTAATCTTTTGCGCTTCACATATCAATAAAAGCTTTTGCAGTCAGATTTTATGTTCCCTGCCAGTTTTCTTTCATACTCCATTTCCCTTTCCTAATTAAGCCCTTTGTCCTCCTCTGTTGGTCTCTGAATTTCTCCCAGTCCTCTGGTAGGCTGCTTTTTCTGGCTAATTTGTATGCTTCATCTTTTTCTTTGATACTATCCCTGATTTCCCTCGTTATCCACGGATGCGCCACCTTCCCTGATTTATTCTTTTGCCATACTGGGATGAACAATTGTTGTAGTTCATCCATGCAGTCTTTAAATGCCTTTCATTGCATATCCACCGTCAACCCTTCAAGAATTAATTGCCAGTCGATCTTGGCCAATTCACGTCTCATACCCTCAAAGTTACCTTTCTTTAAGTTCAGGACCCGTGTTTCTAAATTAACAATGTCACTCTCCATCCTAATGAAGAACTCAACCATATTATGGTCACTCTTGCCCAAGGGGCCACGTACAACAAGGCTGCTAACTAACCCTTCCTCATTACTCAATATCCAGTCTAGAATAGCCTGCTCTCTCGTTGGTTCCTCCACATGTTGGTTTAGAAAACTATCCCGCATACATTCCAAGAAATCCTCTTCCTCAGCACCCCTGCCAATTTGATTCACCTAATCTATATGTAGATTGAAGTCACCCATTATAACGGTTTTATCCTCGTTGCACGCATTTCTAATTTCCTGTTTGATGCCATCCCCAACTCCACTACTACTGTTAGGTGGCCTATACACAACACCCACTAGCGTTTTCTGCCCCTTAGTGTTTCGCAGCTCCACCCATATCGATTCCACATCCTCCAAGCTAATATCATTCCTTTCTATTGCGTTAATCTCCGCTCTAACCAGCAACGCTACCCCACCTTCTTTTCCTCTCTGTCTGTCCTTCCTGAATATTGAATATCCCTGGATGTTCAGCTCCCAGCCTTGGTCACCCTGGAGCCATGTCTCCGTGATCCCAACTATATCATAATTATTAATAGTTATCTGCACATTCAACTCATCCACCTTATTACGAATGCTCCTCGCATTGAGACACAAAGCCTTCAGGCTTGTTTTTACAACATTCTTGGCCCTTTTACAATTATGTTGAAAAGTGGCCATTTTAGATTTTGCGATGGATTTGTTTTCCTGCCACTTTTCACCTTGCTACCTATTGCCCCTATCCTCATTTTACACCCCTCTGTCTCTCTGCTCACACATTTAAGAAACCCTCCACTTCTTATTCTCCGTTTGTTATTTTTTTCTTCTTTCCTCCCTACGTGTTGTGTCTGACTGCTTCTCTTCTCTGTCTCCTGCCTCACAAACGGACTACTTGCCTTCTCTATTTGAGTCCCTCCCCCCAACCGATCTAGTTTAAAGTCTCCCCAGTAGCCTTTGCAAATCTCCCCGCCAGGGTATCGGTTCTCCTCGGGTTCAAGTGCAACCCGTCCTTTTTGTACAGGTCACACCTTCCCCAAAAGAGGTCCCAATGATCCAGAAACTTGAATCTCTGCGCTCTGCACCAGTCCTTTAGCCACGCATTGATCCTCCACCTTGCTCCATTCCTACTCTCACTGTCGCGTGGTACAGGCAGTAATCCTGAGATTGTTACCTTTGCGGTCCTTTTCCTTAACACTCTTCCTAACTCCCTAAATTCTCCTTTCAGGACCTCCTCTCTTTTTCTACCAAGGCAATTTGATGACCATGCTCACCTACTTTATATGTACATTTATTGGCAGCATCACTGATACAAATTACTGTGTACCATGTGCAAAAAATAGATGACACCAAGATTCAAAAAGGTTTGTCTACAAAATCTAGAGAATCCATAGTACCCTGAAGGACAAGGGCAGCAGTCACTTAAATAATTTTCGACTAGCAATGCAAACTTTAAATTTAAAAAAAAATACAGCAGATGCTGGAAATCTTAAAGAAAAGTAAAAGATGCCAGAAACGCTCAACAGATCAGACTACGTTCGTCAAACAAAGGCAGACTCAACCTTTCATGTTAAAGATATGGAAATAAATCGATATTAATGTTATTTGCGATTGAGTTTTAAATGCTGACTATGGCACGTTATCCATAATTCATCAATAAATAGGAATATAGAGGAATCAGAAATTATTCGCGTGCAGTTCTGATGTTACCTTCCCTTTGTTTTGTATTAGTTCAGTGTCGATTTGAGCATAAATCATGAATTAAAGAACCGATCAAATCAACATGTTAAACACATTTTACACATCCATTCAATACCAAAGCCATAGGCAAGATTGACCAACTTTCTTCCATCTAATGCCTGCCTTTCATGGACTTTTTAGTGCTGCACCAGGCTGCTGGAAGAGGAATGAATTGCAGATGTGTGTGAAGGACCATCTCGCAAACCTCTGCGATGAACCCATTTCAGTATGCAGTACCTCACTTGATTTAAGTAGTGAAAGGGACACGCTATATATAATTCACCCTGCAGCAAACCCATCTGTGAATTTACAGCTCACCCAATATCCACGTTAAGACAACAGAGGTAATGTCCCACCCCTGGAAGAGATGTGTCAATAGTACTGAAGCATAATTATGGCAGCCGAGTCACTCTTCCCAGAAGTAGACAGAGTACCAACGTCAGTTGCAATAGAAATGTACATCCATACTGAGTCATTTGGGCAGGGCACATCTCAACCATGTTCATATATTTTAAAGAATGGAGTGTTTATGATTTAAGAGAACGTTTAAGAAGGAATTAGACAGGTAAACATAGACATAGAAAATAGGTGCTGGAGTAGGCCATTCGGCCCTTCGAGCCTGCAGGAGTAGGCCATTCGGCCATTCAATATGATCATGGCTGATCATCCAACTCGGTATCCCTTATCTGCCTTCTCTCCATACCCCCTGATCCCTTTAGCAACAAGGGCCACATCTAACTCCCTCTTAAATATAGCCAATGAACTGGCCTCAACTACCTTCTCTGGCAGTGAATTCCAGAGATTCACCACTCTCTGTGTGAAAAATGTTTTTCTCATCTCGGTCCTAAAAGATTTCCCCCTTATCCTTAAACTGTGACCACTTGTCCTGGACGTCCCCAACATCGGGAACAATCTTCCTGCACCTGTCCAATCCCTTAAGAATTTTGTAAGTTTCTATAAGATCCCCCCTCAATCTTCTAAATTCTAGCGAGTACAAGCCGAGTCTATCCAGTCTTTCTTCATATGAAAGTCCTGACATCCCAGGAATCAGTCTGGTGAACCTTCTCTGTACTCCCTCTATGGCAAGAATGTCTTTCCTCAGATTTGGAGACCAAAACTGTATGCAATACTCCAGGTGTGGTCTCACCAAGACCCTGTACAACTGTAGTAGAACCTCCCTGCTCCTATACTCAAATCCTTTTCCTATGAATGCTAACATAACATTCGCTTTCTTCACTGCCTGCTGCACCTGCATGCCTACTTTCAATGACTGGTGTACCATGACACCCAGATCTCGTTGCATCTCCCCTTTTCCTAATCGGCCACCATTCAGATAATAGTCTACCTTCCTATTTTTGCCACCAAAGTGGATAACCTCATATTTATCCACATTATACTGCATCTGCCATGCATTTTCTCATTCACCCAGCCTATCCAAGACACCTTGCAGCCTCCTAGCATCCTCCTCACAGCTAACACTGCCCCCCAGCTTCGTGTCATCCGCAAACTTAGAGATGTTGCATTCAATCCCCTCGTCCAAATATATATTGTAAATAGCTGGGATCCCAGCACTGAGCCTTGTGGTAGGTACCCTACTAGTCACTGCCTGCCATTCTGAAAAGGACCCGTTTACTCCTACTCTTTGCTTCCTGTTTGCCAGCCAGTTCTCTATCCACATCAATACTGAACCCCCAATACCGTGTGCTTTAAGTTTGTATACTAATCTCTTATGTGGGACCTTGTCGAAAGCCCTTATGAAAGTCCAGATATAACACATCCACTGGTTCTCCCTTATCCACTCTACTAGTTACATCCTCGAAAAATTCTATAAGATTCGTCAGACATGATTTACCTTTCGTAAATCCATGCTGACTTTGTCCAATGATTGCACCACTTTCCAAATGTGCTGCTATCCCATCTTTAATAACTGACTCTAGCAGTTTCCCCACTACTGATGTAAGACTAACTGGTCTGTAATTCCCCATTTTCTCTCTCCCTCCCTTTTTACAAAGTGGGGTTACATTAGCTACATGGATAGGACAAGTTTGGAGGGATATGGGTCAAATGCAGGCAGATAGGACTAGTGTAATGGGACACGTTGGTCGCTGCGGGCGTTTGTCTGAAAAGCCTGTTTCCAACCTGTAGGACTCTATGACTCTACTCCAAGTTCCCCAGAACTTCAGCTGACAAAATCTACTCGATTCCAGCTCACACCCTATGGTACTGATAGTCCTCATGGTCTGCAGGACCTCAACAACTTGTACAAATTGCAACCCTGGTATTACTCCATTGTGAATGTTCCTTTTGTCCTATCTAAAATGTACATGGATAACAAAACACAGCCTCATGCAATCATATGGGCACCCTTACTACATTGGTTCTGTCCACAACACTGTTCTTTTTAGATGGTATGGTCTAGAGTTGGAAGTTTCACTTCTGGGTTATGATTTAGATTTTATGCACAGGTGTACAGCCAAGCCTTGAGTTATAGTTGAATTAGATTGCATTGGAATCAGCATCATTGGCAGTCACTCAAAACGAGTATGACTGTCTTCCTCTCCATAGGGTCGTCTACTTGTGGATTTGCAGATGTCTGTAGAGGTCGATCAGACATCCACACACCTTGGTGCAACATGGGCAGTGGAGACTGTCAGTGGTTGGTAGTCGTCGAACCCCCTTCTCTCTCTCCTTATGGTGCTGTCGCTTTGTCTCTGCGACACGGTGTAGCTCCATTTCGTGACGTGCAGCTCCTTCCTGCGAGGATTGCCTTCTGGAGCGTCTGTCCAGAGCAACATGCTCCCAGTTACTCAATGTAATATAGAATTTCAGCAGACTGTTCTTGATGTTGTCCTTGAAGTGTTTCTTTGGCCCGCCGGGGGCTCACCGACCTTCCTTCAATTGAGAGTACAGGATTTGTTTAGGGAGACGTGTGTTGGATATGCGGATGACATGGCCAGTCCATCGAAGTTGGCGCTGTATTATTGTGGTGGTGATGCTGGTCATGTTGGCTTCCTCCAAAACGCTGATGTCGGTGTGTTTGTTTGCCCAGCTGATCCTTAGAATCTTTCGTAAGGATCTTTGATGGTATTGTTCCAGGGCTATCAGGTGCCTGCTGTAGGTGGTCCGTGGCTCTGTAGACCAGCGGTTTTGTTTGAGCCTTTAGGTCTCGGTCTTCAAAGATTCTTTTCCTAAGTCGGGCGATGGTTGACCTCAGTCGATGTCAGCTTTTGATGAAAGAATGCTGCCAAGGTAGGGGAAGTAGTCAACGTTTTCAAGAGTGGTGTCCACTTTAATAGTGAGCTGGGTAGATGGCTGGTTGGGTGGAGGTTGATGTAGGACCTGGGTTTCCTTGACATTTAAGGCTAGGCCCAAGAGTGTGCTGCAATGGTGCAATCGTCCGTGTACTAAAGCTACATGATGGCGGTGTTACTGACTTTTGTCTCGGCCTTCAACCTATTAAGGTTGAAGAGCCCACTGTCTTTGTCCATGGCCTTCATAGACCTGACAAAGGCTTTTGACTCGGTAGACCGCCAGGCTCTTTGGAGAATACTATCAAGGTTCAGTTGTCATAACAAGTACATCAGAATATTGAGGCTTTTACATGATGGCATGTCGGTCAAAGTGCTCAGCAACTGCAGCTCTGAGTCCGAGCCCTTCACTGTGGAAACGGGGGTCAAACAGGGATGCATCATCACACCCACCCTGTTTGTCGTCTTCATTGCTGCCATACTTCACTTTTTGCTGCCACAGGGGATCCCAATCCTCTACAGAACTGACTGTGGGCTCTTCAACCTTAATAGGTTGAAGACCAAGAGCATTGGAATAAAACATTCTTGTGTGTAAGCAAATTTAAGGGGGAGGGATCAATAAAATGGGATACCATTGGGATACATTGTGTCAGAAAATGGGATACATTTTTTTACATTTCTTTTATGCTTTTTCTAAAGTTCTCTGTATCTGAAATAAAGGTAAACCTTAGAATGCAAAACCTCTCAAGCTAATGTATGTTATCACAGAAAGAAAAACAACGTCTTTTAAAGTTGGAAGATGAGTGGCATGCGAGGGAGAAAATTCAGAAACAGAAGGAACTCCGTGATACTTTGGACAATTCAATGGCATTGAAGGCAAAGCGACTTGCGAAAGAGCAGGAGGAGGAGCATGCACTTGATTTAAAGTTAAGGGATGATGCACGGAAGGAAGAGGCTGATGATGTCCAGGCACAGATGCAGAAGAAGGTAACTCTGTCTATTAATTTGTACCCATTGTGCATAATTAAAATTTTCTTCTACTGTTATGGATTATATCCTCAAACAGAGGAAAGGTGCTTTACAAACAATTATTTATTTATTTTTTATGTGTTTTTAATGTAATCAACTGAAACAACCAATTCGTGAATTTGCAAACCCTGTGAAGTTCCATGGACAGCAATGGGCTCAGAGACTACTGAATTGGTTTATTTTATTTTGCTGTTGGCTGTGAGAGAAATATTAGCTAAGAAACCCAAATGTCCACCTAAACCAAAGTCGGACCTTTGTTTAGCATTTCATCTGAAGCTTTCCAGTAATACACTGATATATCTTTAATGCAGATATATTGAGAATATTAGTAATGCAGGAGATGACCATAAGCCTATAAGTGTCTCAGTGTTTCTGTGCTTCCTTGTATTCAAAATCTATTAATTTTGTGGACCTATTGAGGAACATAAAATTGAGAGGTATCGATAGTGAGATGCTGTTCATCTTAGTAAAGGTGCCATGAATACATTTTACAACTGATTTCTAAGGTAGAGGATTAGGTTTTACATTTATTATTGTCATATGTAGTGTTTGACAGTGTAAAGATTTGTTTTGCATGCTGTCCAATCTGATCAGACAATACTATACATAAATACAATCAAGGCAAACTCAAATACAAAGACTAGCGGACAAATGGACTCTTTTTCCCATATTGCTATGGCATGATTGAGTTAGGATGGAGAAAATGCAGTTCTGTACCAGCAAATGTCACTGTGGCCTGCATTTTGATTCAAAGGAAGCTGTGACATTACATATTGGGAATTCAGATCAAATATAATCTTCACATGAAGCAACATTGATGACGAATAATTAGAAAGAGAAAATTACAGCGGCATTAAACTAGCTGTCATTTTACAATTAATTTTAAACTGCAGAGAGCAATTTGTTAAAGTTTTAATTAAGTATACTATCTGATCATTTCTGTTCCATACATTTTTAATTCAATATATTCAAATGTTAAAATTCTACAATCCTCCAAGTAAGGACATCTTTAACAGAAGATGGAGGCGGGAGTAGGGGCAGTCTAATAATCAGGATTTAAAGTAAATCAAAAGCAAAATACTGCAGACGTTGCAAATCTAAAATAAAACAGAAAATGATGAAGATAGACTCAGCAGGTTGGGCAGCTTTTGCAGAGTGGAACAAATTAAATGCTTCAGGTCAAAATTGGTGTTGCAGTGAGTGGAAAAATCACGGATCTTATTTGTTCCCTACCCATATTTACATCAAATATTTAACCAATATAAATTTGCACCCTTTTTAGATATTCAAGAAATAAAGGGACATTGTCTTAATGCAGTTGTACAGAGGTGTCTAGTCAGCCCCAATCTTCTTAAATGGTGGAGAAGGCAGAAGGGAGTAAGCTAATTTTTTATCTTAAAATCATCTGCATCTGTAATTATTTCATTTTACTCAGATGGATCTAAAGAGAGAACAGCAACTGTACCGAAATTACTTGGCCGAGAGGGCAGACAATGAAAAGCTCCAGGAAGAAGAAACAAACCGGCTGATTGAGGCAGAGATGGAGAAAACAATCGCCAAACGCAATGAACAGAATCGCTTAAAGAAAGAGGCTCAAGATTCCCTCATGAAGGAAGTGATGGAAACACGCAAGCTTCAGGTTCAAGAGAAATGTAAGATACTTGTTTAGGCTCATAGAGACAGAGTTACACAGCATGGAAACAGACCCTTAGGTTCACCCCATCCGTGCTGCCCAAGATGTTTACCCGATCTAGTTGCTTTTACTGCCATCTGGCCAACACTCCTTTCATCTTTCAATATTCATGTATGTGTTAAAACATCAATCGAAATTGTACATTATATAGGCAAATTTTAAAGGTAAAGGTAAAAAAGGAAAATATAAAGGTAAATAGGTACATTGTAATTGTACCCACATATACAGCTTCCTCTGTCAGCTCGTTCCATATAAACACCTTGTGTCCATTCCTTCAGTATGCAATCACAGACATCGTTACAAGTTGAAGAACTTGACATTTAAAACAGAAATGCATAAAAATATAATTTTGCGGAAGGTAGTGAATCTCTGAAATTCTCTAATATTACAAGTATTTAAGGCAGAGGTAGATAAATCTTTGAAAGATCATGGAATTGACGGCCAGGTTTAGGTTTATTATTGTCACCGAGGTACTGTGCAAAACTTTGTTTTGCATGCTATCCAATCAGATCACATAATACCTTACATAAATACAATCATGTAAACTGAAGTACAATAAGGCAAGATACAGAATGCAGAATTTTATTCTCAGCAACGTAGCGCAACAGTTCCATAAACAAAGTGGGGTAGAGGTGAATTGGACAGTCCCCTAGCTGATGGAAGCACTGTTTTGGAGCCTGATAACAGAGGTTCCAGCGTATGATGGCGCTCACTTTCCAGCTTCTGTACCTTTTGCATGACGAGAGAAGGTATAAGAGGGAATGACTGGTGTGAGACAAGTATTGGTTATGTTAACTGCTTTTCTGAAGTAGTGTGAGTGCAGATGGAGTCAATGGTGGGAAGTCTGGTCTGTGTGATGAACTGGCATGCATCTGCAACAGTGCAATTTCTTGTGGTCTTGAGCAGAGCAGTTCCCAAACCAATCTGTGATGAAACCAACATCATGCTTTCTGTGGTGCTCTGTAGAAGTTTGTAAGAGTCATTGGAGACATGCTGAATTTCCTCAGTCTCCTAAGGAAGTAGAGGCTTTGATGTGCCTTCTTGGCTGTTACATCAAATGAGGACTGGAAAATCACATATAAATCACTGTTTAAGAAGGGAAAAGGCAAAAGAAGGGAATTTTTTGGCTAGTTCGTCTGACTTAAGTGATGGATAAAGTTTTAAAGTCCATTATTAAGCATGAAGTTTCGGTGTACTTGGAAGCACTTGATAAAATAGGTCAAAGTCAGCATGGACTTGTTAAGGAGGGATCTTGTATGACAAACCTATTGGAGTTTTTGAGGAGGCACAAGTAGGGTAAACAAAGGAGAGTTGATGGATGTTGTTTACATAGATTTTCAGAAGGCCTTTGAGAAGGTGCCACACGTGAGGCTGCTAAACAAGATAGAAGCTTATGATATTAGAGGCAAGCTGCTAGAATGGATAGAAGATTGGCTAACTGGCAGAAGGCAAAGAGTGGGAATAAAGAGGGCCTTTCCTATTTGGGTGCCGGTGACTGGTGGTGTTCTGCTAGGGTCGATGTTGGCTCCGCTACTTTTCACATTATATGTTAATGAGCTGGATGAGGTCAAGTTTGTGGGCGATATGAAGATATGGGAACAGAGGAGGAGTTGAGGCAGTAAGAAGGGGTGGGTACGTCATCCTCCTGGATTTGGATCAATACACCAGTTCTTGTCTCCAAACCAACAAGAATCTTAAATCTTACCCACCTTATAGATCTTCCCTGACCTCTGGGGGATGTTATGTTATCAGCCTCTTTCTGTTCTGTTAAGAACACCCTTTTTCAAGATAAAGAGGTTCATAATTTACATTTGATTTCTATTTCCAGTGGAGAAAAATACGAAGTCGCCACAACAACTGGCAGACGAGCGAGCGAAATTGGATGCATTTGTTGAAGATCAAAAACAAGTGGAAGATGAGAAACTGGCCAGGTAAATTTGTGTTTAGCTTTAACTTTCCCATTGTTCCCACTGTGATTTTCTTTAACATCTCCATATTGATTTAATTACATAAAAGTGAATGGGTTGAACTTCAATCAGGCTGAACCCAAAACCTGTGACCCTTTCAACTTTGAGTCAATCTAAAATCTGCTTCCCCACAAAACTACTAATCCATTTCTTTAACTTCTATCTGACTTCATGGGCTGATAAATGGCAGATGGTTTAATCCTGGTATATGTGAGGTGATTCATTTTGAGAGTACATACTAGGACATACCCGTGAATGGTAATTTCCCAGCGAGTGTTGAGAAACAGAAGAATCTCAGTGTGCAATTCAACATTTCTTGAAGGCGTCATGCAACTTGCTGACATAGTTAAGAAGACACATGGAATACTAACCTTCAGCAATTAATACAAGAGCTCGGATGTTATGATACAATTCTAAAACAGTGGTCTGACCTCAGATGGACTACTCGGTGCAGTTTAGTGTCAGCACACTATAGGAAGGATGTGATAACGCTAGAGAAGGTGTAGAGGAGATACACCAGAATGTTGCCTGGGATGGAGCAGTTCAGTCATAATGAAATTAAAGATTAGCCCATGACTATTTGCATCTGATCACAAGCCCCAGACAGATTAAACCTGATCATAGACCACATCCTGCTTGTGTCTGACTGAATAGAACATTTCCTTAACAGTGGTAACCCATTCCCTGTTCCAAGGATGAGAAATATGGCTGTGCTGGAGAGTGCGGAGGATATTCACTTGGCTGTTGCCCGAAATAGAGGACTGTAATTATGGGAAGAGATTAGATAGGATGGTCTTGTATTCTCTGAAACAAAGGCCAGCGGTTGTAGCCAGAATCTTTTTTTTTCCCATTATAAGCATACATTTAAGGGGGCAGGAAGGTGTTTTAAAGATGATGGGATTTTTTTATATCGACAATAGGTGCAGGAGTAGGCCATTCGGCCTTTCGAGCCAGCACTGTCATTCACTATGATCATGGCTGATCATCCACATTCGGTACCCCGTTCCTGCCTTCACAACATATCCCCTGACTCCACTATCTTTAAGAGCTCGATCTAACTCTCTCGTGAAAGCATCCAGAGAATTGGCCTCCATTTGAATTGGCATCCATGAGGCAGAGAATTTCACAGATTCACAACCGTGAAACACATTGCCAATGGAAGTGGTGGAGTTGGATATAGTCACAATCCTTGGGAGACACTTGGCCTGGAACTTAAATAGAAAAGGGAAGGGAAGAGAAGATATGGACCCAGTTTGGGTAAATGGGATTAGTTAAAATGGGCACAAAGGGCAAGGTGGACTGATAGTCTGGTTCTATGCTGCACAATTAGCATACGCCATTGTCTTACATTTGGCTGATCCATACAAGAACAATTCATGGTCATGTAAGTCAGCTCCCATTTGTGTTTTCAAAGCTATCCTTTTAATTTCAAACTGTTTAATGGTTTCAGTGAGGATTAGAACACATTTTCTGACGACGGGCTCGTGTTTTGAATTAATCTTACTTCCACATAATGTTATAATCCCTAAATAATCTCTCACGCACTTTATCTATGCTTCTCTATAAGGTCACTACCATTCAGCCTCCTTTGCTCCAGGATGAACAGTCCCATCATATTCTGTCTCTCCTTATATCTCAAACCCTCCAGGGCCAGCAAAATCCTTGGGATTTTTATTCTGCACTCTCCCTAGCTTAATTACACTATAGCACACTATATTTGAGATGGTCTCTCTCCTGCCCTCTAGAGCTGTAACATGATATTCAGGGACTTGTCTGATGGAGGTAATCATGCCATACGCCTTCTTTGCCATCATGACTGTAGTTATGCCTATTTCTGGGAATTATGTACTTGTACCCAAGGTTTCTCTATTTAACAACACTCCCGGTGACAGGAAGGAGTTTTTATTTACTGTGCAAGTCTTTTATTTACTGTCCAAGTCTAGCCCAGGTTTAAATTCACATAATGCATTACTTCACACTTCGCCGAGTCTGAGAAAAAGAACGCCGTGATAATTGATAGATCTTGTCTTCTTCCAAGGATAGAAGGCTAATAATTCAGTTGAATTGCGTTCTGGAGTTAGTTCTCTGCTATCTCAGTGAAGAATAATCCTCACCTTTCTTGAAATAGCTTTGTAAAAAGTGGAGGTTTGTTCTAGAATTGTTTTGGAAGTGGATTATGGAATTGAAGAGAAAGGTATGTCATACGTATATACTGGAGTAACCAGTAAACTGGAGTTGGAAGTGAAGGTGTGCACAATTGTGAGGCATGATGCAACAGTTGAGATGAAGCAGGTAAAACAAGCTGCAAAATAAGGAGAAATGCAGAGGTTTTTGAGGAGCTGCATCTTCCTTAGTGAAAGAGATGAGATGGCAACACCGGCCGGGTCTCCAGCACAGAGACCGGCCCTGATGCTCAGAAGGGTAGCAAAAAGAGGAGGGCAATTGTAATAGGGGACTCTATAGTTAGGGGGTCGGATGGGCGATTCTGTGGACGCAGTCGGGAAACCCAGATGGTAGTTTGCCTCCTTGGTGCCAGGGTCTCGCACGTGTCGGAACGTGTCCAAAAGATTCTGAAAAGGGAGGGAGAGGAGCCTGATGTTGTGGTACACATAGGTACCAATGACATAGGCAGAAAAAGAGATGAGGTCCTGAAGGGAGAATTTAGGGAGTGGGGTGGGGGGGGGGGGGGGGGGGGGGGGGGGGGGGGGGGGGAGGGGGGGGGGGGGGGGGGGGGGGGGGGGGGGGGGGGGGGGGGGGGGGGGGGGGGGGGGGAAGTTAAGGAGAAGGAGCAAAAGGGTAACGATTTCAGGATTACTGCCTGTGCCGCGTGACAGTGAGAGTAGGAATGGAATGAGGTGGAGGATAAATGCATGGCTGAGGGACTGGTGCAGTGGGCAGGGATTCAAGTTTCTTGATCACTGGGACCTCTTTTGGGGAAGGCATGATCTGTACAAAAAGGACGGGTTGCACTTGAACCCGAGGAGGACCAATATCCTGGCAGGGAGATTTGCAAAGGCTACTGGGGAGACTTTAAACTAGAAAGGCTGGGGGGAGGGACTCGGGTAGAGGGGGGCTAGGGGACAGGGTGTGGGGCAAGAGGCAGAGAAGGGAAGCTCTCGGACCCAAAATGTAGGCGAGAAAGAGGAAAAAGATAATAGACAGAGAATAAGGGATGGTGAGCAAATATGTAAGGAGATAGCAGATATTAGTAGTAAGAACAAGGTAGTGATTGTGGGAGATTTCAATTTTCCAAAAATAGACTGGGAAACACATTCTTTAAATGGGCTGGATGGTTTGGAGTTTGTAAAATGTGTGCAGGATAGTTTTTTGCAGCAGTACTTAGAGGTATCGACCAGAGAAGGGGCAGTGCTGGACCTCCTGTTAGGAAATGAGGCAGGTCAGGTGACGGAGGTATGCGTTGGTGAGCACTTCGGGACCAGTGACCACAATACCATTAGTTTCAATATAATTATGGAGAGAGTCAGAACTGGACCTGGGGTGGAGATTTTTGATTGGAGAAAGGCTAACTTTGAGGGAATGCGTAAGGATTTAAAAGGAGTGAATTGGACACTCTGTTTTATGGGAAGGATGTAGAAGAGAAATGGAGGACATTTAAAGGGGAAATTGTAAGAGTACAGAATCTTTATGTCCCTGTTAGGGTGAAAGGAAATAGTAAAAATTGGAAAAGGCCATGGTTTTCAAGGGAAATTGGACACTTGTTTCGAAAAAAGAGAGATATCTACAATAATTATAGGAGGTATGGAGTAAATGAGGTGCTAGAGGAGTATAAAGAATGTAAAAAGAATCTTAAGAAAGAAATTAGGAAGGCTAAAAGAAGATATGAGGTTGCTTTGGCAAGAAAGGTGAAAGTAAATCCAAAGGGTTTCTACAGCTATATTAATAGCAAAAGGATAACGAGGGATAAAATTGGACCATTAGAGAGACAGAATGGACAGCTATCTGCAGAGCCAAAAGAGATGGGGGAGATATTGAACAATTTCTTTTCTTTTTTTTTTTTTTAAATATTTTTTATTGTAGAAACAGTATATACCAAGTACACTCTTATACGACATTGAGATTTATACAATGTGTAAAATTATAACGTATTGATTATTAATTAGTACTATTTATGATAATTGTAGTATTATCCATTATACATTCCGTTATTATTTATTTTATATAATTGGGAGTATATGTAGTATATTCCTAATATAAGTAATACACTTAGTTTTCTCAAATCATAGATATTCTTCTAATTACCAAATAGAAATCCCGCAAATTTAACTACGTAGTACCCCAATCTTAAACAACATTTTTTTAAATATTCATAATGTTATCAAAATATTAATAGTGTTTGTATTATTGTTAATTTTATATTTCATAGTTATTGTATAATTGGAAGTACATAGTTTTATATAATTACAAGTTTAAGACATCTATAATCTTTTTCATACAAACAGAAATAAGTGTGTACATATTAAAAATTTATATAGTATGTTTCTATAATTTTTTCCTTAATTAAAGATAGAGAGATAGAAAAAAGGAATAGAAAATAGAAAAGAAGGTATGAAAAGTTTGATGGAGATTAAAGTATTACTAAGTAATCCAATCTTGGAGATACTTTCATGATTTGTTATGTGTATTTCTTCATCCACTCAGATATTCAGGCCCAAGTCAAGTCCCTGCGCCGAACCGTTGTGACCCTGTAGATATTTAATATAGGGAGACCATATCTCCTTGAAGAGATCTAACCTGTCCATGAGGACAAGTCTCAATCTCTCCAAGTGAAGTGTCTCCGTCATTTCTGTATTCCACATTTTAATTGTTGGGGATACAGGGCCTTTCCAAAATTTTAATATTAATTTTTTCCCAATTATTAAAGAATAGTCGATAAAAGTTCTATGATTCCTTGTAATTATTTGTTCCATTTCCGGTATTCCAAGTATGATTAACTTTGGGTCATAAATCATTAGTAATATTAATAACTTTCGAGATTGTTTTGAATATTTCATTCCAATATTGTAAAATCTTCGTACAATTAGTAAATGAGTGTGACAGAGTTGCTTCCATGATTTGACATTTATCACATATAGGTGATAGTTTTTGGAAATATATTATGTAGTTTAGATTTAGAATAATGTAATCTATGTAAGATTTTAAACTGTATATAAGTGCATTTTAGCGTTTAAAGAGCAATAATGTATATGTTGTAGGCTTTCTTCCCATATTTCTGGACTTATTATTTGACTTAGTTCATTTTCCCAGCGCTGTCTATGTATTTTTCCGATGATGGGATATCACTTTCCAACAAAATATATAAATGTATGATATCATTTTTTCTGTATTTGGGTGTTTATTCAAGCATTCATCTAAAATTTCACTCTTTCTATTTCTAAGTTCTTGTGTATTTGCGGAAATATAGTTTCGGAACAATTGCGGAACAATTTCTTTTCTTCGGTATTCACCAAGGGGAAGGATATTGAACTATGTGAAGTAAGGAAAAAAAGTAGAGTAGCTATGGAAACTATGAGATTCAAAGAGGAGGAAGTACTGACACTTTGAAAAATATAAAAGTGGATAAATCTCCAGGTCCTGATAGGATATTCCCTAGGACATTGAGGGAAGTTAGTGTGGAAATAGCAGGAGCTATGACAGAAATATTTCAAATGTCATTAGAAACGGGAATAGTGCCGGAGGATTGGCGTACTGTGCATGTTGTTCCATTGTTTAAAAAGGGTTCAAAGAATAAACCTAGCAATTATAGACCTGTTAGTTTGACGTCAGTGGTGTGTAAATTAATGGAAAGGATACTTAGAGATATATATATAAGCATCTGGATAAACAGGGTCTGATCAGGAACAGCCAACATGGATTTGTGCCTGGAAGGTCATGTTTGACAAACCTTCTTGAATTTTTTGAAGCGGTTACTAGGGAAATTGATGAGGGTAAAGCAGTGGATGTTGTCTATATGGATATCAGTAAGGCCTTTGACAAGGTTCCCCATGGAAGGTTGGTTAAGAAGGTTCAATCTTTGGGTGTTAATGGCGGAGTAGCAAGATGGATTCAACAGTGGCTGAATGGGAGATGTCAGAGAGTAATGGTGGATGGCTGTTTGTCAGGTTAGAAGCCGGTGACCAGTGGGGGTGCCTCGGGGATCTGTGTTGGGTCCACTGTTGTTTGTCATGTACATCAATGATCTGGATGATGGGATGGAAAATTGGATAAGTAAGTATGCAGATGATACTAAGATAGGTGGTGTTGTGGATAATGAAGTAGATTTTCAAGGTCTACAGAGAGATTTGGGCCATATGGAAAAGTGGGCTGAAAGATGGCAGATGGAGTTTAATGCTGATAAGTGTGAAGTGCTACATCTTGGCAGGACAAATCAAAATAGGACGTACACGGTAAATGGTAGGGAATTGAGGATTGTTGTGGAACAGAGAGATCTAGGAATAACTGTGCATAGTTCTCTGAAGGTGGAATCGCATGTAGATGGGGTGGTAAAGAAAGCCTTTGGTGTGCTGGCCTTTATAAATCAGAGCATTGAATATAGGAGCAGGGAAGTAATGTTAAAATTGTACAAGGCATTGGTGAGACCAATTCTGGAGTATGGTGTACAATTTTGGTCACCTAAATATAGGAAGGATGTCAACAAAATAGAGAGAGTACAGAGGAGATTTACTAGAATGTTGCCTGGGATCCAGCAACTATGTTACAAAGAAAGGTTGAACAAGTTAGGTCTTTATTCTTTGGAGCGCAGAAGGTTAAGGGGAGACTTGATTGAGGTCTTTAAAATGATGAAAGGGATAGACAGAGTTGACGTGGATAAGCTTTTCCCATTAAGGGTAGGGAAGATTCAAACAAGTGGGCATGACATGCGAATTGAGGGACGGAGGTTTAGGGGTAACGTGAGGGGGAACTTCTTTACTCAGAGGGTGGTGGCTGTGTGGAATGAGCTTCCAGCAGAAGTGGTGGAGGCAGGATCGATTTTAACATTTAAAAGTAAAGTGGATAGGTATATGGACGGGAAGGGAATGGAGGGGTATGGTCTGAGTGCAGGTAGATGGGACTAGGGGAAAACAAATGGTCGGCATGGACTGGAAGGGCCGAGAGGGCCTGTTTCTGTGCTGTAATTGTTATATAGTTATATGGTTATAATGCAATGTATCTAAATGATCAACAGATGGTGCCAAATGATTATATAAAAATTGTGACATTTTACAACACAGTTGACAATAAGTCTCATGACAGCAATTCTTCTCAATTCACAAATCTCTTTTCTAAAATTTTCTAAAATTTGTGAAAGGTTTCTACCGAAGTAATGCATCAGATTGGACCAGGTACCTACAATTTAGTTTAAGGTAGACAAAGTTAAGGTAGAGAAACTCTAGTTTAGTTTAGAGATACAGCATGGAAACAGCCCCTTTGGACCACTGAATCACGCTGACCAGCTGTCACCCAGACACTAGTTCTATCCTACACACAATTTACAGAAGCCAATTAACCTACAAACCGGCACGTCTTTAGAATACGGGAAGAAATTGGAGCACCCGGAGAAGACCCACGCGGTACTGGAAGAATGTAGAGACTCCAGTCAGACAGCACCCATAGTAAGGATTGATTGATTGATCGATCCTGGGGCTCTGGCAATGTAAGGCAGCAACACGACTGCTGCACCACCGTGCTGCCTTTTAGATTACTCTCATTTGCATTTTCAGGAGTGCAGAAGTTCCTCCAGTTCTTTACAAAGTGACCCCAAAAATAATGGAAGTGGCAATTCTGTGTGCTGTTAATCATTTTCCAACTACGTTTCTTAGACGCTGAATTGGCACAATGAACATTACAGGAAGTTTTATAGTTAACGATTGTGACATTTCAGGATTCAGCTTTCCAGAGGCACACACCAGCTGTGCAGGTGGATCTTCCAACCTTTGATAACTCACACTTTGCTTTCACAAATTACCTGAGAATCCAGGCCGCATTTTAAAATTCCCCAGGCATTCTTATTAGAGAAATCTACAGCATTTGCTGTATAAAACTTCAGTGTATATTAAAAATATATTCATTGAATCGGTCATTTTACACAAGCCAACCCCTTTGTCATTAAAAGAAAATCAAACAAATCTTCAGTTCTTCCTCTCAAATACAAAATAGCACTCCAGATATATAATCAATTATATACATGTATCATTGCAGCAGGATTTCATATTTTTGTGCCTCAACTCTCCCATGCAACATAGCCAACATACTTTTTGTTTTAATAAATGTTACTGAACCTGAATTTTAACTTTGTATATAGTGTGCAAGAACCACCCCAAATCATGGTTGAATACTGACATTAATTTTGCCAATCTTTTTACTTTACTAATACTAATTATTCTCATTGGACTTCAGATTCTTCACTGTTCTGTGTTCTTGTTTAACGTTTCTGTATTATAATTTCTTAATATTCCTCTATTTGACCCACACATAGCTTCACTAATTTCTTTCTCTTGCAACTTTAAAAACTCAAATCTTCTCCCCCCCCCCCCCCATATTTCTCCCCAGATTTCTCTCTGGGAACTTGTTGCGGCCTCATTATGGTCGCCGCAAATATTTCAACATGTTGAAAAATGAGCAGTGACCAGAATGAAGCCGCCATGAAGCGTAGCGAGAATTCTCGAGCCGTAGGTGGGTCACAAGGAGGTCCTAGTGGGTTGTCAGGAGGTCCAAGGTTCTCTTAAGTTCTCGTAGGTTGTAGCCGGTGCTGACCGGTGAATTTAATTGGCTCATTGGGGGAAAAAAACGTAAACAGTAGTTTTCAGAACCAAGGATAACCGACCGGTAATGTTAAATGTCCGCCGAGCTTCACAGCCGTGTATCTCTGGCTTCTTAAATGTTGTCAGGCTTCTTAACAGTTGTCTCCCCTCCCTCCTTCTCCACCCCCCCCTTTTTAAAGGACTTACCGTACACTGTGCTACCGTCTTAATTACAGCACAACCTTCCTGTTCATCGCGGTGTGTGTCTGTATCACCTTGGCTTTGCACCGTGTGAATTTCAGACAACGCTCCACCCCGCTTGCCCTGGCCCCCGCCTTTGCGATGTGTGTGTGCGTGTGTGTGTACATCCTATGAATATCAATGTATTTGATCACAGAGAGAAGCAAATAAAGAAAGAGTTTCAGCAGGACCTCCTGGGTCAGATCAATTACCAAAAACAGCAACGTGAGAGAGAGAAAATGGAAAAACAGCGAGAAGATGAGGCAGGAATATTGCAAGAGGAAACTTACCTGAAGAAACTTCAGGAAGCCCTTTCTAAACCTGAGGATGTTGCTGAGAAAATCCATCCTTGGAGGCGGAAACATTGCCCCGTTCCCAAAAATGTGTGTTAGATTTATTAATGGAACATGATGGATGAATGCTACAATTGTTTGGTTTATTAGAATATTTGAGTGGTTTTTAATGCTGAGTAGAAGATCTTAAAAGTTTTCATAATGTATGATGCAGTGAAGAATATGTTCGATGTCTCTGTATACCTTTACGAATGTTGTAATTTTCAGTAATTAAAGAGTTGAACCAGAAAATGGACATTCTATTATTTATTTTGATTCCTTTCACACTGCATAGATATTGGTCAAACGTACTAATATTTTCCGTGCAACTGTAAGAGAAGCATGTGGTTGCACCGTCCTCTTCCATCCTCCATGGCTCACATAGCACCATTCTCATTTGATTAACCTGTTCAAATACAAGAAGGAAATTCTCTTCCTTCCTGGCCTGCACAATCACCTCAAAGTGCAACAACATTCCTTTGCCTGTCCCCCTGAGTTACTCCAGCTTTTTGTGTCCACCAGCATCTGTAGTTCCTTTCTACACGTTCCTTCCTTTGCTTTTTTTCCTTTCTTACTGAGTGCTGAATTTCACAACAAGTGTTCTTGACATCAGCTTTCATTTTGGGGATAGGTGATCTGATTAGTTCTCTTACCGCACCACTTTCACCCATTCTTCCTACTATCAGTTCATCTCTATTTTCCCTTTTTTCTCCGGTCAGAAGAGCGACGCTCATCTCTCACAGCTCTCTCCAAACTTCTCCAGCCATTTAGAACTTGCTTTAATTGTAGGATACAATAGCACCATAAATATGATGAATAATCAATGAGGAATAGAATGAGGAATGTGGGCAGGTGCTATAGACCTGCACGGGAAGGTAGACGCTCCCGCCCCCATGAGTCTCGGGCAGATGGGGCTCGTCAGCCTGGGAAGGCAGTCCATCTAGAAGAGGGAAAACTCTGATTTAAACCTCCACTGCCTTGTGGCCATATCCAGTCATGGAAAATGCTCCTGGAGTAAACCTCAAGAAAATCCGGAGTCAGAGCCCCTAAGGTAGTTCGTCGTTGTCTGCAACCTCGCTCTGGCAGCTCCTGCGACGGCGCTGGTGCCAAACTGTAACGGCCCTGCTGTTCCTTTAGATCGATCAGCAACGTGGAGAGGGGGAACATGCTGCATGGGCAACAACCTGTCCTCCATATGACATCACCCAGGCTTGCATTTGACCACACATCACCTGCAAACTAGGATGCATCACCCATGGTCAGTCATGACCGAGGGGGAGGGGGGCGTACTACTAGAAAGCTGATATCGGTATCAGTGAAACATTGATTCTTGTAATAAATTCTTGAATTTGGTGCCCTTACACCCTGCTTGAAATGGAATTTCAAGGAATAGCCGAGTCAACTGCCAGCCCACCAACCGTGAGTGAGCTGCCAGCACATCAGGTTTGAGGGACTGAGCTGCCACCCCAAGAACCCATACCAGCCTCCAGAAAGCCCCCCCACTGTCCACCAATATTGGAATTGGTGGAGAGGTGGAATATTGCGTCGGGGGACCAGCCCTCCCGTGTGAACATGGGACCCAACGGGTCCCACTTAGTCTAGTGGTTCTTTATTTGTTTCATATGCAACTGCATAATGAAATTCTTTTTGCATGTATTACACATGCAGGCATTTTTTGGCGACATTCAAAGTCCAGTCGGCCCACGTGCTCAGAATACTACGATACGATAGAAATTTATTTATCCCAGGCGGGAAATTAATTTAATAAAAAACACAAAATGCATGGAACATGAAAATAAAGTGACGAGTGGTAAGACTTTGGGGATGTGCAAAGATGGAGGGGGGGGGGGGGTGCTTGTCAATCTCAGTCTACCGCAGAACAGAAGGGGGAGGACTTGTAAAGTTTGATAGCATTCTGTCCTGCATCTTGGTGGAGCCAGTCTGTTGCTGAAAGTACTCCTCAGGTTGACTAGTGTGTCATGGAGGGGGGGAGCTGCATTGACCAGGATGCTCTGCAGTTTGAGGAGCATCCTTCCCACCAAGACCACCTCCCAAAAATCCAACTCTGCTCCCAGGACGGAGCCAGCCTTCCTGATGAGTTTGTTGATCCTATTGGCGTCCGCAGCCTTCGCCCTGCTGCCTCAGCACACGGCAGCGAAGAAGATGGCACTGGCTACCACCGATTGGTAGAACACATGCAGCATCTCACTGCAGACGTTGAAGGAGCAGAGCTTTCTCAAAAATTACAGGGCCTCGGCGTTCCTCGACCTGCCCAGTTTACCGTCCAGATACACTCCCAGGTATTTGTACGCCCTGGTAAATTGCACATCCACACCATTGATGGAGAAAGGGGACAGGGGTGTTCCTCTCCTCCTAAAGTCCACCACCAGGTTGATGTTGAGCTGCACGTGATTCAGCCCACACCACTCAACAAAGTCGTTAACTACACCTCTGTATTCAGCTTCCCTCCCCTCACTGATCAACTGATCTGGATCAGTTCTCGCGAACTGAAGTCCCTCTCCTCTCCTTTCCCAGCCATCACTGTGTCCCGGGGGGCACCTTCTGCAGCCAACCTGGAGGCATTTTCCCGGTTCTCCTTCCTACCGGCCCACTCCTGGTGCCGGACATCTCCAGATCCCACCTGGTTACACTGTCCGACTAGCCTTCGAGCAGGCTACCAGTTGTACTGTCCAACGGCTTCCCGGTCCCGTCGACTGATACGCCTTCTGGCGGCTTCCTGAATAATAGCCTAACACAATGCGCTGGTCATAATAAATGCACATCCAGTCGATCTAACATCTGCAGATCTGCAAAACTATTCAATTAAATATACCATATTTTTTAGCCAACCCCTGGATTTGTTCCACAATTTCCATGAGGATATCTTGCCGACCAGCCAGGCAGTTACCAGAAGTGGCAGTTGAGTTACCAGAAGTGGCAAAGTAATGGCCATAATTTGCAAATGTAAATCTACTTTGACTTTCAATGGTACCATCATCACAAAAATCCTCACCATCAAGAACTTGAGAAGAACTGTTGCAAAACTCTAATAATCTACCATCTGATTACTTGGAAATGTCAGTGTTTGTTATCTGCCTTGCAGGAGACTTGTTTCCTTGAGGGAAAGAAAGCAAGAAGAGAGGAGGGGCAGGACAAAACATGGCAGGTAATAGGTCAGTTTATTGTCACGTACCAATTAAGCTAGTGGAATTTGACATTACCATACAGCCATACTAAGTGAAAAGCAAAAAGCTCCTCTAGTATCTTTGGTGAAAAGCAACAACACACACAACCACGTTTCCAGAATTTAAGTATAATTTTTTTCGCAGTTATTAAACCGTAGTCAAGGAAGCGTCTTTGAAATATTGTTAGATTAGCGCAGCCCTCTGACATTCCTAATATTATTAGTTTTGGATCATAAAAGTTAACATAAACATCTATCACACTGGATTCCACAATCCTCACTATGATGGAAAGCAATAAAGATCAATCTTCTTCCCCTTTGTTCTCCCACAGTCGGGGCAGTCAAACCATCCGCAGTAGGGGCGATCAAAGACCTCGCAGCCGACGATAGGAGCCCCCGTCGGGGCAATCGAAACTCCCGCCTCGGGGCGGTTGAAACTCTCTCTGTGGCATGAAGCTCCCGAGTTGTCCTCTTCTTACCAGAGACTACGGGCTTCACAATGTTCACAGTCCCCGTGGTTGGTGCTTTGATCTCCAACAAAGGGATTGCAAGATCTGCGATGTTAAAGTCCCACAGACACCCGCGGCTTCGGTCTCCAGGAAAGGCCACCAACTCCACGATGTTAGGCCACAGTGCGGACGGAGATATGATATGGAAAATATCACATCTCCGTTGAGGTAAGAGATTGAAAAAAAAAAGTTTACACTCCCCCCCCCACATAAAACAAACCACGGAACACTACAACATACTTTTTAACACATACCAAAAATAACAAAAAGAAAGGACAGACAGACTGTTGCTGAGAGACAGACTGACTGCTGGTGGCGCCATCCAGTGTACATGGGCGAAGGGGGTTGGGGGTGATGGTTATCGACAGACAAAAGGTTGGACAGATCAAAAAAAGGTGCAAGACCTTTGATGGGCCGAAAGGCCTAATTCTGCTCCTAGATCTTTTGAAGGCAAAAAGGATTGAAGAGCTGACAATTGTGAAGCTAGAGAAAGGAATGTAGTAGTGGAGGAGAGAAATAGGTGCAAGTCCAGGTGGGGCATAGGGAAGGTTTAATGAGACACATGCTGGATTCAAGGTTTCAGATCAAGGAATGGAAAAAGAACATTTTGAAGAGCACAAATAACTTTATTAAAGTAAAATGAAGAAAAAACTATTAATAAAGTTAAAAAAAAGGTCTGTGCCGCTTTGCACATATCTCTCTCTCTCTTCCTCTGTGTGTGTGTGTGTGTGTGTGTGTGTGTGTGTGTGTGTGTGTGTGCGTGTGTGTGTGTGTGTGTGTGTGTGTGTGTGGATGTGGGGAATAGGGGGTATGGGGAAGGGGTGTTTGTGAGGAAAGGAGGTGTGTGGGGAAGGGGGGTTGTGGGGAAAGGGGGGTGTGGGGAAGGGGGGTCGTGGGGAAAGGGTGTGGGGAAAGGGTGTGGGGAAAGGAGGGTGGTCGTAGCAGGTGCAGATTGCACAATGCTCACCCCGTACCTTCAGCTTTCGGCATCATGCAGCAGATCCCGGTCCGACTCCGGCTTCACTCAGAGGCTTCCGGTTCAACTCAGGAGCTTCCGGCTGGTCATGCTGGTTGCCGCAGAAGCACTCCGCAGGTTGTACACTCCCCGCAGTCTGCGCACTCCTTGCGGCCGCACACTCTGCGTGAGCTGCTGAACACTCCTCGCCCCTTCAGATTTTTATTCTCCTCGCCGCATTATTGATAGCGGGTTACAGAAGGGGTGGTTTTTACGATTTTTAAACCTTCATAACTTTTGTATTATTTCACCGATCGGAACAAAACTCACTTGACTTGCAGCAGAGGAGAATGGTGATCAAGGTGGCAAAAAATCATAGCTCTATGGGGGATCATTTTTGTACAAATTTAAATACAACACAGCCCGGAAGTGGTCAAGATGAGAGTATTGGTATAGTATAGATGCCCTTCATCTAAATCATTGATGTATATTGTAAATAGCTGCCTGTCATTCTGAAAGGGACCCTACTCTTTGCTTCCTGTCTGCCAACCAATTTTCTATCCATGTCAGCACTCTACCCCCAATACCATGTGTCCTATTTTTGCCCCCTAATCTCCTATGTGGGACATTATCAAATGCTTTCTGAAAGCCCAGGTACACTACATTCCACTGGTTGTCCACTGGTGAGTGGGCAAATGCATGGCAGATGCAGTATAATGTGGATAAATGTGAGGTTATCCACTTTGGTGACAAAAACAGTAAAGTAGACTATTATTTGAATGGTGGCCGATTAGGAAAAGGGGAGATGTAACGAAACCTGGGTGTCATGGTACACCAGTCATTGAAAGTATGCATGCAGGTGCAGCAGGCTGTGAAGAAAGCGAATGGTATGTTGGCATTCATAGCAAAAGGATTTGAGTACAAGAGCAGGGAGATTCTACTGCAGTTGTACAGGGTCTTGGTGAGGCACACCTGGAGTATTGCGTACAGTTTTGGTCTCCTATTCTGAGGAAAGACATTCTTGCCATAGAGGGGGTACAGAGAAGGTTCACCAGACTAATTTCTGGGATGGCAGGACTTCCATATGAAGAAAGACTGGATAGACTCGGCTTGTACTCACTGGAATTTAGAAGATTGAGGGGGGATCTCATGGAGACTTACAAAATTCTTAAGGGGTTGGACAGCTAGATGCAGGAAGATTGTTCCCGATGTTGGGGAAGTCCAGGACAAGGGGTCCCACAGACACCTGCGGCTTCGGTCTCCAGTTTAAGGATAAGGGGGAAGTCTTTTAAGACCGAGATGACAAAATCATTTTTCATACAGAGAGTGGTGAATCTGTGGAATTCTCTGCAACAGAAGGTAGTTGAGGCCAGTTTGTTGGCTATATTTAAGAGGGAGTTAGATGTGGCCCTTGTGGCTAAAGGGATCAGGGGGTATGGAGAGAAGGCAGGTACAGGATACTGAGTTGGGTGATCAGCCATGATCATATTGAATGGCAGTGCAGGCTCAAAGGGCCGAATGGCCTACTCCTGTACCTATTTTCTATGTTTCTATGTTCTCCCTTGTTCATTTTCCTAGTTACACCCACACACCCCCCCCCCCACACCCCCCTCCTCCACACCCCCCTTCCTCACACCCCCCTTCCCCACACCCTCTCACCTCGGTACCACTTAGTCCAGTATTATCCTAAAAGTCTCGTCTTGTTTGGACGTCTTGCCTGTCTGAGTGCGTGCGAGCGATCTCAAGGACCTACACCAACACTGTACACTATAGTGCGAGAATTTTTTCAGAACATTACTCAGCTTTTTCCCGTCGTCAAGTTTCCTTCAGATTTGATGTTATAATTCACAAGGTATTGATATTTAAAGATTTAAAAAAGACAACTTAGAAAATTTGAGAGGGAAACTCTTCTAGCAGCTTCCAGTGATGATGTCACAATGGCATCACACAATCATCCAATCACAAAGTGATCTCATTTACACAAGCTGCCGTGAAGATTCCGAAAACCGAAAATGACATCACAATGGGATCTCTGTTGCAAATACACAAGCTATGTGAGTGTTTTTACATTGTTGTAAGGAGAGGGACTGAGTGGGGGAGATTTAAACATTTTAAAGTGGCATTAAAAGTTGGATTTCTTCAAATCTGCACTGGCAGTTAGGCAGTTATGATGTCACAATGCCCAACCAGCTACATTGTCTTTATCCCAGAACACTGAGTCCTTCACAGCAAATGTCCTTCAGGGAAAGAATCTGCCAGCCTAACCCAGCACAGCGAAGTATAATAATTAGATTTGGATAACAAAAGATGGCCTTGGCAGCTGTCAGTGGCAGCTACATCACATCTTAGTGCAATTGCATTTTTTTTAAAGTTTAAAATGACCTGCAAAGTTCGGGGCTATGGGTGAGTGGTGGAATATTGCATTGGGGGAAAGGGTTGCGTTGGGGCAACGGGTGAGTGGTGGAATCTTACGTTTGGGTACGGGTTGCATTGGGGACCAGGCCTCCCGTGTGACAGGGACCCAATGGGTGTGTGGGAACGGGTTGCGTTGGGGGACCAGGCCTCCGGTGGGAGGTATGGGTGAGTGGTGGATTATTGCGTTGGGGGAATGGGTTACGTTGGGGGAACGAGTGAGAGGTGGAAACGGGTTGCATTGGGGGAACGGTTGAGTGGTGGATTATTGCATTGGGGACGGGCTCAACGGGTCCCACATGGTCTAGTATATCTATATTACTAAAACTAAGATCTTGACCACTTTCTGATTTTCTGTTTCGTGATTTCTGAAATAATGCCACCACTTACAGCTGTCATTTTTGGCCACCTCGCTCAGAGTCCCCCTCCACTGAGCTGGACCAGAAGATGTTTCCCATCGATGAAAAATCAGAGAGTTATTAATGTTTTTAAAAATGTTGCCATTCTCTCTGCTGTCCCCGCTGGCGGCAGGGGGGAGGGACTATAAAACCCGGAAGTGTGGTGCCTCACTCAGTCTCTGCGAGATGGAGGAAGTGAGAGGGTCACGCCTCTCTGAGCTGTGAATAACAATGAACGCACATCTACTCGACGGTGAGTCCCCTCGATGTGGTTGTAAAACGTTTGCAAAATTGTTTGTCTTGGCTTTAAAAAAAATGTTTTCAGAAAATGTTTTGGTTGTCAAACATTTTCAAAATTGTTTGTCTTGGCTTTTAAAAAAATGTTTTTAGAAAATGTATTGGTTGTAAAGTGTTTGCAAAATTGTTTGTCTTGGCTTTTAAAATGGTTGCAACAGTTTTCGTTTGGTTAAAGCGTGAATAAACATTTTTATTAGATCAGGACTGTGTTTAATTTCAAAATTGCCGCTCAGTCCGTGACTTCAACTTAGTGGCAAGATGGCGCCGATGACGTCATTTCCGGTTAGCGGCAAGATGGCGCTGAGTACGTCATTTCCCGTTCGTGACAAGATGGCGCTGCCTGCAGAAGGCACAGAGTGAAGAGAGCTCACTGCTCTGTCTATGGTGAGTGTGTTTGTTGGACGTTATTTAAAGCACGTTTTTGCTTCAGCAGCAGCCTATACAGGAGGCTTTAAACGTTTGAATCATTCGGTTTGCACACTGTATGTAAGTCAGTCAGTCCACAAGCCATGATTCAGACTGTTTGTTATGAGTGAGTGAGTCAGTCCAGAGACCATGAGTTAGTCCCAAGGCAGTGAGTTAGTCCCAAGGCAGTGAGTGAGTCCAGAGGCCATCAGTAGGTCGCCCACCACCCCCCCCCCCCCCCCCCCCCCCCCCCACTGACATCCCCCAACTCAAGACACTGCGCTCCGCCTGGCTATAGGATGCTCCCCGTCCTGAAGCCACCCCTATCCCCTGCTGCAGGACCACCCCCCTCCCTCATCAGCCCACGAGAGCCCCCGCTTGAAGCCATCCCCCTCCCTCGGCTGCAGGACATTTGCCACACCCCACCCCATCCCGACAGCCCCCGCCTCAAAAAAATGTTTTGCACAAATTCTTCAATGAGTCCAGAGGATTGAGAATTACAACAAAACAATGGAATTCTTTAATTTGCTACAACCAAGAAATGGAAGGATGCACCTTGATGATGACAATCCAGAATTGCTGCAGGAATTGCAATACGATAGAACTGAACAACAGCAATTTGTTGAGGAGAATGGGCCTCTGCTGAATGCTGAGCAGAGAGCAGTGTATGCACTCAATTTAGCAAAAGGTGAAGACATTCCCCTTCAGCAGACCCAATTCCCCATTCAATCAAGTTTTACTATGACGATCCATAAAGCACAAGGGCAAACAATGCAGAAGGTGTTTATCTACCTCGACAAACCGGTATTTCAGCATGGAAAACTACATGTGTCTCTTAGCTGAGGAAAGATGAAGGGAAATGTCAAAGTTTTCCTGAAGGATGGAACATCGACCAATAATGTTGTCATTAAAAGCATGCTTCATTGAATGATGACTTCTGAGATAATTTCTCAGATTTTCTTTGTTAAAATTTGACCGCTCAATCTCTCTATATTTAAATGTCTCTTTTTTTTATCAACAGCAAAGAGACATAAAGACGCAGTGAGCAGCAACAAGAGACAACAAGAAATAACTTAATAATTCTCATCTTTAACATTTAAATTGTTCTTATATTTTAACCAGCTGTCAGTGACTGAACTGCCAGCCCACCAACCGTGAGTAAGTGAACTGCCAGCCCACCAGCTGTAAGTGACTGAACAGCCAGCCCACCAGCCATGAATGACTGCACTGCCAGGCCACCTGCCGTGAGTAAGTGAACTGCCAGCCCACCAGCCATGAGTGACTACACTGCCAGCCCACCAGCCGTGAGTGACTGCACTGCCAGCCCACCAGCCGTGAGTGACTGCACTGCCAGCCCACCAGCCGTGAGTGACTGAACTGCCAGCCCACCAGCCATGGGTGACTGCACTGCCAGCCCATCAGCCGTGAGTAAGTGAACTGCCAGCCCACCAGCCGTGAGTGACTGAACTGCCAGCCCACCAGCCATGGGTGACTGCACTGCCAGCCCATCAGCCATGAGTAAGTGAACTGCCAGTCCACCAGCCATAAGTGACTGAACTGCCAGCCCAATAATCCATTCAGTCCACCCTCTCCCCCTTCTCTCTGACAGAGTCTGTCACCTGTTTTGGGCAGAATTTCTGGCAGTTTCCCAGCTGCCGGCCTGCCAGGTCTGAGTGACTGCACTGCCAGGCCTCAGTGACTGAGCTGCCTGGCCTCAGTGACTGAGCTGCAAGTCCAAGAATCCATTCGGCCTACAATGTCCATACTAGCCCTCTAAACCAGTCCCTTCAGCCCACAACACCCATACTAGCGCAACAGAAAGCCCCCCCCCCCCCCCCCAACTGGCTAGCAATATTGGAATTGGTGGAGAGCTGGAATATTGTGTTGGGTGACCAGCCCTCCCATGTGATGCTGGGACCCAACGGGTCCCACTTAGTCTAGTATATCACTATAAATATCATCTTGTTTGTTTCTATCTATCGATCTATCTATCTATGCGAGTACATGTGATCCTGAAATTACGCCATAACGATACACGATAGCACTAAACCTTTGCACCACCTTAATCACAATTGTCGTGTGGTTGTTTGTGTCATGTTTCGTTCAGATTGATGTTATATTTCACGTTATTTACATTTTTAGATGTACAAAACCCCAATTTGAGAAAAATGACTTCCCTGTGCTTGCAGCTATGATGTCACAATGGGATTGTAGCCTTACTCGCAACGTTGTTGCGATCCAAATATACCGAGTCCTGCTATCTTTAGCAGGTGCAAACACAAATAGCTTATAGCCAAATGTGTACATGCCAACAATTAAGTAGCTTTCTACACTAATCCCATTTACCAGCAGTTGGTCTTGAGCCTTCTATGGTTTGGCAGTGTAATTATTTGTCTGGATACTGCTAAAATGTTATGAATGTTTTCACCTCCATCACCCACATTCTTGATTAGTTCAGTTGTCAGGGGTTATGGGGAGAAGGCAGGAGAATGGAATTGAGATAGAAAGATAGATTGAATGGCGGAGTACACTTGTGGATCAAATGGCCTAATTCTGCCCCAATGTGAACTTATGAACCCTTTCCGCCAGTGCATTCCAGATGCCAACAATCCTGTCAGGGAAGAAGTTCTTCCTCATATCCCCTCTAAACTCCTTACCCCAAAACAATGGCCTTTAGTTTTAGACACCTCAGCTGGAGATTAAATGTCCTATTATTGACTCATTCTATGCCCTTTGTAATTTTGTATACCTCTATAAGATACAGTCTTGGTCTCCTCCACTCTACAGATAACAAACCATCCCAAGTACATCTGGTGAATCTCCTTTGCATCCACTTCAGTGCAAACATCCCCTTGCAATAGTATTGAAACCAATCATAAGGCACCCACCTCCTTTACTGCTCCATCACCTAAACTGTGAAAAATATGCTCAAAGATACATCTATCTATCTATACTATTATTAAAACTCTCATCTTGACCACTTCCGGTTTGCTTTTTTAAAAAAAAACGATTAGTGCAAAAACGGTACCCTTTATCGCTAGGATTTTTCACCACCTTACTCACCGTTCTCCTCTGCTCCAAGCGCACCAAGTCTTGTTCCGATCGGTGGAAGATTACAAAACGTATGAAGGTTTAAAAAAAATAGTGAGATCAGCAGATGTCTTTTTGCCTGTCAGTCACCATGACGGTAACGCCCCTTCCAGCACCCCGCTGGAGTCGGGAAAGCCGCTGTGCGTTGGGAAAGCCGCTGTGCGGAGTAGGGAAAGCCGCTGTGCGGAGTCGGGAGAGTCGCTGTGTGGTCGGGAGAGGTCGCTGTGTGGTGCCACGGCCAATAGCCGCTGAGTGCAGTCCCACACACCACCTTTCCCCCTCCCCCCCCCACACACACCTCCCCTTCCCCACACACCCACACCCCCCTGTACCCCTCCCTGTTCCTCTCCTCTCTCCCCCCACCCCCCCCCCCCCCTCCCACACCAACACCCCCCCCCCCCCCACCCCATCCCCACACCGTGTGACTGGGACCCGTTGGGTCTCACTTAGTCTAGTAAACTACCTAGAGAGGAGCAGCGGGGACATTAATGTTACAACATCAAATGTAGGCCAGTTCATTGGAATCAGCCTCAAAACTCCGTCAAGTATTTCAGGTACATATACATCTTATCCCTCAGAATCCTCTCCAATAACTTGCCTACCACAGAAGTTAGGCTCACTGATCTGTAGTTCCCCGGCTTTTTCCTTGCAGCCCTTCTTAAATACTGGCCATCCCCCAGTATTCCGGCACCTCACCAGTGTCTAATGACGATAGAGATAGAGATAGAGATAGAGATATCAGGGGAGATTTATCTACCTTCATACACCTTATGATGTCCTTCACCTCATTGATTATAATACAGACACTTAGAAACATAGAAAATAGGTGCAGGAGTAGGCCATTCGTCCCTTCGAGCCTGCACCGCCATTCAATATGATCATGGCTGATCATACAACTCAGTATCCCATACCTGCCTTCTCTCCATAACCCCTGATCCCTTTAGCCACAAGGGCCACATCTAACTCTTTTTTTTCTCATCTCGGTCCTAAAAGACTTCCTCCTTATCCTTAAACTGTGACCCGTTGTTCTGGACTTCCCCAACATCGGGAACAATCTTCCTGCATCTAGCCTGTCCAACCCCTTAAGAATTTTGTAAGTTTCTATAAGATTCCCCCTCATTCTTCTAAATTCTATCGAGTACAAGCTGAGTGTATCCAGTCTTTCTTCATATGAAAGTCCTGACATCCCAGGAATCAGTCTGGTGAACATTCTCTGTACTCCCTCTATGGCAAGAATGTCTTTCCTCAGATTAGAAGACCAAAACTGCACGCAATACTCCAGGTGTGGTCTCACCAAGACCCTGTGCAACTGCAGTAGAACATCCCTGCTCCTATTCTCAAATCCTTTTGCTATGAATGCCAACATACCATTCGCTTTCTTCACTGCCTGCTGCACCTGCTTGCCTACTTTCAATGACTGGTGTACCATGACACCCAGGTCTCGTTGCATCTCCCCTTTTCCTAATCGGCCACCATTCAGATAATAGTCTACTTTCCTGTTTTTGCCACCAAAGTGGATAACCTCACATTTATCCACATTATACTGCATCTGCCATGCATTTGCCCACAGCTAACCTATCCAAGTCACCTTGCAGCCTCCTAGCATCCTCCTCACAGCTAACACTGCCCCCCAGCTTCGTGTCATCTGCAAACTTGCATTCAATTCCCTCATCCAAATCATTAATATATATTGTAAATAGCTGGGGTCCCAGCACTGAGCCTTGCGGTACCCCACTAGTCACTGCCTGCCATTCTGAAAAGGACCAGTTTACTCCTACTCTTTGCTTCCTGTCTGCCAGCCAGTTCTCTATCCACATCAATACTGAACCCCCAATACCATGTGCTTTAAGTTTGCATACTAATCTCTTATGTGGGACCTTGTCGAAAGCCTTCTGAAAGTCCAGATATAACACATCCACTGGTTCTCCCTTATCCACTCTACTAGTTACATCCTCAAAACATTCTATAAGATTCGTCAGACATGATTTACCTTTCATAAATCCATGCTGACTTTGTCCGATGATTTCACCACTTTCCAAATGCGCTGCTATCCCATCTTTAATAACTGACTAGCAGTTTCCCCACTACCGATGTTAGACTAGCTGTTCTGTAATTCCCTGTTTTCTCACTCCCTCCCTTTTTAAAAAGTGGGGTTACATTAGCTACCCTCCAATCCTCAGGAACTACTCCAGAATCTAAAGAGTTTTGAAAAATTATCACTAATGCATCTGCTATTTCTGGGGCTACTTCCTTAAGTACTCTGGGATGCAGCCTATCTGGCCCTGGGGATTTATCGGCCTTTCATCCATTCAATTTACCTAACACCACTTCCCAGCTAACCTGGATTTCACTCAGTTTCCTCCATCTCATTTGACCCCCGGTCCTCCTGCTATTTCCGGCAGATTATTTATGTCTTCCTTAGTGAAGACAGAACCAAAGTAGTTATTCAATTGGTCTGCCATGTCCTTGTTCCCCATGATCAATTCACCTGTTTCTGACTGCAAGGGACCTACATTTGTTCTAACTAATCTTTTTCTCTTCACATATCTATAAAAACATTAGCAGTCAGTTTTTATGCTCCCTGCTAGTTTTCTTTCATAATGTATTCTCCGTTTCCTAATTAAGCCCTTTGTACTCCTCTGCTGGACTCTGAATTTCTCCCAGTCCTCTGGTAGGCTGCTTCTTCTGGCTAATTTGTATGCTTCATCTTTTGTTTTGATACTATCCCTGATTTCCCTTGTTATCCACGGATGCACTACATTCCCTGATTTATTCTTTTGCCAAACTGGGATGAACAACTGTTGTAGTTCATCCATGCAGCCTTTAAATGCCTTCTATCCAACGTCAACCCTTTAAGAATCAATTGCCAGTCTATCTTGGCCAATTCACTTCTCATCCCCTCAAAGTTACCTTTCTTTAAGTTCAGAACCCACGTTTCTGAATTAATTATGTCACTCTCCATCCTAATGAAGAACTCAACCATATTATGGTCACTCTTGCCCAAGGGGCCACGCACAACAAGACTGCTAACTAACTCTTCCTCATCACTCAATACCCAGTCTAGAATAGCCTGCTCTCTTGTTGGTTCTTCTACATGTTGGTTTAGAAAACTATCCCGCATACATTCCAAGAAATCCTCTTCCTCAACAGCCCTGCCAATTTGATTCACCCAATCTATATGTAGATTGAAGTCACCCATTATAACTGTTTTACCTTTGTTGCACGCATTTTTAATTTCCTGTTTGATGCCATCCCCAACTCCACTACTACTGTTAGGTGGCCTGTATACAACTCCCGCTAGCATTTTCTGCCCCTTAGTGTTTCGCAGCTCTACCCATATCGATTCCACATCCTCCAAGCTAGTGTCTTTCCTTTCTATTGCGTTAATCTCCTCTCTGACCAGCAACGCTACCCCACCTCCTTTTCCTTTCTGTCGATCCCTCTTGAATATTGAATATCCCTGGATGTTCAGCTCCCAGCCTTGGTCACCCTGGAGCCATGTCTCCGTGATTCCAACTATAATCATATTCATTAATAACTATCTGCACATTCAACTCATCCACCTTATTACGAATGCTCCTTGCATTGAGACATAAAGCCTTCAGGCTTGTTTTTACAACACTCTTACCCCTTATACAATTATGTTGAAAAGTGGCCCTTTTTGATTTTTGCTCTGGATTTGTCTGCCTGCCACTTTTACTTTTCACCTTGCCACCTATTGCTTCTACCCTCATTTTACACCCCTCTGTCTCTCTGCTCACACATTTAAGAAACCCACCACCTCTTATTCTGTTTATTATCTTTTTCTTCTTTCTCCCCTACATGTTGGGTCTGAGTGCTTCCCTTCTCTGCCTCCTGCCTCACACACTGTCCACTAGCTTTCTCTATTTGACTCCCTCCCCCCAACCGTTCTAGTTTAAAGTCTCCCCAGTAGCCTTTGCAAATCTCCCCGCCAGGATATAGGACCCCCTCGGGTTCAAGTGCAACCGGCCCTTTTTGTACAGGTCACTCCTTCCCCAAAAGAGGTCCCAATGATCCAGAAACTTGAATCCCTGCCCTCTGCACCAGTCCTTCCGCCACGCATTTATCCTCCACCTCGCTCCGTTCCTACTCTCACTGTCGCGTGGCACAGGTAGTAATCCTGAGATTGTTACCTTTGCGGTCCTTCTCCTTAACTCTCCTTCTAACTCCCTAAATTCTCCTTTCAGGACCTCTTCTCTTTTTCTACCTATGTCATTGGTACCTATATGTACCACGACCTCAGGCTCCTCTCCCTCCCATTTCAGGGTATCTTGGACACGTTCAGACACATCCCGGACCCTGGCACCAGGGAAGCAAATTACCATCTGGGACATCCCCATCTGTGACATCCCCATTAACTGTCCCAGGTTCCCCAGTCTTCATGTCTGTCCCTCAGTAAAAGAGAGGAGAAATACTTACCCCTGCAGCTCCACACAGAGATAACTGCTATTGGCTTCCGAGTTACCCTCTTTCTTGTATTGTACTTATAAAATCTCTTTAGACTTTTCTTAACTTCTGCCAGATCTATGTCATGGCCACTTTTTTGCCCTCCTTATTTCCTTCTTACATTTGCTCCTCAGTTCCCAAAACTCCTCCAGGGTTAAACTTAATCACAGTTGCCTATACCTATCCCTTGCCTCTTTTTTTTTCCGACCAGAGCCTCAATGTCTCTCATCATCCAAGGTTTTTTATGCCCATCTGCCTTGCCCTTCACTCTAACAGGACCATGCATGTACTGAACATGCATGTCAGCAGTGCGCGGTCAATGAGGATGTGGTGGAACTGCCATCAGAGGGGGAGGGAGAAAAGAACAAAGGAGGAGCCAGCACCGGGTACTTTGTAACTTTGTTAATGCCGTTTATATTTGCATACCTTGGATATGCAAGCAAAGACTTTCACTGTGCATGGTCACATGTGGCAATAAAATATTTCATTCCAACTATTGTCATCACAGTTTTAAAATTGTCCCAATTTCCAGACATTACTTTGCCTGCAAATCACCTACTTCAATCAACTTTAGCAAGTTTGTGTCTAATACCATCAAAGATGGCCTTGCCCCATCAGAAATTTAACTTGTGGGCCCAGCCCGTCTTTATCTATAACCATTTTGAAGAACAGTGGTCACTGGTGCCAAGATGCTTGCCCACGGACATTTCAGTCTCTTGCCCTTCCCAATTTCCTAAGACCACATTAAGCTTTGCCCTCTTCCTTGTATGACCCTCTACATATTACCTGAGGAAAGCGATACTAATTAGCTAGTGGTGTCACTTCTCCAAAAACCGAATCTTCCCATTTATATTAAGGTAGAAACTTCTCTTGTAATTTAGACTAATTGTATTACTTGTGTGCCCACCAGTGGGCAGTCTTGTCCACTGATTGTGTATGTGGACAGTAATAAAAAACCTGTGGCAAAAAATCATAGACAAAGCCTGTGTGCTTTACTGCTCCACACGACATGGGTCACAGTGGTGCCAAATATCCTATAGCGGAGCTATAGGCTCTTTGGTGGTGCCTCATAACACATAACACAGTGGGGGGGGGTCCATTTAACTAAAAAAAGAGGACATTTCAGATCCTAGAATAGAAAGCCTCAGCCTAGGAGCAGATGTGACGGAGACGGAGATATGGAGGGCAAGGGATGGCCTTATGACCATAGTGAGAGGGGGTTCAGTCAAGGTAACTGTGGAAGTAGGTGGGAGTCATGGGAGTGAGTTTCAACATACAATAATGAAGATTGAATTATCAAATTTCAGCTAATCCTCTCCTCCCTCCATTTTTTCTCTTTGTCCTCTCCACCCTCTCCGATGGCCAACCCACCCCTCCATCCAATGCACATCCTATTTTCCCATCTTTTCACCATCTTTTTCCCACATCCAGTTCCCCATCCCCTTCCACATATCTGACAATCCTGTCTCTTTTACTCCCTGTTTGACACCTTATGGGCCCAGGGCCAGATAGGCTGCATCCCAGAGTACTTAAGGAAGTACCCCCAGAAATAGTGGATGCATTAGTGATAATTTTTCAAAACTCTTTAGATTCTGGAGTAGTTCCTGAGGATTGGAGAGTAGCTAATGTAACCCCACTTTTTAAAAAGGGAGGGAGTGAGAAAACAGCGAATTACAGACAAGTTAGTCTAACATCGGTAGTGGGGAAACTGCTAGACTTAGTTATTAAAGATGGGATAGCAGCACATTTGGAAAGTGGTGAAATCATTGGACAAAGTCAGCATGGATTTATGAAAGGTAAATCACGTCTGACGAATCTTATAGAATTTTTCGAGGATGTAACTAGTAGAGTGGATAAGGGAGAACCTGTGGATGTGTTATATCTGGACTTTCAGAAGGTTATCGACAAGGTCCCACATAAGATTAGTATACAAACTTAAAGCATACGGTATTGGGGGTTCAGTATTGATGTGGATAGAGAACTGGCTGACAGACAGGAAGCAAAGAGTAGGAGTAAACGGGTCATTTTCAGAATGGCACGCAGTGACTAGTGGGGTACCGCAAGGCTCAGTGCTGGGACCCCAGCTATTTACAATATACATTAATGATCTGGATGAGGGAATTGAATGCAACATCTCCAAGTTTGCAGATGACACGAAGCTGGGGGGCAGTGTTAGCTGTGAGGAGGATGCTAGGAGGCTGCAAGGTGACTTGGATAGGTTGGGTAAGTGGGCAAATGCATGGCAGATGCAGTATAATGTGGATAAATGTGAGGTTATCCACTTTGGTGGCAAAAACAGGAAAGTAGGCTATTATCTGAATGGTGGCCGATTAGGAAAAGGGGAGATGCAATGAGACCTGGGTGTCATGGTACACCAGTCATTGAAAGTAGGCATGCAGGTGCAGCAGGCAGTGAAGAAAGCGAATGGTATGTTGGCATTCATAGCAAAAGGATTTGAGAATAGGAGCAGGGAGGTTCTACTGCAGTTGTATAGGGTCTTGGTGAGACCACACCTGGAGTATTGCATACAGTTTTGGTCTCCTAATCTGAGGAAAGACATTCTTGCCATAGAGGGAGTACAGAGAAGGTTCACCAGACCGATTCCTGGGATGTCAGGACTTTCATATGAAGAAAGACTGGATAGACTCGGCTTGTACTCGCTGGAATTTAGAAGATTGAGGGGGGGATCTTATAGAGACTTACAAAATTCTTAAGGGGTTGGACAGGCTAGATGCAGGAAGATTGTTCTCGATGTTGGGGAAGTCCAGAACAAGGGGTCACAGTTTAAGGATAAGGGGGAAGTCTTTTAGGGCCGAGATGAGAAAATCATTTTTCACACAGAGAGTGATGAATCTGTGGAATTCTCTGCCACAGAAGGTAGTTGAGGCTTGTTCATTGGCTATATTTAAGAGGGAGTTAGATGTGGCCCTAAAGGGATCAGGAGGTATGGAGAGAAGGCAGGTACAGGATACCGAGTTGGATGATCAGCCATGATCATATTGAATGGCGGTGCAGGCTCGAAGGGCCGAATGGCCTACTCATAGAAACATAGAAATTAGGTGCAGGAGTAGGCCATTCAGCCCTTCGAGCCTGCACCTATTTTCTATGTTTCTATGTTATCATCTCGAGTTGGGCCGAAGGGCTTGTTTCCATGCTGTATTACTGTGTATACTATGAAGCACTCTTTCACTGCGCTTCCTCTGTGATTCCTACTCCAGCATCTGCAGACTCTTGTGTTTCACAGTTTTCAGACTGTCACGTAGTTTCCAGTCAATGGTCACCAGGCCCAAGCGAGTATGAGCCTCAATGGTGAGGAGCTGCGGTCCCAATTGGACCAAGTGTGGGCTTGGACATCCTGGAGCATCCGATTTCCAACCATTTCCTGACGTCGAAGCCTGACCAGGGCGAAGGCCTAACCTCCCAGAGAACCCAACCTGTATCCCACAGAGTGGACGTGGAGAGGATGTTTCCACTAGAGACTCTAGGGCTAGAGGTCATAGCTTCAGAATTAAAGGACATTCTGTTAGGAAGGAGAAGATGATAAATTTATTTAGCCAGAGGGTGGTGAATCTGTGGAATTCTTTGCCACAGATGGCTATGGAGGCCGTGTCAGTGGATATTTTTAAGGCAGAGAAAGATTGATTTTTGATTAGCACAGGTGTCAGAGGTTATGAGGAGAAAGCATGAGAATGGGGTTGGGAGGGAGAGATAGGTCCGCCATGAATGAATGGCCGGGTAGACTTGATGGGCCGAATGGCCTAATTCTACTCCAATCACTTATGACCTTACAACATTGAGGCCTGACTAGGCGAAGGCCCGTCTTCCTGGAACATCTGCAGCTGCTACTCGATCCCAGACCACCAGGTGCACAACCACCTACCTAAAGGAGCGGCCAACTCCACGCTCCTGGGCACGACCAGCCGTCCGCTGAGGAAACGTGGAAGGTGAGAATCTCAAACAGTGTGGTTTCAAGTCCTCCCTCCCAGCATAATGTTTGTAATGTACAAGCTGTTGAGAACAAACTGGATGAGCCTAAAGCCAGATTTACCTACCATCGAGCGACCAAGGGTGGCACGGTGGCGCAGCGGTAGAGTTGCTGCCTTGCAGCGCTGGAGACCCTGGTTCGATCCCGACGGGTGCTGTCTGTCAGAGTTTGTGCATCCTCCCCGTGACCGCGTGGCTTTTCTCCCAGATCTTCGGTTTCCTCCAACACTCCAAAGACCTAGAGGTATGTAGGTAGACAAAAGTGCTGGAGAAACTCAGCGGGTGCAGCAGCATCTATTGAGCGAAGGAAATAGGCAACGTTTCGGGCCGAAACCCTTCTTCAGACCCTTCAGGTTTCGGCCCAAAACGTTGCCTTTTTCCTTAGCTCCATAGATGCCGCTGCACTCGCTAAGTTTCTCCAGCACTTTTGTCTACCTTCGATTTTCCAGCTTCTGCAGTTCCTTCTTAAACAGGTATGCAGGTAACGTGGCTTGGTAAATGTAAAAATTGTCCTTAGTGTGTGTAGGATGGTGCTAATCCGGCGTGGCACAAACCTGGTGGGCCGAAGGGCCTGTTTCCGTGCTGTATCTCTAAACTAAACAAAATTAGAGAACCGAGGGTAGACACAAAATGCTGGAGTAACTCAGAGGGACAGGCAGCATCTCTGGAGAGAAGGAATGGGTGGCGTTTAGGGTCGAGACCCTTCTTCAGACAACTGATGAATTGCTGTGTGCTCTATTTTACAGATATATGGCTCACCCCTGCCATTCAACCCGAGGGCTTCTCATTGCACCAGATGGACTATATCGTGTCCTCAGGCAAGGTTAACGGTGGCAGGGCCAGCTTTCTAAATGCAACGCCACATACTACATACACGTGGCAGTCCTGGTGAGCTCCCCTGAACTGAAATATCTTACAGTGAAATGTCATCCATATTACCTGCCGCAATAATTCAATTTGGCTACCCTGACAGCAATCTACATCTCACCCCAACTGATGTTAAACTTGCACTTGAGGAATCACACACCATCACCAATTGCCTTATAACCATATAACCATATAACAATTACAGCACGGAAACAGGCCCTCTCGGCCCTTCCAGTCCGTGCCAACCATTTGTTTTCCCCTAGTCCCATCTACCTGCACTCGGACCATACCCCTCCATTCCCTTCACGTCCATATACCTATCCACTTTACTTTTAAATTTTAAAATCGATCCTGCCTCCACCACTTCTGCTGGAAGCTCATTCCACACAGCCACCACCCTCTGAGTAAAGAAGTTCCCCCTCATGTTACCCCTAAACTTCTGTCCCTTAATTCTCATGTCATGCCCTCTTGTTTGAATCTTCCCTACCCTCAATGGGAAAAACGTATCCACGTCAACTCTGTCTATCCCTTTCATCATTTTAAAGACCTCAATCAAGTCCACCCTTAACGTTCTGCGCTCCAAAGAATAAAGACCTAACTTGTTCAACCTTTCTCTGTAACATAGTTGCTGGAACCCTGGCAACATTCTAGTAAATCTCCTCTGTACTCTCTCTATTTTGTTGACATCCTTCCTATAATTAGGCAACCAAAATTGTACACCATACTCCAGAATTGGTCTTACCAATGCCTTGTACAATTTTAACATTACTTCCCTACTCCTATATTCAATGCTCTGATTTATAAAGGCCAGCACACCAAAGGCTTTCTTTACCACCCTATCTACATGCGATTCCACCTTCAGGGAACTATGCACAGTTATTCCTAGATCCCTCTGTTCCACAGCATTCCTCAATTCCCTACCATTTACTATGTACTTCCTAATTTGATTTGTCCTGCCAAGATGTAGCACTTCACACTTAACAGCATTAAACTCCATCTGCCATCTTTCAGCCCACTTTTCCAAATGGCCCAAATCTCTCTTGAAACAAAGTACCCCAAGGCCTTGTTCATAATAGCATGTGACTTCAAACAGGCCAATCTCAAAAACTTGGGTCCAAATTACCATATCGCCTGCCAAATCAGACGTCCAAATTTCCTTGACCCACTGCTACATGACCATCAATATTGCCCACGACTCCATTCCAAAACTGCACTTTGGTAAATTCAATGACCTTGCTTCTACTCCCTGCTTACTAGCAGAAACTGAAGCAGGAAGATCCTGTACATAAGTCATCCAGTGCTGCTCTGAGGAAACAAATGAGATTCTTTATCACTGCTTTGAATCAGTGGATTGGTCCATATTCAAGGAATATGTGGCTGACCTAGATGAATATGCCACTGTTATCACAGGCTTCATCAGCAAGTATGCTGGGGAATGTGTACCAAAGAAGACAATATGTGTGTTCCCCATCTGGATGAACAGTGAATCCACTCCTAGGTGAACTCCACGTCTGCAGCATTCAAGTTAAATTATTCCAACTGGTACAAGGCATCTATCTGCAAATATGTCACTGAGCAATGTCTAGATTTTTTAACGTGTGGTTCACTTCCTGATCCGCTCAAGGTGTGTGCCATTAATAACGATCAACTAAGAAACGTGATTGACAAATCACAGCCCACTTGGATGGGTGCAGCTGAAAACACGTTCAAAAAGCTTAACATAACTAAGGAAGCAGCACATCTTTTACACAGAATGCCAGTCAAAGATTCAATATCCAGCTGTGGTGCATTGTAGCTGCAGTACGTAAAAACTAAATGATGCATTGCAGCAATGCACAAAGATTACTCCAACAAAATCTCTCTCCTCTGCAAATTCAGCCAGATTCTTTTATAAAATGGAAAATTTCATCATTGCTAATCCACCTGGAAATTTATTCAATGCATTGAACACTCTCGGTGTGAAAATTGACATTTTAATATTATTCAAAGTTGTTATTTGATTTAATTTGCATCACTACCTTTCTGTAAACACTGGTATAACACACACCAACAACCACTTACAAATACAACACAGGAGAGCCGAACCTGAAAATGAAAAGAAGCAAAATCTCTATATTAAGTGGTCTGCTACCAATACAATTGTCTTTGTGTAAGAAAGAACTGCAGATGCTGGATTAAACTGAAGATAGACACAGAAAGCAGGAGTAACTCAGCGGGACAGGCAGCATATCTGGAGTGAAGGAATGGGTGATGTTTTGGGTTGAGACCCTTCTTCAGACTGGTTAGGGAATAGGGAAAGGAGACATATAGATAGTGATAAAGAACAATAAATGAAAGATATGCAAAAAAGTAACAATGATAAAGCAAACAGGTAATTGTTAGCTATTTGTAAGATGAAAATTAGAAGCTAGTGCGACTTGGGTGGGGGAGGGATAGAAGGAGAGGGAATGCCGGGGCTAACTGAAGTGAGATAAATCAATATTCATACTACTGGGCTTTAAGTTGCCCAAGCGAAATACAGTGGCTTGCAAAAGTTTTCATACCCCTTGAACTTTTCCACATTTTGTCACGTTACAACCACAAACGTAAATGTATTTTATTGGGATTTTATGTGATAGACCAACACAAAGTGGCGCATAATTGTGAAGTGGAAGGAAAATGATACATGGTTTTCAATTTTTTTTACAAATAAAAAACTGAAAAGTGTGACATGCAAAAGTATTCAGCCCCCTTTACTCTGATACCCCTAAATAAAATCCAGTGCAACCAATTGCCTTCTGAAGTCACCTAATTAGTAAATAGAGTCCACTTGTGTGTAATCTAATCTCAGTATAAATACAGCTGTTCTGTGAAGGCCCCAGAGGTTTGTTAGAGAACATTAGTGAACAAACAGCATCATGAAGCCCAAGGAACACACCAGACAGGTCAGGGATGAAGTTGTGGAGAAGTTTAAAGCAGGGTTAGGTTATAAAAAAATATCCCAAGCTTTGAACATCTCATGGAGCACTGTTCAATCCATCATCTGAAAATGGAAAGAGTATGGCACAACTGCAAACCTACCAAGACATGGCCGTCCACCTAAACTGACAGGCCGGGCAAGGGGAGCATTGATCAGAGAAGCAGCCAAGAGGCCCATGGTAACTCTGGAGGAGCTGCAAAGATTCACAGCTCAGGTGGGAGAATCTGTCCACAGGACAACTATTAGTCATGCACTCCACAAATCGGGCCTTTATGGAAGAGTGGCAAGAAGAAAGCCATTGTTGAAACAAAGCCATAAGAAGTCCCGTTTGCAGTTTGCCACAAGCCATGTGGGGGACACAGCAAACATGTGGAGGAAGGTGCTCTGGTATGATGAGACCAAAATTGAAGTTTTTGGCCTAAATGCAAAACGCTATGTGTGGCGGAAAACTAACACTGCACATCACCCTGAGCGCACCATCCCCACTGTGAAACATGGTGGTGGCAGCATCATGCTGTGGGGATGCTTTTCTTCAGCAGGGACAGGGAAGCTGGTCAGAGTTGATGGGAAATGGATGGAGCCAAATACAAGGCAATCTTGGAAGAAAACCTGTTAGAGTCTGCAAAAGACTTGAGACTGGGGCGGAGGTTCACCTTCCAGCAGGACAACGACCCTAAACATACAGCCAGAGCTACAATGGAATGGTTTAGATCAAAGCATATTCATGTGTTAGTATGGCCCAGTCAAAGTCCAGACCTAAATCCAATTGAGAATCTCTGGCAAGACTTGAAAATTGCTGTTCACAGACGCTCTCCATCCAATCTGACTGAATTTGAGCTATTTTGCAAAGATGAATGGGCAATAATTTCAGTCTCTAGGTGTGCAAAGCTGGTAGAGACATACCCCAAAAGACTTGCAGCTGTAATTGCAGCGAAAGGTGGTTCTACAAAGTATTGACTCAGTGGGGCAGAATACTTTTGCACGCCACACTTTTCAGTTTTTTATTTGTAATAAAATTTGGAAACGATGTATCATTTTCCTTCCACTTCACAATTATGCACCACTTTGTGTTGGTCTATCACATAAAATCCCAATAAAATACATTGACGTTTGTGGTTGTAACGTGACAAAATGTGGAAAAGTTCAAGGGCTATGAAAACTTTTGCAAGCCACTGTATGAGATGCTGTTACTCCAATTTGCGTTTAGCCTCTGACAATGGAGGGGACCTAGGACAGAAAGGTCTGTGTAGGAATGTGAAGGAGATCTCCCGGTGTCTGGCAACTGGGAGATCAGGTAGGTTCAGGCGGGCTGAGTGAAGGTGTTCCGCAAAACGTTCGCCCAGTCTGCGTTTGGTCTCGCCGATGTACGAGTCCACATCTTGAACAGTGGATACAGCAGATTAGTGTAGTCGATATAGTTGTGGGAGTCAGTGGGTTTGTAATAGACGTCAGTCATTAGTCTATTTCCTGCGAATGGAGACTGTGAGATCAAGAGGGGCGAGGGAAGTGTCGGAGATGATCCAAGTAAATTTGAGTGCAGGGTAATGGTCCACGAGTTCTGCATAGGTGCAGGAAGTAGCGGCGATGTGTCGTCAATGTGACAGATATAGAGTTCGGGGACAGGGCCAGTGTACACCTGGAACAAGGATTGTTCAACGTACCCTACAAAGAGGCAGGCATAGCTGGGGTCCATGTGGGTGCCCATAGCTAAACCTTGGACCTGGAGAAAGTGGGAGGAGTCAAAGGAGAAGTTGTTGAGGGTGAGGGCCAGCTCTGCTAGGCGGAGTAGAGTGTTAGTAGAGAGAAATTGGATGGTTCTGTGGTCGAAGAAGAAATGGAGGGCTTTAAGGCCTTCCTGGTGGGGGATGGAGGTGTAGAGTGACTGAACGTCCATGGTAAAGATGAGGGAGTGGGGGCTCGGAAAGCAGAAGTCATTAAAGAGATGAAGGGCATGCGAGGTATCTTGGACATAGGTCGGGAGAGATTGGACCCGGGGGGATCGGATGTAGTTGAAGTACATGGAAATCATTTCCGTGGGACAGGAGCAGGCAGAAACAATTGGTCTGCCAGGGCAGTTGTGTTTGTGGATTTTTTGGATTGGGTAAAACCAGGCTGTGCAGGGCTGGGAAATGATAAGATTGGAGGCTGTGGAAGGGAGACAGAAGTGATGAAATCAGTAATGGTGTTTGAGATTAAGGCCTGGTGCTCGTCTGTGAGATCATGGCCCAAGATAAGTAGGACGTGCCCAAGAGTTGTCGCCTGGCCTCAGCCTCTGGCCTCAGAGGTCAGCGCGCCAGACTACCACACCACCTCCCATGTGAGCAAGTTTGATTATAATGTCAGGGTTGCTGCAGATTGAGCGGAGGGCTGTACGTTCGGGGGGGGGGGGGGGGGGGAGAGTTTACAGTAAGTAAGGGGAGTGGAAAAGTTGAGACGGATGATGTCACGCCGGCCGTTAGAAATAAAGAGGTCTCGAGAGAGAGAAGTAGGCTGCTCTGGGGAGTCTACGAGGAGGGAGACCGGTGGAGACAGGAGAAGGGTCATCACTGGGTGGTATGGACTCATTCCCATGGAAAAAGACACGGAGGCAGAGGCGACGGAAGAAAAGCTCTACATCGTGGCGGATCCGGAACTCGTTGAGGTGGGGCGGAGGGGAACGATGGCGAGGCCTCTGTTGAGGACAGACCGTTCCATAGTGGAAAAGGGGAGGTCAGAGGGGATGGTGAAGACATGACAAGGGTGGGGGTTGGGGTCAGAGGAGGGACGGGGAGCAGACATAGCACGAGGCGAGATCTGGAGTGTGTTCAGAGAGGCGGGGGGCGCAAGGACTGTTGTTTGGGTGGGGTGTTGACGGGGTAACCTGGTTAAAAGGGGGTAGAAACATAGAAACATAGAAATTAGGTGCAGGAGTAGGCCATTCAGCCCTTCGAGCCTGCACCGCCATTCAATATGATCATGGCTGATCATCCAACTCAGTATCCCGTACCTGCCTTCTCTCCATACCCTCTGATCCCCTTATCCACAAGGGCCACATCCAACTCACTCTTAAATATAGCCAATGAACTGGCCTCAACTACCCTCTGTGGCAGAGAGTTCCAGAGACTCACCACTCTCTGTGTGAAAAAAGTCTTTCTGATCTCGGTCTTAAAGGATTTCCCCTTATCCTTAAGCTGTGACCCCTTGTCCTGGACTTCCCCAACATCGGGAACAATCTTCCTGCATCTAGCCTGTCCAACCCTTAGAATTTTGTAAGTTTCTATAAGATCCCCTCTCAATCTCCTAAATTCCAGAGAGTATAAACCGAGTCTATCCAGTCTTTCTTCATAAGACAGTCCTGACATCCCAGGAATCAGTCTGGTGAACCTTCTCTGCACTCCCTCTATGGCAATAATGTCCTTCCTCAGATTTGGAGACCAAAACTGTACGCAATACTCCAGGTGTGGTCTCACCAAGACCTGTACAACTGAAGTAGAACCTCCCTGCTCCTGTACTCAAATCCTTTTGCTATGAAAGCTAACATACCATTCGCTTTTTTCACTGCCCGCTGCACCTGCATGCCTACTTTCAATGACTGGTGTACCATGACACCAGGTCTCGCTGCATCTCCCCTTTTCCTAATCGGCCACCATTTAAATAATAGTCTGCTTTCCTGTTCTTGCCACCAAAGTGGATAACCTCACATTTATCCACATTATACTGCATCTGCCAAACATTTGCCCACTCACCCAGCCTATCCAAGTCACCCTGCAGTCTCCTAGCACCCTCCTCACAGCTAACACTGCCCCCCCAGCTTAGTGTCATCCGCAAACTTGGAGATATTGCCTTCAATTCCCTCATCTAGATCATTAATATATATATTGTAAATAGCTGGGGTCCCAGCACTGAGCCCTGCGGTACCCCACTAGTCACTGCCTGCCATTGTGAAAAGGACTCCTACTCTTTGCTCTGTTTGCCAGCCAGTTCTCTATCCACATCAATACTGAACCCCTCATACCGTATGCTTTAAGTTTGTATACTAATCTCTTATGTGGGACCTTGTCGAAAGCCTTCTGGAAGTCCAGATATACCACATCCACTGGTTCTCCCTTATCCACGCTACTAGTTACATCCTCGAAAAATTCCACAAGATTCGTCAGACATGATTTACCTTTCGTAAATCCATGCTGACTTTGTCCAATGATTTCACCACTTTCCAAATGTGCTGCTATCCCATCTTTAATAACTGACTCTAGCAGTTTCCCCACTACCGATGTTAGACTAACTGGTCTGTAATTCCCCGTTTTCTCTCTCCCTCCCTTCTTAAAAAGAGGGGTTACATTTGCTACCCGCCAATCCTCAGGAACTACTCCAGAATCTAAAGAGTTTTGAAAGATTATCACTAATGCATCCACTATTTCCTGAGCTACTTCCTTAAGTACTCTGGGATGCAGCCTATCTGGCCCTGGGGTAAAGGGGGAGACCCATCAATACTGAGGGTCCCTTAAGGAGGGGGGGGAGCAGTAGGTCTCAGCAGTGTCAGACCATGTGGTGTTGGAGTCTCAACAATGTGGAGGCTGTGGGCCTGGTGCTGCGCCTGGAACTCTGGTGAGGCGACGGCTCCGACCCGCGGGAGTTGCTGGTGGAGGCCAATGGAGGGCTGGAGTAGAGATACGGGTCGGTGGCAACAGCATCGGTGGCCCCAGAGAGACAGTGAATGTTGGCGGCAGCAGCGGCGGTGTCCCGGTGGAGGTGGTGAGATTCGACGACAACAGGGGTGGTCCCAGGGTGGCGGTGGGAGGCGCCGGCCACGGCAGTTTCGGTGGTCTGGGCCTCGGTTGGGCCGGGAGGGTGGTGAAGGTCTGTGAGGCGATGGATGTTGGTGCTGCTCCTCGTGGCGGCAATCTCGGCCTCGTTGTGGTCGGGCAGGTGGAGCGGTCCAGCAGTGGAGCCACGGGCCTGCGGGCGGTCGAGTCGAGGAGTGTCGGTGGAAGGACTGGTCTGGAGGCGGGCAATCTTGTGATCCTTGGTAGATTTCAGTTGGGTGAGGAAGCGTTTGTTGAGAGCATGGGCCTGGCGTCGAATTAAGTACAATTGGGGTCCATTGCAGGTCTGGGTGAGAGAGGCCCCGAGCTGCAGGAGAGTCAGAGCAAGGGCCTGCTGGTGTTGGCGCATCGCAGCCAGTGTAGAATGCAGGGCACGGTAGGAGAACTGTTGTGAAAAGCGGGAGATCGACTGTCGGTACCTGTAATCCGGGTTGGGCCCAAACTAGGATGTCTGGAACTGGAGCTGGAATCCACGAGGTAGAAGATGGAGGCGTAAGCAAGCACCGAGAAAACACACATGACTGTGGGAGCGAGTCTGGATTAAAACGTGGTGGTAGAGCTGGGGAGCAGGATAAATCACAGAGGGGGAGCAACAGGAACTCTCGCTGGAGAGAGGAGGAGAATTTCTTCAAAGTAGACATATCTTGAGGAGATTTCACAGTGGAGCAGTCGAAATGTGTAAGAAGGAACTGCAGATGCTAGTTTAAAACAAAGAAAGATACAAAAAGCTGGAGTAATACAGAGGAACTGGCAGCATCTCTGGAGAGAAGGAAATGGTGACGTTTTGGGTCGAGACCCTTCTTCTGACCGGTTAGGGATAAGGGAAATGAGTGCTATAGATGGTGATATGGAGAGATAAAGAACAATGATTGAAAGATATGCAAAAAAAAAGTAACGATAATGAAGCAAACAGGTAATTGATAGCTGTTTTCAGGTGAAAATGAGAAGCTAGTGTGACTCGGGTGGGGGAGAAGTAGAGAGAGAGAGTGAGGGAATGCCGGGACTACCTGAAGTCAGAGAAATCAATATTCATACCACTGGGCTCTAATCTGCCCAAGCGAAATATGAGATGCTGTTCCTCCAATTTGCATTTAGCCTCACTCTGACAATGGAGGAGACCTAGGAAAGAAAGGTCAGTGCAGGAATGGGAAGGAGAATTAAACCCCTGTCTCACGGTGACACCGAGTTTTCACTCGTGGTAGTCACGTACAATTAGCGTAGCGGGAACGTCGGTACTCGCGGACGCAACTTAGCGACTCGTGGCGCTAGCGGCAGGTACCCGTGAAACTTGTTAACACTTGAAAAAATTCAAACATGTTTAAAGTTTTTCACAAGTCAAATTTACTGTTGAAGTTAAAAATTGAAACATTTAAACTGGTTGTAAGAACGTAGTGGCCTGTGAGTTTACCTTAGTGACTCGTGAGTCTACCCTGGGCACTCTTTAACTCAGCGGGCAGGCAGCATCTCTGGTGAGGAATGGGTGACGGGATGACATTTCCAAATTTCTGCTGCGTCTTTGTGTAACTCCAGCACCATGTGTTCACTTTTTGTCAACCAGCATCTGCCCTTTCTTGTGTTTGACATTATTTGTATCCATGGCAGTTGATTGTCGCTCCCTTCAGTTTCCCAGGGGGTCGGGACGGGACTGGATTTGGGAGGGAGGGGGGGGTGGGTTGAGGGGAAGACTTAGTGCGGGACAAGTGTAGGAGAGGTGTACTGACTGTGTGGGCAGACACTTTGGTAGTGATTGCCCACCAGTCTCAAAAGCGGCTGTGTCTCCCTGTCCCTGGGATGGCAGCGGGACAGGCAGAGATGGTGCCTGTCCCGCTGACTGACCATACCGAGGGAATTCCCACGTATGTGAAGCAGAGAGAAACGTGAAATCTACACGGCTCTGCCCGACTTTTGCGAATGGATTTGGTGGTTTGTACCCACTCCCCCTCCCTGCCCACCCACCCACCCACCAAGCCAGCCAGCCGGACCCGTCCTCGTTACAGTGGCGGAGGCAACATTTCCAAGAGAATGGGGCAGAGAGCTGGGGCAGCGCTGGGATGGGAGCAGGGCAGATGAGGCGCACCAAAGGAACAAACAAGTTGATGGCTGCAAGGGGCAGGCGGCAGTGGTCGTGTGCCCCAGTGAGGTAGACCGCTCTTCCCCCTGCTAATGCACACACAGAAAGAGAGAGATGAGGGCAGAGATAAATCCCAGCCTAACCCAAGAGCCTTGTCAGCCCAGATAGATTAATGACGCCCCCCCCAACCTCCCTCCAGCTCAACTCACGCCTGGGCACCAAAGCAGCTCAGGAGGCGAACCCTGAGCTCCGTCTCCCAACAATCTGATGTGCAACTGATGTGAAAAAACAGCGGCTGCGGCCGGCCGGCACCCGGCATAGACTTCTCACACCCTCACACACGAAAGGTGTGTGTGAATAAACAAAAACAAGGAATAAAATCGAAGCCCGGATTGAAAGGCAACTAAAATATATATTCCGCTTAGAATGAGCAGGCGCGTAGACATCCATCCACATTCAAAGATTTCATCTCCCATCTCCCCGCAGTGTGTAGACCTGGCAGTAAATTAAATTAAAATATAGCAAACCTCCGCCCGCTGGTCTTCTAACTACGCGATGTGCGTTTCAAACAAATCATAAGTATAACTGCTCTGGCACTGGACGGTGCGCATTTTCCCTTTGTAGGTCGTATCAATAGATGCGGCCGCGCTGAATTCTATCTTTAACTCGGAGGATGGAGCAGGATGGAGATGTCTTCTTTAACACTCTTGCTTATTAAAACAGACCTTCATTCACAGTTGGCGCAATAGTAACTCGGGAGAGGAACTTGGTAACTCGGAGAAATGAGAAGTAAACGGCAAACTTAGACATACACGTGGGAACTCGTTTAAACTCATGAACATAAACTTGGAATCTCGTAGACAACCATGAGTGTGATTTTTTCTTGCACTCGGGATCACTCGTGGGTGGACTCACACTGTGAGATTGGGCTATAAAAGTGTCCAGCAACCTGGAGATCAGGTAACTGTCTTTGGATTGGATGGGGTGGAGTGTGGGGGTAGTGGTTATCTTCTGATAAGGCTGAGGATCTCATAACTATGTGCTGTGTGATACTGCGGTGCGGATCCCTCCACCGCTGACTGACCCAACAATTAAAACTAGTACATGGTCTCCCAGCTTCCTCCTTCTGAAGTCAGCGATTACATCTCCCTTGATTTTTTTGAGAATAGATTTTGTCTGAAAGGTTCTTTCATTAGTTTTGGAACAGTCCTGATGCTCAAACCTACCTTATTGCGAACATTGGACTTTCTCTCTCTAGCATCTATGCTACAATGTTGAGAAACTATATTCGGAACTCTGGTTTTCTTCTCTTTCGTCAACCTGTTGTACTTGTGTTTGCCTTAATTGCCGTTATCTGATTTGATGGGATAGCACAGAAACAAAAAGCTTTTCACAGTAACTTTTCACAGTAACAAAACATAGTAAAATAGGTGCAGGAGTCGGCCACTCGGCCCTTCAAGCCAGCATCACCATTCAATATGATCATGGCTGATCATTTAAAATCAGTACCCCGTTCCTGCTTTCTCCCCCATATCCCGTGATTCCTTTAGCACTAAGAGCTAAATCTAACTCTCTCTTGAAATATTGAAACTTGGTGTATATAACAACAATAAACCTAATCCTCAATTTAAATGATGAGTCAGAGGTTGTTTCTTGCAGCACCACTCAACCAGGTGTTCAGTCTTTCTTGCGATGCTGACACGATCACCACCGTGATTTGGCCAACAACGCAAGTGTCGTTGGTTTTATAGATGGCATTGGAACTGTGCCTAATCAAGAGTGTTTTGTTGTCAGATGTATCAACAGTGGAACATTGACATTTTTACTTGCAGCAGCACAACAGGCCTGTCATAGCAGCCACAAAGTCATGGGTGTAAAGTGGTAAAACTGGACCTTGAGCTGCTGCTGATGTACCAGACCTAGGTCCTCAATTGCCCTGACCCAAGCTCTGCCACTAGTCTCAAAACACCTATCCTCATGTTTTACCTTCTCCCACCTTCCCCACTCAAAGTCAAAGTCAATTTTATTCACCACATGCACCCGAAGGTGCAGTGAAATGAATTTGCCAGCAGCAATACACTTAAAAAGAACACACGCAATACACAATTAATTTTAACACAAACATCCACCACAGCATTCTTCACTGTGATGGAAGGCAACAAAGTTCAGCCACTCCTCCTCCTTGTTCACTCGTGGTCGGGGCCATAAACCCTCCGTAGTTGCAGCTACGGACGGCCCGATGTACAGGCCCTCTCAATCCAGTCAATTGGAAAACAAGCTTGGGTCAGGGCAATTGAGGGACTAGGTCAGGTACCAGCAGCAGCAGTTCAAGGTCATGTGTTAACACATTACACAACTGATAAAAACTGAAAACATTGGAACTCGTCAACTGACCAGGCAGCACTGCAGAGATAGAGAAATAGTTCATGTTTTGGGTCAATGCCCTTATATTGGACTGATTACGTTTTTGCAACATTTTGCTAATTTCAGATTCTGCCATCACTTTTCAATTTACAAATCAATTCACAATTTTCCTTTTGGGCGTTTCCTCTGCCAAACTGATTTCATCCACCCATATCCAATAGAGTAATAAAACCAGAAATTATAAGGGAAATAGCTGGAAACATTCAGCAAGTCAGGCACCCTGGGCCCCTATCTCCTTCCACAGAAGCAGTTTGACCTGCTGAGAGTTTAACATCTTATGTTTTTATTTCAGATTTTTAGCATCTGCAGTTTAAAAAACAAATGCAGATGGAAGAAATACTTTTTTTTTGGTTCCTAAAGTATCTCGGATTTTTCTCCAGTAAGTAATTAAGAGACGAGGACGGTCGAGGAGCCCTGGTGTAGTCCGTTGACAAACCCTCAGTCAGTTTGACAGCTAGAGGGCGGGGTGAGGTGCCGACACTTGGCGAAAAGTTCTGGTGCCGAGGCGAGGTCGGGAGAAAAGCCGAACAGGTGGCTCGGTCGGTGGCTGACACAGGCAGCGTCGGAGGACGGGGACCGTCCCCTGGCGACAGGACTTACCTTAAAACGCGGAAGTCACCAGCAGATGTCTCACGGCCGCAGTTCAGTTCCCGGTTCCGAATGGGAGAGGCTGGCTGGGTGACATCGGAACACCTTGGCAGAAGAGCCTTTTATTTATTTTCTGTCAACGCCGCATGACGTGCCTTGACAGCAGCGTATTGTTTGGAACATAAAACCTTGCGTGTTTCCCCTCCTCTTTTTTTCCCCTCCTGGTTTAACAAAAAAAGGGAAACCAAAACCACCGTTCGAGCGGCTGGAACTGGGCGGAGAGCTCGACTCCAACTTTGCACCTGAGTAAAGGTCGCTGTAATAAAGGGAGAATCGCGGTGAAAATGGCGACCAGGGATCCCTCGCTGTCCCAAGGTGGCGACTAACGCGGCAGGTGGCGAACACGCCGGCTTGTTTCTCTCTCCACTCGGCGGCGGCGGCGGCGGAGGAGGAGGAGGTGGCGGCGGGTCGGGTCGGGCTGGCCGGAGTCGAGCGACATGTCGGTCTCGGAACTTTACACCAAGGTAAGGTTGTATCCATTTTCAGGTGTCCATCCGTGTCTAGGATACCGCCGGCTCCCCGTTCCAAGCCGCCACATCGAGCTCACTTCAACAGAACAGAACCGACCCGTCACTAAATCTCTCTCTCTCCCCCCGCACCTGCCCCATCTGATTTTATTTAATTTTCTGACTTGTCGACTTCCTGTACGATGTTGTTTATTTTGGAAGTGCGTGTCAACATTTGGGCTTTGGAGTTGAGGCCAGACTAGAGTTAATTTGAATTCTGGCAGCAGTTTTATGTTTTATTTTAAACGAGTAAGCTTCAGTACAATTTTTGATGCGGAATAGCTATTTAATGGTGCAGTATTTTGAATAGGGTTTGTGCGTAGATTCCCCTGGCGTTCGCACGCGTAGAAAAATCAGGAGAGGCGCTGGATTCGTTGGTGTTAACATTATTAGAGCGTTTACGCTTGAATGGCAACTGATTTATTTGCCGTCATCTTTGCCTTTTATCCTAGAAAGGCAAGGTATTGAAGGTATGCGAATTGCTGATGGTTCATTAAACGAAACTTTCATTTAGCGCAATGAAAAGTTGATCGTACCCTGCCACAGTAGAAATCTTCCCTGCAGCTGATTGGGAAAAGTGTATTTAAAACGTCGGGATCCTTTCGAAATACTGACGCGAGTCACCAATTGTACAATCTACCTTGCGTTATAATAGTCGAGGGTACACAAAAGGCTGGAGAAACTCAGCGGGTGCAGCAGCATCTAAGGAGCGAAGGAGATAGGCGACGTTTCGGGTCGAGACCCTCTATATAATAGTAGACCCAGCTTTGCTCCTCGGATGTTGCAGTACAGCAGGTTCTGTGTGTAAGTATGTAACATAGAGCTAATATCGCAAACACACGTTATATTACAGCGCGAAACAATCTTAACATGCTGGAGCTTCAGATTAGAACCAGTGGCAAACTGAGGTTTCAACACTGAGCAAGCGATGCTCTTTCGGAGGGAACAATAAACTGTTCTCTCGGAAAGACTAAAAGACCCCTTTACGTGCCTACAAAATGAATAAGGGGTTCTTCCCACATACTGATCAATATTTTCACCTACCAATATCACTTAAATCATTTATATAATTGGTGGTCGTACCTTCAATATGCCAAAAGTTTTGGGGATTTTTAACCGGAATGATAGCAATGCATTGAGTGAGTATGTGTAACTTTAGCTTTTCAGTCCACCTTGCGTTTCTGTTATATTGTTGTCTGGTTGTTTGTCATATAGCTTTCTTTGCAAAAGTAGATTAGTGGTAAAGAAGATATGTGGGTATGTTTGCCTTCATTGGTCAAGGCATTAAGTATAAGAGTCAGGAAGACATGATGCAGCCTTCTGTAAACCTGCATTTGGACTATTGTGTGGGGGTGGAAGATTGCAACCTTCACGTGGTCCGCTCTGTTTCGACTAATGCAATCAACTCGACGTGCACAAACGGAAGATCAAATAGAACAAGTTGTCCTACAACTTTACGCCACACGGAAGAAGAAGAGTATTGTGTGCAGTTCTAGTCACCCTATTAGAGGAAGGATGGGGAGGTTTTGGAAAGGGTCGAGAGGGGTTTGCCAAAATGCTTTATAGATTAGATAGTATTAGAGAGTATTAGCTATAGGGTTTGGACAAAACTGGATTGTTGTGTGGAGTGTAATAGATTGAAGGAGACCTGATAGACGTATATACAATTATAAGCAGCATAGAAAAGGTGGATAGGCAACACCTTTATCTCAGGGTAGAAATGTCAAATACTAACGTCAGTGGGAGAAAGTGTAAAGGAAATGTGCAGGGCATGTTTGTTACAGATGGTAGTATGTGCCAAAACCTGCTGTCAGGGGTGGTAGTAGAGGCAGATACAATAGAGGAATTTAAGAGGCTTTTCGATTGGCTCATGGATATATTGGGAACGGAGGGACATGGACCATGTGTGCAGAGGAGGTTAGTTTACTTTGGTTTCATGTTCAGCACCAACTTTGTGGGCTGAAGGGCCTGATCCAGTGGTGTATGTACTGTTGTACGTTCTCTGCTTGCAGCAGATACTTTTCAATTAGCTGGGACAATTACTTATGTCACTTTTTAAAAATAAATTTAAAAGTCTATAACCAAACTATTGGCCAATTAGTGAAACGTCTGTTGTTACAACCGGATCCTGTAATTAGGTTTTGTAAATAAATACCTGAAAAGTTTTCCTCTGATCAGAGGTGGGGATTTTGGCCATGCCTAATGAACCTGATTTGAATTTGTTTTGAAGCAGTGTTGAAATCGTGCTCTGTGTTTGTAATTTATGCCAAAGACACAGCGCCGCATGAAAATAGGAGCATGAATCTCACAAATCTAATTAGAGTTTTTTGAGAATGTAACTAAGAAAAGTGTTGAAGGTGAGATGGCAGGCAAAGTTTATAAGCCTTCAGCCAGAAACGTTGCCTATTTCCTTCGATCCATAGATGCTGCCACACCTGCTGAGTTTCTCCAGCACTTTTGTCTATCTACGGTTCTTTGTGTCTTCAATGTTCATGTCAGTGGGTTGCTAGCTCCCCAAGTAGAATATAGAAACATAGAAATTAGGTGCAGGAGCAGGCCATTCGGCCCTTCGAGCCTGCACCGCCATTCAATATGATCATGGCTGATCATCCAACTCAGTATCCCGTACCTGGCTTCTCTCCAAACCCTCTGATCCCCTTAGCCACAAGGGCCACATCTAACGCCCTCTTAAATATAGCCAATGAACTGGCCTCAACTACCCTCTGTGGCAGAGAGTTCCAGAGACTCACCACTCTCTGTGTGAAAAAAGTCTTTCTCATCTCAGTCTGAAAGGATTTCTCCCTTATCCTTAAGCTGTGACCCCTTGTCCTGGACTTCCCCAACATCGGGAACAATCTTCCTGCATCTAGCCTGTCCAACCCCTTAAGAATTTTGTAAGTTTCTATAAGATCCCCTCTCAATCTCCTATATTCTAGAGAGTATAAACCGAGAGTATAAACTTATAGAAATATGAGGAACTCCACGATGTTAAAGTCAGTGCCGGCCGCGGCTAGAAGCTCCGCAAACCGCAGCTCCATGGTATTAAAGTCTGCAAGCCCAACACTTCAGAGCTCCAACACAGGCAAACCCTGCAAGGCATTGTCCCTCTCCGCGGTGGAATCCAGTGCTGCACTGCCGCTAAAGCTCTGGCCGGTCTCTGGTAGGAAAGGCCACGCCAATCCAGTTGGTAGGCCGCAGGGGGGTGGGGGGGCGAAGATGTGACTCGGAGAATAGACGCATCTCCGCCTAGGTAAGTGACTGAGAAACGGTTTCCCCCTATTTCTCCCCCCTTGCCCACACATAAAAAAGACTAAGGAACTTTTAAAACATACTTTTAGACACACGAAAAAGTAACAAAAAGGGTGAAAGGCCAAACAGCTGCCACTACGATGGCGCCACCTGATTAGGATAGTCAGCATGGGTTTATACTTGGGATATCATGACTCGCATCTGATTCGGCTTTTTTGAAGATGGAACCATAAAGGTTGATGATGAAGAGCTGTAGATGTTGTCAGTATGCATTGCAGAAAGGCTTTTGATATGGTTTGGCATGGTAGGCTGCTCCTGAAGGTTAGATAACATGGGATCCAGGAAGACTCAGCTGTCTGGATTAAAAAATTGATTTCATGGAAAAAGCAGAGAGTGATGACGGAAGATTGATTTTCGGACTGGAGGCCTGTGACACGGTGCTGGGCCCATTTGTATTTGTGGTTTACATCGACGATTTGGGTGAGAATGTACAAAACAGGATTAGTAAATTTGCAGACTACACACAGTGGGTGGCAGCAAAGATGGCGATGTCAAGTGGGCTAAGGAATGGTTGATGCAGTTTAATGCAGATAACAGCGAAGCATTTTGGGAAGTTTTACCAGTGCAGGAACTTCACCGTGAAAGGCAGAGGTCTGGGGACTGTTGTAAAACAGCGGATCTAGGAGTGCAGGTACATAGTTCCTTGAAAGTGGCATCACAGGTAGATAGGGTGGTCAAGAAGGCTTTCTGCAAGTTCGCCTTTATCAGTCAGGGTATTGAGTATAGAAGTTGGGATGTTATGTTGCAGGTGTACAAGACGCTGTTGAGGCCACATTTAGAATATTGTGTTCAGTTTTGGTAACCCTGAAATAGGAAAGATGTTGTTAAGCTGGAAAGATTTATGACAATGTGGCCTGAGCTGTAGGGAATGGTAGGGCAGGCCAGGACTTAATTCCTTGGAGCACAGGACTATGAGGGGTGATCTTGTAAAAGTCTATAAGATCATGAAGGGAATAGATACAGTAGATGTGTCCTGTACCCAGAATAGGGAAATTAACCAGAGTACATGGGTTTAAGGTGAGCGAGGAAAGATGTAATAAGAAGCTGAGGGGCAACTTTTTAATGCAATATTGGATATATGGAAGAGTTGCCAGAGGAGGTAATTGAGGCACATACTGCAGCAACATTTAAAATACATTTGGACAAGTACATAGATAGGAAAGCTTTTGAGGATTTTGGGCCAAACGTGGGCAGGTGGGAGTAGTGTAAATGGAGCAGCTTGGTTGGTGAGGGCAAGCTGGATTGAAGGACCCGTTTCCATGCTCTATGAATCTAAACAAGATTTTCTTTCATAATTGGTCGTGACTAAGCGACATGCTTGAAAGAGAATCAGAATTTTTCTATATCCTTGAAACTATTCTAGTGCCCAGAAGTGGTGTCTGATACTGTACCAAATACTGTGAAAGGAAGTGAATATGACCGACGTGTAGACAGGTAGAAGTGATGCAGTTATAAAGCCTGGATTAGGGACAAAAAGCGCCGCTCTCATCTGGCTATTTGTTTGGAACATCCATACATTTTTAATAGGGGACATGTCAGTGACACAGCTACAGAATTAGCTGCTGTGTTTTAAATGCAGTTATCTTTCTCTCCTTAATAGAAGAGATTTTTCAAATGACATCTCGACTGGAAGAATTGTGGCTAGGAGTGGATCTGACTTTGAACTAAAGCAGAATGAATCACAAAGCCAGCATTAGTGTTGGATTTTTTTTTAAATGAGAAATTTTGGAAAAAGGCTGAACACATTGTGGAACACCTACATTGAAAAAGTAAGGAAGGAAAACTAGACAAATGGGGCAAGTTCAAGTTTGAATTTATTGTCACATGCACCAATTAAGGTACAGTGATATTTGAGTTGCCATACAGCCATACAAAGTGAAAAGCAACAATACACACAGCCACATAAAATAAAATTTAACATAAACATCCACCACAGCGGAATCCACATTCCTCACTGTGATGGAAGGTAATAAAGTTCAATCATCTTCCTTCTTTGTTCACCCGTGTTCGGGGCTGTTGAAGCCACCGCTGCCGAAGGTCCGATGTCCGAAGCCCTCGTGTCGGGATGATCGAAACTCCGGCGTCAGGACGGATTGGAACACTCCGCGGCATGGAGCTCCCGAGTTGGTCTCTTCTTACCGGAGAACGCGGGATTCACGGTGTTAAAGTCCACAGGCCCCGTGGTTGGTGCTCGTCCACAGGCGATCCTCGGCAAAGGATCGCAGGCTCCGTGATGTTACAGTCTGCGCGCACGCGGCTTGAAGCTCTGGGCCGGTCTTCAGGAAAGGCCACATCGCTCCACGATGTTAGGCCACAGGGGCGACGGAGATACAATACGAAGAAAAATCGCATCTCCGTCGAGGTAAGTGACTGGAAAAAGTTTCCCCCAATTTCCCTCGCCCCCCCCCCCACACATAAAACAGACCAGGAAACATTAAAACAAACTTTTAAAACATACTTATAAAAGAATAAAAACGCAGAGGGGACAGACATACTGTTAGCGAGGCACAATTAGGTTCAGGTTTTAATATCTATAGGAAGAATAGATTGAAAGGGTTTGAAGTTTTGAGGTCTGGAAAAGAATGGGACTGTTGACTTTTGTATGTGGGGCTGCACAGTAGTGCCTGATAGCGCCAGAAACCTGGGTTCGATTCTGACCTTGTCTGGAGTTTGTACATTCTCCCTGTGAACACATGTGCTGCATGTATTTGGTGAGCCGAAGATCCTGTTTCCTTGCTCTAAAAATAAATCAATTAATTAATTTGTATAGAATTAATTGTTTACTACATAGATATTGGATGGAGTAACTGAACCTCATGGATAATGAAATGTTCAGGAAAATATTGACCATGGAAAATTGGCAAACTAAAGGTAAAATTATGTGTATAATTCTGTGATCTGTTGAATCTTCTTAATGTCATGCTAAACGTGCACTGTATAACTTTAGTCGCATATTAAAATATTACACATCATCAGACACAAACAATTGAAAATACATTGTTTTCAGGAACAGGTTGGGGCAAGGCGATGTGACATTCAAGATGCACCTGTATTTGTTTTAAGAATCTCATACTGAGTCAGCAAAATGTTGAATTAACATTTGGTACTTCCTGATACCAGGGAACCCTACCTTTTGTCAAAAGCATCCAGAAAAGCTTATTTTTGTTCAAATGGAGAACTGGCAAAGCAGAACAGAACCTGCCCGGAAGGCCCAGCCAGCCCGCCGGACACCGGGGACTCGCCCGCCTCTGACAGAAGACCTGCACTGCGGACCGGAACCCGCCCAGAAGGCCCAGCTTGCCCGCGGCGGGTCTAGGACCCACGGGAACCCACCTGGAGGGCCAGTAAGCAAACTGACTGCAGGAGGGAGTGCAGTGCCTCAATGGGGGAGTGGGCCACTGGACCTGGGCTCAGCTGGACCGAGCACATGGACAGACGTGGCCTGCAGCGCTGGAAGGCACCACGGCTATGCTTGGCCAGGCCAAAGCTGCCAGGACAACTGACCTTCATGGTCAGATCAAGATCGCTGCATGTACAATGGTGCCAAACTGGCGACTCTGTATACTGTCTCAGTGTACTACTTGTACTGTATCTGAGATGCTGATCTAATATCTATCCAAGTACTTATGTATAGTAATACTTGTATTGAACGGTACACAAAAATAAATTTCACTGTTCCACGGTACATGTGACAAATAAAATATCATAAACTATAAACCATCAGTGATGTGTAGAAGGTGCAATAGTACGCAACTGCAATCCAATGAATATCTTTGAGAGGCAACACAGTGGCAAATACAATTAGTATAAATCGGCATGATGATCTGTATAGACGTTTCTGAACTAAAGGACCCATTTCTATGTTGTGCAACTGTGACTCTGTGACTGGTTGTCTGTACAACATTTTTTTGGAATATAATCAAAGGCTGCATAACATTGAACAATGTTAAGATTCTGCAGTTTTGCTATTACTGAATAAATAGGCACATGAATAATGTACCCAAGAAGTTTAACTCGACCAATATGAATTGAGCAAAAGGTGTATATTGTATGTAGTTTCCTGTTATTGTATACTGGTATAAGAAATTTTTGTATACTGGTATAAGAAAATGATGAAATTTTTTGTTTCTACTGTGTAAAATAAGTTTCATGGGCATTGAACTGCAATATTCAATGCAGCCCATGGCAATGACTGCATTTTTCTCATAAACACATAAAGAATACAATAGAGTCAAGAAGAGTCTCGATCTTTCTCATTTTCACCCAACAAACAGCTAACCACGACCAGTTTGCTTTATCATCATTACCTTTTTTGCATATCTTTCATTCATTGTTCTTTACCTCTCCATATCACCGTCTATATCTCCCGTTTCCCTTATCCTTAACCAGTCTGGAGAAGGGTCTAGACCCGAAACGTCACACATTCCTTCTCTCCAGAGATGCTGTCTGTCCCATTGAGTTACTCCAGCTTTTTTGGTCTATCTCAAGCATACAATAATAGATGCTGTTTTAGTCCCTGTGAATTATTATCATGGGATCCATGATCCAATATCATAGGTAACTTGACACTTCAGGAACTGTTAATGCAGAATTCTAAACTGAGACTGTAGCTCTTGTGTATTTTTGGTAAACAAGTCCATTATGATTGTAGCACTCGATGGTTTTACTTTCATCTGTGTATATAGATTATTTTAGAGCACAGAAACGGGCCTTTCGCTGAGTCCATGCCGACTAGTGATCCCCACACACTAGCACTATCCTACACACACTAGGGACAATTTACAAATTTATCAAAGCCAATTTACCTACAAACCTGTATGTCTTTAGAGTGTGGGAGGAAATTGGAGCACCCAGAGAAAACCCACCCAGGTCAAGGGGCGAAGATACAAACTGCATACAGACAGCACCCGTGTTCAGGATCAAACCCGGGTCTCTAGTGCTATAATGGCAACAATTCTACCACTGTGCTACCGTGCCGTCTGTGTATATATGGTAACATATACAGTCATAGAGTGTGGAAACAGCCCTTTGGTCCAACCTGCCCGCAACGGCCAACATGTCCCTCCTACACCAGTCCCACTTGCCTGTGGTCCATGTCCCTCCAAATATGTCCTATCCATCTTTTTTGGTCTATCTCAAGCATACAATAGATGCTGTTTTAGTCCCTGTGAATTATTATCATGGGATCCATGATCCAATATCATAGGTAACTTGACACTTCAGGAACTGTTAATGCAGAATTCTAAACTGAGACTGTAGCTCTTGTGTATTTTTGGTAATATCCATCTACCTGTTTAACTCTTTCTTAAACGTTGGGATAATCCCAACCTCAACTACCTCTTCAGGCAGCTCGTTCCATGCATCCACCACCCCTTGTGTGAAAAAGGTATTGCTCAGATTACTATTAAATCTTTTCCCCTTCGCCTTGAACCTATGTCCTCTGGTCCTCAATTCCCCTACTCTGGGCAAGAGATTCTGTGCATCTGCCTGATCTATTCCTCCCATGATTTTATCCACTTCTATAAGATCACCCCTCATCCTCCTGCGCTCCAAGGAATAGAGACCCAGTCTACTCGACCTCTCTCTATAGCTCACACTCTCTAGTCCTGGCAACATCCTTGTAAATCCTCTCTGAAGACATTATCCTTTCAAGCTTGACAATGTCTTTCCTATAACATGGTGACCAGAACTGAATACTATTCTGAATCCGGTCTCATCAACGTCTTATACAACTGCAACATGTCCTCCCAACATCTATACTCAATACTGATGAAGGCCAATGTGCCAAAAACCTTTTTTGACCACCTTATATACCTGTGACTTGACCTTCACGGAACCATGCACCTGCACTTCTAGATCCCTTGGCTCTACAACACTCCCCAGAGGCCTACCATTCACTGTGTAGGTCCTGCCCTTGCTAGATGTCCCAAAATGCAACACTTCATATTTCTCTGTATGAAATTCCATCAACCATACCTCAGCCCACCTGGCCAATCGATCGAGATCCGGCTGCCATCTTTCACAACCATCTTCACTAACTGCAAAACCACCCACTTTTGTATCATCAGCAATCTTATCCAAATCATCAATGTAGATGACAAACAGTAATGAGCCCAACACCAAACCCTGCTATATACCATACAAGTACCAACAACAAACTGCAGTTGCTTGGTGAATGCAAAAATCTGCTGAAAACCTGCCGATGATGATGTAGACTGAGTTTTGAATGCTGACTTTTCTATGAAAGTGATAATATATGATGGTATGATTATAAAGGATTAGGAACTGAGGTGGTGTAGGAATAGTTGAATGAATGAATACGTTTATTGGCCAAGTAGTCACATACAAGGAATTTGCCTTGGTGCTCCACCCACAAGTGACAACATGACATACAGTGAGGAATGACACGTAAAACATTAAACATTAATTAAAAAAACAAATACCAGTTGGTATCCTACTACCCTTTGCAGTATGCTCCTACCCTTTACCATGCCAGGACAAACATTGAGTGCTGCTGGATGATCATCAACTTGGTGAAAGGTGTATTTTGCCTGCCTGACACCTGTTGGTCTTTTACTTCTGCAAGATGTCTGTAAGTGAATGAATGCTGCTGTCTGGCAAGATGACAGGAGCTTTGTACCAATGGACACACTTAGATATGGCACAGCCAATGCAAAAGCTTTGTAAAGAAGGACTGCAATCTGAGGTCCTGCTGCCACGAAGCACCAAAGGACTGGATCCTGTACCCAGTGCCTCCACAAACACTCAGAGTGCATTGTTCAAAGCGGACATGTAAATGGCGTTATGCTTTATATATCAAATGTATTAACTGGATGACTGGCTTCTCAGTTTAGTTGGGTAGATGATAAAAAGGGTAGAAGGTTCCAATCATTCATGTTACTCAAGAATCAGCAGCATAAGAAATAGCAATGAGGATCTCTGGTTTAAATCAACTGCTTGAGATTTTGCAAGAAACAAGGAATCCTAGAAACAGGAGCATGAGTAGCCATAAGAGTTACACTCGGTAATGCTGCCATCAAGTAAGATGAACTGATCTAGGCCTTTCCACCTGCCCCCAACACTGCCCTCTGCCTTTCCTCTGTAATGCTTCAAAAAACTGTTTTATCTTTGACGAATTACTTTATTAACAGTGCCCTCCATAATGTTTGGGACAAAGATCTATCATTTATTTATTTGCCTCTGAGCTCCACAATTCAAGAGTTGTAACAGAAAAAATCACATCTGGTTAAAGCGCACATTGTCAGATTTTATTAAAGGCCATTTTTATACATTTTGGTTTCATCATGTAGAAATTACAGCTGTGTTTATACATAGTCCACCTATTTGGGACACAGCAATGTCATGTAAATGAAAGTAGTCATGTTTAGTGTTAAAGAAGGAACTGCAGATGCTGGAGAATCGAGGGTACACAAAAGGCTGGAGAAACTCAGCGGGTGCAGCAGCATCTAAGGAGCGAAGGAGATAGGCGACGTTTCGGGTCGAGACCCTTCTTCAGACTGGTCAGGGATCAGGGAAACGAGAGATATAGACGGTGATGTGGAGAGATAAAGAACAATGAATGAAAGATATGCAAAAAAGAATCGATGATAAAGGGAACAAGCCATTGTAAGCTGTTTGTGGTGTGAAAATGAGAAGGTAGTGCGACTAGGGTGGGGGAGGGAGATAGAGAGAGAGAGAGGGAATGCCAGGGCCCGAGGGCTGAGGGAGAGGTGGGAAGGGGAGGAGACAGCAAGGGTTAACAGAATTGAGAAAATTCAATGTTCAAGCCCAGAGAATGCAGACTCCCCAAGCGGAATATGAGGTGCTGTTCCTCCAACTTGCGGTGTTGCTCACTTTGGTGGTGCTCTGCCAGGCCTGTATTGCAGCCATCTTTAGCTTATGCTTGTGTTGGGGGCTAGTCCCCTTCAGTTTTCTCTTCAGCATATAAAATACATGCTCAATTGGGTTCAGATCGGGCAATTGACTTGGCTACTCAAGAATTGATCATTTTTTAGCTTTGAAAAACTCCTTTGTTGCTTTATCAATATGTTTGGGATCATTGCCGTGCTGTAGAATGAACCGCCGGCCAATGAGTTTTGAGCCATTGCTCTCTTTCTTCTTAATGATGTTCCAAACAGTTGATTTTGGTAAGCCTATGGTTTGACTGATGTAGAACAGTTATATTCTAGTTTGTCAGCCTCATAATGGCTTCTTTGACTTTAATTGCCACAACCACAAGTGATTTTTTTTCTATGATAAACCTCAAATTGGGGTGTACGAAGCAAATGAATAAATGATGGGTCCTTGTCCCAAACATTATGGAGGGCACTGTAAGTGACAGTGAGTCATTATCTATTCCATTGGCATTGGAGCAAATGTTAGAAGGTTAATTATGTGGAAGTGAGTTGTGTGTGAGCCAAGGGTTTTATTCATGCAGCACTAATATTAGTTCTGCACAAAAAAACAAAAGTAGTCCCATTGGAACGGATTCTGCTTGAACTAGGCACAGGCGAGGACCAGGATCCTGATGAATTGAAGAGCAAAGGTAGTCGGCAGGGCTATAAATAAAGAAAATTGGGATGAATTCAAAAGAAAAACAATATCAAAGTTATAAGGCAGAGGGGCTCATTAAATAGAAGAGTAGATTGTATGGGTGGTGAACATAGCAGAATATAAGTTACAAAGGATATAAAGAATGATTTTTTTATTTTTTTAAAAAAAGTCATAGAGTGATACCGTGTGGAAACAGGCCCTTCGGCCCAAATTGCCCACACCGGCCAACATGTCCCAGCTACACTAGTCCCACCTGCCTGCGCTTGGTCCATATCCCTCCAAACCTGTCCTATCTGTGTACTTGTCTAACTTTTTTTTATATGTTGGGATAGTCCCAGCCACAACTCCCTCATCGGGCAGCTTGTTCCATACACCCACCACCCTTTGTGTGAAAAAGTTACCCTTCAGATTCTTATTAAATCTTCAATTCCCCTACTGTTCCGACAGCTCATTCCATGCATCCACCACCCTTTGTGTGAAAACGGTACTGCTCAGATTACTATTAAATCTTTTCCCCTTCACCTTGAACCTATGTCCTCTGGTCATCGATTCCCCTACCTGATCTATTCCTCCCATGATTTTGTACACCTCTATAAGATCATCCCTCACCCTCCTGCGCTCCAAGGAATAGCGACCCAGCCTGCTCAACCTCTCTTTATAGCTCACACCCTCTAGTCCTGGCAACATCCTCGTAAATCTTCTCTGAAATCTTTCAAGCTTGACAATATCTTTCCTATAACATGGTGCCCAGAACTGAACACAATATTCTAAATGCAGTCTCACCAACGTCTTATACAACTGCATCATGACCCCCCCCAACTTCTATACTCTGACTGAAGTCCAATGTGCCAAAACCCTTTTTGACCACCTTATGTACCTGTGACTCGACCTTCAAGGAATCATGCACCTGTACTCCTAGATTGCTCTACAACACTACCCAGAGGCCTACCATTTACTGTGTAGGTCCCGCCTGTATGTTCTTATCCAAATCATTGATGTAGATGACAAATAGTAAGGGGCCCAGCACCAAACCCTGAGGCACACCACTAGTCATTGGCCTCCAGTCTGAGAAGCAAACTTCCACCATCAATCCTCTGCTTCCTTCCATGGAGCCACTTTGCTATCCACTCAGCTATCTCTCCTTGGATCCCATGCGATCTAATTTTCCAGAGCAGCCTACCTTGTTGAATGCCTTACTGAAATCCATGCACACAACATCTACAGCTCTGCCCTCATTAACATTTTTGGTCAAATTTTCAAAAAAAATCAATCAGATTTGTGAGACATGACCTCCCACGTACAAATCCATGCTGACTATCCCTAATCAGCCCTAGCCTGTCCAAATGCATGTATAACATATCCCTCGGAATACTCTCTAGTAACTTTCCAATTACAGATGCATGGAGGCACACTGTAAATGTTTTAATGAGGTGTAGTGAAAAGCATTGTTTGGCATGCTATTCAATCAAAACAGATAATATATGTTCAAGCTGTACTCTCTACTATAAGTAGAGCAAAGGGAGAGTGCAGAATATAGTTCTCAGCATTGTAATCTACCAGTGCAAAGCCCAATGCCCGCAATGAGGTCGGTTGAAGAATTGGGACTGTATCCTAACTTATGGAAGGACTGTTCAGAAGCCCAATAGCAGAAGGGAAGCAGGTGTTCCTGACGCTGGCATTTCGTGGTTTCAAGCTTCTATATCTTCTGTCCAATGAGAGCGGTGAGAAGGAGAAATGAACAGGCGGGACAAGTCTTTGATTATGTTGGCTGCTTTCCCAAGGTAGCTTGAAGTGTAGATGGAGTCAATAGTGAGGTGTGTGATCTGCGTGGTGGACTGGGTTGTGTCCATAACTCTGCAATTTTGTGCATTCTTGGGCAGAGCTGTTCCAAACCATGCTGTGATGCAATCCGACAATATGCTTTCTAAGGTGCATCTGTAGAAGTCTTTAATAATTGCAGGAGACATGCCAGACTTTCTTAGTCTCCAAAGAAAGTAGAGGTATTTGCTGTGTCTTCTTGGCTGTTGCTTCAATGTGGCTGTCTATGGCAAATCGCTGGTAATATTTGCACCAAGGAACTTGGAAGTTCTTCCACTTCGGCACCATTCATGCAGATTGGTGCATTTACTCCACCATGCATCCTGAAGTTGATAACTAGCTCCTTTGTGTTGCCGTCATCAAGGGAGAGGTTGTTGATGGGAGTAATTTATAGTCCCTGACACTGACTGTAATATGAGTCAGAATATTAGTCAGAAAATTAGAGGTGTTTGTAGCAAGGGTAATGCAATTAACACGGTGGACTTGACACTCTGCCACTCTGTTCTCTATCGCCTTCCTGTACCCCGTCCTGGCATTGTTCGTGAACCAGCCCACCACAGTAATATCATCTGCAAACATGTAGATGGAGTTAGAGTAGAATTTGGCCGCACAGTTGTGAGTGTATGGTAGTGGACTGAGAACAGATCTTGGTGGGGCACCGGTATGAGAATTAGGGTGGAGGATGTGCTGTGGTCTGTCGTCACTGATTGTGGTCTATGCGTCTGAAGGTGGATAATCCAGTGGCGGAGGAATGAATGCTGATTCCTAGGTCCAGGAGTTTGAAGATGAGTTTGGATGGGATTATGGTGCTGGTGGAGCTGTAGTTGATAAATAGGAATCTAACAAGAGTGTCGATTTGGCTAGGTGTTACAGAGATGAGTTTGAATTATTCATAATAAAATAGCTGAAATAATGGCACAAAAAGAAATGTGGGTTTGATTGATAACTGTTTTGGAGACAATTTGGGATCATCGAGAGGAAAAAAGGTGAGAATAAATTATTCCAGGATACCTGATTTTTAGAGCAGGCAATAAGAAAGGATGAAGTGGACGTGATGGTATTAAAAACATATAAAAAATAATGAGAAAAGATCTTGGTTTAAGAAGCTCAAAATATAGAATTGATCTAAACTCTGAAACAAGCAGCAAAAATAGTGATAGGAGTAATTTATAATCCCTGACTCTGACTATAATGTCAGTCAGAGTATTAATCAGAAAATTAGAGGGTGCATGCATCAAGGGTAATGCAATTAACATGCTGGACAAAGTTTTAGTTTATTGTCACGTGTACCGAGGTACAGTGAAAAGCATTTGTTGCGTGCTAACCAGTCAGCAGAAAGACAATACATGATTACAATCTATCTATTTACAGTTTATAGATACATGATAAGGGAATAATGTTTAGTGCAAGGTAAAGCCAACAAAGTCTGATCAAGGATAGTCCGAGGGTCACCAAAGTTCAGAACTGCTGAAACTAATTGTGTAGGAAAAAACTGCAGATGCTGGTTTAAATCAAAGGTGGGCACAAAATGCTGGAGTTATTTAGCAGGACAGGCAGCATCTCTGGAGAGAAGGAATGGGTTTTATTGAACTAACCTCTTCCCCCTCTGAACGTACATTTCTTTAACTAACCTCTAAAGAAGAAGGGTCTGAAGAAGGGTTTCGACCCAAAACGTCACCCATTCCTTCTCTCCAGAGATGCTGCCTGTACAGTTGAGTTACTCCAGCATTTTGTGTCCATTGCTGAAACTAAGTTTGCTTAGTCCAAACGGAAATCACATTTCAGAATATCATGTAGTTCATAAAATATATTTGAGATAATCTTCTAGATCTAGATTAGATAAGGTGTCATAGAGGGTTGTTACACAAATTTAAATGCAGTCTTCAAGCTGAAGTAACCTTTGCTCTTTTCCTTTGATCACTTTTACACATGTAACCTGCTGTGCCAAATATGAATGAGAACCAGGCAGAAGGAAAGATGCTTTTCAAAACGATATTGTCTTTGATTTCTGGCAGATAGCCAAAGTCGGTGACAACAGGAACAAAGTCCATCTTCTGTCGAAATGCTGCTTTACTTGATTTGGAGCTAGTCAGCTTTTTGTCAGAATGTTTACTTGATTATTCAAAAAATTAGGAGTAATCCACTGGAGCACATAGCTACTTTTTCATATATTTATTTTGTTTGGGAGATAGTTAATGGTGCTCATTTCTCCCTGTCCCTTTCTTTCATTTCCTGCTGACTGCTTTTGCTTTAGTCAGCGTGAATCGACTGAGCAGTTTTTTATTTCTGCTCCTATGATCCCTTAATTAGAAAGCAGTCTATTTATTGCTTCCCGGTCAAAACAGTTCAAATTAAGAAGGGAGCAGCAAATAGATAACCAACATTAAATATTCAAATTGTAGTAGTTTACTGCAACAAAGCATAATTTGATTTTCCAGAAATCTAGCAGCTCTGAAGGATTGTAAATCCACAATCATCATCATACTAATATCATTAGCTAGGAATCCTCGTGTGCTGCTATGTTTCTAGAAAATGAGATGATGCTTTGTGGGAGCAATCTACTTCTAATGTGAATATTTAATGTTGATTACCTATTCAATGAGATGCATGTAGTTATCAGCTGGAAATATGATAGTCATCGAGAGATTTTGCATAGTTCTAGGCTCTTTAGTCAACTGAATCTGCGCCAAACTTTGGGCTGCCACTTTTATACACCTAACCTAACCAATTTAATTCTCCTCACATTTTCCTCCAGATTCTGCTACTCACTTACACATTGGGGCCAATTTATAGTGGACCTACCAACCTGCATGTTTTGGGAATGTGGGAGCAAATTGGACATTAGAAAATATGGGGAGATTAAAACACGAGATTAATGTAGGATTACTGTGGTTGTTGGGTTGGCACGGACTTGCAGGCTGACAGGCCTGTTTCCATGCATCTCTCGGAAGAAACCCACCAAGGGAAGCACAGAAACAGCGAGAACATATAAACTTCATAAAGATGGCACTGGAGATCGAGATTGAGTTTGCATTGGTGCATTAAGGGGCTGTCCCACTTGGGCGACCTAATCCGCGAGTTCTGGCGAGTTTGCCCTCGACTCATACTCGCAGCATGGTCGACACGAGGTCCTAGGAGGTCTTTGTAACTCTCCTTCATGCTTGAGAGTAGTCCCCGCTTACTCGAGGCCTCCGCTAGGTCACAGCGTATTTTTCAACATGCTGAAAAATGCTCGTGAGTAAAAAAAGGTCGCCATGGAAAAAATCGATACTTTTTTTACTCGTATGTTTAGTCGAAGTAGGTCATAGTAGGTCGGCATGTTATTCATAGGTAATTGAGGGTAATCGAAGGTAGTCGTAGATAGTCTTCAACATAGTCGAGGAGATCGAAGGAGGTCGTCTTCACTCTCCACTATTCGGTGTTCAATTTTCCCGAAGTTAGCCGTAGCTAGTCGAAGCTGGTCTTCAACATAGTCGAAGGAGGTCTTCAACATAGTCGAAGGAGGTCTTCAACATGTCATTTTTTCAAACTCTCCTAAACTCGCCAATTAGGTCGCCCAAGTGGGACAGCACCTTTAGCTGCTAGGGTGATATATGCTGGAGAGCAAACTTTTAAACTTTTACTGATATGTTTTATTTTATGCTTTTGGTCAAACTAGAGTGCTCGCCAAATATACTTTACCACCTATACCTTCCATGGCACCACCTCTCCCTTGCTCATTAACACTCTAGTCCTACATACCTGCGTCACTTCTGAGTGATTTGCTTGTCTTAATTTGCACTATTAGTATATAATGGAAACTTTTCTCTGAGCTCTCCAGTTCCCTCTGCATTTAGGTCTCTTGTTGAACCCTAGTCATTTGGCCAAATGAGCTGTAGAGCATGGAAACAAGCCCTTCTGCCCAATTTGCCCATGCTGATCAAATGGGATTAAATGCTTCTTATCCATGTATGTGTCCAAATACCTTGTTATTTTTAAAGCAATCTGTGATATTTCTACACATCTGCTCCTCTAATTCATACTGACTATTGGAAGGCCTCTAATACAGTCCCACCAAAGTGATTATTCCCTTCTAATTCCTGTGTTCTACTAATAGAGCCTCACTGGACGATCCTCCGAAAATATCCTCCCTGACCACTGTAGTTATGTTCTCCCGATCAAAAAGGTAACTCCCTAACTCCTCTCTTACCTACATCTCTATCATGCCTGTAGCATCTATACTCGTTATATTGAGCTGTCAGTCCTGCCCTTCTTGTTGTAATGTCTACTATAAGATCTCAGTCCCCTTAGGAGTTATTTGTTTCTCGTTTTGTTTTTTTTGGTAGCCTCATGACAAAATGCCATTGTCTGTTGACTAGCATAGGAATGTTACTGTTTTTCTTCAGATGCGATAGAAATGAATGAAATTGTGGGCAAAAGGCAATTTTCCTTTCTGACAGTATTGTTATATGTCCATTCATTTCGAATGATTCCAGTGTGAATCTAGTGCACATCATTCCCTGCATTATGCAAATTTAAAGTAGTAGCTAGCACATTTATAGGTCCATAACTGCTAATGCTTATGAATGATGTGAAGCTTTCGTGTTCCCATTATTTGGCCATTTGCCTATATTTACATCTTTGCCCAAACTGCCATCAACTATATCAATTATACAGATAGGTATAACTGTTTGCAGTGTTTTGTCTTACATAGCCATATAATTGATCATCCACAGACATCCTTTAAGGATGTCTGAATTAGGGTATAGAGTGGGCTGCCTGGGCCCTTTGCACCATTTCAGTCATACATCAAGGTTATGGTTGATCACTGGTGCCTGCCGTTTTTGCCTGTATCATCATCGTAGCCTTTGATTCCCTTAATATTCATAAATCTGTACATCTCTCCATCTCTCTCATGAACGATCTGCATGACGAGTCTCTGCAGTTCTTTGAGTAAAGAATTTGCGGCACTCTGAGTGATGACATTTCTTCTCATTTAAGTCCTATGTTTTTGTCCTGTAATCTGTGAGCCCTGATTCTTGATCCCTTGGCAAGGAAAATATCATTTTTGCATCAGCATTCTCAGACCCTGAGAAGAATTTTGTAAATTTCAGTTCATTCTTCATTCTAGAAAACCAATCTATTTTACACTTGTATGCAAATTTTCCAGCCCTGAAACCAGTCTAATGAATCATAGCTGTGCCTCTTTATTTATGTATGGAAGAACAATGTTATACAAAGGAATCTGTGTCTGGTCTTGCCAAAGTCAAATACTATTGTAATAGGATTTACAAATGAGCTGCAGGAACATGGATGAGACAGAGGTGTGTATGCATGGTTCACTCATCCCTTCCCACCTGAAACCACCCCATCCCCAGGTACTTTCCCCAGCAACTGCCGGAGATGTAACACCTGTCATACCTCCTCCCTCCAATCCATCCAAGAACCCCAACATTTCTTTCAGGTGAGCATGTGTTCACATGCTCCTCCTCAAAGCTCATCTACTGCATTTAGTATTCCCAATGTGGCTTTCTGTATATTGCCGTTTTGCCGAACACTTGCGCTTGACCCGCCAAGGTCTACTACATCTCTTGGTTGCTAATAATTTTAACTTGCCTTCACATTCCCATACTGAGCTTTCTGTCGTGGTTCTCCTCCATTGCTTGAGTGAGGCTGGACACAAACTGGAGGAATGGTACCTCATATTCCGCTTGGGTAGCTTACAACCCAATGGTATAAACATTGATTTCTCCAATTTTAGGTAACGTAACAACCCACATTTCTTCCTCTGGCTCCACAATTCACAACTCTTTGATCCTTTTGTATTGCAACTTCTGTCTTAATCTTTGGCCTTTGTTCCAATCATCTGCCTAACAAAACCTCCCTCGTCAGTGTGCACCTATTACCTGCCATTCCTTGAACTGCATCTTCACTCTCCCAGCTTTCTTCCCCGTGACCCATCCCCTCCACAATCTACACCCTGTAGTAGTGTTCCAAAAGCTTTGTTTTTGTGAACCAGCATCTGCAGTTCCTGGTTTGCAAAATAAGGACACAACGTGCTGGAGTAACTCAGCGGGTGATGCAGCAACTCTGGAGAAGATGGATAGGTAACATTTCTGGTTGGGACACTTCAGACTGAATAGGACTTCTTTATTCATGTACTGAAATTCTCTTGCAATAAACAATAAACATTTTCCTTTTTAATTGAGTCTTCAAGTTTTAATTAACAAGAATTTAAAAAAAAACACTTTTCACTAGAATTTTCATGGGACCCCGAATAGACTCTGACAATCAAAGTTGGATGAATTCTCATTATTCCACATTGTGTTGCAACTGCTATGAACTCACTCGCTTAGCTTGTTTTCATTCCCTTGAAGCATCTTTACATCCTCCCCTCACCCCTTCTTAAAACCCACCTAATGTTGTATCATCAGCAAACTCAGTTGTATCTCAAGTTGTAACTCATGTTGTATCATCAGTTAATTTCTACGATTATGTTATCCATCATTTGGTACCAAAGATCATATAAGAAACTTTGGTCAAATCTTTGACCAATTCTACTTCTTGCATGTTGGAATTGTGCTCATGCAGTGTTTGATTTAATAACTGCTACTTAAAGGAGATTAATTATTGGACAGCACAGTTGACCTAACAGATAGCTTCAAAGGGTCACTTGGAACGTGAGATGAAAATCCTGGAAACACAAGTTCTATCATCATCTTTCAAGAGACATGATATGATCAGACAAATGAAACTCCATGTTTAAGAGTGAACTGCAGATGCTGGAAAATCGAAGGTAGACACTCAGCGGGTGAGGCAGCATCTATGGAGCGAAGGAAATAGGCGCCGTTTCGGGTCGAAATCCCTTCTTCAGACTCATGTTGAAACTACATGAATGAAACTACATGTTCTATTCATGCTTGTTCTGCATGATATCCATCAAATCATATCATACATAAGCACAATAGATCCTCTTCTGGAACGGCACACAGGGCTGTCATCTTGCAACTTAAAAATCTCTGCAAAGTCTGAGTCCTAAGCAAGAGTGTGACTGATTTGTTCAGGATCGCTTTCATTATGATCATGTGTGAACATAGCAGTGGCCTGTTAGAAAATGTAAAGTTCATGAGCTTATGGATATAAGTGAACACCAATTGGTGCACGTACCAATCTGTGACTATGGTAGGTTTGCCATTGCTTTCTGAATTTGGCCTGCACTGTATCTGGGATCAACAATGTTACTACTGTACTAAGATGTTTTCTCATAATATAGTGCATTGAATACAGTGCTGCAGTATAATAAGATTATAAGTCACAGGAATCGGATGGTAAATATGTTTGCTGTGCTTTACTCCAGAATTTGCAAGCTAAATGTAAGACATTTAAATTCGATTAGCACTTACCTGATTGTATTAACCACTGAAAGCTTTTGAGTCGTGCATCGTAGAGCAGAGTATTTTAATTAAGGATTCAGTTCAACGCTTCCGGATAACATGGTGATCAATTCCATTCATTCACAATGGTAATATGGTAAGGATGATGGGGTGGAAAATTGGATAAGTAAGTATGCAGATGATACTAAGATAGGTGGTGTTGTGGATAATGAAGTAGATTTTCAAAGTCTACAGAGAGATTTGGGCCATTTGGAAAAGTGGGCTGAAAGATGGCAGATGGAGTTTAATGCTGATTAAGTGTGAAGTGCTACATCTTGGCAGGACAAATCAAAATAGGACGTACATGGTAAATGGTAGGGAATTGAGGAATGCTGTGGAACAGAGGGATCTAGGAATAACTGTGCATAGTTCCCTGAAGGTGGAATCGCATATAGATAGGGTGGTAAAGAAAGCCTTTGGTGTGCTAGCCTTTATAAATCAGAGCATTGAATATAGGAGTAGGGAAGTAATGTTAAAATTGTACAAGGCATTGGTAAGACCAATTCTGGAGTATGGTGTACAATTTTGGTCGCCTAGTTATAGGAAGGATGTCAACAAAATAGCGAGAGTACAGAGGAGATTTACTAGAATGTTGCCAGGGTTCCAGCAACTATGTTACAGAGAAAGGTTGAACAAGTTAGGTCTTTATTCTTTGGAGCGCAGAAGGTTAAGGGGGGACTTGATTGAGGTCTTTAAAATGATGAAAGGGATAGACAGAGTTGACGTGGATACGTTTTTCCCATTGAGGGTAGGGAAGATTCAAACATGAGGGCATGACATGAGAATTAAGGGACAGAGGTTTCGGGGTAACGTGAGGGGGAACTTCTTTACTCAGAGGGTGGTGGCTGTGTGGAATCAGCTTCCAGCAGAAGTGGTGGAGGCAGGATCGATTTTAACATTTAAGAGTAAAGTGGATAGGTATATGGACGTGAAGGGAATGGAGGGGTATGGTCTGAGTGCAGGTAGATGGGACTAGGGGAAAACAAATGGTCGGCACGGACTGGAAGGGCCGAGAGGGCCTGTTTCCGTGCTGTAATTGTTATATGGTTATATGGTTATAATAAGGCTGACGTATCATGTGTTTCTCAGTAGGGAATACAAATACTGGAATGTGTACAATAATACAGATGCATGTAGCAATATAGACAAATATTGTATGCTGGCCCATTTTTAAATTTTTTCACCTTTGCTTTGTCATTGATCTGGAATATTAACCTTGGTTTCACGAATAGAAGCATAAATTTATTGAAGGCATACATTCTAATTAGGTATCAGTAACTTTTATTATGGAGATAATTCATGCAGTGTATAATTTATGTTTTGTATGTTGTCTGTGTCTTTGTGCCTATGCTGGTGCTGCTGCAATTTTCATTGCACCTGTACCCCATGGCATTTGTGCATATGATAATTAACTGGACTTGGAGAGTTTGAGAAATCTCACCATCAGTTTGCTCTTTCTGCGGGGGTGGGTGGTGTGTCGGTTTGCCAACTTTCTCACTCCCAAATAAGGGACAAAAGGCCAAAATAAGGGACAAATTCCGACGTCAATTCGTTGATCGACTCGGCCGTGGCTGGGTGAATGATGAGTTGGCCCGGGTGCTGGACTGCACACAAAGCCCAGCCGGCGGGCCAGTTGAAGAGTTTTTGCCCGTGCGATGTTAAGCGCAAAGTCCGGCACCCCTTCCAACTTGACCCGAGTAGTAGCAGTTAAATAAGGGGCAAGGGCAGTCCCATATGGGACAAACCAATTTTGCCCAATATACGTGATGTCCTGGCTAATACGGGACAGTTGGCAACCCTAATGGTGTGGGAGGAATCTGATTTTAGAAAATATATTTTATTTGTACCAACTTGACTACAGAGAGGGTTTTGTAAAAGGTGTCAGTGTCCTAGGGTTGGGAAAGGTTCTTGTTTGTAGAGCCGGCTATAATTTCTGCTGTCTCTATGGAAATTGGGTGAGAGCTAGATCAATATCAACTTTGCTGACCTCGATGGTAAAGCTTATTTATTTTGTGTTTGCATGTGTTCTCTGCTGAACAATAGTATTCATGGTGACCAAATATAGCTCAGAGAGTCTGCTATTGAGTTTGGTCGACTGGCATTTTAGTTGAGTGTGCATTAAGAAAAGTAAGCAAGTGAAGGCTGTTCCTCTTCCTCCTTTCAATAGATCATGACTGATCTTTTACCTCAGTGCCACATTCCTGCCACAAACCCTTGTCTGTTATTTCATGCTAGATTTAACCATAAATTGTGTCATAATGCAAGATACGTAATGCAATAATGCAGATAGTTAAGATGGTTGTGAAAGATTGCAGCAGTATCTTGATCGATTGGCCAGGTGGGCTGAGGAATGGTTGATGGGATTTAATACAGAGAACTGTGAGGTGTTGCATTTTGGGAAGTCTAGCAAGGGCAGGACCTGCACAGTGAATGGTAGACCTCTGGATAGTGTTGTGGGATCTAGGAGTGCAGGTGCATGGTTCTGTGAAGGTTGAGTCGCAGGTAGATAAGGTGGTCAAAAAGGAGTCTGAGGGGTAACTTTTTCACAATAAGGGTGGTGAGTCTATGGAACAAGCTGCCAGAGGAGGTAGTTGAGGCTGGGTCTATCCCAACATTTGTTAAACAGTTAGACAGGTACATGGATAGGACAGGTTTGGAGGGATATGAACCAAGTGCAGGCAGGTGAGACAAGTGTAGCTGGAACATGTTGGCCGGTGTGGGCAAGTTGGGCTGTATCACTCAAATGCTTTTCGAGATCCCAACACCACCTCCTCCTTAACCTGAAACTGCCTTTACATATTAGTATTCTTCACATTGATCTCACTAGGAACTATTGTTCATTAAAGATTATAGCAAGTTCTTGTTTATTTGTTTCCCATTGCTGATGTTCCATAGCCACATTTTCCTTTCCTTTAAATGAGCTTTGACATTTGTTATTTCTAAGCTTGTAAGCGTGAACCACAAGATTCAAGAACGGCTCCTTTTTTGCTGTTTTCAGACTTCTGCATTTTCTCTGTGGCTGTAACTCTATATTCTGCAGTCAGTTTGCTTTCTCATTTGCACTGCCTGTTGTATTTGTGAATGGATTGATTGTATACTATGATTTGCCTAGATAGCATGCAAAACAAAGTCTGTCACTGTGTCTCCGTAAAACATAACAATAATAAACCAATACTAGTGCTGAGTTACAATGGCTGAACTCATTTCATTATGAAATAAGTGCATGAACAATTTGTTCACAAGAAATTGATTTAATCTTAACTGGGGAACTGATTTGTGTTATGCAAGTGGGTTCCAACACATAAATTATTTGAATTACACTAATTTGCGTTGAACATATTAATAGACAATAGACAATAGGTGCAGGAGTAGGCCATTTGGCCCTTCGAGCCAGCACCGCCATTCAATGTGATCATGGCTGATCATCCCAAATCAGTACCCCGTTCCTGCCTTTTCTCCCCATATCCCCCCGACTCTGCAATCTTTAAGAGCCCTATTTAGCTCTCTCTTGAAAGCATCCAGAGAACCTGCCCCCACCGACCCCTGAGGCAGAGAATTCCACAGACACACCACTCTCTGTGAGAAAAGGTGTTTCCTCGTCTCCGTTCTAAATGGCCTACTCCTTATTCTCAAACTGTGGCCCCTGGTTCTGGACTCCCCAACATCGGGAACATGTTTCCTGCCTCTAGTGTGTCCAAGCCCTTAACAATCTTATATGTTTCAATGAGAATCCCTCTCATCCTTCTAAAACACCAGAGTGTACAAGCCCAGCTGCTCCATTCTCTCAGCAGATGACAGTCCCGGGACCCCCAGATCCCGTTGCACTTCCCCCCTTTCCCAACTTGACGCCATTTAGATAGTAATCTACCTTCCTGTTTTGCTACCAAAGTGGATAACCTCACATTTATCCGCATTAAATTATTAATGTGATTATGATAAGAATATACTTAACTATTTTCCTGTAATTATTTCTTTGCTTCTGTTAAGTTTTAGTTTTAAGTTTAAGTTTTTATAAATGTAAATGATTGATTGGATCTTGCATCCTTTGTAAAATTAAATCTCCAAAACATGCACCCACAAATAAACGCATTGTTCATTTTCTACAAATGTATTTGAAGCAGGAATAGGCCACTTTGATAGATGTGCTTTCGTTTTTATTTCTCCTTTAAAATATTTTTGTAATTTCTATCTGCTGCTTGTTAATCTTACATTTGTCCTCTCAGATTCCAGCCTATTTATAATTTTCTCATATTCATAGCTTTCTCTCTAGCTTTGTTTCATTCTTTCTTCTTCTTTCGTGTGGCGTGCACAGCCTAAAGTTGTTGGACAACTTGTTCTATTTGATTTTCCGTTTGCGAACGTCGAGTTGATTGCATTAGTCGAAACAGGACGGACCACGTGAAGGTTGCAATCTTCCCCCCCGTTTCATTCTTTGACTTGCCATATCTTCCCAACTTTGATCCTTTGTCCCCATTAATTAGTTGAAATTCCTCAATGGTTCTCTAATTATGTGGGTCTTTAGAACACTGAACCAGGCTCAGTTCACGTGCAGACTATCCCATCATCACAGTTCCCAATTTCCTCAGCATTGATGGCGGTTCCCCATGAAGCAGGAATGTAACTCCCCCAACTAGTCTTTGAGTCACACGTTCATTTCTCTAATCTTGATTGTGCCATGCCAATTTCATGTCGCTCAGTTGATAATCCATAGAAACATAGAAAATAGGTGCAGGAGGAGGCCATTCGGCCCTTCGAGCCAGCACCGCCATTCATTGCTGGATTGGCAGAGAGAGGCCACAGGCAATCTGGATGAACAGCAATTTGCATTCCGCTTGGTTAGTTTACATCCCAATGGCATGAACATTGTAACCAACCAACAACCCCCCGCCCCTCCCCCCCCCCACCCCATTCACTGTGCACAACCTGAATGTGCACTCATTAGTCTAATTCTCCCCCCCCCCCCCCACCTTTTCCCATTCTACCATTCCCTTCCTCTGCCTACACATTTCCCATCTCACCTCTCCTTATCTCACAGCCGTTGTCAATCCATTCAAAATACCCCTCACCTGCCAGCCTATATTGGCCTGGTTTGCTTGCCTGACCCGTTACCCCAGCACCTGTAAATCCTCATTTTAGTTTAGTTTAGAGATACAGCACGGAAACGGGCCCTTCAGCCCACCAAGTCCGTGCCGACCCGCGATACCCACATATTAATGCAAGCCTACACACACTAGGGACAATTCACACTTATACCAAGTATACAAACCCAAGCCAATTAACCTACAAGCTTGTACGTCTTTGGAGTGTGGGAGGAAACCGAGAAAACCCACGTGGTCACGGGGAGAAGGTACAAACTCCGTATAGGCAGCATCCGTAGCCAGGATCGAACCCGGGTCTCTGGCGCTGCAAGCGCTGTAAGGCAGCAACTCTACTGCTGCGCCGCTATGCTGCCTTTATGTTGACTTTAAACGTTTTTCCACTTGGTTTCCTGATAGTGGGTTAGCAATATAAATTTAAAATGTTTGTAATTTTGGAGGTTCTAGGAAAGAATATGTTTAAGGGTCGGTAACCATGCATTGGGATTTGGGATGCAACATAGTGTATTGAGAATTTGTAGATGCTTTGGCAAAAGTGATTATAGGGAGGTTTCACGGCAGTCGGGTCACGACCCATGACCCGTTCAGTTGCTAAGCTACGCCAAATGGAGTACACGCGATGAACTGCAGGTAAGCACTTACCATTGTTTCCAGCGTACGGGCCCGTTAAAACCCGCCGAAATTGTCAATTTTTGCACTGTAAATAATTATAGAAATCGGGATAAGTGTGAGAGACATTTATCCTATTTCAGAATTCCAAAAGTGAGGAGAAATGACGGTAGATAGAAGCGAGAGCTGAAGGGACATCACAGCCAAAGTGCTTGGCGAACATTGGCCGTTTGCTCACTGCATTTCATCAACTAACGCATTATTTGTGTTTTTTCTTGATCCCATTGGCATCTAAAAAGTTTCAGAAGTGATAAATCTGGCTGTAAAATTTTAAAATCGCCCATGGTTCTCAAGTGGGTTTTTACATAAAAAAAGAAAACTCCTCTGAAGCAAAATTTACAGCCAGATTTATCACTTCTGAGACTTTAGATACCAAAGGAATCAAGAAAAACCACAAATAATGCCTTACTGTTGATGAAATGCAGTGAGCAAACGCGATAATTCCCAATATTTTCAATTCCGATATCTGCACGGCCAATGTTCGCCAAGCACTTTAGCTGTTGTTGTCCCTTCAGCTCTCGCTTCTCTTTACCTTCATTTTGCTTCACTTTTGGAATTCTGAAGTTGGGTACTTGTCTCTCACGCTTACCCCGACTTCCACAATTTTTTACAGCTCAAAAATTCAACATTTTGCCGGTTTTTAACAGGTAGGAAAGTACGCGTTTCTTGCATTAATGACATATACCAGAAGTTACGGATGTCCTCCAGATGGATTGAACGGTTCCGTGCGTCAAGCCCTATGACCCAGTGACCTTACGTGCAACCCCCCTATTGAGTTTAGAAGGATATGCAGAAACAAATGTTTGAAGCCCTCAAAATTGCTAATTTAAGTTACTTAGAACCTTGGCCAAAGAAGATTTACCAAATCTTCCCATAAAAAGGAAAGATGTTTACATTAGAAAGAAAAATCTGTTGCAGTCTGTATGTCAAACCCAGCCTCCGAGCTGACTGTGACATTTTTTAAGTCTTCAGTTGTAACAATCAGGTGTTCCTACTTACAATAGACAGGTCATGACCTTGAAGCGACCAGTCTGGTCACATACCATGCTATCTCCTGCACCCTATGTGTCATGTTTCACAAATGATGTAATCCCTACAAACCATTTTAGAGACACAAACAGCAAATGCTGGAATCTTGAGCTAAAATCCAAGAGCTGGAAAAACTCAGCAGGGCAGTTAACAACTGTGGAGGGAAATGGACAAATGATGTTTGGGGTCAGAAACTTTCTTCAAACCGATGGAGTATAGGGAAGAAAGCTGGTAAAGATTGGTGAGTGGTTGGGGTGGGGCAAGAACTGGCAAATGATGGATGGATTCAGGTGAGGAGATGTGGGTGGCGATGGTGATGAAGGTTAGAGGTGAAATCGAGACAAAAGGGAGCAGATGTGGAAGGAGATGAGGAGGGAAGTGAAGGAGTGAAATGGAAAAGGAGGGAGAGATAGTGGGTGAAAAGGCACAGGGTGACGGGTGGGGTAAAGAGGTGGGGAAAAATAAAAATGGGGTTGGAATAGTGAAGGTGGATAATTCCTGTCCAATTTCCCAATTGTTAAAGATTGGGAAATTGGACAGGAATGAATGATCATAAGATCATAAGAGATAGGAGAAGAATTAGGCCACTCGGCTCATCAAGTCTACTTCACCATTCAATCATGGCTCATCTATCTCTCCCTCCTAACCCCATTCTCCTGCCTTCTCCACATAACCTCTGACATCTGTACAAAGCAAGAATCTATCTATCTCTTCCTTAAATATATCCACTGACTGCCCCCACGGCCTTCCGTGGCAAAGAATTCCACAGATTCACCACCCTCTGATTAAAGGAATTCCTCCATCTCCTTTCCAAAAGAACATCCTTTAATTCAGAGGGTATGACCTCAAGGCCGAGACTGTCCATTATTTGTTATGAAGGAAGTGTGTTGGGTATCTGTAATACCGTATATAAAAAAATTCTCATTGAGCAATACTGAATTCCACATTGTGTTTTCATCTATTGATGCTATCTGCATTTCTATGGTGCCTTTGAATAAATAGCAGGACATCTTAAAATGCTTCAGATAACATACTCTCTGTGAAAGATAACTTTTTTATGATTTACAAGATAGTTGCACTTGAGGTACTTGAATTGAAAAGAATTCAGGGTACAGACACTCCCCGACTTACGTAAGGGTTACATTCCATAAACCCTTACGTGTTAGATCTTACGCAAATCAGAATTGCCTAAAAATAAGATAGAAACAAAGAACTGCAGATGCTGGTTAAAACACGAAACAACAAAGCCCTGTAGTAACTCAACGGGTCAGGCAGCATTTCTGGAGAACATGGATAGGTGATGATTCTGGTCGAACCTTTCTTAAGGTGGATTCAGTCCACTGAATTACTCTTGCACTTTGTGTTGTTTCACCTTAAAATTGGTCTGCACCAGTGAGTGCTTCTCTACCAGCTGTCATTCTGTCCAGTTGGCACATCTGTTGTTGCGGCTCACGTTGTAGGCCCTGGCCAGCGGTATCTTTCGTCTGGCTACCCCCCACCAACCGGACATTCTTGGTCACCATGCGGCTCCAACCCCTCTCATCAGCTGCCACTTCTACCTGTCAGCTATCCACTGTCGCTTCATCCTCCTCCTCCTCCCCTGGAGTCACCAGCATCTTCCCCAAGCTGGAAGGAAGAGCAGGCGGTGATGAAGGGGGAGTAGACAACAAAGTGATGGCTGACAGGACGAAGAGGCAGTTGGTGAGAGGGGAGGGAACCCCCATGGTGACCGAGCGCATCCTATTTGTGGTGGTTGTGGTCTGAAGAAAGTGCTGTCATCTAGAAGCTACAACATCAGCCATGTAAACCGGATGGTGTGGCAGCTGGTGAAGAAGGGCTCGCTGGATGGGCGGATATTGCTTTTAAAACATGGGGGGGGGGATCAATGAGGCCTGACATCTAGGATAGGGGTTGGCAACCTATGGCTCACGGGCTGGATCCGGCCCTTAACCCGAAATCATCCGGCCCGCAGGCGTATTATTTTAAAAAAATTGTTTTTTTGCGGCCTGGGACCTGGGGGCTACAGCCAGATCTGGGGCAAGCGAGCCGACTTGGGCGTTACAGCCAGACCTGCCAGCTGACCTGCGCGCTACAGACAAACCTGCCAGCCGACCTGGGCGCTACAGCCAGTCCCGGGGCAGGCGAGCCGACCTGGGAACTGTGGGTGCTTTGACCCACCGTGTCTGTGCCGACTAGCAATCACCCCGTACACTAGCACCATCCGACACACTAGGGACAGTTTACAATTTACCGAAGCACTTAACCAACAAACCTGCACGTCTTTGGAGCGTGGGGCAAGCGAGACGACCTGGGACCTACAGCCAGTCCCGGGCGCTATAACCAGACCTGGGGAAAGCTGGAACGTCCAGGTCACAAAACATGGGGTGGATTGTCTCCCACCTCTCTAAACATGGGAGGGACAGGTCCCGTCCCCCCCCCCCCCCCCCTCCCCTCCTAGCCCCCCGCCATGATTTCCGGGTGCACGTTGTGGAAGATTTCGGCAACTCAGCTGAGAGTTGCTCTCCACTGCCACCTTCATTCTTGCTTGTCTTCCCACTGCCGCCGGAAGACCAGCGAGCCCGGGCGACGCTTTTATATCGATGAAGCGGACGGGAAGCTCTCGCCATCGTCCTGTTGCATTAAGAGTTCATTCAGGAAACGAGACATAGAAACATAGAAAATAGGTGGAGTAGGCCATTCAGCCCCTCGAGCCTGCACCGCCATTCAAAATGATCATGGCTGATCATATTGAGACCATCTATTATGAATTGTTTACATAAATTTGAATTTACATAACTCGCCTATTACGTAAGCTAGGGAGTAACTGCATAAGGGCGAAACGCAGCCAAATAGGACTAGCTTAAGGAGGCAACTTAGTCAGTTGGGCAGAAGGCCATTTCTGTGTTGTGCAACTGCAAGACTTCAGAGAAAAAATGAAACTGTCCCATTTAGAATGGATGTAAATAAGGGGATTCCTTGGAGACAGTGGAGTAATGGGGGGTGGTGGTGGTGGGAAATAGAATATTAAAAGATACTCAGTTACATTAACCAACTACTATGAGAAAAAATGGGTGTTCGAAACTGAAAGTGCCCCATACACTAACGATAAATGGTTGGGCTCAGCCAGTGGGGACAAAACACTGGAGATGCTTGGCAGGGCAATCAAGAGAAACTGTTAACATTTCAAGTCTGAGATCCTACATCAGAAATGTTTCCAGCATTTTATTTGTTTATTTTGGATATTCTGCACTGTGCAGTTTTTTAAAATTTTATTTTCATTCACTTTGAGCACAAAACGCCTGGCAATTCTGTAACCATATAACCATATAACCATATAACAATTACAGCACGGAAACAGGCCCTCTCGGCCCTTCCAGTCCGTGCCGACCATTTGTTTTCCCCTAGTCCCATCTACCTGCACTCAGACCATACCCCTCCATTCCCTTCACGTCCATATACCTATCCACTTTACTCTTAAATGTTAAAATCGATCCTGCCTCCACCACTTCTGCTGGAAGCTGATTCCACACAGCCACCACCCTCTGAGTAAAGAAGTTCCCCCTCACGTTACCCCGAAACCTCTGTCCCTTAATTCTCATGTAACATTTTTAATCTGCTATAATCTTCGGTCCAATGAGCCCGTACCGACTAATGAACCCACTAGTAGTAATTTACAGTAGCCAATTAATTGGCAAACCTGCACATATTCGGTGTGCGGGAGGAAACTGGACAACCCGGAGAAAACCCACATGGTCACATGGAGTTCGTACAAACTCTGTACAGAAGGCACAGAAGATCATGATCAAACCCAGGTCATTACCGCTGCACCACTCTGCCACCCAATGCATGGAGAAAGTATGGAATGGAAAGATAATTTGTGCAAAGCATTCTTGATGTTGCTGCTATAAGATTTGGAATGTGATATGTTGCAAATAAATGGCATGGATCACGTACAGGAAAGCTGATACAAGAAAGCTTTTCACTGCACCTTAGTATACATGACAATAAACAAAACAACGTTTGGAAGCAGACCATGACCACCTGACTTCAAAGGATATACCTTGATGTTGTGTCCATTACAGGCATTGTGGAACAGTGGCACAGCAGTAGACTTGCTACCTTGCAGTGTGAGAGACCCGAGTTCGATCCTGACTATGGGAGGAGTTTGTATGTTCTCCCTGTGTGGATTTTCTCCAGGTGCTCCGGTTTCTTCCACATTCCAAAGCCGTACAGGTTTCTGGGTTAATTGGCTTGGTAAAATTGTCCCTAATGTTGGTGTGCAGGGATTGCTAGTTGGCGTGGACTCGGTGGGCCGAAGGGCCTATTTACACGCTGTATCGCTGAACTTAACTAAACTAAACATTGATTGAGTCAGATACTTGAAACGATGGACCAGATTTCTGCTCATTGTTCATGTGAGATCTTGTATATTTTTTCGATTTGTCCAAGAATGCTCCAGGCCCCACCAAACCCCACAAATCCTTCAAAAAATGTTGCTGTTATAACTTAGACAATAGCCAATAGGTGCAGGAGTAGGCCATTTGGCCCTTCGAGCCAGCACCGCCATTCAATGTGATCGTCCCCAATCAGTACCCCGTTCCTGCCTTCTCCCCATATCCCCTGACTCTGCTATTTTTAAGAGTCCTATCGAGCTCTCTCTTGAAAGCATCCAGAGAACCTGCCTCCACCACCCTCTGAGGCAGAGAATTCCACAGACTCACCACTCTCTGTGAGAAAAAGTGTTTCCTCGTCTCCGTTCTAAATGGCTTACTCCTCATTCTTAAACTGTGGCCCCTGGTTCTGGACTCCCCAACATTGGGAACATGTTTCCTGCCTCTAGTGTGTCCAAGCCCTTAATAATATTATATGATTCAATGAGATATCCTCTCATCCTTCTAAACTCCAGAGTATACAAGCCCAACCGCTCCATTTTCTCAGCATATGACAGTCCCGCCATCCCTTGTAAACCTATGCTGCATTCCTTCAATAGCAACAATTTCCTCCTTCAAATAGGGGACCAAAACTGCACACAATACTCCAGGTGTGGTCTCACTAGGGCTCTGTACAACTGCAGAAGGACCACTTTGCTCCTATATTCGATTCCTCTTGTTATAAAGGCCAACATGCCATTTGCTTTCTTCACTGCCTGCTGTACCTGCATGCTTACTTTCATAGACTGATGTACAAGGACCCCCAGATCCCGTTGTACTTCTCCTTGTCCCAACTTGACGTCATTTAGATAGTAATTTGCCTTCCTGTTTTTGCTACCAAAGTGGATAACCTCACATTTATCCGCATTAAACTTCATCTGCCATGCATCTGCCCACTCCCTCAACGTGTCAAAGTCACCCTGCATTCTCATAGCATCCTCCTCACAGTTCACACTGCCACCCAGCTTTGTCACATTGCAAATTTGCTAATGTTACTTTGCATCCCTTCATCCAAATCATTGATATATATTGTAAATAGCTGCGGTCCCAGCACCGAGCTTTGCGGTACCCCACTAGTCACTGCCTGCCATTCTGAAAGGGACCTGTTAATCCCTACTCTTTGTTTCCTGTCTGGCAACCACTTCTCTATCCATGTCAGCACTCTACCCCCAATACCATGTGCCCTAATTTTGCCCACTGATCTCCTATGTGGGGCCTTAACAAATGCTTTTGACTTTCAGACTTTAAAATATATGCTAGTTTAGTTGTACCATAGATCATACAACCATAGATCATACAAGCGTGTTAAGAATAAATATGAGGAAGAATAAATGTGAGGAAGAACATTGTCACCCAGATAAATATTTGGAAATAAATAATGACAATGTAGGAAAATCAGTGAAGTCGATGACTTAAAAAATCAGCAATCGAAGCAGGATTGGGTCTGAAGAAGGGTCTTGACCCGAAATGTCACCCAGTCCTTTTCTCCAGAGATGCTGCCTGTCCCTCTGAGTTACTCCAGCATTTTGTGTCGATCTCGTGCTACCTCTGTGTTTTTGCATGGGTTTGTCACCCTGGGTCACTTTAGGTTTGCTGTGTTTGTCACCCAGCCACCCTGTGGTTGTTTGGGTTTTCCTTGGGTGCTTGGGTTATCTCCCATGCCCCAAGGATGTGCTGGTTGGTAGATTATTTGACCACTGTAAATTGCCCCAGTGTGTTGGTAAGTTGCTGAATCTGGGAAGAGTTGATGGGAATGCGGGAAGAATAAAATGAAGTTTATCTAGTATTAGTGTAAATGGATAGTGTATTAATGTAAGAAAGACACAAAAATCTGGAGTAATTCAGAGGGTCAGGCAGCATCTCTGGAGAGAAGGAATGGGTGGCGTTTCATCTTGAGACCCTTCTTAATGTAAATGGATACTTGGTGGTCAGCACGTAGTTGGTCAGCTGGAGGACCTGTTTCCTGTGCTGCATGACTCTGTGAACAATAGAATCTTCTTCTTCTTCTTTCGTGTGGCGTGCACAGCCTAAAGTTGTTGGACAACTTGTTCTATTTGATCTTCCGTTTGTGCACGTCGAGTTGATTGCATTAGTCGAAACAGGGCAGACCACATGAAGGTTGCAATCTTCCACCCCAACAATAGAATGATCTTGAAGATCTAAAGTAATGGGATTAAATGAATGTTAATAAATCTGAGTAGGCTTTAAAGGAGTAATTAGGAGTTTTACGACATTTCGAGTAGGAATTTAAAGTCTTAATCTTACTAAATAAAGAGAAGTGCACAGGAATAAAGCGCCATTGCATTTACAGCTTTTCTTTGTGTTTGCTCAGTGTAGGAGAATTAGTGAAGTCGGTGACTGAAAAAAACATTAGCAATAGAAATAGGATTAGGTTATTCAACGCCGCACGCCTGCTGCAGCTTTCAATAGGATCATGGCTAATCTTTTACATCTTTGCCAATATCCTGCTCTACCACATTCTCGTAAAACTGAAAAAAAATTGCTTGAATTTACCACGTGACTGCAGCTCTGGATGGATAATTCCAAGATATCACTACCCTTTGCATGAATAAATTATTATATCTTTCTTCTGAATGGCTACCTCTTTGAGATAGTGACCTTGCTTGAATGAATGAATGATACTTTATCTTGCTTCACGAAACCCAAACCAGTGAGGGCTTTACCTAAACGCATCCACTGATGAAGCACCATGAACATTTTGTGTTTCCAATTAAATAACCTCTCATTCTAAACTCCAGAGACAATAGGACGTGCCTGCTTCATTTTCCCTCATATTTCAACGCACACCTCATCCCTAATCTTTGGAATTTATCTGATCAAATGTTATAGCAGCCTATCCCTTTAGTTCTGGAGACTAGACCTGTACACACTATTCCAGATGCGATCTTACCAGGGCACTCTATGATCACGGTGAGGCATCTTTGCTCTTTTCCTCAAATTTCCTCTTGCATGTTATAGGCCTTCCTAAACGCATCCTGAACCTGTATATTTGTGGCTCGTCTTTAGATACACCACAAAGATCCATTTCAAAACCTTTATACAGACAAAGGTCATTCTGAACATCAAATAAAAATAAGAAAGGAAAGTATAGATGCTGAAAATCTGAAATAAAAACTGAAAATGTTGAAAGCATCTAGTAGGTCAGGCAGCATCTAAGGCAAAGAGAAACAGAACTAACTTTTCAGGTTCAAGACCCTTCATCAGAACAGTTCCGACCAAGTATTTTAGACTTGAAATAATAACTTTACTGCGTTTTCCATAGACGCTGCCTTCCATTTGTTTGGGAGTTAGGGAGTTAAAAAACAAACTGCTGGAGGAACTCAGTGGGTCAGGCAGCGTCTGTGAAGGGAAATGCACAGGCGTCGTTTCAAGTTGGGACCTCTGTCCATTTCCCTTCTTTAATGCTGTCTCACCCACTGGGTTCCTCCAGCAGTTGTTTTTATCACTGCCACGTTTTGCAGTCACAGAGCAGTACAGCACAGAAACAGATCCTTCGGCCCACCTTGTCCATGTCAACCTAGTTTGCATTCTAGATGACACAAAGCTGGGTGGCAGTGTGTACTGTGAGGAGGATGCTATGAGGATGCAGGGTGACTGATAGGGTGGTCATGAAGGTGTTGGGAGCATTGGCCTTCATCATTCAGAGTATTGAGTTGGGAAGTCATGTTACAGTTGTACAAGACATTGGTGAGGCCGCATTTGGAGTATTATGTTCTGCATTGGTCACCCTGACCAAAGGTAGGAAGGAAATAGGCGACGTTTCGGTTTGAGACCCTTCGACCCGAAACTACGCCTATTTCCTTCGCTCCATAGATGCTGCCTCCCCCGCTGAGTTTCTCCAACATTTTTGTGTACCTTCGATTTTCCAGCATCTGCAGTTCCATCTTAAACAAAGGTAGGAAGGATGTTGCTGAGCTTGAAAGAGAGTACATAAGATTTACAAGGATGCTGCCAGGACTTGAGGAGGCTGTCGGAAAAGGTTGGGCAGCCTAGGATCTTATTCCTTGAAGTGCAGGAGACTGAGGGGTGATCTTGTAGCGATGTATGAAATCATGGGGGGAAAAGATGGGGAAACTGCACAGAGTCTTTTACCCAGAGAATCAAGAACCAATGGACTTAAGTTTAAGGAAAGAGGGGAAAGATTTAAATTGAATCTGAAGGATTTTTCACACACAGGGTGGTCGCTATATGGAACAGTGCCAGAGGAGGCAGTTGAGGCAGGTACTATAATAACTTTAAAAATATATTTGGACAGAAACACATGGGAAAGGTTTAGAGAAATATGAGCCCACTTATATGGGGAGATGGGACTAGCATGATGCTTGTTTTAGTCAGCATAGACAATAGGTGCAGGAGTAGGCCATTCGGCCCTTCGAGTCAGCACCGCCATTCAATGTGATCATAGTTGATCATCTACAATTAGTACCCCGTTCCTGCCTTCTCCCCATATCCCCTGACTCCGCTATCTTTAAGAGCCCTATCTAGCTCTCTCTTGAAAGTATCCAGAGAACCGGCTTCCACTGCCCTCTGAGGCTGAGAATTCCATTGAAAATTGTTTCCTCGTCTCCGTTCTAAATGGCTTACCCCTTATTCTTAAACTCTGTTCTAAACGGCTTACCCCTTATTCTTAAACTGTGGCCCCTGGTTCTGGACTCTTGAACATTTTTCCTGCCTCTAGCGTGTCCGAACATCGGGAACATATTTCCTGCCTCTAGCGTGTCCGAACCCTTAATAATCTTATATATTTCAATTTTTATCATTCCAATAACTACAACTAAAATATAATTTGAAAAGTAATCAATATTTCAAATACCTTCAAATTCAAGATTATTTGAAAAAGTATATACAAGGATATCAAACTTTAACCCCAGATCTATTGGAGGAAGGAATGAATAGAAAGGCAGAATCAAGCAATTTAATATCTTACTTATATAATATAATTCTAAATATAGAAACACCAACGACAGAGGCAATTAGAAGAGACTGGGAACAAGAGTTATTGATAAAAATTCCGAACGATAGGTGGGATAAAAATGTATTATATGTAAACAAATCTTCAATGAATGTAAGACATAGCCTAATTCAATTTAAAATTTTACATAGATTATATTATTCGAAAACAAGACTGAATATTTTCAAATGTTTCCCCCATCTGCGACAAATGTCTAACTCAAAATGCCACTATAGCACATTCCTTTGTCTCTTGTACAAAACTGTATATATTTTGGAATGAAATTTTTTGAATTTTTACAAAACTATTTAACACAAAATTGAACCCCAATATCGAATAGATTATCTTTGGATCAATGGAAGAGGGAAGTAAACTAACAATATTCCAAGAAGCTTTTCTTAATTATGGTCTAATAACAGCGAAAAAACTTATACTTAAATTTTGGAAAAACGCACCTACGCCAACATTCAAAATGTGGATCTCAAACATGTCTGAAATGCTACATCTTGAAGCAATGAGATTCCTCTTACTAGGCAAAGTAGACCAATTCTTAAAGATTTGGTCTCCGTTTATCAACTTTTTACAAGCATATGGTGCAACATAACATAACCTTAGAAATTAAATGGTTTAGAACTGGGTGACGGATGGGTAAAAATATGAGATACGTAGATCTCTCCTAATCTCTTTTTTTTACTTTTTCCTTTTCTTTCAATATTTTAACTTCTCATCTCTGTCCTTTATTTCTTTTGTTTTCTGTTTCTACTCGCTTGTCTATCTATTCCGACACTCTTTATTTCTTTTTTCTCTCACTGTTCTTTTATTATTGAACCAAAAGTATGAAGTTGTACAAGAATGAAAATATGTATTTATGTATTAGGTACTTAAGTATCAGACTTACTTCTAACAAAAATAAAACATATATATATATATATATATATATATATATATATATATATATATATATATATATATATATATATATATATATATATATATATATATATATTTCAATAGGATCCCCTCTCATCTTTCTAAATTCCAGTGTATACACGCCCAGCCGCTCCATTCTATCAACATATGACAGTCTCACCATCCCGGGAATTCACCTTGTGAATCTATGCTGAACTCCTTCAATAGCAAGAATGTCCTTCCTCAAATTTGGAGACCAAAACGCACACAATACTCCAGGTGTGGTCTCACTAGGGCCCAGGTTGGGATGAAGGGTCTGTTTCCATGCTCTATGATTCTTTCCTGAAACTTTTTAAACACTTTGTCCCTCCCAAAGTCTAATGTCCTGCTGTTTCTCCTTTTATTTTTGTCTTTGTGCTTTGTCCCCCTTTCTGCCACTCTCACGGTAACACAGTTTTAACAGCTTTGTATAAACTAGTTCTAAACTACCTCAATTAATATAGACTTAACTTTAGACTTTAGAGCTACAGTGCCGAAACAGGCCCTTCGGCCCACCGAGTCCACGCCGACCAGCAGTCACCCCGTATACTTGCACTATCCTACATGCTAGGGACAATTTGCAATTTTACCAAAGCCAATTAACCTACAAACCTGAACATCTTTGGAGTGTGGGATGAATCCGGGGCACCTGGAGAAAACCCACGCGGTCACAGGGAGAATGTACGCACTCCACACAGACAGCACCTGTAGTCAGGGTCAAACCCGGGTATTTACGCGTTGTAGAGCAGCAACTCGACCACAGTGTCGCTGTGCCAATCCTGATGAAATAATTTTGAAGAAGAGCCATTACACCTGTGCTCGCTGTGTGTTTGAAGTCGGAGGACATTAAATATTTAATGATTATTAAGGACAACCGAGACAGTTCTCAGCTTGTGCTGACCTTTGATATGTTATTCTTGCATGAGCTTTGAAAGATGATGGAACATGGCATTTACTGTGGGGTGAAATAAGAGTGAGGAAAGCAGGGGAAGATTGCTACTGAACTTGATATTTACCAAAGAGAGGCACAAAGTGCTGGAGCAACTCAGCGAGTCAGGCAGCATCTCTGGAGAAAAAGGATATGTGACATTTCCGGTCGGGACCTATCTTTGATATTTACCAAGACTCATTTCCACCTGGGCTCACTGAATTGTGACGTGACTATGAAACCAATTTTCAAGGATACTGAGACAAAAGGTATTTACGGACTGGGTCCGTGTCTCTGGTGTTTGCCTTGAAATTAAAAAATTACCATACCATTGATTGACCCCAGATAGGAACTGTTTTGATGAGCAGGATCTCAAACAGTTTTGCATGTTTTTCAGAAGTTCATCCAATAGAGGATCATTATGTGAATCTTGATGTCTGCAACAACATTGACTTGTGTAGCATCTTTAACACAGATGCTGCAAAGGAACACAGCTGGATAACAATGAACACAAACTGAAGAAGAAGAAGAAGCCAAAAGCTTAATGACCTTTTATCCTATGTGACTAATAATTATCTGGTTATTTAACAGAAGACACATTCTTACTCATTTTCTTAACGAGACTTGGGTTGGTTTCAGTGAAATCATATTAGAAAGAGTAAATTGAATGCATTGGGGAAGCATGATTGATTTGTGTCTGGAGTGTCATTTTGGACAGTAACGACTGGAATATGTATAGCATGTTGGCCTTTATTACAAGAGGAATCGAATATAGGAGCAAAGAGGTCCTTCTGCAGTTGTACAGAGCCCTAGTGAGACCACACCTGGAGTATTGTTTGCAGTTTTGGTCCCCTAATTTGAAACATAGAAACATAGAAATTAGGTGCAGGAGCAGGCCATTCGGCCCTTCGAGCCTGCACCGCCATTCAATATGATCATGGCTGATCATCCAACTCAGTATCCTGTACCTGCCTTCTCTCCATACCCCCTGATCCCTTCAGCCACAAAGGCCACATCCAACTCCCTCTTAAATATGGCCAACGAACTGGCCTCAACTACCTTCTGTGGCAGAGAATTCCACAGATTCACCACTCTCTGTGTGAAAAACGATTTTCTCATCTCGGTCCTAAAAGACTTACCCCTTATCCTTAAACTGTGACCCCTTGTCCTGGACTTCCCCAACATCGGGAACAATCTTCCTGCATCTAGCCTGTCCAACCCCTTAAGAATTTTGTAAGTCTCTATGAGATTACCACTCAATCTTCTAAATTCCAGCGAGTACAAGCCGTGTCTATCCAGTCTTTCTTCATATGGAAGTCGTGCCATCCCAGGAATCAGTCTGGTGAACCTTCTCTGTACTCCCTCTATGGCAAGAATGTCTTTCCTCAGATTAGGAGACCAAAACTGTATGCAATACTCCAGGTGTGGCCTCACCAAGACCCTGTACAACTGCAGTAGAACCTCCCTGCTCTTGTACTCAAATCCTTTTGCTATGAATGTCAACATACCATTTGCTTTCTTCACAGCCTGCTGCACCTGCATGCGTACTTTCAATGACTGGTGTACCATGACACCCAGGTCTCGCTGCATCTCCCCTTTTCCTAATCGGTCACCATTCAAATAATAGTCTACCTTCCTGTTTTTGCCACCAAAGTGGATAACCTCACTTTATATCCACATTATACTGCATCTGCCATGCATTTTCCCACTCGCCCAGTCTATCCAAGTCATCCTGCAGCCTCCTAGCATCCTCCTCACAGCTAACACTGCCTCCCAGCTTTGTGTCATCCGCAAACTTCGAGATGTTGCATTTAATTCCCTCGTCCAAATCATTAATGTAAATTGTAAATAGCTGGGGTCCCAGCACTGAGCCTTGCGGCACCCCACTAGTCACTGTCTGCCATCCTGAAAAGGACCCGTTCACTCCTACTCTTTGCTTCCTGTCTGCCAGCCAGTTCTCTATCCATATCAATACTGAACCACCAATACGATGTGCTTTAAGTTTGTATACCAATCTCTTGTGTGGGACCTTGTCGAAAGCCTTCTGAAAGTCCAGATACAACACATCCACTGGCTCTCCCTTATCCACTCTACAAGTTACATCCTCAAAAAAATCAATAAGATTCGTCAGACATGATTTACCCTTCGTAAATCCATGCTGACTTTGTCCAATGATTTCACCACTTTCCAAATGCGCTGCTATCCCATCTTTAATAATTGACTCTAGCAGTTTCCCCACTACTGATGTTAGACTAACTGGTCTGTAATTCCCCGTTTTCTCTCCCTCCCTTTTTAAAAAGTGGGGTTACATTAGCTACCCTCCAATCCTCAGGAACTACTCCAGAATCTAGGAGGAAGGACATTCTTGCTATTGAGGGAGTGCAGCGTAGGTTTACAAGGTTAATTCCCGGGGTGACGGGACTGTCATATGCTGATAGAATGGAGCAGCTGGGCTTGTACACTCTGGAGTTTAGAAGGATGAGAGGGGATCTCATTGAAACATATAAGATTGTTACCTCTAGTGTGCCAAGGGCTTGGACACACTAGAGGCAGGAAACATGTTCCCGATGTTGGGGGAGTCCAGAACCAGGTGCCACTGTTTAAGAATAAGGAGTAAGCCATTTTGAACGGAGACGAGGAAACACTTTTTCTCACAGAGAGTGGTGAGTCTGTGGAATTCTCTGCCTCAGTGGGCGGTGGAGGCAGGTTCTCTGGATACTTTCAAGAGAGAGCTAGATAGGGCTCTTAAAAATAGCAGAGTCAGGGGATATGGGGAGAAGGCAGGAACGGGGTACTGATTGGGGATGATCAGCCATGGTCACATTGAATGGCAGTGCTGGCTCGAAGGGCCTACTCCTGCACCTATTGTCTATTGTCTAATATATAATAATAGAATGTACAATTGATATCAATACATGGCACAGTGGCGCAGCTAGTAGAACTGTTTCTTCTCAGCTGCAGTGAGTTGGATTTGAATGGGACTTCTGGTGCTATCTCAATGGATTTTGCACTTCGCACCATGACCACCGAGGTTTCCTCTGTTCCTGGTTTCATTTACATCACAAAAACTGTAAATGTTGTGGGTTGGCAGGTTAATTGACCATTGTGAATTAATCTTGGGAGGGTCGGGAGGGATGGTTTATAGGAATATGAGAGCTATAAAATGGGTCGGGGTAAATTTAGTGTGATCATGGGTGCTTGATGATTGGGGTAGGCTAAAGGGCCCATTTGCATGCTGTATTCTGAACTTCCAGTGGGTCTATTCTGTATTGTAGTTGGTTTCAATTTGTGGCAACAGAGTAAGATCTAGGATGTGCCATTTTATTGAAAAGTTATTAAGAATAGTATCTCAGAGGTTAACCCCTGTCTGCCATTATGCACAGAGTATTAGTCTGTGAATTGTAATATAATGCAAAGCATACAGAACTCTTTCTTGTGGCTGTCATGCTGTGAACATCATCAGAATAAAAGAACTGGTGTTTAATTAGGAACACCAGATGGCATTTCACTCTAAAATGCTCTTTCGAATACAACTTGATAATAAACTGAACATCATTTTTGTAGATTTAGATCAAACTGTTATTCTGGAGATCTATGTAGCACAATGAGAGGAACGTAGAATGATTAATGTTCTGATGTACAGATGGTGGTTCTGCTGATGGCGACACATTAGCAGATTTGGGTTTGTTTGTGACATGAAATAGAAAGGAACAAATCTGACTAAAATGAGTCAATGTGTGCTTTCGCTTTTGATTTATGGGGAATGTGCACTTTTCCCATCCTGGCATATTTTCAGTGTAACTTGGCATTGGCAGGTTAACCCTTATATACTGCACCTTAAGAATTAATGGTGAAATAAGTTATCTATTATAGCAATAAATGTTAAATATGTTCCTCAGTTGTCTTTTCTATCTGCATTCTATAACCTTTTTAAATCTGTACCTGTCAAGGAAATGTCTTTGAAAATAGTTGTTTGATCTTTCACTCCTGTCTGAGTCCTATACTGGGCACAAAATGCAACTTTACTCAGCAAGTGTAACATTCTACACAATGTTCTCCAAGAATTAAAAAACATTGAGTTGTGAAACATGCACAGATTTTATATACAATCTAAGTGTTCCAAACCTTTGTACTTCTTCATTTGGAGGTCTGAGGATGTTCAGCTGTTGCGTATTCAAGACCGTGATCAGTAAAGTTTGGGAATCAAAGAGATGAATGGAGACTAGATGGAGGCATGGACTTGACACAGTAAATCAAGGTTTTCTTAAAGACAAAGCAAGTCCAAGGTCCTAATCCTGCATCTTTATCTTTTGTAAGGTGCTCTGTTAATTAAGCATTGCAGTTGCCCTGACATTGCTGAGCAAGATGGGCAAGAAAATATGTACTCTATATTGGAGGCTACTCGATTTGCAGATATGGGGCAATTTCTTCAAATAATGATGGCTGCTAGTTTTTGCTGAGTTGAATGCGGTCATCCATTGCTGCTACAGCTGAATATACAGACGTGCCTCGTAACTGCGTCACAGAGCAATTTGTCCCAAACAAATTTATCTGAAGAAGGGTCCCAACCAGAAATGTCACCCACCCATTTTCTCCAGAGATGCTACCTGACCCGCTGAGTTACTCCAGCACTTTGTGTCTATCTTTGTCACAAACACTATGTTGCCATACCATTAAATAAAGTTATATGACAACATCTTATTAGGTTTTTCACTGTATCTCAGTATGTGATTGTAATAAACCAACGACAATCTTTTATGATACAAGTTCACAAGTTATCGGAGTAGAATTAGGCCGTTCAGCCCATCGAGTTCACTCTGCCATTCAATTATGGCTGATCTCTGCCTCCTAATCCCATTTTCCTGCCTTCTCCCCATAACCCTTCATGCCCGTACTACTCAAGAATCTGTCTATCTCTGCCTTAAAAATATCCACAGACTGGTTCCTCCACAGCCATCTGTGGCAATGAGTTCCACAGATTAACTACCCTCTGACTAAAGAAGTTTCACCCTCATCACCCACTTACTAAAAGAGCACCCTTTAATTTTGAGGCTGTGACCTGTGGTCCTAGATACTCCAACCTAGTGGGAACATCTTTCCCACATCCACTCTACCTATGCCTTTCATTATTCTGGAAGTTTCAATGAGATCCCCACTCAACCTTCTAAACTCCAGCAAGTACAGGCCAGTGCTGTCAAACACTCATCATATGCTAACCCACTCATTACTGGTGACCTTAAACAGTTTATGTGCTTCCATGACCTTAAATAGAACAAATTCTTACCCTTTGTTCCTATATCCGGTCAAATTCTTTAGGATTAGGCCACTCGGAGAGATGTACTGTAATTTACTATTGTTCAGCTGCATGCACAAATTATGATTTTTATGAATGCGGCCTTGAACTGAATATGTGAAGCATTGAGGCAGTCTTGATTAGTATGGGTGTCAGAGGTTATAGGGAGAAGGCAGGAGGATGTGGTTAGGAGGGAGAGATAGATCAGCCATGATTGAATGGCAGAGTAGACTTGATGGGCTGAAAGGCCTAATTCTACTCCTATTCCTTATGACCTCATAGGGTCCAGTTATTATCCTGATGTACATGAAGGATAAAACCTGACATGAATCTTCTTTTTGATGGCATAACCATAGAACTTACTCTTTGCAGGTTGAATAATTGGGACAAAAGCCAAGTAACTTTGTTTATTTCTACATCTGCACGACATTGTGTATAATGACGTGGTAGGAATAATGTTTGTCCACAAGGGTCATGTGGGGAATACAAAGGCCTTGTATTCTCTAGTTTCTCAACTAGATGGTACTCGTAATCTTTTTTCCTAATTCCTTCTGACATAATGAGGTTGAATAATTAAGTGATTTAAACAGCTACAAAATCACCAACCCCATCCGATAAACTACCAGTCCTAACAAATAGTGATCCTATTTGCTAATCCTTAAATAAATCAAGATCTTTACATATGGGAAAAAGTGAAGGGGCAAATTTGCAAGTAAGTTCCTATCAAATTCTCTTTGTTTTTGTACCTCCCTGTCACCAAAAGTCAGGAAAGGCATGTGATGTGAAATATTATTAACTTGTTGCCTATATACTGCCTATAAGTGCACCAGTATACAAATATACTGGTGCATTTGCTCATATATCTTCACTCAACTGCATATTTATGTGATACACATGCTCAGTAAGTGTGTAGAAATGCCTTCAAACAATCGAAATTTCCCAAATGTTTCACAAATGTGTGTTCAGACAAAACTTAGCACTAGGCTACATTGGATGCTGAGCTATGTGACAAAATGTTTAGTCAAATATAGGTTTTACGGAACCCCGTAAAGAGGCAGAAAGGTTGACTCACCATAGAAACATAGAAATTAGGTGCAGGATTAGGCCATTCGGCCCTTTGAGCCTGCACCGCCATTCAATATGATCATGGCTGATAATCCAATTCAGTATCCCGTACCTGCCTTCTCTCTATACCCCTGATCCCCCTAGCCACAAGGGCCACATCTAACTCCCTCTTAAATATAGCCAATGAACTGGCCTCCACTACCCTCTGTGGCAGAGAGTTCCAGAGACCCGCCACTCTCTGTGTGAAAAATGTCCTTCTCATCTCGGTCCTAAAGGATTTCCCCCTTATTCTTAAGCTGTGACCCCTTGTCCTGGACCTCCCCAACATCGGGAACAATCTTCCTGCCTCTAGCCTGTCCAACTCCTTAAGAATTTTGTAAGTTTCTATAAGATCCCCTCTCAATCTCCTAAATTCTAGAGAGTAAACAGAGTCTATCCAGTCTTTCTTCATAAGACAGTCCTGACATCCCAGGAATCAGTCTGGTGAACTTTCTCTGCACTCCCTCTATGGCAATAATGTCCTTCCTCAGATTTGGAGACCAGAACTGTACGCAATACTCCAGCTGTGGTCTCACCAAGACCCTATACAACTGAAGTAGAACCTCCCTGCTCCTATACTCAAATCCTTTTTCTATGAAAGCTAACATACCATTCGCTTTTTTCACTGCCTGCTGCACCTGCATGCCTACATTCAATGACTGGTGTACCATGACACCCATGTCGCGCTGCATCTCCCCTTTTCCTAATCGGCCACCATTTAGATAATAGTCTACTTTCCTGTTTTTCCCACATAAGTGGATAACCTCACATTTATCCACATTATACTGCATCTGCCAAACATTTGCCCACTCACCCAGCCTATCCAAGTCACCTTGCAGTCTCCTAGCATCCTCCTCACAGCTACCATTGCCCCCCAGCTTAGTGTCATCCGCAAACTTGGAGATATTGCCATCAATTCCCTCATCCAGATCATTAATGTATATTGTAAATAACTGGGGTCCCAGCACAGACCCTTGCGGTACCCCACTAGTCACTGCGTGCCATTGTGAAAAGGACCTGTTTACTCCTACTCTTTGCTTCCTGTTTGCCAGCCAGTTCTCTATCCACATCAATACTGAACCCCCAATGCCATATGCTTTAAGTTTGTATACTAATCTCTTATGTGGGACCTTGTTGAAAGCCTTCTGGAAGTCCAGGTACACCACATCTACTGGTTCTCCCCTATCCACACTACTAGTTACATCCTCGAAAAATTCCACAAGATTCGTCAGACATGATTTACCTTTCGTATATCCATGCTGACTTTGTCCAATGATTTCACCACTTTCCAAATGTGCTGCTATCCCATCTTTAATAACTGACTCTAGCAGTTTCCCCACTACCGATGTTAGACTAACTGGTCTGTAATTCCCCGTTTTCTCCCTCCCTCTCTTCTTGAAAAGAGGGGTTACGTTTGCTACCCGCCAATCCTCAGGAACTACTCCAGAATCTAAAGAGTTTTGAAAGATTATCACTAATGCATCCACTATTTCCGGAGCTACTTCCTTAAGTACTCTGGGATGCAGCCTATCTGGCCCTGGGGATTTATCAGCCTTTAATCCATTCAATTTACCCAACACCACTTCCCGACTAACCTGGATTTCACTCAATACCTCCTTTGACCCACGGTCCCCTGCTATTTACGGCAGATTATTTATGTCTGCCTTTCTGAAGTCGGAACCAAAGTAGTTATTCAATTGATCCGCCATATCCTTGTTCCCCATGATCAACTCACCTGTTTCTGACTGCAAGGGACCTACATTTGTTTTAACTAATCTCTTTCTCTTCACATATCTATAAAAACTTTTGCAGACAGTTTTTATGTTCCCTGCCAGTTTTCTTTCATAATCTATTTTTCCTTTCCTAATTAAGCCTTTGTCCTCTTCTGCTGGTCTCTGAATTTCTCCCAGTCCTCTGATATGCTGCTTTTTCTGGCTGCTTTGATATTATCCCTGATTTCCCTTGTTATCCACGGATGCACTACCTTCCCTGATTTATTCTTTTGCCAAACTGGGATGAACACTTTTTGTAGTTCATCCATGCAGTCTTTAAATGTCTTCCATTGCGTATCCACCGTCAACCCTTTTAGAATTGATTGCCAGTCAATTTTGGCCAATTCACATCTCATACCCTCAAAGTTACCTTTCTTTAAGTTCAGAACCATTGTTTCTGAATTAACAATGTCACTCTCCATCCTAATGAAGAACTCGACCATATTATGGTCACTCTTGCCCAAGGGTGCACGTACAACAAGACTGCTAACTAACCCTTCCTCATTACTCAATACCCAATCTAAAATAGCCTGCTCTCTTGTTGGTTCCTCTACATGTTGATTTAGATAACTATCTCGCATACATTTCAAAAAATCCTCTTCCTTAGTGCCCCTGCCGATTTGATTCACCCAATCTATATGTAGATTGAAGTCGCCCATTATAACTGTTTTGCCTTTGTTGTACGCATTACTAATTTCCTGTTTGATACCATCGCCAACTTCACTACTACTGTTAGGTGGCTTGCACACAACACCCACCAGAGTTTTCTGCCCTTTAGTTTTTCGCAGCTCTACCCATACCGATTCCACATCCTCCAAGCTAATGTCCTTCCTTTCCATTGCATTAATCTCCTCTCTAACCAGCAACGCTACCCCACTTCCTTTTCCTTTCTCTCTATCCCTCCTGAATATTGAATATTCTTGGATGTTCAGCTCCCAGCCTTGGTCACCCTGGAGCCATGTCTCCGTGATCCCAACAATATCATAATCATTAATAGCTATCTGCACATTCACCTCATCCACCTTATTACGAATGCACCTTGCATTGAGACATAAAGCCTTCAGGCTTGTTTTTACAATGCTCTTACACCTTATACAATTATGTTGAAAGTGGCCCTTTTTGATTTTTGCCCTGGTTTTGTCTGCCTGCCACTTTTACTTTTCACCTTGCTCCCTATTGCTTCTACCCTCGTTTTACACCCAACTGCCTCTCTGCTCTTGTACCCATCCCCCTGCCACGTTAGTTTAAATCCTCCCCGACAGCACTAGCAAACACTCCCCCAAGGACATTGGTTCCATTCCAGCCCAGGTGCAGACCGTCCTGTTTGTACTGGTCCCACCTCCCCCAGAAATGGTTCCAGTGCCCTAAAAATTTGAATCCCTCCCCCTTGCACCATTTTTCAAGCCACATATTCATCTGCAATATCCTCCTATTTCTACTCTGACTGGCCCTGGTACTGGTAGTAATCCAGAGATTATTACCTTTGAGGTCCTACTTTTTAGTTTATCTCCTAGCTCCCTAAATTCACCTTGTAGGGCCTCATCACTTTTTTTACCCATATCGTTGGTGCCAATATGCACCACGACAACTGGCTGTTCACCCTCCCCCTCCAGAATGTTCTGCAGCCGTTCAGTGACATCGCTGACCCTTGCACCAGGGAGGCAACATACCATCCTGGAGTCTCGTTTGCGGCTGCAGAAACGCCTATCTATTCCCCTGACAATTGAATCCCGTATTACCATGTGAGATATTCGGATGCTTTTTAATAATCGGGTATTGTGACCAGAAAATAAGATTATGGTTATATGAACCCGTCTGAACACTGGTTCACTACAGTGTTACGAAGATTGTGAATGGCTTTTAGGATGGTCCAGGCAACTATGTAGATGGGCTTGGAGTCATAGAAGGTTGTGGAGGCCAAGTTAATGGATATTTTTAAGGCAAAGATAGATAGATTCTTGATTAGTGTGGGTGTCGGGGCTATGGGGAGAAGGTAGGAGAATGGGGTTGAGAGTGATAGATCAGCCATGAATGAAAGGCAGATCTAGTCTTGATGGACCGAATGCCCTCATTCTGCTCCTATCACATGAACTTTAAAGGGAGTGTGGGGAACAGTATGTAGGGAACAATACCAGGTGGGTTTAAGGGGTGCGTATGAACCATCCCTTCTGAGTTGACGGGGAAAAATCGTAAGCATCATTGTTGAGGTAGATGTCAAACCACCGGATTTCATTCTGACCCAATAACGGATTATCAGATTTTTACACTAGTGAGGAATGGGAACACTGGCTGTTTTCATTTGTTCTTTCTGATTACAGGGGAGATGATGTTATTCTAGCTTAGGAGCTGAGCCAATTATAAATTGGCAGGTACCAGCGATGAAGCCAGGACTTTGTTGGTCAAATACTAATTATCTGCTAAGTACCTCATTTGATTTTACTTTTACTTAGGTGCAAAAATAAATGCCATTTATATTGGTGTTTGATCAAAATATACAATACAATAATACTTTATTAGCCAAGTATGTTTTGCATCATACGAGGAATTTTATTTGCTAAGTCTGTCATACAATAGCAATCATTGTCCTATGCAAAATAAATGTTTTCCTTTGCTCACGAACGTACAGTATGAACATTACCTGAAGCTGAGTTATTTCTAATTCTGGCAAATATTTGAGATTTCATTTTGACATATTTTCTTTAAAATATTTTTCATTCAGTTTCACTATTATCGAAAGTGCTCCCAGTGTTTTTTAAATTTGTAAGTTTACTCTGAGCATGGGATGGCAATAGAGTTCTACGCCATGGGAACAGGCCCTATGATCCACCATGTCTATGTCAGCCTTTGAATTCCTTGCAATGCCAATCCGGTTTCCTTGCTCTTCATTTCCAATTCATTTAAATACTCCTTGAATAAAAATACTTGCCTTCATTACCCCCTTGGACAGCATGGTCTAGATTTCAATTATATTTTCAGTGGGGAAAGAAATGTCCCCCAACTCTCTAAATCTCCTGTCCCTTACATTACACGGATGTCCTCTGCTATGGGTGCCTCAGCTAAAGGCAAATGTTTCTCACTATTTATCTTTTCTCTATCACTCTTAACTCTGAATACTTCAACCAGTTACCTCCTTAACTCCGGGAAAACAAATCCAGTTTCTAGTCTCTCTTCATAGCTAAACACTCCATCTTAGGCAACATGTTGATGTTGATTTGGATCAGTAAAGATAGATGATTATTAATGACCAATTGATCGTCTGGGAGGAACTTTGCAAACCCTGTTCAGTTGCTTGAATGGGAACAGGTTTCAATAGACAATAGGTGCAGGAGTAGGCCATTTGGCCTTTCGAGCCAGCACTCCCATTCAATGTGATCATGGCTGATCATCCCCAGTCAGTACCCTGTTCCTGCCTTCTCCCCATATCCCCTGAAGCCGCTATTTTTAAGAGCCCTATCTAGCTCTCTCTTGAAAGTCTCCAGAGAACCTGCCTCCACCGCCCTCTGAAGCAGAGAATTCCACAGACTCGCCACTCTCTGCGAGAAAAAGTGTTTCCTCGTCTCTGTTCTAAATGACCTGCTCCTTATTCTCAAACTGTGGCCCCTGGTTCTGGACTCCCCCAACATCGGGAACATGTTTCCTGCCTCTAGCGTGTCCAAACCCTTAACAATCTTTCCAAGCACTTAACAATCTTACTGATTGTTAACCAAAGATTAACTTGGCTAACAAAAGATTAACTTTCCTTCAGTTAAATCTTTTTGTAACCCATCTTCACGGGGTGGGAGATTGCAACCTTCACGAGGTCCGCCCTGTTTCAATGAATGCAATCAACCTGGTGTGCACAATCAAATAAGATCAAATAGAACAAGTTGTCCTACAATGTTAGGCTGTGCACGCCATATGCAAGAAGAAGAAGAAGATCCCATCTTCACACTGATTTTGCCTGCTCTGGTGCACTTTTGGGCTGGACTTTTGTCCTTAATCTGTAACCTAGGTCTGACTGATTTTAAAACTCATTGTCAGACTGGTTTGGCCAGCATTTATTGCCCACACTTTTTAAAAAGGTTGCACGGAATGTTTTTTTACACAGATGGTGGCAGGTCTTTTGAAGTAGTGGATGTTTGAAGTGGTGGATCAAATGGATACAATAGTGCATTTATGAGGCTTTTAGATGGGCACAAAGTTAGGCAGAAAATGGAGGGATATATATCATGAACAGGTCACAAAGCAGAGGAGATTAATCAGAATCTGAAGGTATGCATTTTCGCACTTGTGTACTTCTTGCTTGATGGGAGAGGGGAGAAAAGGGAGTGTTCAGGGTGAGACTCTTCCTTGATTGTTCTGGTGGCCTTATCGAAGCAGTGTGAAGTGTTGATGGAGTCAATGGAAGGGAGGTTGGTTGGATTGATGGTCTGGGTTGTGACCTCAATTCTCTGCAATTTCTTGCAGTTTTGGATGGAGCTGTTCCCAAACTTTGCAGTAATGCATCTTGATAGTATGCTTTCCACAGCACATCTGTAGAAGTTGTTGAGAGTTGTTGGGGACATGCCACACGTCCTAAGCTTCCTAAGGGAGTAGAGGCTGAAGATAGACACAAAATGCTGGAGTAACTCACCAGGTCAGGCAACATCTCTGGAGAAAAGGAATAGACCCGCTGAGTTACTCCAGCATTTTGTGTATCTATTCTTTTTCTCCAGAGATGCTGCCTGAGTCGCTGAGTTACTCCAGCATTTTGTTTCTTATCTTCGGTGTGAACCAACATCTGCATTTCCTTCCTGCCCAAGGAAGTGCAGAAGTTGGTGTGCTTTCTTGTCCAAGAAACTAACATATGGTCGTATAAACCAGTTGGTTCACGAAAGTCTCATGAAGTGGGTGGATAAGTTTTTACAATGATCCTGTCAATCATTGTGATAATTTTACAACAATCTTGTTAGGATTGTGCAAATGAGATGGTGAAGGGTTGTGAGTATCAATAATTGGGAGGGTGTCTGTAGTAATTATCATGTTACACCAAATTTTGCAGACAATGGAACCACAAAGTGTATAATCCATGTTGTTCCGCATTCTTTTCTTCAGATGAGGTATACATTGGGTGAGCAATCTATTTAGAAATACTATTAAGCAACTATTTTGGTTTACTTAATTGATGGGAATGAATGATTTAGGAGGCACAATGACTGGGAGAGAAATTAACACAAATGTTTAAATGGGGATGTTGATGACCGTTTGTTTTGATTGTTGGGTCCTGGAAAGTAGTTTAGCAAGGGGTGGACTGGCTAGCATATTGATTATTATGTCATTCCATGCCTCTGCACCAAGACTACTGCCGCAGAAATCTACACTGAGGGAAAGTGAACATGTTAAGTCAAAAATGTCAAAGGCCATTAAAACGGAATGCTTTCATAATCTGGGAATCACCGTTTTATAAACACTTGCATGTTTAGGAGATTGGCTAATGTGAGAAATGTGCCGAGTTCATTTTGAAGCATTCTCTACTAGCACAATGCAGGAGAGGAGAGTAAGCTTTACTCAGTATGAGAAAAAAAAACCCATTTTAAATAAAAAAGTAGCAGAATAGAAAGTATAGGGAAGAATTGCAGATGTTGGTTTAAATCGAAGGTAGACACAAAATGCTGGAATAACTCAGCGGGACAGGCAGCATCTCTGGAGACCCTTGAAAAAGGGTGTCAACCTGAAACGTCACCCTTCTCTCCAGAGATGCTGCCTGTCCCGTTGAGTTACCTCAGCATTTTGTGTGTACCGCAGAATAGAAAGTGTTGTTCTTACAAGCATCTTGATAGCAGCATCTGTCTTCCTAATTGCTTGATATTTCAAACAGTTTGTGGATGAGCTGCAATTTACTCCATATAAATTTAGGGAAGCTTAATTGAATTTCTCATCTGGATGACTGCACTGGAGTTGTGTGAATTAGCCTCGTCAGCATCACTGTTCAAGACATTCGCAACAGTTAAAGCATGATTTTCTTTTTATAGTCGGGTTTAAGACGCCAATACGTTAAGGATTAGATGGAGGGAGATTATTGGGAAATCTGGAGCTCTGATCAATAAAGGTTTGGTAATTGAAATCTATATGCATACCACAATGTTGATTATGAGAATGTTTGGGTAATGGGCAGTACAGTGGTGCAGAGGTAGGTTGCTGCCTTACAGCGCCAGAGACCCGGGTTCAAACCTGACCACAGGCGCTGTTTGTATGGAGTTTGTACGTTTTGCCTGTGACCGCGAGGGTTTTTTTTTCCAGGTGTTCTGGTTTCCTCCCACACGTCAAAGACATGTTGGTTTGGAGGTTAATTGGCTTCAGTAAAATTGTAAAACTGTCTTTGGTGTGTAGGATAGTGTTAGTGTAGGAGGTGATCGCTGGTCGGCGCTGACTCGGTGGGCCGAAGGACCAGTTTCTGCCCTGTATCTCTGAAGTCTAAAGTAAAAGGCAGCAAGGAGGGGGATTTTCTGAAGTGTATTCAAAATAATTTCAATATGTTTCTGACCACTGTGGAAGGAAGTATAGGGTATAAAGGAACCAAGGGGAAATATTTTCACCCAGAGTGTGGTGGATATATGGAATGAATTGAGGCAGCGACTATAACAACATTTAAAAGACATTTGGACAGTGGATTGGAAAGGCTTAGAGGGATATTGGCCAAGCACTGGCAGGTGGAACTAGTGTAGATGTGGTATGTTGGTTGGCATGGGCAAGTTGGCTGAAGGACCTGAGTGACTCCATAACTCTATCTATAGGCAGATGATGTTTCAGGTCGGGACCCTTCCTCGGACTCTCCATTCCCTTCATGTCTACAACAGCCTACCTCCTATTTGACGTCCAGCTACCGGCGACCCATAGAAGTCCACCTACGACCTGTAGGCCTGTAGTCGCCTAAGTGGGACAGGGACATTAGTGTTTTGCTCAAGATTGCAGCATTTGAAGTTTTTTGCTTTGTGTGTGTTTGTAAGTGATGCTTGTTAACACTATTGATAATATTGGCTGTTGGGGTTATGGGGAGAATGTAGGAGAATGGGGTTAGGAGTGAAAGATAGATCAGCCATAATTGAATGGATGGGTGGACTTGATGGGCCAAATGGCCTAATTCTTCTCCTATCCCTAATGACCTTATGCCTTCCATCACTTTGTTGATTGAGAGAATATTGATTTGGTAGTAATTATTGGGATATAAATTTTCTTGGTATTTGTAAACAAGGCTGTTTTCCACACTACAAGGTAGATGAAAATGTAACTGCTCAGACTGCTTGCCTCGGGCGTAGCAAATTGAGATTTAGATATCAGTACTACAGCTGGATGTTATCTGGTCCCATAGACTTTGCCATAACTAGAACTTTCAGCCATTTAATGTTCATAAGACATACAGGTAGGAACAGAATTAAGCCATTTGGACCATCGAGTCCGCTCCAACGTTCAACCTCCAGCAATGGTGGCTGATCTATCTTTCTCTTTCACCCCCATTCTCCTGCCCATAACCTTAGACACCCTTACTAACCAAGAACCTATCAATCTGCTTTAAAAATACCCAAAGACATCCTCCACAGCTCTCTGTGGCAATGAATTCCACAGATTCACTAATCTCCGGCTAAGGAAATTCCTCCTCATCTCCTTTCTACGGATATGTTATTTTATTCTGAACCTGTGCCCTCTGGTTCTAGATTCTCCCACCAGTAGAAATATCCTCTCCGCATCCACTCTATCCATGCCTTTCAATATTTGGTAAGTTTCAATGCGATCCCTTCTAAACTCCAGCGAGTGCATGCCCAGAGCCATCAAATGCTCATCATACATTAACCCGATCACACCCGGGATCATTCTTGTAAATCTCCTCTGGACCGTCTCCAACACCAGCACTTCCTTCCTCAGATATGCAGCCCAAAACTGCTTACAATTCTCCAAACTCGGTTTGACCAGTGCCATATAAAGCCTCAGCATTACTCTCGTCCTCTTGAAATGAATGCTAATATTGCTTTTACTTTCCAACCTGCAAATTAATCTTTGGGGATCCTGCACCAGGACTCCCAAATCCCTTTGCACCTCTGATTTCTGAATCCTTGATGCTCTGTGGAAGGAATCAAATTGTCTGAAGAATGACTTCTGTGGTGATGTGGATTTCAGCAGGGAGCCACGATGGATGTGCAAGTGGTATTTGTGACTTGACGTGTGTTTTGATTGTGCTTCAGTCTTAAGCACTCATGCTGGGTCCTTTCATTGTTGAGGATAGGAATGTTCTTGCAGCTGCCTCCTCCTGTAAGGTTCAGCATTTTTACTGGATGTGATAGGACTACAGAGCCCTCATCTGATCCTTTGGTTGCATGAGTGCTTAGTACGTTCCATTGCATGCTGTCCTCACTGTTTAGCACTTAGTCTTAGTTACAGCTTCACTTGGCCTACACATTGCCATTTATTTAGAAGAAGGGTCTCGACCTGAAACGTCGCCTATCTCCTTCGCTCCTTAGATGCTGCTGCACCCGCTGAGTTTCCTCCAGCTTTTTGTGTAACCCGCCATTTACGGGTCTCTGGTGTTGTAACATGGCAACTCTGCCACCACACCACTGTGCCCCCCTTATAGTATATTGTTATAGTAGAAGTAGGAATATGCCAAGTCAAGGTATTGCAGATTATGGCGGTGAACATTTCTGTTGTTGCTGATGGTCCATGGAGTCTCATTGAGGCCCAATTTTCTGCTAATTTGTTTTGAGACGTTCCCATTTAGCTTGATTGTGTTGAACATTGATTCCATGAAGACTCTGCCATAATTAGTTCTACCAGTGTTGTCAATGGATTCTGCTGCAGGTACAGTCACGACAGGCTCAAGTAATGTGTGCTCCGTGTAGCTTTGCTCATTACCTACCACAGACCTTGTCTGGAAGGTATGACCATTAGGACTTGGCCAGCTCAATCAGTGACGGTGTTACCAAACTCTCCCTGCAGATGGATGTTAAAGCCAAGGCCCTTAGTACGTCTGTGACCTTGTGCTATTTTCAATGCTTCAAAATGATGTTCAACACGGAGGAACACAGGTTCATCAGCTGGAAAACAGTAGATGACTTATCACATTCTGATAATAAGGATATTATCAGAATGCAAGTTCTCACACACACTTTTGACCAAATACCAAGTCTGGAGCCAATGATGAGGATTCCCAGGTCTCCTCTTCTCATGCTTGTTTACCCATGTGTTTGTCCTACTGATGGAACAGGATGTATCAGGGATTGTGATGGATGAGTCTGACCCATTATCCATAAGATATGATTCTATGAAATTACAGTATATTTCCATCAAACTTGCTTGACTAGTTTGTAAAACAGCTGTTCAAACTTAGGCACTATGTGGGTTGGGAATTTACTAGGAAATGTGGTAAGTAGTAAAGTAGATATTAGTAGACTGCACAAAGACATAGGCTGCCTGAATAGGGGTGCAAATAGCAAACTTTAATGCAGAAAAGTGTGAAGTGATGTACTTCAGTAGAAGAAAATGAGAGAGAATATATACACGAACTGGCAGTATACGAAAATGTAGGAAAGAATAGAAATTCTTTGGTGGACCTGGCAATGAAATTTGAAAGTGATAGCCACATTGACCATGTGGTTCTCGGAGCATTTGGGCTTCATTAATGGAGGAGTAGAGTACAAAAGCAGGGCAGTTATGTTGAACTTGTACAAGATACTGATTAGGCAACAAGTAGAGCAATGCATCCACTTTGTTTCGCCACATTTTGTGAAGGTTGTAAAGGTCGTACAGCAAAGCTTTAATCATGTGGTTGCAGGGTCGTGGGATTCCCATTGTAACCTTAGATTAGAGAAGCTTTGGTTGATCTTGAAACAATGAAGGTTGAGAAGAAAGTATGAGAGAGGTGCACAAAAATCTTGACTGGTTTGAGATGGGGTAAAGAGAAGGAATTGGTTGGGAAAAATAGGTGGGCTGAAGATCATGGGGACACAAGGTTTAAAGAGTAAGGAGAGACACAAAGGTACAAGGAAAACTAATCAGGCTGGTTAGCATACAGAATTCACAGCCTCTACAAGTGATGAGATGTATTCTGTTTCCACCACGTATAGATTCTACCAATGCCTTTAGAGAGGAGTTTAATTCGGCACAAGAGAGTTTAATATGAAGGGATAAGGTGAAAGAGAAAGGGAATAATATTGCTTGATGGTATTGGTCTACTGGGAGCTGTTGATGACTTGATGGGACTCCTGTGCCATATCAATTCTAAGATTCTTTGTGCATCACCGCTATTTGCAGTTGTACCTGTAATATATATTTTATGTGTAATACAAAAAACATTGTTTAATTGTTTTTACTTGGTAAACATTTTTGAGTTTAGGCGTGATCTCAAATTTATATCTGGTAATTGATTTGAAGTTTAATTTCTACTTATTGCCTCCATTTTACCCCCTCTTGCTTGGAGATAAATGGACCATTTGTGATTATCCTCTCAGGGTAGCCTCAGTTTCCTCGATATGTACTGAGCATTGGTCAATTTAATGGGACAGTACACACCAGCTGTTCTCTACACACTTACAGAATTACTACAAGTAAAAGCTGTTTTGTGATATGTGATGCTTATGAAAATTCATTAGCATTCACCAGTCTAGTAAATGCATTTTTTCGTGTCAGGGTAATCGTGCCATTGGTTCGGTAAATGAATGTGGCACTGATTTTATTCAAAGACAGAACAAGCAAAAGGCTTAATTTAATTTAGATTTACAGCGCGTAAACAGGCACACACACACACACACACACACACACACACACACACACACAAGGGGCAATTTACAATTTTACCAAAGCCAATTCGCCTACAAACCTGAACGTCTTTGGAATGTAGGTGGAACCTGGAGAAAACCCATGCAGCTCACTGGGAGAATGTACGAACACCGCACAGACAAGCAGCCGTAGTCAGGATCGAACCCGGGTCTCGGTCGCTGTTAGGCAGCAACTCTACCCCTGTGCCACCGTGCCGTCCTAAGGCTTCCAGACTACTATTTCTCATTTTCACCTTCCAGCAAACATTGGTCACCAAAATATTGGTCACCAGAGGCTATTGATACCAACTAGGCTGAGTGCTTTTGTCATATCCTTCATGTATATTTTGTCCAATATATTAAATCTGTAACACTATGCCTAGAAAAAACCACAATAGGCCCCTGCTATAATGGAGAAAAGATCGATATTGATGTGGTGCTTCAAAGTAGCACTGGATGACTCTTACAAGAGGAGATACAGAATTATAATTTGGGTAGTCCTCATTTTACCTTCCGATGAATGACAAACTGGGCACTGATGTGAATGTGCTTACACCTAACGAAATACAACAGCAGCCACCGCCTTCACTCTGCCATTCTCAGTCGCCTAATCAAAGACTTGTCCCCCCCCAGTTATTCCTTCTTCCTGCTCCCATCTGGCAGTAGGTAGAGAAGCTTGAAAGCGCGCACTACCGAACTCAGGAACATTTTCTTCCTCTTTATTATCAGGCTTCTGAAAGGTCCTTCCATAAGCTAGGGTACTGACTAATTCATCTCTACCCCATTGAGAATATTGGACATATGGTACTGATGTGCTACAATGCTGAGAACTATATTTTGCATTCTGTATCTCCCTTTTGCTCTATCTATTGTATTTGATTTGATGATTGTAATTATGGATAGTATTATCTGATCAGATTGGATAGCATACAAAGCAAAGCATTGAAGAGAATTGTTTTGTCATAATGAAGCTATCAAATTTTAGCTAGTTTAGTTTAGAGATACAGTGTGGAAACAGGCCTTTCGGCCTACCAAGTCTGCACCAAGCAGCGATCCCTGCACACTAACATTATCCTACAGGCACTAGGGACAATTTACACTTGTACAAAGCCAATTAACCTACAAACCTGTACGTCTTTGGAGTGTGGGAGGAAACCGAAGATCTTGGAGAAAACCCACGCTGGTCTCGGAGAGAATGTACTAACTCTGTACAGACAGCACCCGTAGTCGGGATCGAACCCGGGTCTCTGTCACTGAAGCACTGTAAGGCAGCGATTCTACTGCTTTGCCACCATGCTGTACTATAAATAAACCAACGTTAAGGATTAAGCAAAATGTTCTGAAAATACTTAGCAGATTATGCAATATTTGTGGAGAAATATTTAATTTTACAGAGTATATGTTTCAATCTGACAGCCTGTCTAGTTGAAAAGTCATTGCCCTGAAAAGTTAGCTTTGGTGTTCTCTCTCCACAGATCAGCCAGTCTCCTCCCCACCTTAGCATTCTCTATTTTTCTGATTACTGGCATTTACAATGTTTATATATGAGAAGGTCAAAAAATAGAAATGAAGTTGGAGAACTTTTATTTTTGCAACCGTTGATATTGATGGTTATTTAAAATACCTTCACTTTAATTAAAGTTATAGGAGCAAAAAGACACAAAGTGCTGGAGTAACTCAGCCGGTCAGGCAGCATCTCTGGAGAACATGAAAAAGTGGCGTTTGAGGTTGGGTCCCCTCTTCAGACTGACTGTAACTGGAAGAAATTCAATGACTGTAACTGGGAAGATATTCTGTAACTGAAAGAGGTGAGGGCAGGACAAAGCGAGACATGTGATAGGTGGATATAGTTGAGGGGAGGTGGGGGGGGGGGGGCGGGTTGAATGGCAGATGGATGAACAAATGCCAGACCTGAAAAGAGACAAAGGAATTGAGATGAGGAGAGAAGAGGTGTGAATTTCGAGGCCAGAGGAAGGGATGGATGCAGGGGGATGGGGGAAAGTTAAAATTTGGGGGCAGGGATACAATCCCAAAGTTACACTTCCTCCCACCCCACCTCTTGCAAAGACACCATACCCGACTCTCAATTTCTCTGTTTTTACTGTATCTGCTCGCAAGAGAGACTTTCAACTCTAGGACATCCAAGATATACCTCTTTCTTAAATGTCTCTTCCCCTGCTGTCATAGATGAATCCTTCCATCTGTGCTTCTCACCTCCATCAAGGGACCCCAACAGCTCCTCCAGGTGAGAGAGGTTCAAATGCACCTCCTCTAACCTCTTCTGCATGCAGTGTTCTAGGCGATATCCCACTCCAACGCCTCTCCCCCCTACTATAATCAGTCTGAAGAAGGGTCCCAACCTGAAACGTTGCCTATCCCTGTTTGCTGGAGATGCTTCCTGAACTGTTGAATTACCCCAGCACTTTGTTTTTTGCCTAAGATTCCAGCATCTGCAGTTATTTCTGTCCCCTATAATTCTAGCAGACCAAATCAGTTTTGCAGATTTATATTTTTGCTCCATTTGGCAACAATTCAGCTAAGGTAAGGAAAATGGTAGAAGGTTATTTGTAAGTGCAGGTGATGCTCACTTCAGATAAAATGGGTGTAGGTATGACAAGTATTCCCAACTCCATGAGAGAGATGCAGGTCGATTGGGACGTTGGTGACTTAATCTCAACCTGTATTTTGAAATATGAATCTGAAGCATTGCTGGTTGAAAGCTGGAAGCTCGTGATTGAAATGAGGCAGCTGTGAGATCAGGTGAGAGGAGTTGCCTGCAGTGTAATGATGTCATGAATTGGGCATTGGGACAACACACACAGCTCACTCCTTCCAAGTAGGAGCCAGCAAGCTATGCGAGGTTACTACAGATTACTCATAGATGTGACACGCCTTCCGTTACTAAATATACGACTATTGCTTTCTGCCTAGTAGTTTGTTTTAACCATATAATCATATAACCAAATAACAATTACAGCACGGAAACAGGCCCTCTCGGCCCTTCCAGTCCGTGCCGACCATTTATTTTCCCCTAGTCCCATCTACCTGCACTCAGACCATACCCCTCCATTCCCTTCCCGTCCATATACCTATCCACTTTACTTTTAAATGTTAAAATCGATCCCGCCTCCACCACTTCTGCTGTTAGCTCATTCCACACAGCCACCACTCTCTGAGTAAATAAGTTCCCCCTCATGTTACCCCTAAACTTCTGTCCCTTAATTCTCATGTCATGCCCTCTTGTTTGAATGGGAAATTATTATATTGAGTAATGAGAAAGTCTTGACGTGACGTCTGATGCATTATGATTGAGATCATTCTCTCAGCATACCTCAAGGGCAAAGGCACTCCCTAAAATAGCAATACATTTGACAGAGCAGTCTATCTCAGTTGATTCTGGGTTTATGCTGGTGTTCTGGGGTTGGAGAAAGACGGATAATATTATCGTAGAACACAAGTAATTGCAGATGCTGGAATTTTGCATGGAACTCAAAGTGCTGGCGTAACTCTGGGTCAGGCAGCATCTATGGAGGACATGTATTAGTGACGTTTCGTGTTGGGATCCTTTTTCAGGCTCTATTCAGATTTTCCTGTTTGAGCAATATGCAAGCATAATCCCCTATCTGTATTGTGAGCTTTTACACTTTCTCATCACTTTCCGGATGCTGGCATTGGGTGCTATTGGCTGAGATTAGCAACAGTTTCACGTGTGGTAATCGTTTTATGCCGAGGAGGAATAGGCATTTCACATGGGTAAAAAGTAATTTCAAATGTCCGCAACTCCAAAGGAGGACAGGAGCTAAGTGGACAAACAGGCAACAAAATTGGAGGAACAGCATCTCATATTTCGCTTGGGCAGCTTACAGCCCAGTGGTATTAATATTGATTTCTCCTACATCAAGTAGCCCCGGCATTCCCTCTCTCTCTATCCCTCCCCAACCCAAGTCGCACTTGCTGCTCATTTTCACCCTACCAACAGCTAACAATGACCTGTTTCCTTTATCATAGTTACTTTTTTACATATCTTTCATTCAATGTTTGTTATCTCTCCACATCACCATCTATATCCTTCGTTTCCCTTATCCCTAACCAGTCTGAAGAAGGGTCTCAACCCGAGATGTCACCTATTCCTTCTCTCCAGAGATGCTGCCTGTCCCGCTGAGTTACACCAGCTTTTTGTGTCTATCTTTGGTTTAAACCAGCATCTGCAGTTCCTTCTTGCACAATAACAATACACATTTTGATTGTATCAATTTATCAATACCAGTGTATCAATTTCATGAATGATGATGCAGGCTCAATCAATCTCAAAATAATTATAAGTATCCATGCAGTAGGGTGGGGCAGGTGAGAGTATTTGTTCCAATGTGATCATGAAGTATGAAGAGAACATTGATATTTTCAAAAAGTTGATTTTTAAAACCATTGAATGTGCCCGGAAGTGGTTTATTTTGCTAAGGTTCGGATGTGCCAACATCGTTCCACAGTGAACATATTAAATGTCTGAAGAACGGTTTTGGCCCGAAATGTTGCCTATCTCCTTCGCTCCATGGATGCTGCTGCAGCCGTTGAGTTGCTCCAGCATTTTGTGTACCCTCGATTTTCCAGCATCTGCAGTTAAGGAACTTTAATATTAAATGGTAATTTTCCTCTTTCGGTTTCAAGGTTTAAATATGCAACTCTCCTCTGTATCTTATCTCCTTGTACACAATGCCTTGGTAACAAACGTAACAATCTCTCTGATTCTTTGAAGTAAAAATAATGATGAGGAATATAGCTCTATTGCTTCCTCCTTATACTTACTTATTTTTCAGGATGTAAGCATTGCTGGAAGGTCAGACGTTATTGTTCATTCATAATTGCCCCTTCAGATGGTGGTGGTGGTGATCTGATGTCATGCTGAGGCTCATTAAAGTGCTGGTCAGGCTGCATTTGGAGTACTGTGAGCAAATTTGGGCCCTGTATCTGAGGAAGCATGTGCTATCTCTGGAGAGGGTCCAGAGGAGGTTTACAAGTATAATTCCAAGAATGGGTGGGTTAGCATATGATGAGCATTTGACAGCACAATGCCTGCACTCGCTGGAGTTTAGAAGGTTGAAGGGGAACCTCATTGAAACTTACTGATTAATGAATGGCATAGTTCGAGTGGATGTGTAAAAGATGTTTCCACTGGTGGGAGAGTCTAGGACCAGAGGTCACAGCCTCTAAATGAAAGGGTGCTCTTTTAGATAGGAGGTGAGGAGGAACTTGTTTAGTCAGAGGGTAGTTAATCTGTGGAACTCATTGCAAAAGAGGGCTGTGGAGGCAGAGTCGGCGGGTATTTTTAAGGCAGAGGTAGACAAATTCTTGATTAGAACGGGTGTCAAAAGTTATGGGGAGAAGGCAGGAAAATGGGATTAGGAGGCAGAGATCAGTCATGATTGAATGGCAGAGTGGGCTCAATGGGCTGAATGGCCTAATTCTACCCCTGTAACTTGTGAACATGATCCAACTGAGTGGCTTGCTAGGCCATTTCAGAGGGCATTCATGAATAGAAGAGGGTGAGCAAGGATGGCAAATTTCCTCCCCAGGAGGTCGTTCGTGAGTGAAATGGGTTTGTAGAACAATGGTTTAAGTCGTCATCATAACATAATTCAGAATAATCCCCACTCCTCCTCCCCAGCAAATATCAGATTATCAACTGAAATTAAATTCAACAGGTTCCATGGTGGGGTTTAAGATCTTGGGTTTTTTTAAAATCAGGTTTCTGGTTTATTAGTTGACTAACGCAAGTGTTGTGCCACAAGCATATCTGCTGGGGTGGGAGATTGCAACCATCACGTGGTCCGCATGTTTCGATGAATGCAATCAACCTGGCATGCACAATGAAATAAGATCAAATAGAACAAGTTGTCCTACACCTTTAGGCTGTACACGCCATACGCAAGAAGAAGAAGCAGATCTGCCCCTCTTCCACACCAGCTCCCAATTTTGGAACCGGGTGGAAAGCCAGCGAGGAGATAGCGGTCAAGGGATAATCAACCTAAGGCCACGTGAGCATAGGCAAGTGCCCACTTATGTGTGACCACTGGTCATCGACTTAAGAGGGGATAGAGCATATACTCTAGTCTGTATTGATAGTGCTGAAATGGTGGTCGAAAACTTCTACACGCGCACCGTAGAAAGCATCCTGTCCGGATGCATCGCACCTCGGTAAGGCAACTGCTCGACCGAAGAATTCAAGAAACTCAACCCAATCAAACATGCCAATAAGCTGCATCGACTCCATCTACACCTCGGGCTGCCTCTAGAAAGCAGCTAACATAATTATGGACCACTTACACCATGGTCATTCTCTCTTCTGCCCTCTCCCATCATGCAGAAGTTTCAAAAGTTAGAAAGCACATACCAGTTCCAAGATTGATTTCAAGAACATCTTCTTCCCTGCTGTCACCAGACTCTTGAATGGACATCTTTTGGCGAGTCGAGACGATCGAGTAAAGTAAAATTCATTATTTTTAAACGATAATAAAGCGATTTACTTGAGAGAGTTTTAAACAGCCAAAATAATGAAGCTCCTTCAAAAAGGGTGGAGCTTGAATAAATGGTTTACCAAAAGCCCATGAAAACGCTCCCGCGATCACGTGGAGTCAAAGCTGAGGATGAGAGTTCGTGTGCCATACGTGTTGATGGTGCTGCAGTTGACGGCGGTCAGGACGGGGTCTTGCTAATCGGCACGGATGTCCAGTCCAGTCGGGGGGAGGAGCCTCATGATGGCCCCGGAGTCCACCAGGAAGCAAAGTCCGGAATGGCGGTCCCGAACATAGAGGCGGTGATTCTGACCGATCGCGACAGCCTCTGCTGACGATCGGCTGAGGCACTTCCTGGAAGCGAGCAGGGGGCGCGACATTGACGGGCCTCCGCACTCCAGCGTTGGTGGTAGTAGAACCACTGGCGCTTATCCCGGTCTCCAGCGGGCGGCTGCGGCGCAGTGACGGCAGCAAAGGGTTGAGTATCTCTGCGAGGCTGCTGGTGCATGGGTGCGGACACCCGATTGATGGACCCGCTGTGCTGCTGCTTGGCGAGCCACAGTTTATCTGCCCGTTCGGCGAGCCACAGGGGGTCATTGAAATCCAACCCTGTGAGGAGTAGGCGGATGTCATCGGGCATCTGCTCTAGGAATGCCTGCTCGAATAGCAGGCAGGGTCAGTGGCCGTCCATCAGAGCGAGCATCTCGCTCGTGAGCGTGGACGGTTTCCAATCGCCGAGGCCGTCCATGTGGAGCAGGCAGGCGGCGCGATCGCGGCGGCTGAGCCCAGAGGCGCGGAGCAGTAGGGTCTCGAGGCCCTCGTACTTGCCGATTGCTGGAGGATCCTGCAGGTAGGGCAGCAACCGGGTGGCAGTTTCTTGGCTAAGGACCCCAACCACGTAGAAATATCGGGCGGCGTCCGCGACGATATTTCGGTGGTGGAATTGGGCCTCTATGGGGGTGAGCCACACTTGAGGCAGTTTCAGGCCCACGGCATTTTGCTGGGGAGCTCGGCTTGAGGGTTAGCGGCACCTTGCATGATCGAAGTCTGAATAAACGATCGGACTGACAGGGTCACCAATTTGGCGAGTCGAGACGATCGAGTGAAGTAAAATTCTTTATTTTTAAACAATATTAAAACTATTTACTCGAGCGTGTTTTAAACAGCCAAAATAATGAAGCTCCTTCGAACAGGGGGAGCTTGAATGAATGGTTTACCAAAAGCCCGCGAAAACGCTCCCGCGATCACGTGACCGCGCCAGCCAATAGCGAGGGTATGTCATTCCTCAGGCCATCACTAGGTGCCGCTACAATCTCATATGCTAAGGATATATGCAAGAATTTCATTGTCCTATCTGGGACACATGACAATAAACATTCTTGAATCTTGAATTTCCTGATCTTCCAATCTACCTAGTTCCGGACCTTGCTCTTTGTTTTACCTGCACTTTCTCTGTAGGTGTAACCCTATATACTGTACTCTTTATTATTGCTTTTGCACTACCCAATGTACTTGTGTATAGTATGATTTGCCTGGACAGCACACTTCCTCAACAGCAAGAATGTCCTTCCTCAAATTAGGAGACAAAACTGCACATAATACTCCAGGTGTGGTCTCACTAGGGCCCTGTACAACTGCAGAAGGATCTCTTTGCTCCTATATTCAAACCCTCTCAATATGGACATGCCATGAGCTTACTTCACTGCTTGCTGTACCTGCATGCTTATTTTCAGTGACCGATGTACAAGGACACCCAGGTTTCGTTGCAATTCCCCTTTTCCTAATCTGACACCATTTAGATAATAGACATAAAATGCTGGAGTAACTCAGCAGGTCAGGTAGCATCTCCGGAGAGAAGGAATGGGTGACGTTTCGGGTCGAGACCCTGTTCAAGAAGGGTTTCGACCCGAAATGTCTAACCAACACCATTTCCTGACTGTGAATTTCCTTCAGTTACTCCGTCACCCTAGATTCTCTGGCCACTAGTACATCTGGGAGATGGTTTGTGTCTTCCTTTGTGAAGACAGAACCAAAGTACCTGTTCAACCCATCTGCCATTTCCTTGCTCCCCGTAATAAATTCACCTGTTTCTATCTTCAAGGGACCCACATTTGTCTTAACTAATCTTTTCCTTTTCACATACCTAAAGAAGCTTTTACTATCCTCCTTTATATTCTTGGCTAGCATACCATCATACTTTATCTTTTCGCCCTGTTTTGCCTTTTTAGTTATCTTCTGTTGTTCTTTTAAAAATGTCCCAACCGTCTGGCTTTCCGCTCGTCTTTGCCATGTTGTACATCTTCCCTTTTAGTTTTGCACTGTCCTTGTCAGCCACGGTTGCCTCTTACTCCCCTTAAAATCTTTCCTCTTCTTTGGAATGAAATGATCCTGCATTTTCTGGATTATTCCCAGAAATTCATGCCATTGCTGTTCCACTGTCATCCCTGCTAGGGTCCCTTTCCAGTCAACTTTGGCCACCTCCTCCCTCATGCCTCGTTTGTTCAACTGCAATACTGACACTTCTGATTTTCCTCTCTCCCTCTCAATTGCTCAGTTCTATCCACAATGACTACATCTTCTGATGTAAGGGGCACAACTTTCTGGAATGACATTTTCAGCAAGAAAAAAGTAAGAAAGGCTAATTCCAGCAGGACAAAATGTTTAGACCACAGCTTTGACATAGCGAACCGTGCTTTGTTAGAGAGACAAGCACAGGCGTGATGGCAACACTGCTGGCCCAACCACGAACACCTCTGAATGGAGGAATACAAAGATGCCTGCATCACCTGCACCATTTAAGGCATTGATGACTGCTAGGCGGACTACCACCAGGTCCCCTGTATGTCTCCATCAATTTGGTGCCAAAACATTACTGTCAATAGAATCATTGACACGGGAATTTCAATTTCAAAGCAGTCGAGAACACCACAAACCTGCCTCTTCTCAGCCAGTGCCTTCCAGGAAACTGCCAGTAAATAGGCTGCCTCCTCCTTGGCTCCTCCTCTGCACTTAAGAGGAGGCTCCAGGCTCTTCTATCAAGAAGAAGCAAAGCTGGTTTGTTGAGAATAACTAGAAAATGTAATTAACCTCAAATTTAAGGTGTTCCAAGATTGAAAGCACCACCATTTCTTGGGGAAAGGAAATGGTATCACAAGTGCCTGTAGGTAGGGACTCAACAGAGCAGAGGAGCATGCACACATTTTTCAGTGTTATAATGGACATATATTACTCAAACACCCAAGGCCGACCAGCGATCCCAGCACATTAACACTATCCTACACCCACTAGGGACAATTTTTACATTTACCAAGCCAATTAACCAACAAGCCTGTTCGTCTTTAGAGTGTGGGAGGAGACCGAAGATCTCAGAGAAAACCCACGCAGGTCACAGGGAGAACATACAAACTTCGTAGATACAGCACCCGTGGTCGGGATCGAACCCGGGTCTCCGGCGCTGCATTCGCTGTAAGGCAGCAACTCTACCCCAGCCCCACCATGACCGCAACGGTAGAGTTGGGAGGTCGTGTTGGAGTTGGGGGACATGTTGCAGATGAAAAAGACATTGGTGAGGCTGCATTTAGAGTATTATGTTCAGTTCTGGACACCATGTTATAGGAAAGATGTTGTCAAGCTGGAAAGGGGACGGAGAAGATTTACGAGGATATTGCCAGGACTAGAGGGTCTGAGCTTTAGGGAGAGGTTGAGTAGGCTGGGACTCTATACCTTGAGCATAGGAGGATGAGGAGTGATCTTTTTGAGATATAAAATCATGAGAGGAGTAGATCGAGTAAATGCACAGAGTCTCTTGCTCAGAGTAGGTGAATTGTGGACCAGAGGACATTAATTTAAGGTGAAGGGGAAAAGGAATAGGAATCTGAGGGGTAACATTTTTACACAAAGGGTGGTTGGTGTATGGAGCAAGCTGTCAGAGGAAGTAGGTGAGTGAGGGTCTATCCCAACATTTAAGAAACGGTTAGACAGAGATACATGGATAGGACAGATTCGGAGGGATATGGACTAAACACGGTCAGGTGGGTCTGGTATAGCTGGGACGTGATGGCCGGTGTGGGCAAGTTGCCTGAGGGCCTGTTTCCACACTGTATCACTCTATGACTATAACTACAGAGAGAAGGAGAGGGACTTAATCTGTTCAGTCCTGTCACCAGCCCTGATCGAAGGGAAGCTGTGAAGGCCATGTATCAACTAAAAAACTGCAATTTGAAGGGAGTAGACAGTATCTGCTAAAATCTTAAAACTTGTCGATGAAGATATCAAGAGCGCACAGCGCAGTGGAGAAAACCGGGAGCCTCACACTCGCCTGCCCCACCTCGTAGAGTCATAGACTCTTACAGCCCTTCGGCCCAACTTGCCCGCTCCGGCAGACATGTCCCATCTACACTAGTCCCTCCTGTCTGCATTTCACCCATATCCTTCTAAACCTGTCCTATCCATGTACTATGGAAGATTATACAAAGGTTATTCAGATCCCCCAGAACCAGAATGGAAGTAAATCATTCTCATTCCCAAGGGACTACTGAAGAAGAGGAGAAGAGCTCACTCATACTTCACGTTGTAAAAAAAGAATTATGCCCTTTGCAATCAAAGTTAAAATTGGTTTATTGGATTGATGTTTAAATTGTGCAAAACTAATATCCTCTGTCAATGATTGACTGGTGAACACGTGCTACTTGAGCTCACAAGTGACCTCTGAGCCAAGGTACTGGGAGTTACTGAAGAAAATGGAATTGGACGACAATTTAGCAGATAAGATAAAAAGTATAATGCTGGTTTTTGTTTTCTCATTTATATGGTGTTGCCACTATTTTGTTACATATACCTGGTAACTGCAATTGAGATTCAATGAGGTGGTCTACCCTGTGAGACCTATTTCAGTACTTGCTGTCAAAACAAAGGGCTTTGTGTGCAATTTTTTTTCAATTATTTTTGGAGCTCTTAACACAGACATTTTTAATGAAGACAAAGGGGAATTGGATAATAACAAAAATTCACTCGCACAATGTTAATTATTGCCCATTTAATGTTGTTTGGAAGGCCACAGCTGCAACTTCTGGCATGAGGTTCCCATACAGTCAGAGTTGTACAGTAAGGAAACGGGCTCTTCGGCCCATCAAGTCCACTCTGACCAACCACTAACCTAATCTAATTCCGTTTCACTCGACACTGTAGCCAATTAAACCTACCCAACCACAAATCTTTGAGAGGTAGATAGAAACAGGGGCACCTGGAGGAAATTCAGGTGGTCACAGAGAGAACATGTGACCTTTACATAGACAATTACCCGAATGAAGATTGGATTTGAGGACATTAGCTACAGGGAGCAGTTGGACAGACTTGCCGGAAGTTGCTGGGAAACCTGATAGAAATATATAAAATTATGAGAGGCATAGATAATTGGAACCTTTTTCCAAGTTGGAAAAATCAAATATTAGAGGGCATAGCTTAAAGGTGTTAAAGTTTAAAGGATATGTTCAGGGCAAGTTTTGTTTTCGTTCCAGACGGTTCTGGGTGCCTGTAATGTACTACCAGGCGATGGTGGAGGCAGATGGAATAGTGTCATTTAAGAAACTTTTGGATAAGCTAATGGATATCCAGGAAATGGAAGGATATGGATAAGATAAGGCGGATAAGAGGTCTTGGCATCATGCTGACAGAGACATTGTGGGTTGAAGGGCCTGTTACTGTGTTGTACCGTTCTCCGTGCAGGGAGGAGCTTACAACCCAGCGGTATGAATATTGATTTCTCTCACTTCAAGTAACCTTTGCATATCGCCCCTGTCCATCCCTCCCGCACGCATGTCGTAGTACTAGTTTCACTGTCATCATGTTCAGTTAGGCTGTCTGTATAACTTGATGTATGATGAAAGAATGGGTTGACTGGGCTTGTATTCACTGGAAGTTAGAAGAATGAGAGGGGATCTTATAGAAACATATAACATTCTTGAGGGACTGGACAGGGTAGATGCAGGAACATTATTCCCGATGTTGGGAGAGTCCAGAACCAGGGGTCACGGTCTAAGAACAAGGGGTAGGCCATTTAGGACTGAGATGAGGAAAAACTGTGGAATTTTCTGCCACAGTGGGCAGTGGAGGCCAATTCACTGAATGGTATCAAGAGAGAGTTAGATTTAGCTCAGGGAATCAAGGGATATGGTGAGAAAACAGGAACGGGGTACTGATTTTGGATGATCAGCCATGATCACATTAAATGGCATGCTGGCTCTAAGGGCCGAATGGCCTACTCCTGCGCCTATTTTCCCTGTTATTACCTATCCCACAGCCAACACTGGACCATTGTGGGCTCTAGCATCCGTTAATGATTATCGTCGCTTTTTGCATATTATCTATTCATTTGTCTGAAGTACCGTCTATATCTCTCATTCCCCTTTCCCTGACTGAAGAAAGGTCTCGACCCAAAACGTCACCTATTCCTTTTCTCCAGGGATGCTGCCTGACCCGCTGAGTTACTCCAGCTTTTTGTGTCTATTCTATGTTGAGGATTGGCTACCACAGTCAGCACCAGCAGTCACTGAGGCTATTAAGCAGTTCTACACCATGCCAATGTGCTAGTCATGTAAATGGAGATGGGCAATTAAAAAAAACTGCAGAGCTCAATGTAGGGCAAAAGTCAATAGACAAATAGGTGCAGGAGTAGGCCATTCGGCCCTTCGAGCCAGCATCACCATTTACTGTGATCATGGCTGATCATCCACAACCAGTTCCCCGTTTCTGTCTTCTCCCCATATCCCTTGACTCCGCTATTTATAAAACCTCTATCTAACTCTCTCTTGAAAGCATCCAGAGATTCGGCCTCCACTGCCTTCCGAGGCAGAGAATTACATAGGTTCACAACTCTCTGGGTGAAAAAGTTTTTCCTCATCTCCGTTCTAAATGACCTACCATTTACCCTTGAACTATGGCCGCTGGTTCTGGACTCCCCCAACATTCCTGCCTTTAGCGTGTCCAATCCCTCAATGATCTTATATGTTTCAATAAGATCCCCGGTCATTCTTCTAAATTCCAGTGTATACAAACCCAGTCGCTCCATTCCTTCAACATAGAAACATAGAAACATAGAAATTAGGTGCAGGAGTAGGCCATTCAGCCCTTCGAGCCTGCACCGCCATTCAATATGATCATGGCTGATCATCCAACTCAGTATCCCGTACCTGCCTTCTCTCCATACCCTCTGATCCCCTTAGCCACAAGGGCCACATCCAACTCACTCTTAAATATAGCCAATGAACTGGCCTCAACTACCCTCTGTGGCAGAGAGTTCCAGAGACTCACCACTCTCTGTGTGAAAAAAGTCTTTCTCATCTCGGTCTTAAAGGATTTCCCCCTTATCCTTAAGCTGTGACCCCTTGTCCTGGACTTCCCCAACATCGGGAACAATCTTCCTGCATCTAGCCTGTCCAACCCCTTAAGATATGCTTTCAACATATGACAGTCCCTGGAATCCCGGGAATTAATCTTGTGAACCTACGCTGCACTCCCTCAATAGCAAGAATGTCCGTCCTCAAATTTGGAGACCAAAATGCAGATTTCAAAACTAATATTGATCCCACCATTTTTGAATTTTGAGTATAAAACGAGGGCTGGGGAAGCTCAGTGGGTCATGCAGCATCTATGCACCCCAGCACTTTGCTTTTTGCTCAAGATTCCAGCATGTGGACTTTATATGTCCTTGAATTTAATTTCCTCCTCTATTCCTTTATTAATCCAAGATCAGATTCCAGAGTTATTGGGTGTGATTCAGCACCCTGAGCTGCTAATGATACAAACTGAAGGAAGTGTATGATATGACATCATCCTTCCACTTTCCTGGTGGTGTGCCCTTGGCTCGAATATGGCAACAAAATATATTATAAATCCAGAAATGCGACAATGCCACTTCTGCTGGTAGACTGCTCTGGAAGGTAAGATCATATAGGAGCCAAGGAGAGCTAGCCGAATGGATGGAAAATTGGCTTAATGGAAAGCAGGAGAGCATGATAGTGGGAGGTTGTTTTTCAGACTGCAGACCTGTCACTAGTGGTGTGCCTCAGGGTACAGTGCTGGGCCCATTGTTGAATGTCATTGAAATCAATGATTTGGATGAGAACGTACATGGCATGATTAGTAAGTTTGCCAATTACACTACAGTGGGTGGTATTGTAGATATTAAAAATGGTTTACAAAATTACAGCAGGATCTTAATTGTTGGAGCAGGTGAGGTGAGGAATAGTTGATGGAATTTAATACAGAGAAATGTGAGGTGTGACAATTGGGAAGTCTAACAAAGGCAGGACCTACACCGTGAATGGCAGGGCTCTAGGGAGTGTTGTACTGCAGGGGGATCTAAGAGTGTAGGTACATAGTTTCCTAAAAATGCCATCACATGTAAAGAGGGTGGTCAAGAAGGCTTTTGGCACATTGGCCTTCATTAGTCAGTGTATTGAGTACAGAGGTTGAGGGGTTATGCTACAGTTGTACAAGGCATTGGTTAGGCCATATTTGGAGGATTGTGTTCACTTTTTGTCACCCTGTTATAGGAAAGATGTTGTTAAACTGGAAAGGGAGTAGCAAAGATTTATGAGGATGTTGCCAGGATTCGAGGGCCTGAGCAATAAAGACACGTTGAGCAGGTTAGGACTTAATTCCTTGGAGTGCAGGTGGATGTGTGGTGATATCATATAGGTGTATAAGATAATAAGAGGATAAGATCGGGTAAATGTACAGAGTCTTTACCTGGAGTAGGGAAATCAAGAACCAGAGGACATAGTTTTAAGCGAGTGGGGAAAGATTTAATAGGAGCCTGACACAAAGGGTGATGGATATATGTAACATGCTGCCAGAGGAGGTAGTTGGTCGTTGTGGGCAAGTTGGGCCAAAGGGCCTGTTTCCATGCTTTATGACTCTAAATTAATTATATTTTTAACTTGGTTGAAGATGAAGAGTAGATCGTCCTTATAAATGTGAGAGATTCTGTTTGGTTGGGAAGTAGAGTTCTGAACTTGTCCAAAGGGGCAAATGGACTCCAGGATGGTGTGTTGCCTCCCCAGTGCCAGGGTTCAGGATGTTTCAGAATGACTGCAAAATATTCTCAAGGGGGAATGTGAGTAGTCAGAAGTGACATAGGTTGCAAAAGGTTGCAGAAGTCCTGCAGAATGAATATAGGGAATTGAGCGACAGGGCAAAAGAATAAAAAGCAGGATCTGAAGGGTAGCAATGTCCAGATTACTTCCAGAACCATGCGCAAATGAAGGCTTCAATATGAAGATAGGACAGATAAGTGCGTGGCTGTGGAGTTGGTATCCGAGGCAGCGATTCAAATCTTTGAACCATTGAGATCTCTACTGGGGTAGAGATAGCCTGTACAAGAGGGAAGTGCGTTGGACTTGAACTGAAGGAGGACTAATATCCTGGCAAATTTGTAAGTGCTACCTGGAAGAATTTAGTTTAATTTATTTTAGAGAAATGGCACGGAAACAGGCTCTTCAGCCCACCGAGTTTGCACCGATCAGCGATTATCGCACATTAACATTATACCTACACACACACAGAGAATTTACAGTTATATCAAGCCAATTTACACACATTTGGAGTGTGGGAGGAAACTGAAGATCTCGGAGAAAACTCACGGGGAGAAGGTACAAACTCTGTACAGACGGCATCCTTGTCGGGATCGAACCTGGTTCTCCGGTGCTGCAAGCGCTGTAAGGCAACAACCTTACCGCTGCGCCACCGTGCCTCCCTTAGACTGGATTGGCAGGGGGACCAGTTTCAATGCAGTAGGAAAGCGGGGGAGGCTGGAAGTCGATACAGAAGTCAATTACAGCAAGTTCAATAGACAGGACAAGGAGGAGCACAGCAGGAAGTGAGGAAAGATGGTTGGGTTAAATGGCATTTAATCTGAAGCAAGAGATCTGGCAGGGAAGGCAAATGAACTCAGCGCTTGGATAAGAAAGTACGTCTGGGACGTTGGAGCCATTATAGAAGCATGGCTAAGGAAGGACAGTACTGGAAGCTTAATGTACAGGGGTACAGGTGCTGGAGGCAAGAGTTGGGAGCAGTTATCTTTTTTAATTAAGGAGAACAGCAGTAGTCCAAGAAAACATTACTGAGGGTTCATCCAGTGAGGCTATATGAGTGCAGCTGAAAACTAAAAAGAGGATGATTGGTTGCCAAATAGCATATTTATTCCTTTTTTTCTCATTGACTACGAGATTGCAGGCTGCTACAAGACTAATAGAGTTGTCATAGTAGGAAATTTTAACTTTCCCGATATAGACTGTGACTGCCATTGTGCCAAGGCCTTAGTTGTGGTGGGATCGGTCAAGAATGTTCAGGAAAGTTTCCTCTGGCAATACGCAGATGGCCCACAAGGTAGAAGGCTAAACCTGACCTATTCTGTGGGAATTGGGCATGGGAACTAAATGAAGCATCGTGGGTGAGCACTTTGAGATCATTGACCACAGTTCTATGAGCTCACAAATTGTTATGGATAAAGATGGGGCATCTTGGTCCACATGGACAAGTTGGTCCACAGGGCCTGTTTCTACAGTGTGTATGACTGAGTCAGAAACAATTTGATGACTGTTTCTAAAATTAAATATACTAAGAATATTGATGACTCAATATTTATTAATACACACTGGGTGGCTCTCACAAGGATGGAGAGATTTTTGGAGCATTCGGAGAGATTGTTGGAGCATTCGGAGAGATTTTTGGAGCATTCGGAGAGATATTTTCTGTAATTGCTCACAGAGAACGGGTGATTTTTAGCAGTATCGTATTCAGCTCTAAAATACTTTCTCGGTGTAACAAAGTATAATACTGTTCATTGTAATGCAAAGGGGATGCATCCATTATAACCTGTTGCGTTCTGTACACCGATATGTCTTTTTTTTTTTGCAGTATACAAAGGTTTGGATCCCTGACCCAGAGGATGTTTGGAAATCAGCAGAAATCGTTCAGAACTACAAAGAAGGGGATGAGGTCCTTCGCCTTAAACTGGAAGATGAAACGGTCAGTATTGTTTGGGCTAGTGGATGGAAAAATAACAACTTTCTGCCAATGCCAGGTGTTGGGTCTTGGTTGACACACTTAAAAGACAAAAAATGTATAAGTAACTCGGGTTAAAGTGTGCAGCCTTTTGAAAGGAGGGCACCTGAGAAGTGATAGTCACTCAATTTGTGTAAGATACTACACATGGTCTAACAACACAAGTATTCTACAAGGAAATTAGTCTGCAGAGGAAAGTGGAGAAGCAGCAATGCCTTACCCCTCACAGGTCAGATGTTCCTCAGAGGAAGTTTACATCTTTTCAGATGTGGGATGGAACGCAGAAGGAATCTCATCTGTATTTATGTGAACTTCCTCTTGAAAGGTATAGATTCACTGTTGTATTTGTGATGACTGGTCAACAGGTGTAACATTCTCTTCTGCTTTTGATTGTTGGACACAGCTGGGAAGTCAGAAAGTTTGTGGTTTACACTCCAGGTAAATACAGTATTGTTAAACAATTTCTGTTCCAGTTGTTAAATCTATTATCCATGATCATCTGCCTTCCTTTGTGGATGTAAAAGATCTGATATATTTGAAGAAAATAGGGTTCTCCTTTTGCAGTTGATTTAAAAAAAAGTACTCCCTTGCCCCAAAAAGCGATATTCAGGTAATTCATTTTGTGGGATATCTTGTGCATATTAGCTGCCATATTCATCTTCAGAATAGGAACATAGAAACATAGAAAATAGGTGCAGGAGTAGGCCGTTCGGCCCTTCGAGCCTGCACCGCCATTCAATATGATCATGGCTGATCATCCAACTCAGTATCCCGTACCTGCCTTCTCTCCATACCACCTGATCCCCTTAGCCACAAGGGCCACATCTAACCCCCTCTTAAATATAGCCAATGAACTGGCCTCAACTACCTTCTGTGACAGAGAATTCCAGAGATTCACCACTCTCTGTGTGAAAAATGTTTTTCCCATCTCGGTCGTAAAATACTTCCCCCTTATCCTTAAACTGTGACCCCTTGTTCTGGACTCCCCAACATCAGGAACAATCTTCCTGCATCTAGCCTGTCCAACCCCTTAAGAATTTTGTAAGTTTCTATAAGATCCCCCCCTCAATCTTCTAAATTATAGCGAGTACATGCCGAGTCTATCCAGTCTTTCTTCATATGAAAGTCCTGACATCCCAGCAATCAGTCTGGTGAACCTTCTCTGTACTCCCTCTAAGGCAAGAATGTCTTTCTTCAGATTAGGAGACCAAAACTGTACGCAATACTCCAGGTGTGGTCTCACCAAGACCCTGTACAACTGCAGTAGAACTTCCCTGCTCCTATACTCAAATCCTTTTGCTATGAATGTTAACATACCATTCGCTTTCTTCACTGCCTGCTGCACCTGCATGCCTACTTTCAATGACTGGTGTACCATGACACCCAGGTCTTGTTGCATCTCCCCTTTTCCTAATCGGCCACCATTCAAATAATAGTCTACTTTCCTGTTTTTGCCACCAAAGTGGATAACCTCACATTTATCCACATTATACTGCATCTGCCATGCATTTGCCCACTCACCCAACCTATCCAAGTCACCATGCAGCCTCCTAGCATCCTCCTCACAGCTAACACTGCCCCCCAGCTTTGTGTCATCCGCAAACTTGGAGATGTTGCATTCAATTCCCTCGTCCAAATCATTAATATATTGTAAATAGCTGGGGTCCCAGCACCGAGCCTTGCGGTACCCCACATTCTCAAAAGGACCCGTTTACTCCTACTCTTTGCTTCCTGTCTGCCAGCCAGTTCTCTATCCACATCAATACTGAACCCCGAAACCGTGTGCTTTAAGTTTGCATACTAATCTCTTATGTGGGACCTTGTCGAAAGCCTTCTGAAAATCCAGATATAACACATCCACATCTGAAGAAGGGTCTCGACCCGAAACGTCGCCTATCTCCTTCGCTCCTTAGATGCTGCTGCACCCGCTGAGTTTCTCCAGCTTTTTGTGTAACCCTCGATTCTCCAGCATCTGCAGTTCCTTCTTTAACACTGGTTCTCCCATATCCACTCTACTCGTTACATCCTCAACACATTCTATAAGATTCGTCAGGCATGATTTACCTTTCATAAATCCATGCTGACTTTGTCCAATGATTTCACCACTTTACAAATGACATTGTTAATGCTTTGAAATTACATGAATATGAAGTCCAATTGGATATCCTGAGAACATGAATAAAGCTACATAAAGTTGACCAGAAATTTGCTTTGCGTTGGATTGCATTGCATTCTGAAAGAAAAGTGAAAAAACTAGGGAAACATAATTAAAATAGAATTGAGTGGCAATGTGCAACATTAGTAGAAAGATAACGCTTCAGATATGGCACCTCGAATGACCACAATTTGGAAGGATTGTAGTTTGGAACTTTTAATGAATAGAAAGTAAGCCAAGGCTGGATGAAGGATGGAAACTGTGGACTTCCAACGATAGAAGAGTAAGCTCAGGGACTGGCTCTAAAGTCCACCATGGCTGTCATGATCATGATGCTAATCTAACTAATATCCATATCCCTCTATTCTGTGCCTATTCATGTGTACAAGTTTCTTGTATCCAATGATATGCAATCTTATCCACATCCACCACCTCCTTCAGCTGTGTTCCAGGCATTTGTCACTCGCTGTGTTTTTAAAATTTTTCATGCTCTCCTTTCAACTTTTCTATCTGTGCTTAAGTTTAACCCACAACCTTGTCTTCACAGTGCGTGTTAACTCTTACGTGAAATAAAGCCTGTGTAGCCTTGCTCTCGTGTCTGAAACCACAGCTGAAAACTGCTGATAAATGTAGTCAGAAACCAATACGATTGACAGCAAGTCACACATTTAGAGAGATTTCCCTCAAAGGTTTTAGTTGAGACACATTACAAAGTAAAGATTCTCTTGGTATTGAGAATGGGCCACGATTCTTGTTGCTAACCCCTGAGAGCACTTGGTGGGAAGAAATATTAAATCATTGATTACATTTAGATGTAATTTTTGGCAAATACAAGTCTCTGAAGTCAAAATAGGAAATGTGAAAATAGGATAATATAAGACAAATATAATGCATTGCTTTAACGATCAGGATCAAACAAATTAAAGGCTACAGTTTCTATGTATTGAATAACTAATCACATCCACTTCCACCACCTCCTTTAGCTGTGTTCCAGGCATTTGTCACTCTCCCTGTTTTTAAAATGTATTCAAGAGAGAGTTTGATTTAGCTCTTAGGGCTAATGGATATGGGGGAAAAAAAAAAATCAGGAACAGGGTACTGATTCTGGATGATCAGCCATGGCTTGAAGGGCCGAATGGCCTACTCCTGCACCTAATTTCTATGTTTCTATAGGTGTCGCTATGATCAGTTCTCAGCCACAGCTTTTATGTGCAGAGTTATGTTTCTACATTTGGATCTGTTCTACACATACTCTTCTGGTTCACTGTGTTTGCATTCCTTATGGCAAAATAACATGTTGCTCAATATCTGGACAGCATGACCTATGGACTATAACAAGGAGACTCCACATTTGTGCTCTCGATGTGTTCTATTGTGTGATTCTTCATTTGGAATGCAGATTAATGTATATTCTGATAAATCCTAAATGAACAAACCAGATAATTTTGTAGGGAAACTCCAAACGACCAGACACTGCTCCTTAATGAGATTTAAACAACTCTCTTAACTCTTGTTACAATTAAATATGTTTTGTCCTTTGATGTTGTCATTTAGAATGTTTTGGCGTTCACTTGTTACATAGAACAGCACAGAAACAGGCTCACAATGTTTGCGTTGAACACGATGCATAAAATCCTTTCAGAACAGCCTGTACACGATCCATACCCCTCTTACCTGCACTGTCATGTGCCTATCTAAAATACTGCTCAAACACCACTATCGTATCTGCCACCACCACCACCCCTGGCAATGTGTTCCAGCCCTCTACCATTCTCTATGTAAAAAAAAACTTCTCTGCACATCTCCATTAAACGTTCCCCCTCTCACCGTTTCCTATGTTTAACTATTTAAATGGTGTTAAGTTGGGAAAAGGGGGAGTACAACGGGATCTGGGGGTCCTTGTACATCAGTCTATGAAAGTAAGCATGCAGGTACAGCAGGCAGTGAAGAAAGCAAATGGCATGTTGGCCTTCATAACAAGAGGAATCGAATATAGGAGCAAAGAGGTCCTGCAGTTGTACAGAGCCCTAGTGAGACCACACCTGGAGTATTGTGTGCAGTTTTGGTCCCCTAATTTGAAGAAGGACATTCTTGCTACTGAGGGAGTGCAGCGTAGGTTTACAAGGTTAATTCCCGGGATGGCGGGAACAGATCCAAATGTCATATGCTGCGAGAATGGAGTGGCTGGGCTTGTACACTCTGGAGTTTAGAAGGATGAGAGGGGGATCTCATTGAAACATATAAGATTGTTGAGGGCTTGGACACAAGCCAGAGGCAGGAAACATGTTCCCGATGTTGGGGGAGTCCAGAACCAGGGGCCACAGTTTAAGAGTAAGGAGTAAGCCATTTAGCCATTGTTTACCCAGAGAGTTGTGAATTTATGGAATTCCCTGCCACAGAGGGCAGTGGACGCCAAATCACTGGATTGTTTTAAGGGAGAGTTGGATAGAGCTCTAGGGGCTAGTGGTGTCAAGGGATATGGGGAGAAGGCAGGCACGGGTTATTGATAGTAGACGATCAGCCATGATCACAATGAATGGCTGTGCTGGCTCGAAGGGCCGAATGGCCTCCTCCTGCACCTATTTTCTATGTTTCTATGTTTCTAGAACGGAGACGAGGAAACACTTTTTCTCACAGAGAGTGGTGAGTCTGTGGAATTCTCTGCCTCAGAAGGCGGTGGAGGCGGGTTCTCTGGATGCTTTCAAGAGAGAGCTAGATAGGGCTCTTAAAAATAGCAGAGTCAGGGGATATTGGGAGAAGGCAGGAACGGGGTACTAATTGGGGATGATCAGCCATGATCACATTGAATGGCAGTGCTGGCCCGAAGGCCCAAATGGCCTACTCCTGCACCTATTGTCTATTGTCTATGCCCTGTACTGTTTAAAGATAGTTCAAAGGTTTCCAAGGAGATAGATGGTAGTTCGGGACCATGCTCTAGCTAATGAGAGGACAGTTTAGTTGCATGATAACCATTAGCCCGAAGAGCTATATCTACCTCTCTCTTGAATACATCCAGTGGATTGGCCTCCACTGCTTTCTGTGGTAGAGAATTCCTCAGATTCACAACTTTCTGGATGAAAATATTTTTCCTCATCTCAGTCCTCCTGGCCCATGATGGCTCTTAAAAAGAGAAGAAGCTATCAAGGTGGCATTGTCAATTTTGAGTCCACATGGATAGCCTACATTAAAAGCAGATGAAGTTCACCATCTCCCGCACTATTCAAGTCGGGGATCTATGGTAGTCTTTGCAGTTCTCACATTGACCTCATCATTCACCTCAGCACCATGGGAAAATAATTCACCCTTGCTTCTGAGGAGCTATCTAAGAATGGCGAACGGCAGGGGTTTGGTGATGGTGAAGGTCAGCAATTGGTGTCAGGAAGGCAAAGAAGGATCTGGGAATGCAGCAAAAGTATAAATAGGTTTGAGATATGAACTGTCTATGTGCCCAGCACAACAGAGTAATCTCCAATGCTGTGCCCCATTTGGGCTGAGGCTGAGGCTGAGGCTGTGACTGAGAGAGGTGGTAAAATGGGCTGCAGTTTGAAACTTTGGGCAAGAGTTGAATTGGCTGGCTTCCATCTTCCCAATGTGGTTGGTCAGGATTTTACGTGTGCACTGTTTGACACCAGAGCAATCATTGTTTTGCATTGCAGTTTTTGTGTAATTGAAGATACAGTGAACTTCCTCATTCTAACTTCTGTACGCCTGAATTCATCCAAAACTCATTTACCCATCTCTTTCAAAAAATTCCCGATCTACCCAGTGCCTTCTGATTTATATAGAGTCCTGGTGAAGCAGTACCATGTTTTAAAACTTGCATTCATATTTTTCTGGCCTTCCCGCTCCTCTTTCTCATCTGCTGCAGCTTGTACTCTCATATACGGATCTCTTGGCAGCTTGATCCTCCCTAAATGCTCCATCATGAGCAACCACCCCTTCAACTGTGAATGTCTCCATGCTGTAGCGTTCTCTCCCAACACCGCTGAGTATCATTCCTCTTTCTTACGTAAACAGCTCAAAGCCCACTGCTTTGTTGTTTGATAATTACCCTGTGAAGCACCTCAGAATGCTTTACTGTGTTCAAGGGATTAAGTAAATAAAGTTAATGTTATATTGCTTCTTGTTGCAGTACTTGAAAGTATGAAAGCGATATATTTAATATGACTAACAATCGGTTAATTGCAGTGTGTGATTTGCTTTTGCGTTGAGCTTCTGTCCATTCTCCCTCACAAGATATGCTTTATACACCAGTATATCTCTGAGAAAAATCTATTCTAAATATTGCAAAAAATGTACTAAATAAAGCATCTAAGATCACACCTTCTGCATAGGTGGTCCTTAAGAAAGCCAACAAATTTAATGAAGGTGAATATATTCTTCTGATGGAATAGCACATGCATTCAAGTCGACTTGAGTCACAATATTTTCGGTGGCACAAGAGAGTGCAGATACCAGAATCTGTAGCAAAAAAAAGAGAGCTGCTAGGGGAACACAGTGGGGTCAGGCAGCATGTGTGGAGGGAAATGGACAGATGACACCATGCCGAGACCTTCATCGAGACAGTGTTTTAGGTGTTATATTCCTCGCCAGCATAGAAAATATCTATATGCGATGGCATTTGATTTTTTTTTAGGATGTTTACAAGGCATTATTAAATCTATTTTTTTGCCCCTTTTCTGGTTCTTGGATTTTGCTGCAGCCTCTCGAACATCCTGTCAATTCCAATGCAAATCAGTTGCCTTTCCTGCGTAATCCCGATATCCTTGTGGGTGAGAATGACCTGACGGCTCTCAGTTATCTTCATGAACCTGCTGTGCTCCACAACTTGAAGGTCCGCTTCCTTGAGTCCAATGCCATATACACTTACTGTGGTGAGTAAAGAAATTACAACCAGTGTTCGAGTGATGGTAGGGAGGACATCCTGCAGGTAAGATTGTGCAGATGCACTATGAGAGGGCACGTGGAATGTTTAAGGTGCCACCTTGTTGATATACGAGGTAAACTACACAATGAATGAACGATACTTTATTATCCCATGTGACATGTTACAGTGAGATTCTTTGTGTGGCATACACAAGTATGCAAAGATTCACCACATATACGGCACCGACAAAGTTACAAAGTATCACATTTGGTCTCCAATGTTCTCTGTGCTGCCCCCCCCCCCCCCCCCCCCCCCCCCCCCCCCCCAAATGCTGGGTCCCTCTTTGTTCTCGGTGACACATCCAGCACCCACAGTGACCTCTGGCACCCATGTGGCTGTCCGACCTCCAGCGCCCCCAAAGGTAGGCAGAGGAGATGTGCAGAAACAAATTGCTTCTGCACTCTTTCAATGGATCTTCAACTTCCTGACAGACAGGAAGCAGCAGTGAGGCTTGGAAAGCACATCTCTGACCCGCAGACCCTCAGCATAGCAGCACCGCAAGGCTGTGTACTCTCCCCTCCCCTTTACTCTCTACACCAACGACTGCATCTCCACGGAATCGTCTTTCAAGTTTGCGTACGACACAACCCCGATTGGACTGATCCAGGATGGGGAGGAATCCTCCTACAGACTGGAAGTGACACAGCTGATGTCCTGGTGCCATCGCAACAACCTGGAGCTCAATGCTCTTCTTGCGTATGGCGTGCACAGCCTAAAGTTGTAGGACAACTTGTTCTATTTGATCTTATTTGATTGTGCACTCCGGGTTGATTGCATTTGTCGAAATGGGGCAGACCATGTGAAAGTTGCAATCTTACACCCCTCAATGCTCGTAAGACAGTGGAATTGATTGTAGACTTTAGGAGAGATCCCTCCCCTCCCCTCCCCCCCCCACTCACCATCAACAACACCACAGTCACATCTGTGGAGTAATTCACATTCCTTGGAACCATCATCTCCAAGGACTTTAAATGGGGGGGGCCACCATCGACTCCACAGTCAAAAAGGCCCAACAGAGAATGTACTTCCTGCAGCAGCTGAGAAAGCACAATCTGCCACAGGCAATGATGGTCCAGTTTTATACTACCATCGTAGAGTCTGTCCTCACCTTCTCCATCATGGTCTGGTTTGGCTCAGTCGCCAAGCATGACATCTAGAGGCTGCAGCACATCGTCCGATCAGCTTAGAAGGTTGTTGGCTACAACCTTCCTCCCCCATCGACGAACTGTATGCTGCAAGGGCCAGGAAGTGAGCGGGTAAGATCATCTCTGACCCCTCTCACCCTGGCCACAAACTCTTTGAATCACTTCCCTCTGGAAGGCGACTCCGGATTGTCAAAGCCGCCACAGCCAGACATAAAAACAGCTTTTTTCTACGAGCGGTAGCTCTACTCAACAGCCAAAATCGGAGGCCTCCTTTTGCTCTGGTATGTTATTTCATTCTTCATATGTTTAAATTATAATGTTTTATTTTTAATTGTCTACTGTTTCTTGTGTTGTTACTTGCGCGCAAAGCACCAAGGCAAATTCCTTGTATGTTTACATACTTGGCTAATAAAATGTATTCAATTCAATTAAATTCACTAATTTAAGAAGTTTAACATAATTAGTTGAGCTATTGCTTACACCAATTTGTATTTGAAATAATTAATGTTTTAAAAATATCTATTACTGTTCACATATGAACTATTACCTTCAACATTGGACAAGACACATCAGGAGATACTGATTCAGTCTGAAGAAAGGTCTTGACCCGAAACATCACCCATTCCTTCTCTCTAGAAATGCGAGATGCTGCCTGTCCCGCTGTTCTACTCCAGCATTTTTTGTCCACGTCAGGACACACTAAGACAAATGACCAAAAGCTTGGTCAAACAAGTAGATTTTCAGCAGCAACCTAAAAAAGGAATGGTAAGGAGAAATATCGAGATTTAGGATGCCTGTGGGCTTGGTAGCTAAAAGCAGGTCGTCAATAGCGGAGGCATTCAAATTTGGGTGTCCCTAAGTCTAGATTTGAGGTAGTGCAGGTGTTTTGGAGAATTATGGTGGAGACATTTACAGAGAAAGGGAGGCAAGGCTATCGACATTTTTTTGAAAACTTGAGATCAAGGTATTGGTTAACGGGTCTGATGTGGGTCAGCATAGTGATGATGGAGAGATGAGAACTGCTCTAAGGTAGGACACGAGCAACAAAATAATGCAGGAGTTCATGATAATGGAGGTTGCATGATAAAGATCAAACAGTAATGCACTAGAATAGAAGCATGGAAATAATAGACTGGATGAGGGCTTTAACTGAAGATTTGCCAAGGAGCAGGCAGGATTGGCTGATTATGGATTTGAAAATATGCAGTCATAGTGATCATGCAGTAACGTGAATTAACAGTCATCTCTGGATCAAATATGAAACCAAGGTTGTAAACAGTCCAGTTTAAGCTTTTTCACATAGAGAGTTGTGAGTCTGTGGAATTCTCTGCCTCAGAGGGCGGTGGAGGCTGGTTCTCTGGATACTTTCAAGAGAGAGCTAGATAGGTCTATTAATGATAGCGGAGTCAGGGGATATGGAGAGGAGGCAGGAACGCAGTACTGATTGGGGATGATCAGCCATGATCACATTGAATGGCGGTGCTGGCTTGAAGGGCCGAATGGTCTACTCCTGCACCTATTGTCTATTGTCTAAACAATACTAGATTGAAGAGCAGAGTCCACGTTTAAAGGACAGAATTAAACAATGACTCTATCCTAAGTAGAAAGGGTGGTAAAGAATTCTTTTGGTACAACATCTTCTCTCGCTGCTCCTGTTCTATGAATCCTCCTGCTAACCGACTATGACCACTTTTTAAACATTCCTTGAACTTCATTCCCGTTGTCCTGTTTTCACACCTTGCACTTCCTTACCTATACATTTCCTTATCTATGTACCTCTCTCTCACCTGAGATCCGTCTGAAGAAGGGTCTCGACCTGAAACGTCGCCCATTCCTTCTTGTTGAGTTACTCCAGCATCTTGTGTCTATCTTTGGATCATCCTCAACCAGCATCTGCAGTTCCTTCCTGTATGCTTTTGGTACATTGACCTCCTTCAGTCAGGGTATTGAATTTGGAGTTGGGGTGTTATATTACTGTTGGTGATGCTGCATTTGGAGTATTGTGTTCATTTTTGATCACCCTGCTATAGCAAGGATGTCATTAGGTTGGAAGGGATGCATAGGCGATTTGCAGGGATGCTGTCAAGACTCAAGGGCCAGAGGTATATGGAGAATTTGGACAGGCTAGCACTTTATTCCTTTGAGCTCAGGGACATGAGCTGTGATCTTATAAGAGGTGCATAAAGTCATGACGGTAATAAATAAGGTGAATGCACAGAGTCCCTTACCCAGAGAAGGGGAATCAAGAACAAGAGGACATAGGTTTATGGTGAGAGGGGTAAGTTTTAATTGGAACCTGATTTGAAAGACATTTGGACACGTGTATGGATGGGAAAGGTTTAGAGGGTTATTGGCCAAATGCAGGTAAATGGGTCTAGCTTAGATGGAACATGAATGGAACCTGCTTCTAAAGTCCATGACTCTGACCAAAAACAATGAGATCCTATTTCCTGTACTTCATGACCAAATTTTGGACATGCAGTCGTAAAGGAGGGTTATGGAAGGGACTGATTACATGGTGGCTTGATTACATGCTCTGGTTCTCTATGGTGTCAATAGTTGGTGGGAGATGACAATACCAAGGCACCTGGGATGGATTTCCTGAGATAGGGATGAAAACCAGAGATTTTTGAAGAGGAGGATAAGCCTTCTGAGTGTAATTTGCTGGCTATGACTGGATTGTTAAGAATGGAATTCAAGTAGGTAATGCTGGCAGAATGTTTTCAGAAGGTTGTTCAATTGTGCCAAAACACTGTAGGTAGATTTAGCAGGACGAAGGAGCTTGGTTTTCTTTGTCACGGATGGGTTTTGGCATCGGAGCCACTTTGAGAGTGGGAAAGCATGCAGGTGCACATTCAAGGACTTTGTGAGAATAGAATGGTTAAAGGTGGGGCAATATATTTAACGTTTGTGCATCACTGGCCTTTAATATAACAATGCATTTGCTTATGACTAAGCTCAAGAGGTTGATTAATAGTTTAACACAATTTTTAACATAATCTGCGACAAATACATTGCAGTGAACTTGGTAAATATTGCACAACCAATATTGACATAGTTTAAGGTCTCTAAGGTCACAGTTTAAGCTCAACAATTGAATTGATTTTTTGAAACTATTAGTGACATTTTTAACATAAATTTCTTCTTTTAGGGGAAAAATTACTTTAAAGCAAAAATAATATCCAAATGGGTTTATTCTATTGATGGGATCATTTGATTCCTGTTAAAAATGTTTTTCCAGTTTTACAGCCAGAGCCCTCACCGTCAGTTTTCCGGATCCTTCCAGCAAGAGGGTGGTCTTGTTTTAGCGCACCAAAGTGCAGACAATGAATATGAAAGTAACAGTGCACTTATTATCTCAATGTGTCACAGAGCACTTTTGTATTTCTAGGTATCGTCTTAGTCGCTATTAATCCTTACGAACAGCTGGCAATTTATGGAGAAGATGTCATTCAGGCATATAGTGGCCAGAACATGGGGGACATGGATCCCCATATCTTTGCAGTGGCTGAAGAAGCATACAAACAAATGGCCAGGTGAGTGGAATTAAAGGAAACCGTTGTAATGTACCTACATTAAGAAATTAATCATGCTAGACCAATAATATTTCAAATTTTGATCACATGATACAATTGGAAACATAATGTGCATCTAATAGTATTGGCAACATGTTGTACAATCAAACTACTGAACGATTAATAGACAATAGACAATATTTGCAGGAGTAGACCATTCGGCCCTTCGAGCCAGTACCGCCATTCAATGTGATCATGGCTGATCATCCACAATCAGTACCCCGTTCCTGCCTTCTCTCCATATCCCTTAACTCCGCTATCCCTAGGAAAGCGGATCTCTCTTGAAAGCATCCAGAGAACTAGCTTCCACCGCCCTCTGAGGCAGAGAATTCCACACACTCACAACTCTGTTTGAAAAAGTGTTTCCTAATCTCCGTTCTAAATGGCTTACCACTTATTCTTAAATTATGGCCCCTGGTTCTGGACTCCCCAACATTGGGAACACGTATCCTGCCTCTAGCGTGTCCAAACCTTTAATAATCTTATGTTCCAATAAGATTAGCTCTCATCCTTCTAATTTCCAGAGTATACAAGCCCAACCGCTCCCATCTATCAACGTATGACAGTCCCGCCATCCCGGGAATTAACTTCCTGAACCTATGCAGCACTCCCTTGATAGCAAGAGTGTCCTGGAATCTAAAAATGGACTTTGTTAGAAATGAGGAAAATTGATTAAAATTAAGCAGTAATTCGCTTTCGGGGATGTGAGTGTTATTAGTAAGATCCAAATAGATTGTCAATCCCTCAATGCTTTTGAGAAGGTGCTGGTGAGCTACCCCCTTGTATTGGTGCATTTCTTCTGCTGGAAGATGCTCTCATAGTTGGGTTGCAGGTTCCAGAAATGGTCCAAGCAACTAATGAAGAGAATTCCAAAGATCCTAATGAGATGGAGATCTAAAAATAACATCCTATTTATTCTTATTTTCTTGAGACATAAATGGCCACTCGGCCCATTTGAGTACATGCTGACTTTCAGAGTAATCCTACATCCCGTTACCCCTCTTATTTCCCTGCAATCTATTCACTTTCACCCCATCAACTTCAGGTTCCTGCATCAGATGTAACATACAATATCTATTTAACCCTTGAACTGAAATGATGGATTTGAATATCATTTGACGGACACTAATTTTCATATGAAGTCATTAATTTACTAATAATTTTTGTCATTTTCAATGCAGTCTTAGAACTATTTCTGCTTTCTGCAAGTCCCCACCCTCCCCATTCCAAATATTAACCATTTAGCTGAGATCCAAAAGTGGTAATGAAACATCACAACCCTAAACCTAATGCAAACCACCTTTACTTTGAGAAAATAGGGAAACCTGCCTAAATTTTAGGAAAGAGTAGAGAAAATAGCGCCACATAATGCCAGTGCTGAATATCATGGTGGTAGAATCCTTCCCACTATTCCTTTCTCTTCGTTCCTATTCTGTGAAGGTATTAAACCCAATTGTACATGAAGTTTTACTTGGTTTTATTTTCAATGCTTCCAATTTTTTTCATACTTTTATTATAGTTCATCAACTTATAGGGTCAAAAAGTTAATAGCTTGCATTGTTTGAGATGTACATCTATTAAGGATTGTTGGACTTTTACAGATTGAGCTCAGAAAGCTTACATTTGAAGTGCAGCTTATCAAATAAAGCTACATAGTAAATTCATTAGAGGTACTGGTTTAAAGCAGATTAACTGTAATGGAACTGGCACAGTGATTTGTCTGGAGGCTTCATTCTGCAATAAACTTGACATAAATCTTTTATTTCATTGGAGGCAGAAAATAAATGCCTGAAGGCCAGAGTGATCTGGGAGATGGCATGCGTTTTGAAAAGAGTAAGAACCAATAGAAGAGAATCAGATTCAGTTAAATCCTCAGGTTGTAATCAGGGCTGCCTTAAATTGTTCCACACAGATGAACATATGATTGATGCCCCGAAACCTTCATGATTAAAAAAGTAGAGTAGCCTTCAATACTTAAACACACAAGTACTTTTTTTTGTCCTTTTTCTTTTGTTGTTGTTGCTTCTGCTCAAGGCAGAAGACCATTAGTACATTTTGCACTTTGCATTCCACCCCCTTCCCCTGCAGTTGTATTCCCTCGTGCGTGAGTCTGGAAATGAATGTTGGCAAGCTGTGCGTTGGGTAGGGCTGAGGGTTCATCATAGGTGAGCCTTGTCCTCGCTGAAGTGTAAAATCATGCCCTCTTCAGCAACAGTGACTAATTTCTATCGTTAAGTAGCTCATTGGAGGTGAGAGGGGGAAATTTTTACACAGAAGTGGGAGCTGGAAAGCATTGCCTGGGGTGGTGGTGGAGGCAGATGTGATAGTGGTATTTAAGAGGCTTGTAGATGGGTACATGGATATTGAGGGATGTGGATCATGTATAGGCAGAAGAGATCAGTTTAACTTGACCATGTTTGGCACGGACGTAGTGGGTCTAAGCTAAGTTCCTGTGCTGTGTTCTATTACACCCCTTATCCCCGACAACCAATGCCTCCCTAATCTTTTCCACATCATTCCCAGGCCTGGTGAGCTGAGCCATGTCTGGTGCTCTTTTCTAGTCCTCGGTTAGATCAGTTCAAACAGCTGAATAGGATGGGTTCTTGTTTGCAACTGTTTATGGTAACTAATGACCACAACATAAGATTGAATGAACTTGGTAATAACTCTTTGTTAGTTATGAGCAAAATAAACAATCTAAACCAAATTAAAATGAACCCAAAGGGTACAAAATACTCAGCAGGAGACCAAAAAGGTTTGCAGCCAAAGGATATAATGCACCTCGTGTGCCAGATTCTTCCTTGGTTACTGTCTGGAGGATATTGAGATTCAGGCCAAAACTGCAGAAAACAACTGGATCAAAATCTCAATGTGGTACTTAACAGATTGTTGCCATTTGGATATAAAGACTCGTGTTAGTTTTAAAAAAAAAATCTTTCTGAGTACAGAGGCATAGCCTGAGAGTCTCTGTTTGGCATCCAGTAATGAGATGGTTCAAGTGGAGAATCCAGCACAGAGCATCTTAAGGCAGCCTGTAAAAGCAGTCCTGTTATGTTGCCCATATTATGAGACATATACGGTACTAGTAAATGTCTGTATGCACCAAAAAACGAATTTCCAACTGATCTTGCAGTCACTCATATCAACAACAGAGCTTATACAGACAAGTCTGAAGAAGGGTCCTAACCCGAAACATCGCCCATCTTCTTTCTCCAGAGGTGCCACCTGACCTGCTGCGCTTAGACAAGCGCTTCGGCCCACTGTGTCCGCACTGACCAGTGATCACCCTGTACACTAGCACTATCCTACCCACTAGGAACAATTTACAACTTAATTTTTTTATCGAAACCAATTAAGCTACAAGCCTGGAATGTGGGAGGAAGCCAGAGCAACTGGAGGAAACCCCATGTGGTCCCAGAGAGAACGTACAAACTCCATACAGTTACTCCAGGACTTTGCGTCTATCTTTGGTATAATCCAGCATCTGCAGTTCTTTGTTTCTACTGGCAAAATTAAATGTAGCACCACCTTAGTAGCAGAGAAAAATTTGTTTTTACACATTTTAACATAGAAAACCCAGGAATTCTGATGAAGTTTCAAAAACATTATTGCTAGATTGCTGCTAAAGTATGACAACATATTTATGTTTCTGAATAGAAACATAGAAATTAGGTGCAGGAGCAGGCCATTCGGCTCTTCGAGCCTGCACCACCATTCAATATGATCATGGCTGATCATCCAACTCAGTATCCTGTACCTGCCTTCTCTCCATACCCCCTGATCCCTTCGGCCACAAGGGCCACATCCAACTCCCTCTTAAATATGGCCAACGAACTGGCCTCAATTACCTTCTGTGACAGAGAATTCCACAGATTCACCACTCTCTCTCTGTGTGTGACATGGACAAACAAGCTATTAAAATTCAAACAATGGGGAAAAACACTGTCACATCAATGCTCTTAAGCTCTCTTTGTACCCCAAGTTTTATTTGAAAAGCAAAAAATTGCTGCAGAGGTTGGTAATATGAAGTAAAAACACAACAGTACAGGTAGCCACTCTTGAGTCGAGGCAAACTGAGTTAATGTTTCAGGCTGAGGAAAAGTTAGAAAAATAAAATTTTATGTTGAAGGGAAAAGGGTAAGCTTGGAGAGTTCAAAGGTCTGTGATAGGGCGTAGACCAAAGAGACTGTTGCAAATGGTGGACTCAGCTGAAAGATGGTGGTGAAAGCTTGTTAATTGCAGATGACAAGACATAAATAGAAGTAGAAGAATGATGTGAGTAGGGAAAATACATTGCTATAAGTTACACATCATTGCAGATACTGGATATACGAAAATAGATAATGCTGAAATATGCAGGCAATCAGGCAGCATATGAGGAGAGTAAAAGCGAGCTGATATTACAGGCTGGTGATCATTCACAGGCCAATTCTAAAACAACCGGGAAAGATTGATTATCTGAAACAGTTGAATTCAATGTTGACCCCCGAAGGTCGTAACATGTCAACCTGGAACGTGTATCTTGAGGTTAAGTTAGACTTTGGTGAAGTATTGGAAGAGGCTGATGTCAGAAGTTAGAGTGAAAATAGGGTAAAGAACTAAATTTAAGAAAAAGTGGAGGTTTTGCGTTTTTCCTGATGGATTGAAGTGATCCACAAAGCAGCCATGCAGATTGCATTTGTTTTCCCCAATTTTAAGTGCTCCACCATATGCAGCTTTGCCTTGAGGTGCTGGGGCCACAAAGTCCAGATTTTCCTTTATAGTTCTCTTTCTTCCTCAATGTTTCTTGAAGGCTATTTCTTCAATCAGACTATGCGTTTGCCCTGATATTTCAATGTGTGGGTCAGTGTCAGAATTTGTTTGATAATGCTCCATTGATATGCCTTGGGATATTATATTACATTAAAGACACCAAATAAATACAATGTTTTTTTTGGATCTGTTCTTTGGTTTCGGGAGCTTTCATTCTCCTGAATTCAACAAAAGACCTTTCTCTATGATGCATATCCTTTGAACTGCAAGAACTGTTCACAAAAGCTATTTGAAAGCTACCCGTCAGAATTCAGTCAGTTGGAACAAGTGAAACGAAAATTCAATAGTCAAGCTGCATCTACAATAATTTCTTTATCAGGGTAAATCCATGAAACCAGTTGCTAAACATGGTCAATTTTTACTAATTTTATCATTTGCACACTGAAAATGTCAAGTTTGTAAGAGCATTGTCTTTGTAAAATTGTTTTAACATCACTCATTAAACGTAATCACAATGAAAACATAGGAACACTGATAAGGGAGTAGCCTCTTTTGTCTCTGAGCACTGCTCCATATTCAATCAGATAATGGCGAATCTGTGACCAAACGCCATATACTTATATACCTGCATATCACTATTTTGGTTGGTACCTTTGACTTTCAACAATCATCAGATTTAAAACTACTAATTGACATAACATAATTTGTTTAAATTAGTTTTTCAGCAACGTTGGCAAAGCTAACATTTTTTGCCTACCAAATATTTCCCATAAAGTGACTCACTTGGTGACTCACTTGAACGTTTGGAATTGGTGGAGGCTGGTTTGTATAATGGACTGAGCTGCACCCAAAACTCACTGCAGTTTCTGCAGTCTTGGGCTGAGCAGTTACCATACCAAAAGGCCGAATGGCCTACTCCTGCACCCATTTTCTATGTTTCAAACAAATGCATCGATAAGGTGCATCTATAGAAATTGGTGAGAGTTGTTGGGGACATGCAGAATCTCCTTGTTCTTCTGACGAAGTAAAGGCATTGCTGTGCTTTTCAATGCAGTTAGGCAGCGAATTCAAGGTTAGATCTAGCAATGATATATCTTCCAGAAAGAGCAGAGTTATTTCTTCCAGGTTAAGATGGTGGGTGATTTTGTGGGGAACATGCTGAACATTTTCTTTTGATAACATCTAATTGCTCCTTCACTTGTAAGATCCTGAAAATTTGTACCAGCACCATAGACAGCATATGTGGAGGGAAATGTACAGGCGATGTTTTGGGTCGAGATCCTTTCTCAGACTGAGATTGAAGAGGTTTTTTGTGTTTTGCTCATGATTCTAGCATCTGTAGTTCATTCTTAATTATTTGATCTGTGCTCAGGTGGGCTCTGTGTGCTTCAACTTTGTTTTCTCACATTTACAGACCAGCTGTTGACCAGATAGCTTTCATTCACTGTGCTTTTTTGTCCTGTAATTACCGGCATCTTTCTCGTCAGAATATCCTCCCAAAGCCTGTCCAGATACTTGACATCTTGTCTCCAGCTACAAATGTCACTAAAAAGCATTGGCGTCTGATGCAAATCCTCATGCAAATCATCAATATAAATCATGTACAGCAATGGGCCTAGCACTGATCCCTCTTGGCATACCGTTTGAGTTGTGAGTCTGTGGAATTCTCTGCCTCAGAGGGTGGTGGAGGCCGGTTCTCTGGAAACTTTCAAGAGAGAGCTAGATAGGACTCTTGAAGATAGCGGAGTCAGGGGATATGGGGAGAAGGCAGGAACGGGGTACTGAAAGTGGATGATCAGCCATGATCACATTGAATGGCGGCGCTGGCTTGAAGGTCCGTATGGCCTTCCTGCACCTATTGTCTATTGTTGCAGGCTACCAGTTCGAAAAACAACCCTTTGCCATCACCTTTTGTATCCTGTCATTGAGCCAAATTTGTACCCCATTGGATAGCTTGCCTTGGATTCCACATCTTCAACAGCAACTTACCACATCAAGGACAATCTCAATGGCCTTGTTAAAGCACATGTCCACTTCACCAAATGCATCAGGTGCTCACAATGTGGCTTCCTTTACATCAGCGAGACCAAGCATAGACTAGGCAACTGTTTCGCTGAACACGTGCTTGGTCCTCCAAGACTTGGTGGCTCTTCCAGTCGCTAACCATTTTATCTCTCCTTCCCATTCCCATGCTGATCTTTCCATCTTCCATTGCCAGAGTCGGGCCATGCAAGGAGCAGCACCTCTTATTTCACTTGGGCAGCCCACAACCCAATGGTATGAGCATTGGATTCTCCAGTGTTAAGGAACACCCACCTCCCACACACACCTTTGTCCTGCCCCCACCTCATTGCTAACTTTCTTCACTCTACTGCTATCAGCCTGAAGAAGGATCCCGACCCAAAACTTTGCCTGTCCATTCCCCTCAGAGATGCAGATTGACCAGCTGAGTTACTCTAGAATTTCAGCATCTGCAATTATTTGTGTCTTTACCACACTTGGGAAAGGTTTTGAGGGATATGGGTCAAATGTGGGCAAATGTAACTAGTGAATATGGGCATCACGGTTGCTGTGGAGGAGTTAGGCCATAGGACCCGTTTCCTTGCTGTATGACTCTATGCATCTACCTTCTTAGTCGCCTATTCAAAAAAAACATAAATCGAATTCACGAAGCACGATCTCCCATGCACAAAGCCATGCTATGTAATCCTAATCAACTCTTGCCTTTCTAAATGCATGAAGATCACATCTACCAGAATACCTTGCCCACCATCGATGTTCAGCACACCAGTTTATAGTTCCCAGACTTTTCCTTGCAACCTTTCTTAATTAAAGGCACAACATTAGCCATCCTGCAATCTTTTGACACCTCATTTGTGAATATTGATGATACAAGTATCTCTGCCAGGGGTCCCTTCATTTCTTCCCTAGTATCTCACAATGTCCACAGCAGCTCTTGATCAAGTTTAATGTATTGATTTTGGTTTATCATGTACCAAGATGCAATAAAAAATAGTTTTTGCATGCGATCCAAAAAAATCATACCATTTGAGTACAATCAAACCGTACACGAGTATAACAGGTAGTGCAAAAACAGAAAGGAAACGGGTTGCTGAATATAGAGCTACAGGAAAAAAAATATTAAAAGAAAAGTACAAGGACCACAAAGAGGCTGATCAGGAATACATCATTAGCTCATGAGAGATCCGTTCAAGTCTGATAATAGTGAGGAAGAAGCAGCCCTTGAATCGTGTGCTACATGCTTTCAAGCTTTTGTACCTTCTGCCTGAAGGGAGCGGGGAGAAGAGGGAATGACTGAAGTGTCAGTGGTTCTTGATTACCTTTCTGAAACAGCATGAAGTGTCGATGAAAGGGCATGGGGTGGGGTGGAATGGCAGTCGGGGAAGGCTGGTTTGTATGATGGACTCAGATGCATCCGTAACTATCTGCAATTTCTTGCAGTCTTGGGCAAAGCAGTTGCCAAACCAAGCTGTGATGCATCCTGATAGGATGCTTTCTATAAAAATTGGTAGGAATAATTGGAGATCACAGAATTTCCATGGTCTTCTGAGGAAATGGAGGCAACAATGAGTTTTCTTAGCTGTGGTGTCAATGTAGTTGGACTAGGACAAATTGATGATATTTACATCAAGGATTTATTTACCTTTTAAACATTTTAATATCTTTCTTTTTTTTTTAATAATGGGGTTACATTTGTTAAATTCCAGTCTATGAGTGCCATTCAGCAGTCAATGGAGTTCTGGAAAATCTGACCTCATGTCTCTTCTATCTTCCTTCCGAAAGGTAGAATGAACCTTCAGTGTGCTTCCTTCAATATCTTCGGCAGCAAGTCAGTTGGGTCCTGGGGTGGTAGTGCTTTTCGTCCCACTCATTTCTATAATATTAACAATTTACTAATGCCAATATTGTTGAGCTTCTCATTCCCTCCCAGATCATTATATAGTGACCCACAATTTCAAAAGATGGATACAAAATATTTATTTCCGTGCGAATGTCTTATTTCACAATATAATTTCTCCTTGCTCAGTCTAATTCAAGAATTCTCCATTACAATCCCTGGGCCAAATTGTCCTGATAGCAAGGCAGGTCTATCAGAGGATTTAGCACAGTGGTATACTGGAGAAAAGAGTGCCATTAGGGTGTCTTCAACACTGACTCCAGACTTCTTTGAATGTCAGTGGAGCTAAGCTTTTGTATCCAAGGAAACCTGTTGATTCTCCCCAATGATCTTCTATTAGTCATCCAGTTTGAATACCACTTGAAACTTTGAAATCCTCCACTAAAAACAATATCCTATTGAATCTCTCCGGCATTTTTTCCAATGCAAGCATCCTTTGTATAGTGTGATAATCATAACTATGCAACATCCTCCAAGTACACCCTAAGCAGTGTTTTGTAAAGTTGGAACATCGACATTCCTTGGTGCTCCACCTTGTCCTACCCCTATTTGACTACCCAATTTGCAACAACTTGCACCTTTGGATTAAATTCCATCAGCCAATGCACATTTAGCAAATCCATATCCTGCTATAGCCTTGGACAACCTTCCTCACTATCGACAGCAAAACCTATTTTTGTGATATCTGCAAACACACTATATTGTCATAGTTGTACCACAAGGAAACAAGCCCTTCCACCTGACACGTCCATGCTGCCTGAGATGCCGATCTAATCTTATTTTGTGCATTTGGCCCTCCTTTTCCCATCAATATGTCAGCTTAGCTCCACTGACATTCAAAGAAGTCTGGAGTCAGTGTTGAAGACACCCTAATGGCACTCTTTTCTCCAGTATACCACTGTGCTAAATCCTCTGATAGACCTGCCTTGCTATCAGGACAATTTGGCCCAGGGATTGTAATGGAGAATTCTTTTCTTCCCACCTTAAACCTATACCTTCTATTGTAATGGAGAATTTCTTTTCTTCCCACCTTAAACCTATACCTTCTAGTTTTTGGGTTCCCATACCTTTGGTAAAAGACCATGACTGTCTACCCTATCTATGCCACTCATATGCTTCTATCTCTGCCTTGCCCAGCTGCAATGGAAATCCCACCTCCAATCATATCTTCCTCTCGCTGTCTTTTTATGTTTTCTTCAGGAACCCCAGTCTCCATGATCCTCTGTTCTACTCATTCCTCTCTATCCACCTTCCCTGTCCCCTGATACTTTTGCCTGCAATTGTAGGAGGTACCACACTTGTCCCTTCACCACCTCCCTCACCACCATCCAGGGACTTAAACGGCCGTTCCAAGTGAGGCAGAGGTTTCTCCAAAGCACCTTCTCCAATGTTTTGTTCTGCATTCGTTGCTTGCGATGTGGTCTCCTCTCTATCAGTAAGACCAAGCACAGATTAGACAATTATTTTGCAGAGCACTCTGCGACAGCCATCTTGGGCTCCTGGTTAACTGTTATTATAACTTTCCTTTCCGTTCACATGGTAAGTTGTCTCTTCTTGGCCTTCTCGACTGCCACAATGAGACCAAATGCAAATTAAAAGAACAACACTGCATATTCACCTATTAGTCTCCAACCCAATGGTATGAACATTAAATGTTCCACATTCGGGTACCACACACCCATGCCACAAAATGGTATGGAGGCCAAGTCAATGGGTATTTTTAAAGCAAAGATTGATAGGTTCTTGGTTGGTTTCATCTGTGTGTCAACAGGGCTGTTTACATGGCTTGGTTTGGGAACAGCTCCATCCAAGACCGCAGGAAATTGCAGTGAATTGTGGACGCAGCCCAGACCATTCCACAAACCAACCTCCCTTCCATTGGCTCCTCACGCTGCCTCAGCAAGTCCAGCAGCATAATCAAAGATGAGTCACACCCTGACCACTCCCTTTTCTCCCCTCTCCCATCAGGCAAAAGGTATAAAAGTGTGATAACGCACACCTTCAGATTCAGGGACAGTTTCTTCCCAGCTGGTATCAGGCAACTGAACCATCCTACCACAACTAGAGAGCTTTCCTGAACTACTATCTACCACATTGGTGACCCTTGGACTACCTTTCGGCGGACTTTACTGGCTTTACTTTGCACAAACGTAATTCCCTCATCATGTATATCTGTACACTGGGAATGGCTTGATTGTAATCATGTATTGTCTTTCTGCGGACTGGTTAGCATTCAACACAGGTTTTTCACTGTACCTCGGTACATGTGACAATAAATTAATAAGCTAAATAAATGTTACATGGTGGTATAACTTCTACACCCTTTTGTACCGGACCCCTTCATAAAATACCCATCTGTAGCATTTTGATTATATTCTGTACCTATCCATGGATCCCAAGCCTATTTAGACCTCCACTGTCACCATTTCAAAAGTACCTCCAATCTGAACCAGGTTTGCTGAGTGACCATCCATGGTGACACCGTAAACTGCAGTGGGACTTTCTTCTGTATGTGTTTTGCACAACCAGCTCAACTGAGTTAAATGCAGTAGTGATTTATTTTAGTATTTTTGTTGTATTAATAGCATTAATTCCTACATGCCTGACCTTACTGGGCTTCATTTATTATTTAATCACTAGTTGGCAAAATTCCTAGCTTCTGTACTGCATGTTCTGCACTCAGCACTATAAAAATTAATGTTGCATCTGTAAACCAAGGTGTCATTCTTAGTACACTTGCCTGGCATTGCCTAGATTCTAGTTCAGCTGCAGTGCCATGAGGGGATAATTGCAGTGGGAGCAATGCGGTGCTTTGAAATGGGAACGAAATTGAAGACCCTTTGGCCGGTGTGCAGATGTGAAAGGTTCTTTTGCATTGTTTCATTGATTTAAAGATACAGCATGGAAACAAGCCCTTCAGCCCACCGAGTTCCACACTGATCATTGATCACCCACTCGTACTATTTCCATGGTATTCTTTCGCATCCATTCCTGACACATTTGGGGCAATTTACTGAGGCTAATTAACGCACAAATCACCACATCTGTGAGTGTTGTGGGAGGAAATTAGCACCTGGAGGAAATTCACATGGCCATGAAGAACATGCAAACTCCACACAGATAGCACCCACGATCAGAATCGAACCTGGGTCCCTGGTGCTGTGAGGCAGGAGCTCTACCACAAGAGGAAAAGCGAGGGATACGGTCTAGCATTTTGGCACATATTTATTATTAAACCAATATCAGGGCAAAAAATGGAATGGGATGGGCTGAATCTGATAGAGTGCTTAAAGTTTGGAGGAAGGCTGTATAATTTCAGGGCAAACTGCGATCAGCTCTGAAGATGGTGCAAGAGACAAACTTTAGCTTTACCTTTAACCTAGGGGACATGGTTGTGTTGCTTCCACATATTTAAGTAAATCCTATGGCATTTTAACCTGTATTCTATCTTTGAATCACAATTATAGAGTAATTCAGCGCAGAACAGGCCCTTTGATCCAACATGCAGACCAACATGCCCTCTACACCAGCCCGACCTGCCTGCATTTGGCCCATATCCCCTAAACCTGTCCTATACATGTACCTGTCTAAATGCTTCTTAAATCATTGCAATAGTAACTGCAATGTTTATGCAGTTGATCCTGCATAATGTCTTGATAAAAGGGAACAATGAGCAGTTCTTTCCCACATTTCTAGTTAGTCTGGTACCTCTGAATGTAAATGTGCAGTTTACTCCAACACAACAGTGGTAACTAATCATCAAGGAATGTAAAGAATATGAACCATTTTGATTTCTACAGCTCACTGCCATATATTCTATCAAATGAGAATGGCACAACTATTGGAGCTGCTGCCACACAGTGCCAAGGAACAGGGTTCAATACTCACCTTAGATGCTATTTTCGTGGCGTTTGCATTTTGTATCTGTGAGTGCAAGGGTTTCCCACTGGTGCTGCAGTTTTCACTCAGCTCACATGCAAGTGCTGGTGGGTTAATTGGCTATTGCTATAAGTTGCTCCTAGTTCAGGTGGTTGCTCGATGGTCAGTTGGGCCTTGATTGGCAAGTGAGAAAGAGAATAGGTTGCAGGGGACTAAATGGGGAAATAGCATTGATGTGACTTCTCTGAGAGACAGCAAAGATGGGCTGATTAGTTCCTTTGTTGTAGGAACGTTATAAAATCTTTTTTTCCAAATGGATTTTGCACAAAGGATGCTTTTCTTTGTGGTTTCAAGGTTAGTTTCAAGTACCAATTTGGTCCTCAATCCAGGATACTTTTCTTTTGCCAAATAAATTAAGTTCAAATCTAATATCTGAAAACAAAGTTACTTAAAACTAATAGATAGAAAGAAAATAAAATTCTATGAATTGATATTTGATTGGAAGGTACAGATGTTATTACAGTTATATGAAAGTGAAAGGAGACTTTTCTTTTCCCTATTCTATTTCGTTTCACTTTATAGAATAGGCAGTTGGCTCCCTCTAAACATTCATTGGTTATTGAAAGAGACGAGAGAATGCAGAATCCTTGAACCATATAACCATATAACCATATAACAATTACAGCACGGAAACAGGCCCTCTCGGCCCTTCCAGTCCGTGCCGACCATTTGTTTTCCCCTAGTCCCATCTACCTGCACTCAGACCATACCCCTCCATTCCCTTCACGTCCATATACCTATCCACTTTACTCTTAAATGTTAAAATCGATCCTGCCTCCACCACTTCTGCTGGAAGCTGATTCCACACAGCCACCACCCTCTGAGTAAAGAAGTTCCCCCTCACGTTACCCCGAAACCTCTGTCCCTTAATTCTCATGTCATGCCCTCTTGTTTGAATCTTCCCTACCCTCAATGGGAAAAACGTATCCACGTCAACTCTGTCTATCCCTTTCATCATTTTAAAGACCTCAATCAAGTCCCCCCTTAACCTTCTGCGCTCCAAAGAATAAAGACCTAACTTGTTCATCCTTTCTCTGTAACATAGTTGCTGGAACCCTGGCAACATTCTAGTAAATCTCCTCTGTACTCTCTCTATTTTGTTGACATCCTTCCTATAACTAGGCGACCAAAATTGTACACCATACTCCAGAATTGGTCTTACCAATGCCTTGTACAATTTTAACATTACTTCCCTACTCCTATATTCAAAGCTCTGATTTATAAAGGCCAGCACACCAAAGGCTTTCTTTACCACCCTATCTACATGCGATTCCACCTTCAGGGAACTATGCACAGTTATTCCTAGATCCCTCTGTTCCACAGCATTCCTCAATTCCCTACCATTTACCATGTACGTCCTATTTTGATTTGTCCTGCCAAGATGTAGCACTTCACACTTATCAGCATTAAACTTATCAACATTGAAGAAGATCTTTACATTTCTCTAGCCACAGATGAGGTCCCAGAGGACTGGAGAGTAGCTGATGTTGTTTCTTTATTTAAGAAGTGAAGTTGGGAGAATCCAGGGAATTATAGGCTGACGAGCCACATGAGAGTGGTAGGGAATATATTGGAGAGGATTCTTCGGTTTAGGATTTAGTCCCATTTGTCATATTACTCCCTAATGACATATTAAGGACAGTCAGAATGGCTTTGTACATGGCAGGTTGTATCTTACTAACTTGAATGCGTTTTTGGGGAGGTGATGAAGATGATCGATAAGGGGAGTGTGGTAGATGTTGTCTACATGGATGTCCCCCATAATAGGTTGATCCAGAAGATGCAGGGTATTAGCAGCGACTTGGTCATATGAATTCAGAACTAGCTTTCTGATAAAAGACAGTGGGTTGTGGTGGCAGAACAATATTTAGGCTGGATGTCTGTGACCAGTGGAGTTACACAGTGATCCATGCTTACTTTTATAGGTCAGGGCATTGTGTATAAGTGTCAGGAAGTCATGCATGAGGAGGAAATGATGCAGAGGAGGATTACCAAATTTATATCTGGATTATGGGGGGAATTGGCCACAGGGAGTGGATGGACAGACTTGGATTGTTTTCTCAGGAATGTCAGAGGGTGCAGGGAGATCTGATCGAGCCATATAAAACTATGAGAGGCATAGATATGGTCGACAGTCAAAACCTTTTTCCCTGGATGGAAAATGAAATGCTGAAGGGCATAGCTTTAAGGTGAGAGGGGCAAAGTTTAACAGAAGATGTGTGGGGCAGGTTTATCACACCGAGGGTGGTGTGTACCTGGAACATGCTGCTGGGGGTGGTGGTTGAGGCAGACACAAGAGTATCAGGGTTAAAATGTGGATAGGCAGGCACATGGATATGCAGAGAATGGAGTGATATAGATTATGTGGAGGCAGATAAGAGTTGCTTTGACATCATGGTCAGCACAACATTGTGGGCTGAAGGACATGTTCTTGTGCTGTACTGTTCTACGTCCTAAAACTTGGAAGATACTTGGAGGAAACAAATAATGATGCCAGTAAATGCAAATGCTAAATCATAGAGTCCGTCAGCAACAATTAAGGGTATATTGAAACTGAATATTTCAACATTGTTTTAATTAAGTTGCCTACCTTATTTAATCTACTGATGTTTTTTGAAGTCCTTTACCCCTGGGACTATTATGCACTCTCCTGAAGTCTGCTGTTTCTTTCCATAATTGGTTCCAATATGACAATTGCAGCTTATTTAAAAATAATACTGCTACCTTCTCTGGGCAGCACAGTGGTGCAGCTCATAGAGGTGTTGCCCCACAGCACCGGAGATCTAGGTATGATCGTGACCTCAGGAGCTGTCTGAGTCAAGTTTGCACGTTTGCCCTGTGACCTTGTGGGTTTCCTTCTGGTGTTTCAGTTAAACTAAACTGAACTACTTCCCTCTCTGACATTATTTTTGGTATTCATGATCCGAGAAGCCTATTCAACACTTTTGAAAAAAAAAAGATACTGCTGGAGCGGATCAGGCAACATTTGTGGAATCAAAAGAACTTTGGGTCAGTACTGACTCGATCCAAGACATCAAATATCCCTTTGCTCCACAGTTGGTGCCTGACCGGCAGAGTTCTTCCAGCACTGTGCATTTTGTTCCAGATTACAGCACATGCAGTTTCTTGTGTCTTCATTTTAACATGTTTGTATTGTATCCTGCTATCTTCAAAGGTTTATGCACATGTACCACTCTGTTCTTTGCCTGTTCCTGTATAATATCAAAGGTAGACACAAAATGCTGGAGTAAATCAGCGGGACAGGCAGCATTTCAAGTTTACATTTATTGTCACTTGCGCCATTGCTGAAGCTGAAGCTCTGGCCGGTCTCCGGCAGGAAAGGTAGGCCGCAAGAGGCCGCTCGGAGGACAGACGCATCCTCGACCAAGTGGGAAAAACTTTCCCTCATCCCCCCCCCCCCACCCATCCCCCGCATAAAAGACTAAAAGACCTCCAAAACAAAACTTTTTGACAGACTAAAAAATAAAAAAAAGATTGAAAGGACGAACAGCTGCAGGCAAGGCTGCCATACTCAACGGTGCCCCTTTCCGACTTGGAGAGAAGGAATGGTTCTCGACCCAAAATGTCACCCATTCCTTCTCTCTAGAGATGCTGCCTATCCCACTGAGTTACTCCATTTTGTGTCTACCATCGATTTAAACCAGCATCTGCAGTTCCTTCCTACACCTGTATGGTATCATCTTGTTTCCCAATAGGCTGTGGGTCGAACATCAAAAATGTGTCTAGAAATCGGTTTTCGTGACCCAGGTCACAGAACTACATGACATTTTCCACAGATTTAGATGAAATATAATTGAGAAGGATGTCATAACTCGTCACTGCCAAAAGTTGCACATTAAATAATTAAACTTATTAGAAAACGAGATCGGGAAAGTAAGCGCCATCTAGTGGCCAATGCCCACATTACACCATGGGCAGTCTATTTCCGTGTTTTAGTCCATTTAAACTATGACTGTAATCATATATAATTAAGTATAATTATTATATCAAAATAATATGATGAATATAATTGTGAGTGTTTTTAATGACACTGTCGCAGAGGTCCTGCTCCTGAACCAGCCTAATTAATGGGTGAGGGCAGTTCTTGTGGGTGCCTCCCTTTACTGAACCCCACTGACTGCCAGTGTGCAGAGTGAGGGTCACGGCCATAGTGGGACTGGGGCAGTTGCAGCCATGGGGGACAATCCTGCAAGGCACCTTCCAGTCGCTTTAATAGGAAATGTAATGAGACTGCAGCAGAGGTCCTGGGTTTTAAGGGCTCATGAACCTGCCTAATTAAAGGGTCAGGACAGATCCTCTGGGTTCCCCCGTTTACTGAACCCCACTGACTGCCACAGTCGGGAGAGTAGGGGTAACAGCCATAGAGGGACTGGGGCAGGGCCAGGCTGGGTGACAGACCTGTAAGAGACCCGTCTTATTTCTGATGTAAATGTCACATCCTGACCAAGAATCGAATGCTCTGATGTTTACTCGATGAGTATTCATTTTAAGCTACAATGAGCCTATATTTATGTTAGAGACCCCCCGATGGTGCCTTTGCAAATGAGGGCTATTACCTTTAACCTAAAATGACCCTAAAAGTGTTGCATTGTTTGAGTATCTAGTTTGTGTGTGTGTCTGTGTGTACCTGTCAAACGTGTATCTGTGGATGTGTGGATGGATGTATGTGTGTGCATGGATGTGTACATGTATGTCTGCGTGCGGATGGATGTGTGTGTGCGGATGTATGTGTGTGTGTGTGCGGATGTATGTGTGTGTGTGTGTATGCATGGAAGTGTGCGTACGGATGGATGTGTGTGTGGATGGACTGTAGCACTGTCATTCACCAGCACGCCATTATCATAAGTAATTCACTCATTGTTTAAATGATTTGACCAAATAAACAGTGCAATGATCGACACTAAAATAAAACTTTATATAATCATTTATTTCCCCAATTTATTTGTTTACATTACATCTGATCTTCATCTGAATATTCTTCATCAGATTCCAAGTCTTTTGATAAGTCCATTGATAAGTTAGTTCAAGTTCAATACAAGTGGAGGGTCAGGCAGAGGCTACAAAAAAAACATCTCATAGTCATTAAGTCTGCATGGACTTCAATTCATAAAACTCCAACCTCTTCTTAATGTTAATGAGAATAACACTGTTATTACCAAAGATAAATTAGTTCAAGTTCAAGTTCACATACACCAATTCATTTCTATGTAAACATCAGACATTTCTGACCATTTCTCACTCCAATGGCAGCCTATAAAGTGCAATGAATATTCGTCCGTTTTTCTCCCGTGGCCGGGGCCTGGAAACAGCCATAGAGGACGGCACTATGTACAGCCTCCCCCCCCCCCCCCCCCCCCCCCCCCCCCCCCCCCCCCCCCCCCCCACCCGCGGAGATGATCCAAACAACGGAGTTTGCGAATCGGCCGCTTCTTAATTGAGACCGCGGCTTCACTATGTTAAGTACTACTAGGCCCCGCGATCGGAGCATTTTTACTCGGTAAGTTATCGCAGGCAGCTCCGAGATTAGATGTTAAAGACTTATTAGACTACAACAAGCTGGCATTAGTGACAATGTTTAATTTACCTTGTTATTGATACACGGTTTAGTTTAGGCCCTCAACTTCATGAATGAATGAGTGGATGAATGAATGAGTGAGTGATTGAATGAATGAGTGAATGAATGATCGAATGAATGAGTGAATGTACGGCCTCCAAATCTCATATTTTCATTATAAAGGGTGCAATTAAATTAATTAAAGTCCATACAGATTAATTTTCATAAATTCAGACTTTAGAGCTTACCTTCCAGTTGATTCACAAAGTTTGACTGGTTTCACAACTTTGTGTTGCAGCATCTCAGCAGCGACTTTGCTTTCAAGACTTTCTCCCATTTCTACCACTTAAGCTGCACATTCTTCAGACTTCTTAATGCTTTTCTCACTAAATTCAATTACCCTATTGCAAGTTTCCACGACATGTATTCCACAGAACTACAAAGAACCTTCATCGGAATCTCCAGTAAAACAGGTATAAATAGAAACACTCTCAGCCATGATATGTGCTCCCTGCCTAGCTAGCCTGAAACAAAGCGCGTGATTGGCCAACTGGCATACAACTCAATGTTAAACGTGCTTTGATTGGACTAAAAATACCCAAACATTTTCCGTTTTTTCTCTAATTTAATAAAAATGTGCAAGTCTTGTTCTTGACGAGTTTCAGGGATGATTTATATAATATTTTTACACAATATGTGAAAATTTCATGTAGTTCTGTGAATTGGGTCACAAAACTACAGCCTACAACATGTTTTTTGTTTGCATTACCTGGTGTGAAGCTTTGCATGCTACATGTATGCCGGTTTTGCCAGTCCATGATTATCTGCTTCTTGCTGTTATCATGCTTTTGATGTAGTTCTCTCTCCGCCGAAGGCTGACAGTCACTGATAGACTGCTATCCCATGAGTCATCACAACACCCTGCAGAAAATGTGGAAAAATTCCTGTCCGTCTCTTATCTGTAGGGTTGTCTCTTTGGTGGATCAATCTTTTTGTTTGTTACTATTATGTTATATTTTATTACTGGATAAATGAGAATGAAATGCTATACAAGTATAGAAAACTTGGCAGTCTGCTCATTCAGCCCATGTTTGGGTAAATACAGGTGCATTTCTAGGGAACTGACTTTTCAAAACTCTGCTCTGCTTTGAGAGCATTTTCCCAGTGAGCAAGCCACTAGCCGGTACAGTAATTATTTATTTTTTATTTTTTGAGAGATTAGGTTTCAGTGAAAGATCTGTTCAATTACAAGCACCAGAAGCACACAATAGTTTATTTAGTACCAGAGGGAGAATAACATCTCACCTGGGAGCGTTTGTTCAAATTAGTATAATCTGTTCAAGTCTTACGCAGTGAAAATTCCTCTCAATTTTATCAAGGAAGGTTGAATTGCAAAGGTAAACAGATGTGATTCTGCATGCAGACTTTAAGCAATTAGGAAAGAGATTTAAGAAGCAGGAGCTTAAAGGTGGCAAGCTCTGTATTTCTCCCGGTATCAGGGAGTTATTGGACATCCTGCAGCATATGAGGTTAGATAAATCTCTCACACCTGATCAGGTATATCTGAAGAAACTGTGGAAAGCTTGAGATGAAACTGGTTTTGCATGGTAGGCTGCTGCTTCCGCATGGTAGACTGCTCTGGAAGGTTAGATCGCATGGGATCCAGGGAGTGCCAGCTGACTGTATTGAGAATTGCCTTCGCAGATGTGGTGTGCCTCGGCTAGAGTTTGGATGGTCACGGTAGGCCTAAGGGGAGAACAAGGGAAGCATTAGTACTGTGAGAATGGGTACCCGTGGGTCGGGGCCTGTTGATGGTCGAGCCCAGAGAACTAGTCGTGTGGTCGGCAGGTCTGGGGGAGGGACGATAGAGTCAGTTGGAGTCTATGGAATGACATCGTAGGCTGCAGGTCTTGACGGTTGCGGCAGACCTCGTTAGTCAGTTCCCTGGGACGCCAGGAGTTGTTGAGGTGGGCTTTCTGGTCCCCGGAGTCTGAGAATGAACAAATCTGAGACGAGATTAAGAAGAGTGTAGTTAAACAATTGCATAGATTCAAGAATGGCCCCTACAAATAGGAAGATACCAAACATTATCCATCTTTTAAAAAGGGAGGAAAAGTGAAATCAAGAAATGATGAAGGAGTTAGCCTGACATCAGAAGTATGGAAAATGCAGAAATCTGTTATTAAGGAAGTTATAACAGGGCACCAAGAAATTAATAAGTTGATTGAGTATTTTTCTGGTTATACCTAGCAGATGAGAGCAAATCCATTGATGTTGTGTAATTGGCCTTTGAGAAGGTATTCAATAAGAGGCTATAAATGATGTTACTAAACTAAATTTGAATTCCAATTATTGGGATTAACAAATCAGTATAAAATGATGATTGGTTATTCAATAGAAATTAATAGTAAACAGCTCATATACGTATAGGTTGGGAAGCTATGATAAGTAGGTACCAATAGATTCAGTGCTGGAGTGTCAGCTATTCACAATATATTTTATTGATTTGGATGAGCCAATCCTGTGTAATATATATCAAAGTTTATTTAAGATACTTGTTGGTAGAGTGGTCTGCAAGGAGAATGCAGTGAGATGAACATTTAAAGATTAAATCCATAGTTTTCAACATATTTATGATGTACATAAGTAAGTTTATTGGCCAAGTATTCACATACAAGGAATTTGCCTTGGTGCTCCGCCCACAAGTAACAACATGACATACAGTGACAGTTACGAATGACTCAGAAAACACTAAAAGTTAATAATAATAAAACATTAATGATAAAACACCATTGATTAAACATGTAAACCAACAAAATACCAGATCAAAGGGAGGCTACAGATTTTTGGCTGTTCAGTAGAGCAACTACTCGTGGATAAAAACTGTTTTTATATCTGACTGTGGCGGCTTTGACAGTCTGGAGTCGCCTTCCAGAGGGAAGTGATTCAAAGAGTTTGTGGCCAGGGTGAGAGGGGTCAGAGATGATCTTGTCCGCTCGCTTCCTGGCCCTTGCAGTGTACAGTTCATCAATGGAGGGAAGGTTGCAGCCAATAACCTTCTCTGCTGATCGGACGATTCGCTGCAGCCTCCAGGTGTCGTGCTTGGTGGCTGAGCCAAACCAGACCATGATGGAGAAGGTGAGAACAGACTCTACGATGGCCGTGTAGAATTGGACCATCATTGCCTGTGGCAGATTGTGCTTCCTCAGCTGCTGTAGGAAGTACATCCTCTGTTGTGCCTTTTTGACTGTGGAGTCGATGGTGGCGCCCCACTTAAGGTCCTTGGAGATGATGGTTCCCAGGATGATGGTTCCCATATCCCTTAAGGCACAAAAATTCAACAGGAAAAGACTGATGCACAAAAGTAAAATGAATGGACAAAGTCATGGCAGATAGAGCATAACATGGATAATTAGGTCATCTGCTTTGGTGGATAAGTGGACAAAAGAAGTGTGTTTTGAATGGTCAAAGATTGAAAAGAGTTGGTATTCAGAAGGAGCTGGTTGTACTTGTACATAATTTACTGAAAGTTGATATGCAGAAACAGCAAACAATTAGTTGGCAAACTGCAAACAATTAGGAATCTGTTTAGGCAAAGAGATAGATAATACGTTGGGTTGTAATCTGCACCAGTCCTGTAGGGTCCTGACTTCCTGATGCAGGGTTACATCCCAAATCATAACTATCCCTTTGCCTCCACAGATACTGCTTAACCCATTGAATTCCTCCGGCTGTTTGTTTTTTTTTTCATTGAGATTCTAGCATCTGGAGTCCCTTGTGGTCTCCAAGGCAAATGGTATGTTGCAACAAACAATCTGCTGTAGGAAGTCAGTGGGTTGAGCTGATGGCAGATGGAATCAGGTGGGGTAGGGATGGATGGAGATAGTGAAGATGGCTATGAGGTGATAAGTGGGGACAACAAATTATGGAATCTGATAAGAAAGGAGAATACTATTGTGTTCTTGTAAGAGCAGATCGAATAATAGCATTCAATAGGAATTAGGGTTAGTACTCGAAGAAAAAAAATTGTGGTTCTACAGGGAACAAAACAGAGAATGGGGCAGAATGGCTTGCTTTAAGTAAATGGAAGCACAGACAGGTGATAAAATGAAATTGGAGTTTGTTATTTGGAGGTTGTAACACACGATGCATACAAATAATGTCCTCCACTGACTGAGGTAAGGATGCCACTGTCCTGTCCATGAATAGAAAGTTAAATGTATCATTAAGATATTTCCAGTTCACTGGAAGTAGTGATGAGTGGTTGTAGGGGTGGGGATGTCTGAAGGAAGAATTGATCATTTGCTTCAATGGACTACTTAGAGAATGCACACCACAGCAATGGAAAGATACCAATAATGTGGTGCCTGCAAAATCCTCCAAATCCATTGGCAGGATTAGCAAAGCAGAAATGGCATTCTCTCTAAATGACAGTCTGGAATCTGAAATATTAACTCGCTTCTCTTTCCATAAATTAAAGGACGTTCTTTTAGGAAGGAGATGAGGAGGAACTTCTTTTGTCAGAGGGTGGTGAATCTGTGGAATTCTTTGCCACAGAAGGCTGTGGAGGCAATATCAGTGGATATATTTAAGATTCTGGATTATGTATAGGTGTCAGAGGTTATGGGAAGGCAGGAGAATGGGGTTAGGAGGGAGTGATAGATCAGCCATGAATGAATGACGGAATAGACTTGATGGGCCAAATGTCCTAATTCTACTCCCATCACTTATGATCTTATGAACCTAGAAGATGCTTCAAGGATATTCTCAAAGCCTCGTTCAAATGAGGAAACGGGGCATCCTGGAAGGCACTTGGTTATTAGAACTTCATCGTAAATACTTGGAGGCATACAGAAACAGGTTGCATGCCCTTCTAAACAGTCCACACCATTTCTAAAAAAAAACCCACCTTGCTCCAGCTGCAGCAGTCCCACATAGGGCTCTTCATTGTTTCAGAACTCACTAAGCCATGGAGGAAATAGGTCATCCTGCATCCAGAGGGTTTGGCTAAGAATGGAGAGCTAAATGAAAGAAGGACTGTTGTGCTCAGGTACAAACTTGGTCTAAAGAAGGGTCTCGACCCGAAACGTCACCCATTCCTTCTCTCCAGAGATGCTTACTGTCCCACTGAGTTACTCCAGTATTTTGTGTCTTTCTTTGGTTTAAACCAGCATCTGCAGTTCCTCCCTACACAGGTATGGACTTAAGTTACATACCATTTCTTCCCACCTCAGAGATGAGAAGAACCAATCAATCATCGTGAGCGGGGAGTCTGGAGCTGGAAAGACGGTGTCTGCTAAGTATGCCATGCGTTATTTCGCCACTGTGGGTGGATCAGCTAGTGAAACAAATGTTGAGGAGAAAGTCCTGGCCTCAAGTCCAATTATGGAGGTAAGAATACTGTTTTTAAAGACCAATAATTGTAAATGTTAATCTTTATAGATTTTAATGCTGCATGGATTTATTCACAATTGCTTTCTTCTTTGCATTTTTACATGGATCAACCATGGACACAAATCCAGGTGCTCTCTGGTGTTTTCCAATTCCATTCAAAGGGTCTACTAAGTGAGGGTTGGGGGAGGGGGAAGAATTCTTGGAATTATATCTTCTTGGTTTCACCTTCTTCCATTCTGACAAACTGCCCAGGTGTTGCTGCTTTGATGAGATGAATGAGAATGGTCTGTAACCATATGAATTAACATGAGTTGCATTATACTACTCCAGCACATGATGCTGACATTGATAGCTGCAGCTTCTATTGGCAAAGAACTATATGAGGAACTCTTTTATTAGTGTTTCTCTTTACGGGTTGGACTAATTAATCATACTTGTGCTGAGATGAGCACAAACTGTAATTGGTTTGTTGGCACAAATAATCCGATGTTTCATGCTTCCCTCTCCCTCATACAGTCATAGAGCCATATAGCAGAGAAACTGCTCCTTGGCCAAACTCATCCATGATGACCAAGATGCCCCATCTAAGCCAGTCTAATTTGCCTGCGTTTGCCCCATATCCCTCCAAACCTTTCATATCAATGTACCTGTCCAAGTGTTATAGTATCTGCATCAACTTCCATCTTTGGCAGCTCCTTCAGCTCTTCAATGGAAAACACCACCACTTAAGTGGAAAAAGATGCCTCTCGTGTTCCTATTAAATATTTCCCCTCTCACCTTAAACCTATGTCCACTGGTTCTTGATTTGCCTTCCCTGGGTAAAATAAATTATGCATTTGCCCTGTCAATACTGCTCATGATTTTATCCATCTTGATAAAATGAACCCCTCAGTCTCGAAGCCTGTCCAACCTCTCCTTATAGCTCAGGCCCTCGAATTTTGGAAACTTCGTAGATCTTCTCTGCACTCTTTCCAGCTTTATGACGTCCATTCGCATGGGTGACTAAAAGTGAAGACAATACTCCAAATGCATGTTCACCAATTTCTTGTACAACTGTAACATAATGGCCCAACTTCTATACTCAAAGCCCTGACTGATGAAGGCCAATCTACCGAAAGCCTCTTGAACATCCTATCTATCTGTGATGCCACTTTCAGGGACTCCTGGATTCCTCTGTTCTATCACACTCCCCGTGGACCGACTGTGAAGGCCGTTTCCTCGTGTGACTTCCCAACATGCAATACCTTGCACTTATCTGCATTAAACTCGATTAGCCATTCCTCAGCGCACTTGCCCAGCTGATCAGGATCCTGCTGTCATTTGTGATAACCATCTTCATGATTGTGATGTCACCTACTTTAGTGTAATCTGCAAAATTAAGGGTCTGTCCCACTTGGGCATCGTTTGCGCGTCATTTACGCGACATCCTAAAATTGTTTGGCGCGTCGTGACGCGTGGTGGCGTATGTAGTGATGCGCGGTAACACGCAGCGCTCCAGGATTCTGCAGTGCTCAAAGTCCTCGTGCGCCACCTGCGTGACCTATCCCTTTCGCACGCTGATGTACTGATGATGTATGTTGATGTACTGACGGCGTACGTGTTGCGCGTGGTGACGCATGTTTACGCACGACGACACACGAACATTGCCTATGCTAATTTATTATGCGTCACTGTGCGTCAACGTCCGTAACCATGCGTCGCCGTCGACGGCATTTGCACGCCACTACCTCCCCTCACATCCCCTTCTCCCTCCCTTCTCCCTCCCTTCTCCCGTTCTCCACCCCCCACCCCCCCCCACTTTCCCCGACACCCCCACCATTTGTGGACCCAGCCTGCGACCAGCGATCCCCCGCACACTATCCCACACGCTATGGACAATTTATACAAACCTGTGCGCCTTTGGAGTGCGGGAGGAAACGCAAACCCTAGCCCTAACCCTAGCCTAGCCCTAGCTTCTGCCTGCTCCTCATGGGAAATAAACTGTTGGCCACGAGTTGTTAGTGGGATCTAATGTCACAGGCTAGGTCCACAAATGGGGAGTATCCCCCTCTCCTCCCTTCTCCCTGCTCCACTCTTCTCCCCCTTATCCACTACCCCCTCCCCTCACATCCCCTTCTCCCCCTCTCCCTCCCTTCTCCCACGGTTGGGGCTAGGGTTTGGATAAGGGGGAGAAAGTGGAGGGGGGAGAAGGGGGGAAAGGAAGCAGGGGGAAAGAGGGGAGGGGAGAAGGGTAGAGGGGAGTGGTGAAGGAGGGATGGGGCGGGAGGGGGAAAGAGAGGAGAGGTTCAGTCTACACTCACTGAATCCATCCCTGGTGATCGGATCTGAAAGCGGACCAATACATCTATAAATAAAACGGAACGACTGACTCAGACGAACTATTCATTTGCACAATTGATTTTATTGTATTAAATTTAATATATTAATGTTTAAAATCCATGCATTGAAGGAAGAATATTTTACAGCCTCAACCCTAACCGGGCATCACCCGAATGACAGCATACGTCAGCGTGTATGTCGTTCAACTTGACGGTTTTACGGTTTTACGCTAACCAGTCGCCCAAATGTCGCCCAAGTGGGACAGGCCCTTTACAAATCATGCTCTGCCCATTCTCATCCACATCATTGGAGACGTGCTACTCGTGCGTGAGCCACGCCACTTGTCAACCTACACCACCATTCACTGCTTCATTCTATGAAGACAATACCGTGCCCCGTCAGCCAGCTTTCCCTGGATCCCATGCGATCTAACCTCTCAGAGCAGCCCGCCAGGTGGAACCATAACAAAGGCCTTTCTGAGGACTCTATAGGCGACGCCTGTGACTTTGCTCTTGTCGTTACTTCTTCAGGCTTTTCCTTGCAGTCTTTCTAGAGGCTTCAGTCATCTGGTACATTTTCTGTATGTGACGGTAATTCATATATCTCAGTCAGGGCTCCCGCAATTAAGTTAAGTCACTGTCCGATTCCCCTCTTCTCCATTGCAGACATTGTATTTTGTCTATCGAACTGATATGCTACAATGCTGAGAACTGTATTCTGCACTCTGTATCTTTCCCTTTGCTCTGTCTTGTGTACTTGAATTTAGCTTGATTATATTTATATATAGTTTCATCTGATTTGATTGGATAGCATGCAAAGCAGAGATTTTCATTCTACCTTGGTACATGTGACAATAATAAATCTAAACCTAAGCATAGAATGATTCGGGTATAGGGCGATGAGATGGGAAGTTGCATTAAGCACAATATCAGGGAAATCTCTGCATTCAGCACAATATCAGAGTTAAGTCGTCGGGTGTGACTGTGGTTTGGTATAATGGATGTTGTAGGAAGAGAGATTAAAGAGATGAAAAGATAGATGTAGAAGAAATCAAGAGCAAGCATGAGTACGTAAAATGAGACTATTTGGGGGGCTGGAATTTTAAATTGGTTATGAACCAATGGTTGGAGAGGTGCATTGGGAGTAGATGTCAGGCAGTTTTTTAAAGACTCGCGATGGAATACTAGTCGGGAGAAAATTGGATTTGACCAATAAGGAGGTGACAAAGCATAATTGCAAGTTTCAGTAACAAGAATTTACAGTATGTCAATGAGTGAAGATTATGCCAAAGGGACTTTTGTAAGAGTGAAAATGATTATTATTGTGGGGATGGAAGTAATCAAATTTTCTACTAAATGTGGTCAGGAAGTTAGTTCACTGCTAAAAAGAAGGTTGAAAAAAAATATTTTGCACCTTGAAAAAATCACCAGGGATTTTGAGAGATTACAGAGGAGACAGCTGAAGACCATGTTTTCAATCTTTATTGTGTACCTGAAGGAAATAGCAGTTCATTTAAGTGAGTAAGCTGAAGGTGTCCTGTGGGTCATCCATCAGTACCATTGACTCAGCTTCCCCTCTCTGCTAGCGTAACCTGAATAGTTGCGATTTGTCACAGCTTTGCAAATTCACTCCTTTTACACCTTTTTGCTTGTGTTTTCTCTCTCTATCTCCCATTTGTCACAGATTCTTTTATTCATTCTATTCAGTCAACCTGATAACTTTATCAATACCTTATCCCCATGGCAACCCAAAAAGGCTGTTTGTATCACCAAAGACCCACATCACCCTGCTCATGCTCTCATTTTACTCCTACCATTGGGGAGAAAAGATATAGGTGTGTGAAAACTAGGGCCACCAAGTTCAAGAAAGGTTTTTCCCTGACAACCATCAGGCTCTTGAACACTACACATCACTACCCTCAACTATGAACTATGGATTATCTTTGGTTATCAATGACTTTGTGTTTTTTTGCAAGCGATTATTATTATTTTATTGATTTTTTTTTTGTTTGTTACATATTAACCATATGTATTTTGTTTACAGGCCTGTTGTGCCTGAGTATGAATTTCTTTGTCTGTCGGTACGTAGACAATTAAACACTCTTGATAAGGCAAGGCTAGGGTCCAGTCAAGAGTGTTTAATTGACTATGTAATGACAGATAATGAAATTATCCAGTCCATTCTCCACATATTTTCTCTATCACTTATAACAAATTCATTTTTCCTTTCTCAGTTCTAGGAATGAAATTTCCTCTTTCCCTTTCCACTGACACGACCTGATCTGTTCAGCATTTCTCGTGTTTTTCTTTATATTTTGGATTTCCAGCATCTGCAGTTTAAAAAATAATATTTAGATTATATGAAGCTTATTATTATTCATTAAATTTAATTTACGAGATCTTTTGTAGTCTTGGCGCGTCATATTTAAATCTAAGAAACACGTATTAAACCCAATTGATTTTAGTCATTTTGTTTGGACAAATAATGAATAGTTGAAGAGAAAACTGGATAAACATTTATTTAGGACTATAATTGATAATTATATGGCCCATTCTTAGACATGTGTGTGACCAAAAATATGAAAAATTGTGAAATACATCTCTTCTAATTCTGAAAACATTACAGGTATATTGTTTTGTACTGTATATATGATTCATATTTTTTTCAAAGCTAATCAAGTGAAATAGTTATGTTATGCTGACAATGTCTGTTTAGGTCAAATATGACAGGTCACGTGTGTTACATCACATGGAAGCATTCTTTTCATAACTTAACTTTATCTTACAAACTCTTGTGAATTTTAAAAAGCTGGAATGTTCATATCTTTAGCAGACTTGCATTATAGTTCTGTAGGTAAGAAAATAGCAATGAATAAGTTTACTCTCTCACACAAATTTTTTAATGTATTTATGTGATGCCATTTGGTAACGTATGTGACATTTTGGTTCACTTTCCAAAGAATGGCCCATATGAAGAAGGACATGAAAAATAGTTCAATATGTTGCAGTGGGCAATAATTATGGAACTATTGCACCTCTTGAGTTTATAAAGCACCGTAAACATCATCAAACTATTGCAAAGCACTTTACAGAGAATTAGGTATTTTTGAAGTGTTGTAAACATTGGAAGCTATGAAATATGACTGCCTGTTTATGCATAAGTGTGGTAACAACTGACTAAATTGTGTTTCGTTTTAAATGTATAATTCAGTAATAACTGAGTATTGACCAGGATATACAGGCAAATTAGTTTGCTTTTTATATAGCTTGAAGTAATGCTTGGGGATTGTTTGCACTGTTTTCAGGTTTAAAATTGAATCACTGCAGCACTTCCACTTCCAATGTGCTGGAAGATCTTATCCTCAGGTTTCTGGAGTTGTTCATTGAACCTTCTGCTTTCCTATGTCTGCCAAGACTGTGTCTGAAGAAGGGTCTTGACTCGAAACGTCACTCATTCCTTCTCTCCAGAGATGCTGCCCATCCCCAGTTACTCCAGCATTTTGTGTCTATCTTCAAGACTGTCCGACTGCTATGTTCCTTGCTTTTAACAGGCCATTGGTAATGCAAAGACAACAAGGAACGATAACAGCAGTCGCTTTGGGAAATATATCCAAATTGGCTTTGACCAGCGATATTTTATAATTGGTGCCAACATGCGAACATATCTGCTAGAGAAATCAAGAGTGGTTTTCCAGGTTAGTGCCCGTGACGTGTCTGCAATAGAACTTAGCAAAAAGGTTTGAGGTTGTTCTACTTAAAGGGAATGGTACAAATGCAGCATCTCAGCCATTCTGTTGTTCTCAAACATCGGAAGTTGAGAGGAGATTTGCTTAGTCACCTGAGGAAGTGGGGCTATGGTACAATCCCATTAGAGTGATTCCACTATACTTATTTTTGAGCTCTACCCATATTGCCTCTGCGGAAAACCTTTTAGCATGTCCTCGCTGAGTACCGCCATGACTGTGCATAGTTCCCAGAAGGTGGAATCGCATGTAGATAGGGTGGTAAAGAAAGCCTTTGGTGTGCTGGCCTTTATAAATCAGAGCATTGAATATAGGAGTAGGGAAGTAATGTTAAAATTGTACAAGGCATTGGTAAAACAAATTCTGGAGTATGGTGTACAATTTTGGTCGCCTAATTATAGGAAGGATGTCAACAAAATAGAGAGAGTACAGAGGAGATTTACTAGAATGTTGCCAGGGTTCCAGCAACTATGTTACAGAGAAAGGTTGAACAAGTTAGGCCTTTATTCTTTGGAGCGCAGAAGGTTAAGGGGGGACTTGATTGAGGTCTTTAAAATGATGAAAGGGATAGACAGAGTTGACGTGGATAAGCTTTTCCCATTGAGGGTAGGGAAGATTTAAACAAGAGGGCATGACATGAGAATTAAGGGACATAAGTTTAGGGGTAACTCAGAGGGTGGTGGCTGTGTGGAATGAGCTTCCAGCAGAAATGGTGGAGGCAGGATCGATTTTAACATTTAAAAGTAAAGTGGATAGGTATATGGACGTGAAGGGAATGGAGGGGTATGGTCTGAGTGCAGGTAGATGGGACTAGGGGAAAACAAATGGTCGGCATGGACTGGAAGGGCCGAGAGGGCCTGTTTCCGTGCTGTAATTGTTATATGGTTATATGACAGTCTCCCCGATTAGTATTGCGACTTCTCCACCTCTCTTACCTCACTCCCGATCACATCTGAAACCTCAAAATCCTAAAACGAAGCACTGCCGATCATGTCCCTCTTGCAAACAAGTCTCAATGTCATAGTCTCAAGCGCTGATCAAGGGTCTAAATTCATCTGCTTTACCCATGGTATGCCGTGTTGAAGTAAGCACACTTCATTCCATCAGCTTCATCATATTCCTTAACCTCTCCATGCCTGTCCTTCCTTTAGGAATTACTGGTCCTAACTCTACCTTCCCTACATTTCCTTTTGCTGACCTTCTATTCTGGTACCCACCCCACATGCCATTGATAGAATTATATAAAATTAGTGGAAGCATAGGTAGGGTAGACTGTCAGAACCGTTTTCCTTGGAGTAGAAATGTTAAAGGTTAAAATGTATACCTTTAAGGTTAGAAGGGCAAAGTTTAAAGGAGATGTGTGGAATAATTTTATTTTACACCAAGAGTACTTGGAATGTGCTACCGGGGTGGTGGTGAAAACAGATAAAATAGTGGCATTTAAGAGGCTTTTAGATAGGCACATGGATAAGCAGGGAATGGAGAGATCGTGTGCAGGCAGAGGAGATTAGTTTAACTTGGCATCATGTTCAGCATGGACATTTTGGACTGAAGGGCCTGTTCCTGTGCTGTACTGTTCCATGATCTCAGCTGTATCATCCTCAGCTGATTTCAGAGAGAATTGTTCTCATTTCATCAAGCTTCAACATTAAGAGTTGTTGTTTAATTTTCAAATAAGGAATAGGTATTGCTGAGAAAATAGTGATGACTAAAGAATGGCTTGCTGGCGCACCAGAGCTGTTAAATATCAGTTGTGGGTCATATTTAGGACTGCAAGAGTAAGTATGACAGATATTCTTCATGAAGAATGCAGGAAACCAGAAGTGCTTTGAAACAATCCATCAGTTCATAACAAAGAACACCTGTAACTATTTTTCATTACAAATATATATCTGTAGATGAAGGAACCTTTCCAGACATTGTGGGTAGGATTTGAATTTGTAATCGTTGATCATGTTCAGATTTTTGCATTGCTAATTTAATCGCCATTATACCATGTTTTCCTAGCCATCTGTCCATGAGGAATTTTTCTTTATCTTTATCAGGCAGAGGATGAACGCAACTATCATATCTTCTACCAGCTGTGTGCCTCAGCCTCCCGGCCAGAATTCAAAGAACTGTGCTTAAGTAAGTTACTTTGCCCAAACTTAGTATACTAATGCAAAGTGCCACAACTGACCTTGCACCATTTAATCAAGTGCACACTCAGCAAAGTAATGTTCTTGGAATTCTCCTGTAACATTGGATCTCATTTTATCACTGGCCTGGAATTCATCCAGTGTTTTTCAGCAAATTAATTACTTTTGCATTCCAGTCATTTTTTAGGTTTATAAATAGGCGTGGCAATTTATCCCTAGCATGGGGTAAAATAGGAGTCCATACCTGGTTCAGCGGATACACTAGATGAGGTTGGAGGAGGTGCAAGTGAACCTCTGCCTCACCTGAAAAGACTGCCAGGGTCCTTGAATGGAGTCGAAGGGTAGGTATAGGGACAGGTGTTGCATCTCTTGCGGTTGCAGGGGAAAGTAGCTGGGGAGGGGGTGGTTTGGGTGGGAAGGGACGAGTTGACCAGGGAGTTGTGGAGGGAACAGTTTCTCATAAATGCATCCTTTCCAGCTTGACAACATATCGAAGAAACGTTTGAGTAAGTGTGATATCGGAGGGCAATGGAATCTAGGGGGGACCTCCTCCTCCCTTCCCAACTGGATAATGTCCAAACAAATGCACAGGGAGTTGATTGTGGTTGTTGGAGGGCAAATATCTCAGTCCCAAGACATCACAGAAGGAGCTCTTCAGAGCATCGTTCTGAACTGTATCGTAAATGACAAAGACATTCCTTTCATCATTAGGTTAGATATGGGGATGATCGTGCAACTTTGGCAACTGCACGGATAATCAAGCAGTCCTTATTTACGCGCAGGAAACTTGTTCAGCAGTAATGCATCGGCTGGTAAATAAAAGTTTAGTTAATGCCACAGACATATCAGTCAATGTTTCCGATTCGAGCCTGACCACTGTCCCTTGTGTCTTAATAGCATTTTATTCAAATGTCCGGTCCTTATTATTGAACAGAACAAGTCCATAACTAATGTAAAAGCAGAAAATGCTGGAAAGTCATTTCACATCAGAGCAAATACAGAGAGTGAAACAGTTTCATTCTCTGGGGATGCTGCCTGATCTGCTGATTATTATCAACATTTTCGATTTTTATTCCTGATTTCCAACATCTGTATTCATTTGATGTAGCTATACGATTAGGAGAGCAAGTCACATTATGGTCAAAGGACGTTCCTTTAGGAAGGAGATGAGAAGGAATTTCTTTAACCGGAGGGTGGTGAATATGTGGAATTCTTTGCCACAGAAGGCTGTGGAGGCCAAGTCAATGGATATTTTTTAAGCAAAGATAGATAGATCCTTTATTAGTACGGGTGCCAGGAGTTATGGGGAGAAGGCAGGAGAATGGGGTTAAGAGGGAGAGATAGATCAGCCATTATTTGATGGCATAGTAGACTTGATGGGCTGAATGGCCTAATTCTGCTCCTATTACATATGACATTATGACGTTAAATGCTGAGTATCCCTTGGTGAGTGAATCCGACTCTCCAAAGCCTTTTCACTATTTACAACCAGTCAGTATGCTCTTGTACCGTACACATGGAGAAGTTCAAATAAGTATTTGGCAATATGCATTGATTTTGAGTGTTAGGAAGTCATGATGCAGCTCTATAAGACTTTGCTAAGGCCACATTTAGTGTATTGTGTGCAGTTTTGGTCGCCCCATGTCAGGAAGGATGTGGGTGCATTGGAGAGGTTTACTGGAATGCTGCTGGATTAGAGGGTATTAGCTGTAGGGAGAGGTTAGACATACCTGGATTGGTTTCTTTGAAATGTTGGAGGTTGAGGGCAAACCTGGTAGACATACATACGATTATGAGAGGCATATATTGGGTATGCAGTCAGAATCATTTCCCAGGTGGAAATGTGAAAGACTCGAGGGCATAGCTTTAAGATGAGAGAGGCCAAGTTTAAAGGAGATGTACAAGTGAAGCAGGACAGGTATGTTTTACACAGAGAGTGGTGGGTGTCTGGAACATGCTGCCAGAGATGGTGGAGGAGACGGGTACATGAATGGGATTTAAGAGGGTGTTAGACGGGCACACAGATATACACGGAATGAAGGGTTGTGGATCACGTGAAGGCAGATGACATCAGTTTAACTTGGCATCATGTTTAGCACAGCATGTTTTCTTATGCTCAATTCAATCCGATTTGGTTATTATACTTAAATATTTTAAATTATTTTTGCGCTACTTCAGATTGCACTCCAATCTTGCACCATTCTGCCGTTTTGCATTTGTCGTATTTATCATTGTATTTATCATTATTATATCCATACTAATGTGAGCTTCATGAGAACAAGGAATTTCATTGCACCCTGGTGTATATGACAATAAGCTGTTCTGAATCTGAATGGCCACTTTCTGTGTCGTAATGATTCGTTGATTATAGGAATTGAGATTGTACTCTGTACCGCAGTGATGATTAAGGGCAGTTTTAGTAGAGGTATTCAGAATTATGAACCATTTTGTGAAAATTTGCATTTCCAGTGGGACATTCCAGTGAATAACTCGAACTAATTTCCCAACCAATGATATAATTGGGAAAGAGCAGGGACAATGCAAAACTAAATTACAAGCTGCGATCTGTGAGAGATTAGCTAAAATGATGATGGATGTAGAGATGATGGTAATTTAAACTGCTAAGTGAAAATTTATGGGAATGAGCAGGACTGGGACAAATCAAATAGATCTTTTGAAACACACGTTGCTTTTAAGGTGAATCATTGATCAATTCTCCAAGTTACACTGGCATTGTTCTACTGACTGTGATGGATGTGGTGGACAATACAGTAAAATCTATTATATTTGATTTATTTACATGTAGCTAACCAATGCTAAGGGGCTATTGTCAGTATTACGTTCAGGTTGTTTTACAGAAGAAAATTATGGCTGCTTATGAATAGCTATGACCTAGAGGTCATCTTAAGAGGATAAAGAGGGCAGAAAGTGAAAAGACATCCTGTTAATTCTCTGCTTGTCTGGTGCAGATTAATTTGCTGATGCTCTATTCTTATTTTGGATTTTAAACAAACTCCTATTTTTCGAGTTAAATTTTCAGTCTTAATGGTATTAATCAAAAATTACCAAAGACAGAAAATCTAAGTAATATGAAGTGCATAATTCTGATTGCCGTGAAACTGTAGGCATCTGAGTGGTTTCTTCAAAGGCAAGTGTGAGTGCCATTGCAACGTAGAACTAAAATATTCAGAAGCGAACTCTATTCTTTTAGACATGGATTTATTTTATTATGCCATTAAAACTATTTAGTTTTAATTGCATAGGACAGTTGATTTGCTTTTCTGATCAACATGATATCTGTGCATAATAATTTTATTTTTCTGTGTGGAACAGTGTCGGCTCCAACCTTCAGTGCAACAGTATTGGCTCCTAACCATCTGCACATCTGTGATTTTTAGTAAGCGGAACTTTGTTGTCTTCCAGGCAGCGCAGAAAACTACTTTTACACCACTCGGGGTGGTGACATCCTAATAGATGGAGTTGATGATGCTGAAGACTTGAATAGAACTTGTAATGCCTTCACTCTACTTGGTAAGACCAGGGATTTTGAAAATTAGTATGATCAGCAGGCTTGAGGATTAGAATAAAATGTATTTAATTGTTTGTTTTTGGAGTTTAACAAGTTGTTTAGTTTAGTTTAGAGCTACAGCACGGAAACAGGCCCTTTGGCCCACTGAGTCCGCGCCGACCAGCGATCCCCGTGCATTAACACTATCCTACAGACACTAGGGACAATTAACCTACATACCTGTACGTCTTTGGAGTGTGGGAGGAAACCAAAGATCTCGGAGAAAACCCACACGGTCACGGGAAGGACATACAAACTCCATACAGACAGCACCCGTAGTCAGGATCGAACCCGGGTCTCCCGTGCTACAAGCGCTGTAAGGCAGCAACTCTACCTCTGTGCCACACATGATTTGGCAATTTTTGCATGTCTGCAAATGAAGGTTGTAATGATGCACATCTTTCCTTCAGGTGTAAAGGAAGCACATCAGATGAAGATTTACAGAGTAATAGCTTCAATTCTCCACCTGGGAAATGTAGAAATTGTTTCAGAAAGAGATGCCGACACTTGTGGTATTGCTGTAAGTCACATGCAGGAAACTTGTTATTGATTAACCTTCCCAATATGTTTGCTCAGTGACTGTGCTGTAAGCATTTAAATTTCAGCTTTGTAAAGGTCATGGGGGGTGCCACTTAAAGGGCAAGTATGAATTAATTACTATACTGTCCTACAAATACTATACCTATTTGTGGTGTAGGAGACAGTGAAATAGGTTGTTCAAAGTTACAGCAGGATAGTAGTCAACTGGGAAAGTGAAAAAAGAATGGCAGATCGAGTTTACTTCAGACAAGTGCAAAGTGAAGCACATTGAGACATCATTAGTCACAGGCCTCCAGTCCTAAAACCAACCTTCCACCATCACCCTCTACTTCCTCCCTTGAAGCCTATTCGCGACCCAGTCAATTAGCTATCCTTGGATCCCATGCGTTCTAACCTTCCAAAACAATCTACCGTGCAGAGCTTTATCAAAGGCCTTCTTGGTCCATATAGACTCTTTATTTGCTTCACCTTAGACAATAAACAATAGGTGCAGGAGTAGGCCATTCGGCCCTTCGAGCCAGCACTGCCATTCAACGTGATCATGGCTGATCATCCACAATCAGTACCCCGTTCCTGCCTTCTCCCCATATCCCCTGACTCCGCTATCTTTAAGAGCTCTATCTAGCTCTCTCTTGAAAGTATCCAGAGAACCAGCCTCCACCGCCCTCTGAGGCAGAGAATTCTGGTTACTTGGTTACTACCACTTATACTTGGTCATTCAATAGATGTGGAAAAAATTGAGATGACTGAAAATATCAGCAGTTCATCTTGTTGATGCTTGCCTTCTCTGCTTTCAGAAAGAAGATGAGCACCTAAACTACTTCTGTAATTTACTGGGAGTTGAGCACGATCAGATGGAACACTGGCTGTGCCACCGCAAGCTTATCACAACATCAGAGACTTACATTAAGACAATGGCCAAGCAGCAAGCCATCAATGCCAAAAATGCATTGGCCAAGCACATCTACGCTCAGCTCTTCAATTGGATCGTGGAACAAATCAACAAAGCACTTTATACAACCAGCAAACAGCATTCATTCATTGGAGTTCTGGATATTTACGGGTACAGAACTGAGCAGGGTTTACACAGCATTTCATCCCATCATACTGGGACCTTGGATTGATCCTTAGTGTTGTTTGACTAATTAATCCAACATTGTAGCAAATGAGACAATATTTATGAAATATCATTTTTTTGTATGGATTTTGTGCTCATCTTAGTTAAGGGCCTTGAGCTGGGAATGGATCATTTTCTGCTTTGCGTACCCTTGTTCAAGCAATCCAAGGCAAGGGTCATCTACAGAAGTCTGTTTCACTCTGCTTTGCTCCAGTAGTGTGCAGAGACTGAGCTTCTGAGAACAACTGTGCTATGTTTAGCCGTTCCCCCAGTAGCCTATCTGAGCAACACTTTCAATCTGGTGCTATTTTTTCTGCTGCAGGCCTCCCTACCCACTAGAAATTGAATTTTGATTATTGAAAACCAACTTTGTGCCGGGTTAGCCACGGTCAGGTTCAACAGATTCAAACACAAATTACAGCAGTTGAAAGGATTGATAAAACACTTCATTTTCCTCAGTCCAATTATTGTCCATACTGTCCGTGGGAATTCACAAGCGGGTATTCTTCTGGACAGTGGGGGACCTGTTTGAAGATTCTGCCAAACCTGCTGATGGTGATGTTGTCCGACAAGTGCACATTTATAGTTCAAGGGGCACAAAAAAAGCAAAATTGCTGAGGACTTGGCTAACCTTCTCCAGCTCCTTCTTTGCCTGGACTTGCTGAGGCTTTTAGTACTGGCTGACAGCCATTTGGGCTCTTAATACTTCTGGCTGCCTTTCAGTGTGGACTAACTATAGCTATTTATAAATCTTAAAGGTTCTTGGTCTGTGATAGGTTTCTTACTGCGATTTATTCTAGCAGGAGCAAGCCAGAGTGTGGATTCATGTGTAGGGCTCTATTCCTTGGAGTGCAGTAGGATGAGGGGTGATCTTATAGAAATGAATCAAATCATGAGAGTAATAGATCGGGTAGATGCACAGTCTCTTGCCCAGAGCAGGGGAATCGAGGACCAGAGGACATGGATTCAAGGTGAAGGGGAAAAGATTTAATAGGAATATGAAAGGGTAGCTTTTTCACACACAAGTTGGTGGATGTATGGAACCAGCTGCCAGAGGAAGTAGTTAAGGCAGGGAATATTGCACATTTTAAGAAACAGTTAGACAAGTACATGGATAGTACAGGTTTTGTGGGATATGGGCTAAACGCAGGCAGGTTGGACTTGTTCCATTCTGGCCAACAGCTGGAACATGTTGGCCAGAATGGACAAGTTGGGCTGAAGGGCCTATTTCCACGCTGACTCTCTCTATGACTCTAAATTGGTAAGATGACTATATATTTATTTGGGATCTGGACATGATTTCAAGGCCAACATTTGTTAGCCATTTTGTGAGGAAATAGAATATTAAAAAAATCCATTATGGTTTAGGTTTAGAATATAGTTCTCAGCATTGTAGAACATTGTAGTGCATCAGTTCCTTAGACAAGTCTAATGTCTTCAATGGAGTAGAGATGAATCAAACAGCAATCTCGCTTATGGAAGGAGCATTCAGAAGCCTGTTAATGGAGGGGAAGAAGTTGGGCCCGAGTCTGATGGTGCACACTTTCAAGCTTCTGTACCTTCTGCTGAATGGGAGCAGCGGCCTGGGACAAGTCTTTGATTATGTGGGTTGTATTTCCGAGGCTGTGCAAATAGATTCAATGGTGGGAAGACTGGTCAGTGTGATGGACTGGGCTATATTGATGAAGCTTTGCAATTTCTTGTGGTCTTGGGAAGAGCTGTTTCCAATCCAAGCTGTGATTCAATCCAACAGTATGCTTTCCATGGAGTATGGCACATTCAAAACATTTGAAACAGTTTACAAGGTAATGTCAGAAATTGCTAAAATAATGGATGGAGAATGTTTGTTCCCATGGCCAGAAGATGTAAAAATACAAAACGTACATGGAGGAATAGTGGCTGTAATTAGCTGGTGTTGTTTTTAGGAGCTTCTTTGTGAATCTGAAGGCTGGGTTTGCTGGTGTAGGTACTGATATAACCTTCTGCAAAGCTTCTGTCGGTTAGTTAGTGAGGACTTTTTCCTGAGCACGGTCACAACATCTAAGAATTTGGAAGTGAACTTGATGCACCATAGAATCAAACCCAACGGGTCAAGCTTTGGAAAATTGGATTATTATAGATAGACATTTGATGGTCAACACAGACACTGTAGGCTAAATGATCTGTTTTTGTCTTGCATGACTCTTTGATGATCCACTAATAAATAACACGCAGACCCTTTCAATGACGACCAGACAACTTCATCAGATAGTGAATGATTTAAAAATATCGAGTTCCCTGTACTGAGTTATTAATGCACAATGGTAACAGGTTTTAAATTTTCTCTTTCTTTTTCTCTAATAGTAAATCCAATTTTCTTTCCTTTTTGGTTCTTATCTTGTAATTGTTTTAACATTGATTTGACAGACTCTTATTCACCATCCCCTCCACTTCAAATGCTTATTTTTCAATCCTAAATTCACGATCATTGAGATAATGAGTTGGTCCTGTTTCCCATTAGTCCCAAATGTTGGTGCTTGCTTGAAGGAGGTTATGGAGGAAAAACATGTTTGAATTGAACGGTGCCGGAACAGTTCTTCCTAACAGTGGGGGGTGGGGTTTCTGCATGTTTTTGGATTGTGGTTTGGATTTTTTTCAATCTTATTACAGTTCCACAAGTGCAATTTATTTTTAGAGGTATTGTCTATTTTCTGTTCATTGTAGGTTTGAAACATTTGAGATCAACAGTTTTGAACAATTTTGCATCAACTATGCCAACGAGAAATTACAACAGCAATTTAATCTGGTGAGAACATACATTGAGTGCTTGTGCTTGCTTAAAATAAGCTATTATATTAAGTTCAAAAGGCATCAGCCTGACCTGATTTCCACATTTACCTTGACTTGAGTAATCCTTTAGTAACTGAACAAGCCTTTAAGTGGTAAGGGATATTTTACTTTAGTTTATATGTAAATTTAACCATATAACAATTACAGCACGGAAACAGGCCCTCTCGGCCCTTCCAGTCCGTGTCGACCATTTGTTTTCCCCTAGTCCCATCTACCTGCACTCAGACCATACCCCTCCATTCCCTTCACGTCCAGATACCTATCCACTTTACTCTTAAATGTTAAAATCGATCCTGCCTCCACCACTTCTGCTGGAAGTTCATTCCACACAGCCACCACCCTCTGAGTAAAGAAGTTCCCCCTCACGTTACCCCGAACCTTCTGTCCCTTAATTCTCATGTCATGCCCTCTTGTTTGTTTACATATTCTGTTGTGCTGCTGCAAGTAAGAATTTTATTGTTCTATCTGGGACATATGACAATAAAACACTCTTGACTCATATTGCCAAGTATACTGAGGTACAAGGCAAAGCATTTTTGTTGCAAGCATGATTACAATCAAGCCATCCACAGGATAATGGGAATAACACTTAGTGCAAGATAAAGTTCAGTAAAGTCCGATTAAAGATAGTCCACCGATAAGGTAGATAGTAGGTCAGGATCGCTCTGTAATTGGATAGTTCAGTTGTCTGATAATATCTGGGAACATACTGTCCCTGAACCTGGAGGTATGCATTTTCATATTTCTGTACCTCTTGCCTCATGAGAGCGGATTGGGGGGGGGGTTGACAATACATGCAGGAGTAGGCCATTCGGCCCATCGAGCCAGCACCGCCATTCAATGTGAACATGGCTGATCATCCACAATCAGTACCCCGGTCCTGCCTTCTCCCCATGTTCCTTGACTCTGCTATCTTTAAGAGCTCTAACTCTCTCTTGAAAGCATCCAGAGAATTGGCCTCCACTGCCTTCTGAGGCAGAGAATTCCACAGGTTCACAACTCTCTGGGTGAAAATGTTTTTCCTCATCTCCGTTCTAAATGGCCTACCCCTTATTCGTAAACTGTGGCCCCTGGTTCTGGACTGCCCAACATCAGGAACATGTTTCCTGCCTTTAGCGTGTCCAATCCCTTAATAATCTTATATGTTTCAATAAGGTCCCCTCTCATCCTTCTAAATTCCAGTATATACAAACCCAGTCGCTCCATTCTTTCAATATATTTCAACAGTCCCGCCATCCTGGGAATTAACCTCGTGAACCTACGCTGCACTCCCTCGATAGCAAGAATGTCTTTCCTCACATTTGCCCAAAACTGCACATAATACTCCAGGTGTGGTCTCACTAGAGCCTGGTAAAACTGCAGAAGGACCTCTTTGCTCCTATACTCAACTCCTCTTGTTATGAAGGCATATTAGCTTTCACAATTGTCACAATTCTCTGCAATTTCTTGTGGTCTTGGATGTAGCTGTTCCCAACCATGCTGTGAATGAACTTCAGGAACTTGCTGGTTTCAACCATCTCTACTTCAGTGCTATCAAGGCGTATGTGTATTTGGGGCAGTTGATATATTTTGTATGTAATTATATTAATGGTTAATATTAACCATGTATGTTATCTGAACAGGTACATGGATAAGAAAGGATATGGTCCAAACATGGGCAGGTGGTACTAGCGTAGATAGAACCTCTCAGGCCAAAGGGCCTGTTTCTCTGCTGTATGACTTTGAGTCAAAATTGTCACAATTTAATTTCAATATTTTTCAGCATGTCTTCAAACTGGAGCAGGAGGAATACATGAAGGAACAAATACCTTGGACTCTCATTGACTTCTCAGACAACCAGCCATGCATTGATCTGATTGAGGCAAAATTGGGCATCTTAGACTTGTTGGATGAAGAATGCAGGGTAAAGGCAGCAAATGAGTTTCCGTCTGATTTCATTTCTTCTTGCTTTGCACGGATGGCAATGGTAGCCTGGACATGCTGACAGGAAAATCAACATAAATATTTGTTGAACAAGGGGAGAATGTGATAGAGAGTACATTAAATGTGAAATTAATTGAATTTAACCATGTTGGGATTTTGCCAAAATTTGGAGTGATTTAGATTTTCAAAGTCTTCAACTAGAAATTACCTACATTTATTAAATGGATAGACCACTTAATGAATATACTAAAAATCCATTGCAAAATTGCAGGTCACAAATTTAAAGGGACTAGCTGATTAAGGAATTCAAGGGGAAGTCATCCATGAGGCAATTGATTTAATGACTGGTTGCATGATGCCATATTAGAAGCCTGAAAAACAGATTGTTCTCCTATTCAACATGTTGGGAAAGTAATCCCAGGGAATTGGAAAAAGCCAGAGCTGGGAAAATAGGAAATTGTATTTGATCAGAAAGAATGTGTTGCATTTAGGTTAATAATCCTATCTTTGCTAAAATTATAAGATGATTTTTAATTATTATTATTTAAAAATTATTAAATATTATTTAAATAATATGGTGTTATGCTGCCTAAGATCCTGTATATATCAGATTCAGCAGTAAGTAGAGGAAACACAGATAGTAATCGGATGGGGTGACAGTAAATGATCCTGATATTTTCTGAGATGTTTCTATTTTCATCTGAAACAGTAAACTGGCATTTAAATTGTGCTTGTATAATGCCAGGGTGACACCACAAGCTATGCAGATAATTTTCTGCAGGTCCAGAAGACAGTCAAGTGAAAGAACGACCATCTCTGGGACAAGTGTAGTGGAAGTTGCTAGCAGTCACCCCACATTGCAGGGAAAGTGAAAATATTTTTGTATTCCAAACGGCCGCCACTGTATGTGAACTTTGAGCTGACAGCCACCGGCCCGCAAAGTGGAATCAAACTTTCTGCTGCTGCTTTCAGCAAGTTATTTTCCATCCCAGCATTTAAAGCAAGCAATCACATGGTAGAACAGTGTTGTGCTTCCAGATTTAACTGTTTTAAAGATACAAGGTAATACCCGTCCAAGCTCAATGTATAACTTGCATTGGTGTGAGGTAGCAAGTGGAAAGATTGGGTATACAACACTGGACAGGTGTTGTGTTTACCTTGTTTAGTTTTGGAGAGTAGCAGTATTACATTTCTGCTGTGAAATTAGCATGTTAACAATGTTATCTTGGATATTGCTTTGTGCGTATGGAACAATTCCAAAAGCTTGCATTCCAGTGGTACTTATTATTTTCTAAGATAAATTGTTTTTGCTTCTCCTTTCAGATGCCAAAAGGTACAGATCAGAGTTGGGCCCAGAAACTGTACGACCGCCATTCAAGCAGCCTTCACTTTCAGAAACCCCGAATGTCCAATATGGCTTATGTCATTATACATTTTGCAGACAAGGTAATTAACAATGCAATAATCAAGGTAATTAACATTGAAACCTACAGAATGATGAAAGGCATAGATAGAGTGAATGTGGAAAAGCGGTGGGAGAGTCTAGGACCAGAGGTCATAGCCTCATAATTAAAGCGCGCTCTTTTAGAAAGGAGGTGAGGAGGAACTTTTTTCAGAGGGTGGTGAATCTGTGGAACTCATTGCCACAGAGGGCTGTGGAAGCTAAGTCAGTGGATATTTTTAAGGCAGACATAGACAAATGCTTGATTAGAACAGGTGCCGAGGGTTATGGGAAGAAGGCAGGAAAATTACATTAGGAGGCAGAGATCAGCCATGATTGAATGGCGGAGTTGACTCGATGAGTTGAATGGCCTAATTCTACTCCTGAAACTTGTGAATGTGGTGATCATTCTATATTCTATTTTTGGTTTACAATCATGCATGTCTAAGTCAGAATTCTTAATTCGTATTTAAAAAAATGAAGATACTTCAATTTGTATTAACAAATGAAATGGGATAGGTTCTTCCAATAGGTTCATCCTTTTTAGTTTAGTTTATTATTGTCACATGTATGGAGGTACAGGGAAAAGCTTTTGTTACGTGCTATGCAGCCAAAGAAAAGACTACACATGATTACAATCAAGCCGTCCATAGTGGACAGATAAATGCTAAAGTCCAGTAGATTAGTGATAGGTGTTGAAGGCTGAACTGTAGACAATGAATAGTTTAAATAAAAGTCCACCACTGATTTCCAGGCACCCTTGGTTCTAGAGCCTTGCTGGATTATCCATTTTGTCAGACCAACAGAGGTCACAGCCTTGGGGGGGGTTGGGGAGATATACCGGCACACAAAGTCGGCGCTATAGGTACGGATCTGCCAGCCCCAGCTGGGCGGAGTTCCAGATCCCTGTCCACAGGCTGCAAATTCGACTCGCTAATCAGCCGTGTAATTCAGCACTGAGAACAGATCTGCCGGCTCCTGCTGGGCTGGAGTTCCAGATCCGGTCTGCAGGGGGCAAATTCGAACCGGTGATCGGTGCTGAAGTCCCCATCAGGTCGAGATCAGCCACCTCACCTGGCCTAGGCACCACATTTTCGGGGGTTCTTCTGGGAGGGGGAGGGGCCGGACTACTAGTTGCCGGATCATTGGTGGTGGACCTGTACTAAGTAGAACAGCATTCTGATGCCCTGTTCCCCAATCATACTAACTGGAAAGATAATAATAGCTGGCTGATACCTTGAGTAAAACTGGTTAATTTTGCTAATTTAAGAATGTAACTCGTGGGCGCATTTGGTGATCATTTTCCAATGTTCTATAGATTCAAGATCAGTTTCTGTGGATTGGAGGGGAGCTAATGTTATTCCACTTTTAAGAAAGGCAGGAGAGGCAAAACAAGGAATTATAGACCAGATAGCCTGACATCGATGGTGGCGAAGATGCTGGAGTCAATCATAAAAGATGAAATAGCGGCACATTTGGATAGCAGTAACAGGATCTGTCCGAGTCAGCATGGACTTACAAAGGGGACATCATGCTAGACTAATCCTCTGGAATTTTTGAGGATGTAACTAGGAAAATGGACAAGGGAGAGCCAGTGGATGTAGTGTCCTGGACTTTCAGAAAGCATTTGATAAGATCCCACATAGGAGATTAGTGGGCAAAATTAGAGCACATGGTATTGGGGGTAGAGTGCTGACATGGATAGAATATTGTTAAAGAGGGAACTGCAGATGCTGGAGAATCTAAGGAGCGAAGGAGATGGGCGACGAAGAAGGGTCTCGACCCGAAACGTCGCCCATCTCCTTCGCTCCTTAGATGCTGCTGCGCCCGCTGCGTTTCTCCAGCCTTTTGTGTACCATGGATAGAATATTGGTTGGCAGACAGGAAACAAAGAGTAGTGATCAACGGGTCCCTTTCAGAATGGCAGGCAGTGACCAGTGGGGTACTGCAAGGCTCGGTGCTGGGACCACAGCTAGTTACAATATATATTAGTAATTTAGATGAAGGGATTACAAGTAACATTAGCAAATTTGCAGATGACACAAAACTGGGTGGCAGTGTGAACTGTGAGCTATGAGAATGCAGGGTGACTTGGACAGGTCGGGTGAGTGGGCAGATGCATGGCAGATGCAGTTTAATGTGGATAAATGTGAGGTTATCCACTTTGGTAGCAAAAACAGCAAGGCAGATTATTATCTAAATGGTGTCAAGTTGGGAAAAGGGGAAGTACAATGGGATCTGGGGGTCCTTGTTCACCAGACAATGAAAGTAAGCATGCAGGTACTGCAGGCAGTGAATGGCAAGTTGGCCTTCATAACCAGAGGACTTGAGTATAGGAGCAAAGAAGTCCTTCTGCAGTTGTACAGGGCCCTAGTGAGACCACACCTGGAGTATTGTGTGCAGTTCTGATCTCCAAATTTGAGAAAGGACATTCTTGCTATTGAGGGAGTGCAGCGTAGGTTCACAAGGTTAATTCCCGGGATGGCGGGATGTCATATGCTGTGAGAATGGAACGGCTGGGCTTGTATACTCTGGAATTTAGAAGGATGAGAGGATATCTTATTGAAACATATAAGATTATTAAGGATTTGGACACTCTAGAGGCAGGAACATGTTCCTGATGTTGAGGCAGTCCAGAACCAGGGGCCACAGATTAAGAATAAGGGGTAAGCCATTTTGAACAGAGATGAGAAAACACTTTTTCACACAGAGAGTTGTGAGTCTGTGAAATACTCTGCCCCAGATGGTGGCAGAGGCTGGTTCTCTGGATACTTTCAAGAGAGAGCTGGATAGGGCTCTTAAAGATAGCGGAGTCAGGGGATATGGGGAGAAGGCAGGAACGGGGTACTGATTGTGGATGATCAGCCATGATCACATTGAATGGCGGTGCTGGCTCGAAGGCCCGAATGGCCTACTCCTGCATCTATTGTCCATTGTATCTACTGTAACTGAAAGTCTTCATGATATCAAAACCAATTATTGCTCTTTTGTTTGTTGCTCGTGGAGCAAGTGAAGTCAGAATTGTTTCACTTGTAGAGGAGCTTAAAATGTCAACACTGAAACCTAAAGCTGAAATCCAACTGTTTCAGAAACAGCATTGTTGTTTCTTTAATGGGTCTAAGGTCCTGTTCCCTGCCACCCGCCAATGTTACTTCACACACTCCCACCACTGCCCAAAATTATCCTTCAATATTCTATTTCATTACAATCTCTATACTCTCCCTTACTGTATATCACCTACTATTCATTGATTCATAGGGTTCTTAGCAGAGAAACATTCAGCCCAATTTATCCTTGCTGACCAGGATGCCAATCTTTGCTGATCCCATTTGCCTGAGCTTGATCCATTTCCCTCTATTTTCCACTCGGAATTCTTCTTTCCCACTGCACTGATCTAACGTTGGATTGACTATGTTGGCTGCTTTTTGTCACCAGGAATCACTGCAAGAGTGCCTACCTGTGGGTATGCAAATGCTGGGATGTGTATCAAACACGTGGACATTGTTAGATAAAGCAGAAATTGTTTGGCCCCTTTAGGAATTTATATCAGCAGTTGCTGACAGCTGGCGTGTATAAAATCAACAGCCCAGTGATTTTAACTCAGGAATACCCAAAGGCTTGCAAATAATGGAATTCATCATCACCATTTGCTTTCAAGCATGCTTTCGGAACGCCAACCAGCTCTAATAGATGGAATCACAGTGACATGAGTGAGAAATACAACTAACCGAAACAGTGATTCAAAGTAATTCTGAACGGAAATATAAAACTGTCTTTTCAAAATATTTGGATATACGCAACATGCTGTTATTTATAATTACTCAGCCAAAACCACTTTCCCATGGATTTTGATGTTAAGTAGTCCCTTTTCAATTAGGAGAAAGGTTTACCTTTTAGAAACATAGAAACATAGAAAATAGGTGCAGGAGTAGGCCATTCGGCCCTTCGAGCCTGCACCGCCATTCAATATGATCATGGCTGATCATCCAACACAGTATCCTGTACCTGCCTTCTTTCCATACCCCCTGATCCCTTTAGCCACAAGGGCCACATCTAACTCTTAAATATAGTCAATGAACTGGCCTCAACTACCTTCTGTGGCAGAGAATTCCAGAGACTCTCCACTCTCTGTGAGAAATGTTTTCCTCATCTCGGTCCTAAAGGAATTCCCCTTTATCCTTAGACTGTGACCCCTTGTCCTGGACTTCCCCAACATCGGGAACAATCTTCCTGCATCTAGCCTATCCAACCCCTTAGGAATTTTGTAAGTTTCTATAAGATCCCCCCCTCAGTCTTCTAAATTCTAGCGAGTACAAGCCAAGTCTATCCAGTCTTTCCTCATATGAAGGTCCTGACATCCCAGGAATCAGTCTGGTGAACCTTCTCTGTACCCCCTCTATGGCAAGAATGTATTTTCTCAGATTTTGAGACCAAAACTGTACGCAATATTCCAGGTGTGGTCTCACCAAAACCCTGTACAACTGCAGTAGAACCTCCCTGCTTCTATACTCAAATCCTTTCACTATGAATGCTAACATACCATTCACTTTCTTCACTGCCTGCTGCACCTGCATGCCTACTTTCAATGATTGGTGTACCATGACACCCAGGTCTCGTTGCATCTCCCCTTTACCTAATGTGCCACTAATTTTGCTTTTGCAGTTCCAGTTATTTTGCTGACAACTGACATTATGGAGGCAAAAACAATCTACTGTTTTCAACTTGTATTCATTAAAGTGATGGTCACCTCCATCTTTAGTTATCCTAGTGTGGCTTAGCACTGTTATGTTAGTAAGAATTTCTGGAAATCATAAGTTTTGGATTGTCGCAATGATTGCATAAAGTGTTAAGTACTGGTTGTACTTGAATAATTATGTATGACTATTGAGATTTAAAATATTTTCTGTTACTTTTAAAGGACAGTCTGTGGATATACTGCTACCTATAGAGATTTATTTATTTATCAAGACATATCAGGTACATTTCGAGCATATGATATACATAAAACAGTGTTCTCAGACCACTGTATATTATGTATTTCCCCGATAAAATTTATTTATGGGCTGACACCCAAATGAATTTGAAACCTAAACAATATGGCCCTTTGCTTTAATGGATGAGACTATTTGAGAGGCATGTGTGGAGAGAAATTTAGGCAATGGTACACAGAAAAAATGGCAGTAATTTATTGATGAAATAACTCTGAAATACATGGGTACATTTATATTGGGTATTATGATTTATGTGCATACGCGCATATCTAAGGTTGATTTGTGAGGCGTTTTCCTCTTATTTTCCATTAGTGTTCTTATCACACGCTGCACAATTCTGTTGACGTTGGTATATTGAACGATGCTGACTGCAATGATTAACTTCAGTTCTCACCTTGCATTTTCAATGGGAATCAGTGAATGAAATATTGGGCATTTGATCTTCCTGCCAGGTCTCATTCCTTTTCACTGTGGCCACATACTTACATACAATGCTGCCATTGAATTCTTTAGAATTCCTCTACATGATATCTTCAACGCTGTCGATGAAAAAGGAACTCTTTATTTAAAGGCTCTTGTTCTGTTCTGCAGGTGGAATATCAGTGTGATGGGTTCCTGGAGAAAAACCGAGACACGGTGTATGAAGAGCAGATCAACATACTTAAGGCCAGCAAGGTATCGCACAATTCAAACTGATAACTTGGACTGATACATCCTATACCAGATTAGAATATTAGTTTCTGTTTGGTTTCCTAATAATTACATTAAAAAATATATATATATTCCGCTGTAGGGAATTCAAGGACAATTGCAATCTAGGAGAATGCATTGCTCAGCGAGAAAAGTTCAGTAGTTTTAGTTCCAAGTTCTCAAATTGGATTGAAACCAGCAAAGTTCAAAGATGGGCACATGATTGGTTCTTTGCCTGATTCTAGTGCTGGTAGGTATAAACAATGGGCGAATGGTAGTTACTGGGACAATAGGTTGTTACTTATGTGTTGCGGGTCCTTCTGCCATTTACTTGCTAAAAGAACTGTCTTGCTTGGGATAAATAAGTAAGTAAGTAAGTTTATTGGCCAAGTATTGACATACAAGGAATTTGCCTTGGTGCTCCACCCACAAGTAACAACATGACATACAATGACAGTTACGAATGACTCAGAAAACACTAAACATTAATAATAATAAAACATTAATGATAAAACACCATTGATCAAGCATGTGAACCAACAAAATACCAGATCAAAGTACCAGATCAAAGGGAGGCTACAGATTTTTGGCTGTTGAGTAGAGCAATTACTCGCGGATAAAAACTGTTTTTATGTCTGGCTGTGGCAGCTTTGGCAGTCCGGAGTCACCTTCCAGAGGGAAGTGATTCAAAGAGTTTGTGGCCAGGGTGAGAGGGGTCAGAGATGATCTTGCCCGCTCGCTTCCTGGCCTTTGCAGTGTACAGTTCATCAATGCAGGGAAGGTTGCAGCCAATAGTTTTGTAAACACAAGCAACTCTTCATTGCCTCATCTGAATGATCACGTTGGTGTGGAAACAAGGAACCGCAGATGCTGGTTTACAAAAAAGGACAAAGTGCTGGAGTAGCTTATCAGGTCAGGCAGCATCTCAGGAGAACATGGATAGGTGATGTTTTAGGTCAGGACCCTTCTTCCAAAAACTATTGGCTGCAACCTTCCCTCCATTGATGAACTGTACACTGCAAGGGCCAGGAAGCGAGTGGGCAAGATCATCCTCCTTCAGAATCTGAAGGGTCACAAGATTGATTTAAACATGTAGGCTCTGTATTTGTGGGTCTCTATGTTATCTCTAGTTTAATGGTGAAATGTAATTTCTTCAGCTCATTTTGGTCAGCTATAAATAACTTAAGATAAGCCTGTGGAGAAAATAAAATAAGTACTTACTGGTTAATAACTTAATACAATAGCTATGTAGGTGTTTTAGAGGAATGTATGGTAAAATGGTATGGTTAGGATGAATTTGTTGAGAACATTTTAATTTATTTACTGAAAAAAGAACATTGTTTTTGGTTAATAAAATTAAATGGATCTGTCATGTTTTTTTTTCTTGAAATCTTTATCAGCTGGTTGCAGCTGGTCCAATAAACCATTTTGGCTATTGACCACTTGGTATCTATCAATGACCTGATTTCCCATGCGCTCTTTCTTGGAGTGTGATAGGAGGGAGGATTTGTTGTATGTCAGCAATCATCTGTCACAAGTAATGGTTTATTTCAAAGGAACATCAAAATAAATGCCTTGCTCTTAAACATTGAACAAGTTTATATCTTGAGGCAAAATGTTATTCATTAAGCGCTACATTAATCTTCAATAGATTGCTGTGGATAATAGACAGCAGGTGAATTGCATTGCAGACCTTCTGGTTTTTTTTTGTATTACTCTAGCTCTTTCAATTATAGAATGCTCCCCTCATAAATGCAACACCGTGCTCAGTTGTTACACCATAACTGAATTAAAGAAGAAATGTTTAACTCTGCTCTCCTCAGGCTCACTGATAAAAATGCATGGCATAGTGCAGCAATGGCCATTTGGACTTGGAAATCCTTAACTGTTTAATTTATACAGTATGGTAGCCAATTAATCCATACATCATGTCTACTCTGCCATTCAATCATGGCTGATCTATCTCTCCCTCCAAACTCCATTCTCCTGCCTCCTCCCCATAACCTCTGACACCTGTACTAATCAAGAATCTATCTATCTCTGCCTTAATTATATCCACTGACTTTGCCTCCACGGCCTTCTGTGGCAAAGAATTCCACAGATTCACCACCCTCTGACTAAAGAAATTCCTCCTCGTCTTCCTAAAATAGACAATAGGTGCAAGAGTAGGCCGTTCGGCCTTTCGAGCCAGCACCGCCATTCAATGTGATCATGGCTGATCATCCCGAACGTCCTTTAAATCTGAGACTATGACCTCTGGTCCTAGACTCTCCCACTAGTTTAGTTTAGAGATACAGCACAGAAACAGGCCCTTCGGCCCACCAGGTCCGTGCCGACCAGCGATCCCCGCACATTAACACTCTCCTGTGTCAAACCCGGGTCTCCGGCGCTGCATTCACTGTAAGGCAGCAACCCTACTGCTGCGCCTCCTCTCCATATCCACTCTATCCAAGCCTTTCACTATTCTGTATGTTTCAATGAGGTCCCCCCTCATTCTAACTCCAGTGAGTACAGGCCCAGTGCCGCCAAACAATCTATGCTGGTTCTACCAAAACATCTTCTGATTGTCCCACTCACCCCACAGCCAAATGCATCTTTGTCTTCATTTAAGCGGTTCTTCGTTGTGTTTGCAGCCACTAGCTGATGCTGTTATCTGCAGTGTGTTCCATATACCAATTGCTGATTGCATAAAGATAATTTATTTGCACTACTTCCAAAAGAAAATGGATGTTGCATGAGGAGAGAATTGAGCTCCATAATGGCACGCTGCACTCTTAATCCTCTGCATCCACATCTATCCCATCTTCACTTTCTAGATCACTGGCCATTTGTCCTGCTGGCAAACAGGGAACCAGTGAATAATGTAATTGGGATGAGAGGCTTGAACAATTGGCACCCTCTGTGTCAATTGTAAACATCAGGTGACATTTCCCGGAGAGGAAGATAAATCGGACGATTGCTGGGAAAAGACAGTTAAGCTCATTAAAAAAAACGGAATAACTGAACTGTTTTATTTTCCTCTTTTTCTTTGGTTTCAGTACCAGCTGGTGGCCGATTTGTTCCAGGATGAGGATTCTGCATCCACTGCAAAAGTGTCAAAGTCAAAAATAAATGTTCGGCCTCTCAAACCTGCCATGAAAGCATCCAATAAAGAGCACAAGAAAACTGTTGGACATCAGGTATAGCTTTTATTTGGTCTCATTCTCAAGCAAACAAAAACACTTTTTATCAGGAATAACCACTCTGAGATTGTGGACAAAATAGATTGGGCTGCATTGCAAAGGTCCCGGCCTGCATCTAATTTTTTTAAATACTGATCCTCCCCAGCCTTTGCTTATCCCCTGGCCACCGGGTTTTTCCCAATATAGAAGAGTTAAAGTTCCACTCAATTTAAAATTGGCTAGGCCAAGAAAGACAGAGAGTAGTAGTGGAGTAGTAGTCTGAAGAAGGGTTTCGGCCCGAAACGTTGCCTATTTCCTTCGCTCCATAGATGCTGCCGCACCCACTGAGTTTCTCCAGCATTTTTATCTACCTTTGATTTTCCAGCATCTGCAGTTCCTTCTTAAACAAACGAGTAGTAGTGGAAGAGTGTTTCTCAGAATGGAGGTCCTTAACCACTTTAGGTTTAGGGTTATTATTGTCTCATGTACCAAGATACAGTGGAAAGATTTGTTTTGCATTCTATCCAAACGGATCAGATACTATTTATGAACACAATCAAGTCAAACGCAAGTACCCATACTAATCAAAATCTACCTATCTCTGCCTTAAATATATCCACTGACTTTATGTCCTCTTGTTTTACACCAGGGTTACAGGTTTGAAAAAGGTTTGCAAATCAAAAAACATGTAAATCAAACATATGCCAGGCACCACAGGCAACTAGACTGCCAATTGAAATAAATGAGGGTAAATCACATCATAAAACATTATAAAGCTTTCCCTTCCATCTGTATAATGCTTTACCTGAAATGCATGATAAACTGTCGAAGCATAAAACAAAGAAAATTACCCGTTTATGCTCTGTAATTGGAAAAATATATCCCAAAGGTAGATACATTTAAACATATAACCTAATAGCTGCAGGCAATCATTTGTGTTTTCTTCCTGTTAAGCAAAACTAAATTTACAAGATAACTTTGAAAGCTAATGTATGCATTCATCAGGCATAAATTTGAGCGCATTATTCCGAAAATATAAACGTATAAATTATACTTCAGTAGCGATTAGACAAGTGCGTTATTCTAAAAATGCTAAAATCAAGCACTGGTAAAACATAAGGTGCCTGAGCAATAGACAGACAAAAGAGGAAAATGCGGAGTGCAGAATATTGTTCTCAGCATTGGAACACATCAGTACCATAGACAAAATCCAATGTCCACAACAGGATCTAGAGGCACATCCATAGCGCCCTGAAAGTGGCAGCTCAAGCAAGTGGGATGGTATAGATGGTATGCAGCTTGCTTACCTTCATTGATCAGAGTGTTGAGTGTGAAAGTTGAGAAATCGTGTCGCATCTCCATAAACTTTGGTTAAACCACATTTGGAGAATTCTGTGGAGTTCTGATCACTGCATTGTAGGAAGGATGTGGAGGCTTTGGACAGGGTACAAAAGAGGTTCATAGAAATTCATAGAATCATAGAAATTAGGTGCAGGAGTAGGCCATTATGTTACCTGGATCATAGAGTATTAGCTACAAAGAGAGGGACAAACTTAGATTATTTTCTCTGGAGCATCGGAAATTGAGGAGCAACGTAATAGAAAATTGTGAGAGGCATAGAGTTGATACTCAGCCATTTTTCCAAAATGGAAATATCCAATACAAGAAGGCATAGCTTTTTTTATTTTTAAAGCTGTGATTAATAGGTTCTTGATTAATAAGGACATCAAAGGTTACTAGGAGAAGGCAGGAGAATGAGGTTGAAAGGGTAAAATGAATCAGCCATGATCGAATGGCGGGGCAGACTCAATGGGACGAAAGGCCTAATTCTGCCCCTATGTTCTATGGTCTAAAGATGTAATGGGTGGCTAGACAATTTGCCAGAAGAATTCATGGAACCAGATACGATTGCAGCATTTAAGAGGCATTAAGTTGGACATTTGAACAGGCAAGGGATGTAGGGAAAAAGAACGTGTGTAAGCAGATGTGCAACTTAAATTAACATCAACGTAGATACAGATGTTGTGGGAGGATAGATCTGGTACTGTGCTGAACTGCTCTATGTTCTCCGGTTGTCACTACGTTCTTTAAAATGCATGCCCCAAGAGTTGCAACTGAGTTTGAAATAGTGCGAACCTACTCCCACTCACAGATGCTTTCACACGTCGTATGCTATCAGCAACATATAATATTAACATTTTCAGTGAACCTAGGTACATGTGACAATAGTAAACCGATACCAAATGTTTGAAAACAATTCTAAAGTACAATTAAAAAATATAATTTTAACACTTGAAGAACATAAACATCTCTGATGTATTTAAAGTTTTACTGCAAAATCAATGGCTGCTCATGACAGATCCAACAGTGGCCATTTATGTGGTTTGAACTATTGATTACTCGCCTATTTTTGCTATCAATTTCCACTCTCCTGTAGTGTTTGGTTTCTTGCTGTGATACCTGACATGCTACTGTTCTTCCCAGTCTGATTGAGAATTTTGGTATGCACAGAGCAAATGTATTTTCCGAATGATAAATCAGGAAATGCAATGCTTAATAAAGGAATGTTGTTCACTCGTCTTTCTGAGTGGGAATTCTTCTGAGCTAGGAGTTCAGGAGGCTACTTCACAAGAAATTTGAAATATTTGTTGACTGTTGATTCACCTAAATACTAATTTTTGCAAATAGCTTTTGTTCCTCACGCTCTATTATCTCTTGTTTCATGCTGGTGAGGATGGAGGAGACACCAAAATTGTACTTGCATTGTCACTAGGTTCCCAATGGTAATAATGAGTAATCCGGTCTCAGCTGGTCAGGTATGAGGGAAACATTCTACATGCCAGCATTTCTCCAATTGTCTGGCTTGGCACAGAACACAGATTCAAAGCAGGAATGAAGGAGTCAGGATAAAATGGAGTGAATGATGGATCCTCTGGGCTTCACTCCCACTGCTGACGCCATCGTTGTTACCTATTTCACCAGGAAAAGTGTGGAGGAGAGTGTTTTCCCCAAGACTATCCCAGTATTCCCGAACCAGGAGCCTCGATTGAGCCAGGACATCCATAATCTCTTGGTAAACCAGATCTCATTTACCATACCAGAAGTCTGGTGATACAGGTTTGTGTAGGAAATCCAGGTATGACCTCTAAGACCATCAGAAAGGCAAAGAGACACTTTTGCTCTAAACTGGAGATTGAAATGGACATTCATGAACTGTGGTAAGCCTTGCATGTCATCACTTCCTACTAGGCGAAATCAAATGGTGGCTCAAGTAACAGCGAGGCATCATTCCCAGATGAGCTCAATGCTTTTTACTTCAATAGGAAGAACACTACTGTATCTTCATGGGCCTCCACAGACCCATTGTAATCTCTGTCACCAGGGCTGATGTCAAAAGATCCTTGATGAGGGTGAATCCTCAGAAAGAGTCTGGCCATGATGGTGTACCTGATCACATTCTTAAAATCTGCACAGATCAACCAGCTGGATCTTTTGCAGACATCTTCAACTCTCATTAAGGTTTTGACCCCCCATGCATTGAAAATACATTGACAATACCGGTATCCAAGAAGAGTAAGATGACTTGCCTCAATGGCCACTCACCGGTGGTATTAACGTCCTTGCTTTGAGAGGTTGGTTATGATGCAAATCAACTCCAACCTCGGCAAGGATCTAGATCCACTACAATTCATCTGCTGCCACAACAGGAACTGCAAACTCAGTTGCTCTCCACTCTGCACTGGTCCACTTGGATAACAAGAATACATATGAAAGGTTGTTCATTGACTACAGCTCGGCATTCAATACTATCATCCCCTCCAAACTTATCATCAAACTCAGAGAACTGGGTCTCTTCTTACCCCTCTATAACTGGATTCTCAATTTCCTCATCGGCTGACCATAATTGGTATAGGCAGCAACAATTGCCCCTTGATAACCATCTACACGAGAGCACCTCAAAGATGTGTGCTCAATCCCCTGCTTTACTCATTCTCTGCCTATGACTATGTGGCTAGACATAGTTCAAACGCTGATTTACTGACATTACTACTATAATTGGATGAATAACAGATAATGATGCATCAGAGTACAGGGGGGAGATTGAGAATCTGATTGAATGGTGCCAGAACAACAACCCTGCTCTCAAAGTCAACAAAACCAAGGAGCTGATTGTTGCTTTCAGCACTGGAAATCCAAGGGTTCACAAGCCAGTCTTCATCGATAGAACCAGTGTGGAGAGAGTCAACAGCTTCATGTTCCTGGTTGTGTATATCTTTGAAGCTTTATCCTGGGACCAGCACATTGATGCAATCGCAAATCGCAAAGAAAGCTCATCAATGCCTACTCTTCCTTTGAAGATTGAGGAGATTTGATTTGTTGACAAATGCTCCTTTGAATTCCCGCAGATGTATGCTGGAGAAAATGCTGACTGTTTGCATCATGGCCTGGTTCAGTGACTCGAACAACCAGGAGTGATGGAGATTACAAAGAGTGATAGACACTGCCCAGACCATCGTACACCGACCTCCATCGAAGAATACTATAGGAAGCGCTGCCTAAAAAGGCAGCCAATATCATCAAAGACCCATACCATCCTGGCTGCTATCTCATTTTGCTCCTACCTTTGGAAAGATGGCTGAGAATCCTGAAAACCATGAATAGTTAGAGAATAGTTTCTTCCCAACAACCATCAGGCTCTTGAACACAACACAATACTAATCTCTGCAACTATAAATGTTTATGGAGCGTGTCTTTGTTGTATAGGTATTTGCATTATTATGGGTTTCTGGTATAATAGTTATTAATGTATTTTAAAACTATTTTATCGTGTGCATTGCATTAATTGGCCTATTAAGTTGTTGCAAATAAATACAAATATTATTCCACTCTCAGTACATATGACAATTAAACACTCTCTTGAATCTTGATGGACCCCCCTGTTCCTGTCTAGCCCTTCACCGCATCCATCCTGCTTCTCAAACTGTAGACTGCTGCAGTAATCTGGTAGAGTGCTCCTGGTGCAATGTCTGCTCAGCTCCTCCCCAGGACGACATGGTGGCGCAGTAGTAGAGTTGCTGCCTTACAGAGAATGCACCCCGGTTCGATCCCGACTACGGGTGCTGTCTGTATGGAGTTGGTACGTTCTCCCCATGATCTGCGTGGGGTTTCTCCGAGATCTTCGGTTTTCTCCCACACTCCAAAGACTTACATGTTTGTAGGTTAATTGGCTTGGTAAATGTAAAAAATGTCCCCAGTGTTTGTTGGATAGTGTTAATGTGCGGGGGTCGGCGCGGATCGGGTGGGATGAAGGGCCTGTTTCTGAACTGTATCCCTAAACTAAACTACTATATACAGTCTTTGGTCCCCTGGCACTGTTTGAAGGCTCCAAACTATTTTGGAAAGAAATTGCACATAATTCATTGTTGTCACAACAAAATCAGTATCATTACAGTTTTTATTTCACCTTTAGGTGAACTGCAATACTCTCCATAAAATGTACCATCGTAAATTTATAATTATTCGATTGGTGTCATTTCATATTGATTTTTGTACACTTATTTAACCCAACATTGCCTGGTTTCGATTGAAACATTAATCCTTTCTTGCAGTATCTAGCAGGAATTCAACCATGTCAAAGTAGAAACATACTTGCTGCAGAACGAGACACAAAGTGCTGGAGTAACTCAGTGAGTCAGGCAGAATCTCTGGAGAATATGGAATGGGTGATGTTTTGGGTTGGGACCTTTCACCTATCCATGTTCTCCAGAGATGTTAGTTTTAGTTTTGTTTAGATAAGCTGTCTGACCAGCTGAGTTCCTGCAGCACTTTTTTTTGTAAACTAGCATCTACAGTTCCTTGTTTCTCCTTGCTACAGAATGATTTGGGGTTACCTGTGAAATTGGAGCCCAGCAAAGGAGTTCATATCTGCAGGAAGAAGGAAATAGTCCCTACTGCCAAAAATATTCAGGCCCATAGATCCTATGGTATAAATTAATAACATACGGAGATTCTCATGATATTTCAACATAAGAGTAGTCCTTGCTGCTTTGCTAGGCCATAAATTGTACGTTAGAGAGGAAGATAATCCTTAGCACTCCGCTTTGCTGAAGTTCCAGTATCTGCAGTTTCTTGTCTCCATTCCCAACACAGATACCGTCTGACCCATTGAGTTCCTCCAGTACTTTCAGTTTTAGTGTATTTTAAAGACACTGCATGGAAATAGGCCCTTCAGCCCACCGAGTCCATTCCTTATATATTCGGGGCAATTTTACAGAGGCCAATTACCTGCAAATTTTCGCATCTTTGGGATGTGGAAGGAAGCCAAAGCACCTGGAGGTAATTCCTCAGGGTCACAAGGAGTACGTGCAAACTGCATATAGACAAGAGTTAGGATGCATCTGGGTCTCTGGCGCTATGAGACAGCAGCTCTACCAGCCATGCTGCTGTGCCACTCAAATAAGACAATCAAGATAATCTAATTGCTGTGTTAAAGTTATAAATTGTATCTTGCGTCAGGAGCACTCTAACAAATTACTGCAACAATATACCAGCTGAATATTTGCTGGTGATAAACAATGTTCTATTGGAATCAAGGGATATGGGGAGAAGGCAGGCCCGGGTTATTGATTGGGGACGATCAGCCATGATCACAATGAATGGAGGTGCTGGCTCAAAGGGCCGAATGACCTCCTCCTGCACCTATTTTCTATGTTTCTATGTTTGTAATGTTGAAGATTACCATTTTCCACACCAATTAAGACATTTTATAATTTTCCACCATCTATTCCCCCTCTTTTACTCCAGCACCTCAAAATGCATCCCACGATGAAAAATCTGGAGTAACTCAGAGGGTCAGGCAGCATCTTTGGAAAAAATAAATGGGTGATGTTTTGGTCACCTGCAATTTTGGATCAGAAGATCTGAAGAAGAGTTCTGACCAGAAATGTCACCTTTCAATTTCTGCAGAAATACTGCCCGATCCACTGATCCAATCCAACATTTTGTTTCTATCTTCAGACAGTCAAGAGTGTCTTATTATCATATGTACTGAAACGGAACAATGAAATTATTACTTGCAGCAGCAGCAGCACATCAGGTCTGTCAAAACAGCACTCAATAGATATTAATAGAATAAAGAAAATAAAAAAAGTCCAAAAAATAAAAAGGCTCAGTGACGGGCAAAAACAAAACAAATGCCAAAGTCCATAGTGCCACCCATGCATTTCATAGTTCAGAGTTTAGTTGGAGTACACCGCCGGACTTCCAAATGCTTGATCTATGGGCTGAACATACGTTGGGTGGTTGTAAGCTGGGGACGACCTGACTGTCAGGGCTCCAGAAAGCAGGACAAATGCTATCTCATTGCTACACAACACCAAGGTAGCACTGGATTTTGGTTGTGACCATCCTGACCAAAAAGGTGATCACCCGAAGCATGCCAGGCACGTGCACAAAGCTATTTCTTCTGGTGTTCAGGCATCCTAAGTATATAATGACAGGGCTTCTTTAGGCACACGTGTACTAACTAGAACCATATTTGTTAGCTGACAAATTAAGGGGAACAGTTTGAGGTTGGGATGTACCAGCCGAGAAGAGTAGGTATGTTACAAAACTTACCTTCAGCGTCGCTGCAGTTCTGCCATTGGCCGTGTGCGTGACTTTGGCGCCTTTGAGAGGGGTGCGGGTTTAAAATGCGATTTTTCGTCAGACTATTCAAATCAATTTTGAACGGGATTTTTAGTTGCTGAAGAAAAATCGCTTTGACTGCCGTTTTATTAAGTTTATTAATATTAGCGCTGTAAAAATTAAAAGCAGGAGTAAAATTAAAATCATCTTGTAAAGCTGTCAACGCCGACAACGGGACGGATCTCACGTACGGGACAAGGCAAGGTACACCGTTTATTTTTTTCATATAAACTTGCTTCTTAGGATGCCTTTAATCAAAATTTTACGTTGCAAAAAGGTGACTTAGGACCAGCAGTAATTTTCCTGCCGATATGGGGTTTAAATTCACCGCAACCGCAACGTTCCAATCGGTCGCGTTCCATAAAAACCCACTCTCAAGATGATTTAAATGACCATTAATTTACGGGAATTAAACACTAAATTCCTTTCATTTGTCCTATAAATTCATGACAATGAGATTTAAAAATCATGTTATATTGTGAATTCTTGTGTGAATGTTATTTGGACACTTAGGCTTTTAAAAAATGTTAACCTTTCCTTAAGAAATGGATAGATCTCGTAATTGAATTTTGTAATTAGCTACAGTTAGGTAACTAACTAATTATATGCTTTAATTTCAGGTCATCCAAGTAAGATTGTTTCATATTTCTTTCAGAATGCTTCAATCTATAATAACTGAAAATTTCATTCAGTTCTCTTAATTTTTAAGAAAGTTATGGGCTTTTGACTGTCCTTGATCACAGCTTTTGTGTTAAGTCAATGGAAAAGCAATAGGGAACAAGATGGCCATAAGTTTTTTAATACTGAAGATATGAAAGTGAATTAGGTGTCAAATTAAACTTATTTTTATGCTTTATCTGGTGGGATAAATTGCAGACTTGATTTTTAAAATCTCAAAATGTTGTAACATTGCTAAGAAGAGCTTTGCGCTAAATATTCTGAAAATAAGAGCCTTGCACTAACATTTGTATTAAACCATTGCTCAGTAAGGTGATATTACATATCTAGAATATAAATAATGAAAGTCATCTCATTTTAGTGAATATGAGTGACCATCCTGTAATAGATAAAATGAGATTATGTCTAAATCTATCTGACACAGATGGATACACTTTTCTTCAATCGCTATTGGTTGTAGTTTATTATTATCCCATTTATTGAAGCACAGTGAAAAGCTTTATTTGTGTGCTGCCTAGCCAAATCATACTGAACATAAGTAAAATCAAGTCATACAATATTACAACAGATGGTGCAAAGAAAAAATTAACAGTGTACAGAACATGTTAGTGTTATAACGTCATCGCTACAATTAAGATTATGTCCATTATTCTGGGGTCTCAAAATGAAGATCGTTCTGAAAGATCCATTTTTCTTTCAGTTTCGAAACTCCCTGCATCTGTTGATGGAGACCCTGAATATCACAACACCACATTACGTACGCTGCATCAAGCCAAATGATGAGAAATTTGCCTTCTCGTAAGTACAGTACATTGTTGCAGGATTTCGGGTTTCTATTTCTAAGTTTCAGTTCATATATATATATATATATATATATATATATATATATATATATATATTTGAACTTGGAGTACTACTGAACTGCAATACCAGAGTATAGTCTCCAATGAAATTATGTTTTATGGATTATATATGCAGGGCTAATCTATGCAATGTGTTATGGTGTTGTAAAGTTAGTTAACTGCATATTGTGGCTGACAGAATTGCAGAGATTCTGCTTACTATGGAGCTGCATCATGACTTTGTGACTCTTATATTCAATGCCCCAATCGGTGAACAAAGATGTGTAGGTTTCTCGGTTAATTAGCTTCTGTAAGTTGCCTCTAGTGTGTAGGATTCGAAAGTGGACTAACATGGAACTAGTGTATGGTGATCGATGGTTGGCCTGGACTCGGTGGGCTGAAGGCCCTGCTTCCATGTTGTACTGTATCTCTAAACAAAACTCAACTAAACTAAACATACCATAAGCCTTCTTTACCACTCTATCTACTTGTCGTGTGATTTTCATGGAGCTATGGACCTGGATCGCAAGATCCCTCTGCGTGTCAATACTGTTAAGGGACTTGCCATCGACCATATACCTTTCCTTACATTTGATCTCTCAAAGTGCAACACCTCACACTTGGGCAGATTAAACTCCATCTGCCATTTCTTCGCCCATTTCTGTAGTTGATCTATACCCCTACCATATAGATTTTTACAGCCTTCCTCACTGTCTGCAACTCCAGCAAACTTGGTGTCATCTACAAATTGACTAATCAACCCATCTATATTCACATCCAAGTCATTTAAACACATCTCAAATAACATAGGTCGGAGCACAGATTCCTGCGGAACTCCACTGGACACAGAATTTTGTATTATTAATGGTTAATGTTTTATGTATCATTCTTAACTGTCACTGTATGTCATGTTGTCACTTGTGGGCAGAGCAAACTCTGGTCTCATTTCCAGTCATTAATGTAAATAGTAAATAATTGAGGGCAAAGAACTGAACCTTGTAGCAATCCCGTAGTTGCATTCGTCCAGATAAAGACCCATTTCATACAGTCAATCAACACAGAAACAGCCCCTTTGGCTGAACTTTCCCGTGCCGACCAAGCTGTCCCATCTACACCAGTCCTACCTGCTCATGTTTGGCCCATATCCCCCTGTAGCTTTCCTATCTATGTATCTGTCCAAATGTATTTTATATGTTGTTATAGTACCTGCCTCAGCTACCTCCTCTGACAGCTTGATCCCTATCCCCACCACTCTCTCTGTGAGGGTCGTGGGTATATGGCACGAAACACCACCACTCTCTGTGTGAGGGTCGTGGGTATGTGTCATGAGACACCAGAGGAGGTTGTTCTCTCTTCATTTATTCCAACTCTGTGTAGTATGTGATAACCAGCGCCTTTCTCGACTCCTCTTGTATCCAGATGCCAATTTGCTGACCTGTGCCGATTGTTAGATATAATAATGCGAGAGATGAAAACGGGAGGTTAACTCATCATCGCCAGTAGTGTATTATAATTCAAATTAAAAATATAACTCAAGAGTTGGTGAAAATCTAGGACTTGCCCTTAGTAAAGGCAGCGATTCAACCAGTGATTGCAATTCCATAGTTAATGTCTAGGTCAGAGGGAGGTAAATAATGGTCATTAGTTTCTTTATTGTCACATGTACCAGGTACAGTGGAAACATTTTTTGAATACAATCGCCTCGATTAGTGTAGTAATAAAGATAAGGTACAACTTGGGTGTGGTCTAAAAAAAGAGGAATAGATTGGAGGGAGCTGCATTGCTTTGTCCTGTTTTGTAGTTTCTATCTTTGTCTTTCATTATTTTTCTTTCAAAGACTTCTGTAAACAAGTATTCAAAATAGAGGTGGTTATTATTGCCAACTAGCAAACATAGTCTTTGAAGTAATATCCTTTTTTTTGGTAGTCTTTATAAATGGATGAGATCATCACATATCTGATACTAGAACAATATTTGTATACGTTGAACCCTTGTTATTAAGGACTTCTTTATTATGGATTTTGGGTACAGCGGACCTACTGACCTTCACTGCCAGGCCGCATTGCCTCCCTGGCCACTTCCAGACCAGGCTGCAGACATCAGCCCGAACCGGCTGCCCGGCAGCTTCCAGGCCGGACCTATTGCCACCACCACCACCAGCCCACACGGCTTCCTCGGCCGCTTCCAGGTCGCGCCTGCCGCCACCACCGCCAACCCTTACCTGCATTCCGGACGCCCCAACAATGATTCCGCCGATCCTCACCTCTCTCCCGGCCTGGGCCGTCAACTCACCTGGATTCCAGGCCCAGTTCCAGACCGAGAGTCTGGAGATGGGTCTTGACCAGAAATGTTCTCCAGAAATGCTGCCTGCTAAATCACTCCTTCCAGCACATTGTGTCCTTTTGTGTATTAATCATCATCTGCAGTTCTTTGTTTCTACTACTTATGGATTACAGAATAATAGAGTATTATTTCATCGCATGACTCAGTTATACTGGACAATCAGCAATAACGGGCACTATTCTAACCCCCAGCCCCCCCTCCCGCCACCCATCCCTATGGTCTGTTATAATGCATGTTTGCTGTAATTTGCTGTGTCAACGTTTGCAATCAACGGTTAATATGGTTCCCACATATTTTCTGATACCATACTTCTTGCCTCACAGTAAATGTTGTCAATGGTAACAGTTTATAGTAAACAGTTCACATACACTGGGAAGTGAGGACTTTTAACATTTTCTGATTGCTTGCCTTGTTGACAAAGCTTAAAAATATTGAGACAATTTTGTTATTTTCTGACAGCATTTAAAAAAAAATAACAATCCAGTGCTGAAACGTGATATATTTCTTCAGGCCAGAAAAACCTATAGTTTCCTGTCAGGTTTTATTGGCACAAACATAATGGGAATAAGTACAAGGTTATTGTGTTTAATGAAAAATAACCTTTTCTTCAAGCCATTGTACTGCAAGGAGCTTGTGATCTTGACAAATGTTTATTCCACTATCGATATGAATTAGAAAGAACAAAAACCCTTTGGATAGTCTTGATATTCATTTTCTTTACATGTGGTCAACCTGTAATATTCCTGATATCTATTCTCTTCACACACGATCAATCAATCAATCAATTTATTCATCACATACACAATAAAGTGCAGTGAAATGAATTTTGCCAGCAGCGGTTCAATAAAAAAAGAACACACAATACACAATAAAAATTTAACACAAACATCCACCACAGCATTCTTCACTGTGGTGGAAGGCACAAAGTGCAGTCATTCCTCCTCCATTGTTCTCCTGTGGTCGGGGCCATAAACCTCCGCAGTCGCTGCTGCGGGCGGCCAGATGTACAAGCCCTCTCTGCCTGTAATCTACATGATCTACCTGCAATCTGCAATAATTCAGTGGGTCAGATAGCATCTCTGGAGAAAAGGAATAGGTGATGTTTTGGGTTGAGACCCTTTATCAGACTGATCGACCTGTAATATTCTTGATATCAATTTTCTTCACACATGCTCTACCTGTAATACACACCCTTACAAAATCAAGCAAATATGATATTGCTCATATGGTGTTTATAGTGCATCCATTATATTGCCTTCCATAACTGCTGGATGAATGCAACAATGAATTATAGATATTTCTGACCTATTCATTGCCGTGATGGGAAAAGAGGGTTTTTAGTAATGACCAGTGTGTCCTGCCCACAGAGGATAATGCCTGACACTGTCATCTTGTTCTTTGAAGCTTGCACATGCTTGCACATGCACCAGGGGAGCCGCACGATTGGCAGCCCTGCCAACAGTCTGTCTGTTTTTTCATCTTAAAATTTGTTTTTAGTGTGTTAAAAGTTGGTGTAAATGTTCTCTGGTTTGTTTTGTGTGGGGGAGGGGGAAATTTTACCTTGCCGGGGATGCGTTTTTAAATTTTATTTTAAAATTCCGGATTGCATCTCCGGTTGTTCTGCGGCCTAACATCGATGGAATGGAGGCCTCCTCGGATTGACTTGAGCGCCACCGCATGGACGTAACATCAGAGCGGATCCCTTGCCTGGGATCGCTCACACCGCGGCCTGCAGACTTACCAACAAGGACTCGCAGTCTCGGGAGAGGCTATTCGGGAGCTCCAACGCCGCGGAAGGCTCGACCAGCCCCGACGCGAGGTTTGATCGCCCAGTGCGGGGAAGCTGACAATCCCCCCGATGCAGGAGTGGATCGCCTCAACGTGGAGGGCCCGAACGCCGCCGGCTACTGGACTCAAGACCGCCCTGTCAACTGGGGGGCTCGAGGCCCCCGACCAAGGAAGAACAACAAGGGAAGGACTTGGAACTTTATTTTCGCCTTCCATCACAGTGAGGAATGTGTTGGAGTCACTGTGGTGGATGTTTATGTTAAAACGTTTTTTTTAGTCTGTTGCTTTTTTAAATTGTATGACTGACCTGGCCAGTGAATTTCACTACACCAATGGGTGTATGTGACAATAAATGAACATGAACTTATATTCCCAGAAGATCGTAATAAACACATACAGAATCTAACAAATTAAGATTGAAATTTAAACTATTGAGGAGGTCTATAATTCTGTCCTAGGGAGAAATAATGTTATATTCCCAGAAGGAAAGAAAATTATTTTTTAATTTTAAAGACCTTCCAAATTCTAATATATTCCATGACTCATTGTATTGTTTTGTAGAACCACATTGCTACCCAATCAACAACTATTATTTCAACAAAGTAGAGCTGGGTAACTCTAAATACAGTGACCAAATACCACTTGAAAGGTTGCCTCATTTAAACATTGTTTAGTTTTCAGTATAACATCATAGAATAGATAATTATTTTTTGGGCGAAAAAGCGTGGGTGCCTGATAGAGTTTGCATCACATTCTGTGTACATTCTGAGTAGATTTTGAATTGGTACCACTGTAATTTTAGCTTTAAATTGAAGACTTGGACTCAAAAAACAAATTCAGCAGGATAAATGGTGGGGAATAGTCCTGGATACTTTTGGTCATGAATCTGTAGCACAGGGTGATCAATAAGTTGCATTGATACATTGATTGATGGCTGCTTCAATTCGAGCATGACAGAATTAAACTATAGAAACAAGGAAATGCACAAAAGAACACAAGATGCTGGAGTAACTCCGCAGGTCGGGCAGTATCTCTGAAAAACATGGACAGGCGACGTTTCTGGTCGAGACCCTTCTTCAGACTGATTATAGGCAAGGAGAAGAAAGTTGGAAGCAGGGAGAGGTAGGATAAAGCATAGCAGTCAATAGGTCAAAATAAGCAAGGGGGGAGAGGGTTTGATGGACAGATGGTTGGGCAACCCTACCGACAAACAGTCCGAAGAAGGATCCCAACCGAAGCATCACCAGTCTATGATCTCCTGAGATGCTGTCTAACCCTCCAGCACTTTGTTTCTTTTTAAGTGTTGGTGTAATGTCTTATCTTTGGCACCTTTGACAGAGATGCTGCTTGACCTGCTGAGTTACTCCAGTATTCCAGTTTCCTATTGCAAATTAAACTGTGAATGGGTAGGAATGATTCATCAAGAATGTTTGTAAAATGCTCGTCTCTGTTGCAGGTTTGATCCAGCACGAGCTGTACAGCAACTCCGGGCCTGTGGAGTGTTGGAGACAATCCGCATTAGTGCTGCAGGATATCCATCTCGGTATGCATACTGCTCATGCTGTTGTGCTGAGGTCAACCTAAAACCCATGTGCATGCAATAAAATCTTAACTGATGGATAACATTTGAGGGTATTGCACGTATATGAAGCTATTCCATCCATACTTCTGACTGCTCATGAGATTTTTGTTGAAAAATCTGCGATAAACTGCTGAAAGATTTTGGTAAAAGCTTGAACCAGTGAATGCAATCACTGCAGTGGCAATGCAGCTCACTTACAGATTGAGCCCAGAAGACAAGTTTACTGCAAAGCTTCTCCAAGCTGTAGTGCCGTCCTCGCTAATCCTCCTCTACTGCAGAGGCTCCATCTCATGGGAGCCTCAACTATGATGTCAGCAAGATATTTTACCTTTACGGGGCATCATAAGCCAGACCTCTGCAGTTCTCACTGGATCTTATATACATTCACAAACAGCAAATGTGATTTTATCTTTTAGTAATTTCCATTTTTAAAAACTCCTTTAAGTGTCCTCTATCTCCACGCTGGGTCATTTTGAAAATCACTTGCTAAATATCTAATTCTGTTGAATTGCCCATAACGTCTTGCAGAATCCTATGTTTCAACTAACTCATTTGATCATGGTAGGTAATCCATTTCAAAATCTCCCTTATCTGAGACATCTGAAAAAGGATAATATCTCAAGAAAAGCAATTAGTTTAAGAAGCACACACATTAGTCAGGTTTTCCTGCTTGAGAAACAGAATAAAAACCAACCTTTCCTTGAGTGATGTAAACTGGTTGGAGAAGTCCATGATAGAGTATCTGAGGAGAGGAGACCAAATAACAACTGATCATTTTTTAAGTCTCTCTTTGGTTATAAAACATGAATTTTCTCTTTATTAAAAATTATGTATGTTATCATTTTCTCAAAAGAAAATTTAAATGGATTTATCGGTGTTAATTTCTTCCATGTTCTGAAGAAAGTGCTACAATTCAGTTATTCCTCAAGTGCTTTCATCAGCTGCAGAAATTGAATTACTGAAACTTTATTTTTATATCAGATAACTGCAGCTTCTGTGCCATTTATCGTGTGGTGTAAGTGTGGTGATTGATAAAATGACATTGCTGGAGGCTCAAACTGATCAAAAAAGACACAGAATTTCTAACTCAGTGATTTTCAAATGAAGTCTGCTAACCTTACTTACAAGTTAACATATGATTTCCCCATGGCTTTTAAAAACTGACTATGCCCAAGCAGATTTTAGACAATTACAAGATGTAGAAACAGCAAATGAGGCTTAGGTTTTGCAGGTTTATTGCCTCTAACTGCCACCTTATTATTCATATTGATTCCTTCGCCACAAAAATTCACAATTGTTTTTTTATACTGGAATTTTATTAATTGAAACAATTTTCAGTGATCCGCCTTGGGAACTTCTTGTGTATGGCATGCACAGTCTAAAGTTGTAGGACAACTTGTTCTATTTGATTGTGCACACCGGGTTGATTGCATTCGTCGAAACAGGGCAGACAACATGAAGGTTTCAATCTCCCACCCCTCCTTGGGAACTCAGCTCTAAATTCCATTATAATTGGGTGCATGTGGTTCACCTGAGTTCACTTCTTCACCTTAATTTTCAAATTATTATTTTCTTGCAATTAAATTTTGCACTTTAATGAGCAGTTTGCTTGGTTTGTAAGTATGGTTGTTATTTTAAGTTTGGTTTTGTTTCTTAATAATAATGCACCCTGCATTTCTTTACATTCTGTTTTTCTGTATATCCGTAGCTTCCTATTGAAAGATCCATCAGGACAAACAGCCTGCAAATTGCTGACTATTTCTGAGATTTTTGTGGTGATTTGTAATGGAGCACAGAGTATGGAGCAGTCCAGCCCAGGAATAGATTCTTCAGTCCACTACATCGATGCTGATCATAGATTCATACAGCTTGGAAATAGGCCCTTCGTCCCAACTTGCCCACAATGACTAACATGTCCCATCTACACTAGTCCCAACTGCTTGCGTTTGACCCATATCCATCTAAACTTGTCCTATCCATGTACCTGTCAAATTATTTCTTAAACATTGCAATAGTCACTGCCTTCACTACCTCTTTCAGCATCTTGCTCCATACAGCCACAACTCTTCGTGTGAAAAAGTGACCCATCAGATTCCTTTTAAATCTTTCCCCCTTCACCTTAAACTTATGTCCTCTGATTCTCAATTCCTCTACCCTGGGCAAAAGATTCTTTGTGTTGATCTATTGCTCTCATAATTTAATTCACTTCTATAAGATCAACAACACATTAATGGGCCTGTCCCACTTTGGCGACTTTTTAGGCGACTTTTTTGGCAACTCTGTGGTCGCCACATGCTCGCGGGTAGTTGCCGGGGAGTCGCCTTCATGGTCATGAGGAGTTCCCGCATTCTGGGAACTAGTTGCGGCCTCATTATGGTCGCTGCGAATTTTTCAACATGTTGAAAAATTAACGACAACCAGAATGAAGCCGCCATGGAGAGTAGCAAGAATTCTCGTGCAGTAGGTGGGTCTCCTGGAGGTCCTAGTGGGTTGCCAGGTTCTCATAGCTTCTCTTAGGTTGTAGCCGGTGCTGACCGGTGAATTTCCTTGGCTCATTAATTTCCTTTAAAATTACCATCCCTCAGCTTCAACATATGCCGCCATGAGGGAGGGTGGGGTGTTGGGTGGGTGGAGAGCAAAGGAGGACCCGATGTGCGGGAACCGCCATGGGAGTGTGGGGGGGGGGGGGGGGGGGGGGGGGGGGGGGGGGGAGAGACACACCACCGTTATGGGCCGGATATCACATAATGATGAGATTGAGAACCTCGTGACCTGGTGTCGAGACAACAACCTTTCTCTCAATGTCAGCTTGACAAAGGAGATAGTGATCGAACTCAGGAAGCAAAGCGGTACACATGCCCCAGTTTACATTGTCGGCACCAAAGTGGAGATGGTTCAAAACCTCAAATTCCTAGGAGTGATTATCACCAACAACTTCTCCTGGACCACCTTGAAACAATGGCCAAGAAAGCAGACCGGCACCTCTACTTCCCCTTAGGAATTTCGGCATGTCCCCAACTCCAAGTGATACACCGTAAAGAGCATTTTATTGGCATGCATTACAGCTTGTCTTGGGACCAGCTCCATCCAAGACCACAGGAAATTGTGGCCAGACCATTACACAAACCAACCTCCCTTCCATTGATGCCGTTTATACCTCACGCTACCTCGGCAAGGCCAGTAGCATAATCAAGGATGAGTCGCACCCAGGCCATTCCCTCTTCTCCCCTCTCCCATCGGGCAAAAGTTATAGAAGTGTGAAAACGTACACCTCCAGATTCGGGGACAATTTCTTCCCAGCTGTTAATTAGGCAACTGAAACATCGTACCACATCCAGAGATCTGTCCTGAACTACAATCCACCTCTTTGGTGACCTCGGACCACCTTTGATCGGACTTAACAACCCTTAAGATTATTAAGGGTTTGGACACACTAGATGCAGGAAACATGTTCCCGGTGTTGGGGGAGTCCAGAACCAGGGGCCACAGTTTAAGAATAAGTGGTAAGCCATTAGAACGGAGATGAGGAAAAGCTTTTTCAATAGCTGACTCCGCTATCTTCAAGAGAGAGTTGGACAGAGCTCTTAAAGATAGCGGAGTCAGGGGTTATGGGGAAAAGGCAGGAACGGGGTACTGACTGTGGATGATCAGCCATGATCACAGTGAATGGCGGTGCAGGGTCGAATGGTCTACTCCTCCACCTTTTGTCTACTCCTCCACCTTTTGGAACAATCTTCCTGCATCTAGCCTGTCCAACCCCTTAAGAATTTTGTAAGGTTCTATAAGATCCCCCCTCAATCTTCTAAATTCTAGCGAGTACAAGACGATTCTATCCAGTCTTTCCCCATATGAAAGTCCTGACATCCCAGGAATCAGTCTGGTGAACCTTCTCTGTATCCCCTCTATGGCAAGAATGTCTTTCCTCAGATTTGGAGACCAAAACTGTACGCAATACTCCAGGTGTGGTCTCACCAAAACTCTGTACAACTGCAGTAGAACCTCCCTGCTCCTATACTCAAATCCTTTTGCTATGAATGCTAACATACCATTCGCTTTCTTCACTGCCTGTTGCACCTGCATTCCTACTTTCAATGACTGGTGTACCATGACACCCAGGTCTCGTTGCATCTCCCCTTTTCCTAATCGGCCACCATTCAGATAATAGTCTATCCTCCTGTTTTTGCCACCAAAGTGGATAACCTCACATTTATCCACATTATACTGCATCTGCCATGCATTTGCCCACTCACCCAGCCTGTCCAAGTCACCTTGCAGCCTCCTAGCATCCTCCTCACACCTAACACTGCCCCCCAGATTTGTGTCATCCGCAAACTTGGAGATCATGTATTGTAATTGTAATCATGTATTGTCTTTCTGCTGATTGGTTAGCACGCAACAAAGGCTTTTCACTGTACCTCGGTACACGTGACATTAAACAAAACTAAAGTAACATATAATAAACGCAGTAAGTAGTATTGCCTGGATACCTAATAACCTTTGTTTTTGATAGGTGGACCTACCATGAATTCTTCAACAGGTATCGGGTCCTAATGACGAAGAAGAACATAATTTTAAATGATAAGAAAGAGACCTGTAGGAGGCTTCTGGACATTGTTATCAAGGTAATCAAGTTGCCCGGTAATTAAAGCGGCCAGTCATTATCAGCAGGTTGGACGGTCTCTCATGCCAAAGTCTACAGTTGATGGTCCAAGTTTTTTTATTTTGCTGTGTTTGTATATCCTGCCTTTGGTATTCCAAGTCATTTAATCTTGACAATGTATTACTTTGTTCCATTTCATCAGGATCCTGATAAATTCCAGTTCGGCAAAACCAAGATATTTTTCCGTGCTGGTCAGGTAGCGTACCTGGAAAAACTCAGAGCAGATAAGTTCCGAGCCGCATGCATGATAATACAGAAGACCAGTCCGGGGCTGGCTGCAGAGAGTCAAGTACAGAAGGCTGAAGAAGGCCACCATTACTCTTCAGAGATACGTTCGAGGTTATCAGGCACGCAGGTAAGAGCTGTTTGCAAGATCTTACTGTGTCATTAGGTGTGAATGACCCCAATAACAATAGCAACCAAACAAGACCCGGACAGCAGCTTCAGAAAGTGAACATAGGAGTTGATTATCAGAATAATTATCGTAACAAAAAAAATTATACAGAAGGAGGCCATTTGACTCAATAGGTCCATTCTGACCGCTAGAAGAGCAATTTCATAGGCATCAAGGCAGGAGTCGGACTATTCCTGTAAATTTAAACATCATTTCGATTTTAGGGCCTTAATGTTTTTAATTCATTTCAAGTCAAGAGTGGTTCATTGTCATCTGTTCCAGATAGAACGATGAAATTCTTACTTGCTGCAGCACAACAGAATATGTAAACATAATACTCTGTAAATTATATAATAAATGAGAAAAAAAAGTTGTGCATGTGTGTGTATGTATGTATATATATATATATATATATATATATATATATATATACACTAGACTAAGTGGGACCCGTTGCGTCCCAGCTTCCCACGGGAGGGCTGGTCCCCCAATGCAATATTCCACCTCTCCACCAATTCCAATATTGCTGGCCAGTTGGGGGGAGGAGGGGCTTTCTGGAATGCTAGTATGTGTGTTCTGGGTCAAAGGGGTGGGTTTCCAGAGGGCTAGTATGGACATTGTGGGCCGAATGGATTCTTGGGCTGGCAGCTCAGTCACTCTGGCCAGGCAACATTTTAGAACCAATAGAGACACTTTCTGCAAGCATTTTAGAACCAATAGAGACAATTTCTGCAAGCACTTTAGAACCAATAGACACTCTTTCTGCAAGCATTTTAGAACCAATAGACACTCTTTCTGAAAGCATTTTAGAACCAATAGACACTCTTTCTGCAAGCATTTTACAACCACTAGACACTCTTTCTGCAAGCATTTTACAACAAATAGACACTCTTTCTGCAAACATTTTACAACCAATAGACACTCTTTCTGCAAGCATTTTACAACCAATAGACACTCTTTCTGCAAGCATTTTACAACCAATAGACACTCTTTCTGCAAGCATTTTACAACCAACAGACACTCTTTCTGCAAGCATTTTAGAACCAATACACTCTTTCTGCAAGCATTTTAAACCAATAGACACTATGGGCAACCATTTTAGAACCAATAGACACTTTTTGCAACCATTTTAGAACCAATAGACACTTTTTGCAGCCATTTTAAAACCAACAGAGTTGCTTTTTGCAACCATTTTAGAACCGACACACTTTTTGCAAGCATTTTTGAACCAATAGAGACACATTTTGCAAGCATTTTAGAACCAATAGAGACACTTTTTGCAAGCATTTTAGAACCAATAGAGACACTTTTTGCAAGCAATTTAGAACCAATAGAGACACTTTTTGCAAGCATTTTAGAACCAATAGGCACACTTTTTGCAAGCATTTTAGAACCAATAGACACACTTTTTGCAACCATTTTGGACCCAACAGAGACACTTTTTGCAACCATTTTAGAACCAATAGAGACACTTTCTGCGAGCATTTTAGAACTAATAGAGACACTTTCTGCGAGCATTATAGACCCAATAGAGACACTTTCTGTGAGCATTTTAGACCCAACAGACACTTTTTGCAAACATTTTAGAACCAACAGACACTTTTTGCAAGCATTTTAGAACCAATATACACACTTTTTGCAAGCATTTTAGAACCAATATACACACTTTTTGCAAGCATTTTAGAACCAATAGACACACTTTTTGCAAGCATTTTAGAACCAATAGACACACTTTTTGCAAGCATTTTAGACCCAACAGAGACACTTTTTGCAAGCATTTTAGAACCAATAGAGACACTTTCTGCAAGCATTATAGACCCAATAGAGACACTTTCTGCAAGCATTTTAGACCCAACAGACACTTTTTGCAAACATTTTAGAACCAATAGACACTTTTTGCAAGCATTTTAGAACCACATTAAGGGCAGTTGAGTAGACATGTGTTCAGTGCTATTCAGAGCTCAGAGAGACGTGACCGTCTGGCTTACTCCATCTTGCAGAGACTGAGTGAGGCACACCACTTCCTGGTTTTAAAGTCTTCCCCCTCCCTCCAGCAGGGCAGCAGAGAGAATGGGTAATTTTTTAAAAACATTAATATCTCTCTGATTTGTCATCGAATGTACAAATCCCCTGTCCAGGAAGGCGGAGGGGGGCTCTAAGCGAGCTGGCCAAATATGACGGCCGTAGGTGGCGCCGTTCTCTCGGAAATCACAGCACAGCGAGCCAAAAGCGGTCAAGATCAGACTTTTATACACACACACACACACACACACACACACACACACACACACACACACACACACACACACACACACTCTCACTGATTTCTATTACCTGCAGATATTTTCAATTTCTTTTAAACTATCTAAGTCTATTTGGACAGTTAAAAAAAATGTTTTTGTTTGTCAGTGACATTTGGCAGCTGAGAGTTGTCAGAAGGCCATTACGTCAAAGAACCTTGGGAACCAATGCCTGAGGCTTGCACACCATTCATGGCCTGGTCTCGACCCATGCCTTGATGGAGAGGCCAGCTCTCTATATCCATAACGGACATTGGGCTAGATCATCCTGTCACCAGCCTGCTGTGTGAGCTCTCCATTCTGCACTAGTCTACTATATGGAGAGCTGGCCTCCATATTCATATTCATTATATTCATTACTATATTAATTATTTAATATTCATATTTGATTCAATATTACTGCATTCATTAAACAGAATTTTGAAGAGAGTCCCAGAAACAGGCACTTCAGCCCGACTCATCCATGCTGATCAAGGTGCCCAGTTATGCTCGCTCTTTGCCCACACTTGTGCCAGATCTTTCTTAACCTTTCCTATCCTTGTAGCTGTCCAAATGCCTTTTAAGTGTTATTATTGTACCTGCCTCAATTATTTCCTCTAGCAGCTCGTATTCTCTGCCTCAATTATTTCCCCTCTCACCAGCATAACCCAATTTATCCAAAACACCATTCTACTAAGGTGGATAAGTACATGGATACTTCCTGCCCTCATCCATCAGATTCCTTGATACAATTACTGTCTTACTCCCAAATCCCACACTCTATCCTCAACTCTCAAATCTATCCCGGTTTGAGAGCCCAATCAATTTCAAATTCTGAGCTCGTTCTTCAAAAATTATTTTATGGGATGATTAGAATCATATTTAGCCTTTTTTGAAACAATAAACTTTTCCTAGCTCAACATTCTTCGTTATAATTATGGTAAAGATAGGACGGGTCCACAAGCTTGAGTCCGAAATTGGGATGAGGCTAATTTTGATGGCATTTAACAGGAACTTGCAGAGGTTGATTGAGAGAATGTAAAGTGCGATAAAAGTGAAATTAAATGTGCTGTTATGAAGGGCTGCTGGCAGGATTAGGGGATGATATATTGAGGCTCTCATCAGGAAAATGTCAGGTTTAGGCAGCTAGCCCCTTGAGGAATAAAGGGAATGTAGGAGAGACTTTTGGAACACGTGAGATTTAGGGTGAGTTGGCCATGTGTGGTAGTGGAGGATAGATTGGATTTTTTTAGATTGGAGGCCTGTGATTTCCATTCAGTGGTGGTTCCCTGTTGCTTGTCAACAAGGTGGATAATTAGTAAGTTTGCATCTTGCATCAAAAGGTTGTCTTTACTAAAATGACAGGTGGAATTTAACTTGGATGTGTGCAAATTGATATATATGGGAAGTTAAACTAAGGTAGTACAATACACAGTGAATGGCAGGGTCCGTCCTGGGGAGTGTTGTTGAACAGTGAGACACCTAGGTTTAAGAGTTCATGATCTCCAGAAAGTGGCAACACTTGGTCACAGGGAAAATGTGCAAACTCTACACAGTCAGCACCCAAGTGAGGAATGAATCCGTCTTACAGGAGCTACAAGATAGTATCTAATCAAGCTCCCCAGATGTGTTTTTGAATGGCTGAATAGGACAGATGAGTTTTTGGCAGCAGGTGAGTTCAGGCCCGTGCAAAGTAACTTTTTGTTCATCATTCATTCTTTGTTCACTCCAAGGTTGGTAGTCTTCCTGCGGAAAACGAGAGCTGCGATAATTTTGCAGAAGCAATGCAGGATGTTGGCTGCTCGTCGTCAGTACCTGAAAATTCGCAGCGCAGCCATCACCATTCAGGCTTGTGCCCGGGGAATGTTTGTCCGTCGGGTGTACCATGAAGTAAGTATCCAACTTTCTCAGGCATAGGTATTGATGATAAAACTATGTTCTAATCCTGACTTCAGGTGCTGTCTTTGCCTGTCCTCCCTATAATCATGTGGGTTTCCTTCGGGTGCTCCAGTTTTCTCCCACGTTACAAAGACGCGTGGGTTGGTTTCTTATTTGACCCATTGTAAATTGCCCCTTGACACATTGGTGAGTGATCAAAGCTGGGCTTTCATTGATAAGAATGTGAGAAGAACAAAATGAAATGGATTTGTGTAAATGGGTGGTTGATGATTGGCAGAGACTTGGTGGGCAGAAGGGCCTGTAACTCTCTGTGGGTCTGGAAAAGTAAAAACAAAGCTGCCTTCAGAAACCTCTGTCTTCAAGCTGGTGCTTTTCTGGGTCACCTTGCTCTGAGGATGATTTAGATACAGACACATTTAAAATTATTTCAAACAACAAAAACAAACATGACAGGTCCTTCATGGGATTGCTATCAAAGAAAATCTGACATAAAATCCAGATAGGAAGAGAATAGAACATACAAAGATTTTTTAAATAAAAGAAAGAAGACCAGGAATGGTAGGATCCCTTGCAGTGTTGTCAAACAGAGGGTGCAAGGAATACAAGTACATAGTTCCCGGAAAGTGGTGTCATGAATAGAGAGGATGGTGAAGCGGGTATTTGGAACTGGCCTTCATCATTAAGGGGAATGAGTTTAGAAGTTGGGATGTTATGTTGCAGTTGTACAAGATGTTAGTGAGGCCGCACTTAAATTGTTGTGTCAGTTTTGGTCTCCTTGCTATAACTCTTTGTTTTAGTCTAATTTTTTTCCACACGGAGGATGGTGGGTATAAGGAACAAGCTGCCAGAGTGGCACAGTGGCGCAGCGGTAGAGTTGGTGCCTAACAGTGTCAGAGACCCGGGTTTGATCCTGACTATAGATTCTGTCTGTATGGAGTTTGTACGTTGTCCGTGTAACCGTGTGAGTTTTCTCCAGCTGCTCCAGTTTCCTCCCACACTCCAAAGACTTGCAGGTTTGTAGGTTAATTGGCTTTGGTAAAATTGTAAAATTGTCCCTAGTGTGTAGGATAACATTAGTTTGAACAGGTTGATCGGTGGTCAGACTCAGTGGGCAGAAGGGCCTGTTTCTGGGCTGTATCTCTGAAGTCTAAAGTCTAAAGGAAATAGTTTGGACAGTTTGAAATAGTGGACAGTCAACAAAATAGAGAGAGTACAGAGGAGATTTACTAGAATGTTGCCTGGGTTCCAGCAACTATGTTACAGAGAAAGGTTGAACAAGTTAGTATTTATTCTTTGGAGTGCAGAAGGTTCAGGGGGGACTTGATTGAGGTTTTTAAAATGATGAAAGGGATAGACAGAGTTGACATGGATAAGCTTTTCCCATTGAGGGTAGGGAAGATTCAAACAAGAGGGCATGGCATGAGAATTATGGGACAGAAGTTTAGGGGTAACTTCTTTACTCAGAGGGTGGTGGCTGTGTGGAATGAGCTTCCAGCAGAAGTGGTGGAGGCAGGATTGATTTTAACATTTAAATGTAAAGTGGATAGGTATATGGAAGGGAAGGGAATGGAGGGGTATGGTCTGAGTGCAGGTAGATGGGACTAGGGGAAAACAAATGGTCGGCACGGACTGGAAGGGCCGAGAGGGCCAGTTTCCATGCTGTAATTGTTGTATGGTTATATAGTTGCTATAACAAGAATTAAAAGAAATGTGGGCAGGTGCATGGATAGGAAAGGTGTAGAGTGCTAGGTGCAAAACACGGACAAATTGGCCTTGTCTGATTTGGTCGGCATGGACGTTGGGCAGAAATATATATTTCTGTGCTGCATGAGTCCATAGAAAAAATACCATTAAGCTAAAAGAGATCTATGATGTTTTGTCAGGGCATGAAGGGTTGAGCTATAGAGAGAGATTGGGCAGGCTGCGACTTTATTCCTTGGCATGTTGCATTTGTATATGATGTTGAAACTTCTTGGTTTAATAGGAACCTGAGACAGATGTGGGGAGCCTGTGATGCCATCTAGATAGAGGGGTCGTTAATTAATAACAAGGGCTCATCCATTAAAAAACAGAGCTGAGGCATTTTTCTTTTCAGAAAAGTCATGAGTCTTTGGAACTATTTTCAAAATCTCGTGGAAATAGGGAAATTGAATATTTTCAAAGCAGAGGTACATAGATTCTTGAGCAATAATTGTGTTCCCAACCAGAGGATTTAATTTCAATGAGTTTCACCTAATTATTTGTTTCTGAAAATGTAAAAAACGTAAAACATAGCAAGAGCTGGAATGCAGGTTCAGGTGGTGCACAATTGTGGTCAACAGCAACAGGCAAGTGTGATGTGGAGTAGGGAGTACTTGTGCTCTTTCTGGTTTCTTTTGAATTAAAAGGTAACATTTGCATTTCAGCAGCAGCTCCTTGCTAGGTAGCTTTGGTGCCTATAATTCTGAGCAAAAGGAGGTAGAGCTATTTTCTTGCAGGCTTCTGAAATAGGTGCTCCCTGTAAAACATATGCAATGTTGTTATTTTCTGGGCACTGAGTGACTGAGTTTTCTGAGTGACTGCCTGTAAAACATAATGCAATATGTTGTTCACAATTTTCTGGGCATCCTGAGGCAACAAAGTTCTGCGAGCAAACACAAAATGCTGGAGTAACTCAGTGGGACAGGCAGCATCTCTGGAGAAAAGGAATAGGTAACGTTTCGGGTTAAGACCCTTTATCAGAAACATTAGACTGATGAGGGGTCTCGACCCGAAAGGTCACCTATTCCATTTCTTCAGAGATTCTGCTTGACATAGAAACATAGAAAATAAGTGCAGGAGGAGGCCATTCGGCCCTTCGAGCCTGCACCACCATTCAATATGATCACGGCTGATTATCCAACTCAGTATCCTGTACTTGCCTTCTCTCCATACCCCGATCCCTTTAGCCACAAGGGCCACGTCTAACTCCCTCTTAAATATAGCCAATGAACTGGCCTGAACTACCTTCCATGGCAGAGAATTCCACAGATTCACCACTCTCTGTGTGAAAAATGTTTTTCTCATCTCGGTCCTAAAAGACTTCTCCCTTATCCTTAAACTGTGACCCCTTGTTCTGGGCTTCCCCAACATCGGGAACAATCTTCCTGCATCTAGCCTGTCCAATCCCTTAAGAATTTTGTACGTTTCTATAAGTTTCTATAAGTTTCTAGCGAGTACAAACCGAGTCTATCCAGTCTTTCTTCATATGAAAGTCCTGACATCCCAGGAATCAGTCTGGTGAACCTTCTCTGTACTCCCTCAAAGGCAAGAATGTATTTCCTCAGATTAGGAGACCAAAACTGTATGCAATATTCCAGATGTGGTCTCACCAAGGCCCTGTACAACTGCAGTAGAACCTCCCTGCTCCTTTACTCAAATCCTTTTGTTATGAATGCTAACATACCATTCGCTTTCTTCACTGCATGCTGCACCTGCATGCCTACTTTCAATGACTGGTGTGCCATGACACCCAGGTCTCGTTGCATCTCCTCTTTTCCTAATCGGCCACCATTCAGATAATAGCCTACTTTCCTGTTTTTGCCACCAAAGTGGATAACCTCACATTTATCCACATTATACTGCATCTGCCATGCATTTGCCCACTCACCCAACCTATCCAAGTCACCTTGCATCCTCCTAGCATCCTTCTCACAGCTAACACTGCCCCCCAACTTCGTGTCATCCGCAAGCTTGGAGATGTTGCATTCAATTCCTTCATCCAGATCATTAATATATTTTGTAAATAGCTGGGGTCCCAGGACTGAGCCTTGCGGTACCCCACTAGTCACTGCCTGCCGTTCTGAAAAGGACCCGTTTACTCCAACTTTTTGCTTCCTGTCTGCCAGCCAGTTCTCTATCCACATCAATACTGAACCCCCAATACCGTATGCTTTATGTTTGCATACTAATCTCTTATGTGGGACCTTGTCGAAAGCCTTCTGAAAGTCCAGATATAACACATCCACTGGTGTTCCCTTATCCACTCTACTAGTTACATCCTCGAAAAATTCTATAAGATTCGTCAGACATGATTTACCTTTCATAAATCCATGTCGACTTTGTCCAATGATTTCACCACTTATCAAATGTGCTGCTATCCCATCTTTAATAACTGACTCCAGCAGTTTCCCCACTACCGATGTTAGACTAACTGGTCTGTAATTCCCCGTTTTCTCTCTCTCTCCTTTTTTAAAAAGTGGGGTTACAATAGCTACCCTCCAATCCTCAGGAACTACTCCAGAATCTAAGGAGTTTTGAAAAATTATCACTGATGCATCCACTATTTCTGTGGCTACTTCCTTGAGTACTCTGGGATGCAGCCTATCTGGCCCTGGGGATTTATCGGCCTTTAATCCATTCAATTTACTCAACACCACTTCCTGGCTAACCTGGATTTCACTCAGTTCCTCCATCTCATTTGACCCCTGGTCCCCTGCTATTTCCGGCAGATTATTTATGTCTTCCTTAGTGAAGACAGAACCAAAGTAGTTATTCAATTGGTCTGCCATGTCCTTGTTCCCCATGATCAATTCACCTGTTTCTGACTGCAAGGGACCTACATTTGTTTTAACTAATCTTTTTCTCTTCACATATCTATAAAAACGTTTGCAGTCAGTTTTTATGTTTCCCGCCAGTTTTCTTTCATAATCTATTTTCCCCTTTCCTATTTAAGCCCTTGATGTGTGAAGTTACTCCAGCATTTTGTATCTATCTTCAGTATAAACCATCATCTGCAATTACTCCAGCATTTTGTGTCTACCTCTGCAGTTCGTTCTTACACAAGGTTCTGTGAGTTGTCATTTCTGTCCCAATTGCAATTTGTAAAATTAGTACGACTGTGAGCACTATATCACTGTAATGTGGTACATTACCAAACATTGGTGACAACACAGCAGATTGACTCATGACTTAATGACGACTCTTTGCAATTTATTCCTTGTTTTGTCCAATTTAAATTTTGAGGGCCTTTAAGTTGCACATCTTTGCCTTAAGCCAAATAGTGGATAAATTACAAGCCAGTATTAAAATGTAAGCTAAATCAAATTCTCTCTGCAATAGTTATTAGATTATTTCAAATTACTAAACAGGAAAATTTTGAATTTGCCGACAAATCACACAAACTTCTAGCATATACGTTCAGAAAAGTGGAAAAGGACCATACTATTCAAAAAATCAAATCAGATAAAGGTGAATTGTTGACACTTCCAAAAGACATTAACGCAACATTTGCCCAATTCTATCAAAATTTATATACATCCAAAACATCAACAGAAACGAGAAAAACTTTCTTGATAACTGTAATCTTTCGACACTTAATGCGGTGGAACGAGATGAATTAGGAGCACAGATTTCAATTAAAGAAATAGAAGAGACTATCAATTTATTGAAGAATGGCAAAACACCAGGCCCAGACGGGTTCTGTAACGAATTTTATAAAAGATTTTATGAGGTAATTTCCCTGCGTTTACATAACCTTTACATACACACATTCAAAGAACAGACACTACCACAAACTCTAGCCGAATCAACCATTACACTTATACCCAAAAACGATAAAGATCTGGAAGATCTGGGATCATACAGAGCAATCGCCCTGTTAAATACAGATCAGAAAATATTAGCTAAAACTCTGGCAAGAAGATTAAGTAAATACGTTAATAAATTGATACACTCGGACCAAACTGGGTTTAGACCCAAGAGACACTCGTTTAATAATTTGAGACACCTGTTTACCATAATGTACTCACATAGAACGATAAATGAAGACTTATCAATTATTTCACTAGACGCAGATAAAGCATTTGATCAAGTAGTTTGGAAATATCTTTTTACAGTATTGCAAAAATTCTAGTTGGGAGAAAATTTTATTTCTTGGATAAAACTGCTATATAACATTTGTCTGCTAGAATGCTGACGAATTATATACTCTCCCCTAAATTTCAGTTATTCAAGGATAATTAAAGAAATAGAAAAAGACAGGGATGTGCATTATCACCCTTGTTATTTGCCATTGAGATTGAACCTTTGGCGGAAAAATATAAGAGTACATCCGAATATTCACGGCTATAACACTAAACACTCCAATAATAACATATCATTATATGCTGATGATGTATTACTCTATATCACCAATTCCCAAGTTAGCATTCCTAATATATTCAATCTTATAGAGGAATTTGGTTCCTTTTCAGGATATAGAATATACTGGAACAAAAGTGAAATGATGTCAATAAAACCCCAAGAGCTGACACACCTCGTAAAATTCCCTTTTAGAATCGCTGTGGAAAAATTCAAATATCTCAGTGTTCACGTAACCAGAAAATATACCTCTCTATTTAATGCAAATTTTCCTCCTTTAGTTACTAAATTAAATGCCCTTATTCAATTTTGGAAGACACTTCCGATGTCTTTAATAGGCAGAATAAATGCCATAAAGATGATATTCCTACCACAAATCCTGTACTTATTTCAATTAATACCGATATATCTTCCTAAAATTGTTTTCAAAAAACTGGATTATCTGATTACAAACTTTATTTGGGATTATAAAACACATAGAATCCATAAACAGCATCTATGCAAACCCAAAGAAACTGGTGGACTGGCTCTCCCCAATTTTTTATAGTATTACTGGGCAACGGATATCAAAAACGTAATCTATTGGTTGGACAACACAGTCGAAAGATTACAGTTATCAAGAAAGTTTTAATAATGGAGAGAGAGGATTGTTCGCCTTTTAATATAGGCGCGATTCTTCTCTTCCCAATAAATTTGAAGAAAACACTATATGAGAAAAATCTGATTATCCACAGTACCGTACGAATTTGGAGACAAGTAAAGTCAACCCTTAAAATTAGAAATTTATCTCTTCTTTCCCCATTTGCCAATAATCCTTCGTTCAAGCCATCTATTTTAGACAAAATGTTCACATATGGGGAAAGATTAGGAATCAAAAAAACTCGGAGATCTTTATGAGATGAGAACTCTTCTCTCATTTCAAGAACTACAGTCGCAATACCATCTGAAAGGTAATCAATATTTTAGATACCTTCAAATTCGAGACTATCTGAAATCATGAACCCAATGCTACCAATCTTTGTTGCCAGACATTCTAGACGAATGTATGAATAGAAACTCGGACAGGTTAATATCATATCTGTATAACACCCTTTTAAATATAGATATCCCATCGTCAGAAGTAATTAGAAGAGCTTGGGAAGATGAATGGCCTAAAAATTCTCAAAGATAGATGGGAAGAAAACCTATATATACACAATTGTTTGATTAATGTTAGGCATTAAACTGAATAAGATCTTTCCAAATGCATCTCCTATTTGTGATAAATGTCTTCTTCAGGAAGCAACTATAACACACTCCTTTGTTTCTTGTATAAAATTACATAATTTCAGGAGAGGAATTTTTGAATTTTTTTCAAAAACACTAAAAATAAAATTGGATATCGATATGGAACTGATTATTCTAGGAACGTCAGAAGCCTGCTCTGAGCTATCATTATTTCAAGGACGTTTCCTTAAATATGGCGGGATAACGGCAAAAAAAATAATACTCAAATTTTGGAAACATACATCTGTCCCTACTCTTAAGATGTGGATTATAAACATGTCCGAGACGCTTCATCTTGAAAATATTAGACTTGTCTTGGCAGAAAAACCAGATCATTTTTCAAAGACATGGACACCATTTATCGATTTATTACAAGGATAGTATGGTACAACACAACACGGCTTGGGTGAGGGTGGGGGGAGATGTGAGCCAGGTATATCACCACTTTTTTCCTTCTTTCTCTTTTTGTCCTTTTATTTTTCTTAATGTTTCTATTCCTCTTTTCTTTCTTTCATTTATTCACTCTTTGGCTACACTACTTTGATAGTCTAGGGGTTCTATGTTTGCACATTTAACTTTTTCTCTTTGTTGCTTTTTCTCCTTTCTTTTCTTCCGACTATAGTTAAAGGTTAAAATTGAAGCTGTACAATAACTGTATTATTTTATATGCCATTGTTTTTATTTTTGTACGTTTGCATCTAATAAATAAAAATTTTAAAAAAAACAAACAACACTAGGTTTGGATGGTGCCAGCAAAAAGCACTATTTGAAAGTTATTTAAAATGGATTTAAACTATACATATCATATTTAAAGGTTCAAATTGTACGGGTAATGGGCAAAGTTGGGTTTGACACCAAATTATATTATTACATTGTTACTTCATATTGACTTTGTTAATTTTGTAATGCATATTTTACGTTTTTTTTAATTGAAAACCTATTTTGGTTTTATAGCCCCTGCTTGGGCTCAACTATATACTTGTGTGTGTGTGCCTGTTTCCACACTGTAAGATCCAAAGGAAGTAATGGCCGCGAGGACCACCTTCTGACCGCGTGCCCCACGCGACGATAACGGCGGCTGCCGCCGCCCGGGCCTCCACCACTCCTCCCAGGCCCGGCTCTGTCACGCTGGCGGAAGCCACGATCGGCTGGTTCCCTCGCTGCTTTTCAACGTCCTCAGATCGCTCCGTGCCTTGCTCCCCTCTCTCTCTCTCTCTCTCTCTCTTTCTCCCCTTCTCTCTTTCTCCCCTCTCTCTCACTCCCCCTCCCTCTCCCCCTCCCTCTCCCCCACCCCCCTGCCCTGCCCTCCCTCCCCTAAACCCTCTTCTCCCCTCCACCCCTTCCCTACCCCATCCCCCTCCTCTCAGCCCCCCTCTCCCTCCTCTCTCATCTCTCTCCCCACCCTCCATCTCCTCCTTCCCTCCACCCCCCTCTCCCTCTGTCTCTGCCCATTCTCTCTCTGCCCTCACTCTCTACACCACTCTCCCTCTGTTAATAATATTAATATAATATATTGTGACGCCATATGCCACCCTCCCACCGCAACTGGGTGTTGGAGGAACAGACCCAACGGGTCTGCACTTGGTCTAGTTACAATTAAAATTTAGATTAAAAAACTTTTTCAATGATTCTCATGTTGCCTTCAGTAAGCTTGGCTTATCTTTCACTGAAGTTATAGTAAAAAGATTTATTCAATTATTTGTTGTTTCATAGTGGGAGTGCATGAAATAATAATTTATATTGCTGCGTAAATGTGCTACCCTATCACAATGTTCAGTGTTTGTTGGGTGTTTAAATTTTAATTGGAACAAAAAAGTCAAAACATTTAATGTGATGTGTGATTCAGCAGCTTTATTACATTACAAATATGTAATGCATGATAGGCTGCTCTGGAGGGTTAGATCCCATGGGATCCAAAGAGAGATCGGTGAACGGATAGAAAATTGGCTTCATGGAAGGAAACAGAGGGTGATGGCGGAAAGTAGCTTTTTGGACTGGAGGCCTGTGACTAGTGGTGTGCCTCAGTTCAGTGTTGGGCCCATTGCTGTTTGTCATCTATTTCAATGATTTGGATGAGAATGCATATGATATGATTAGCAAGTTTGCAAATGACACTAAAGTGGCTGGTTATAGATAGTGAAGATGGTTGTCAAAAATTGCAGCAGGATCTTAATCAGTTGGCCAGGTAGACTGAGAAATGGTTGATGGAATTTATTACGGAGGTGTTGCATTTTGGGAAGACCAACATAGGCAGAACCTATTAAATGGTAGGGCTCTCGGTGGTGTTGTAGAGCAGAGGTATCTAGGAGTGCAGTTACATAGTTTGTTGAAAGTGGCACTACAGGTGCTCAAAAATGCTTTTGGCACATTGGCCATCATAAGATCATAAGTGATAGGAGCAGAATTAGGCCATTAGACCCATCAACTCTACTTCGCCATTCAATCATGACTGATATATCTCTCCCTCCTAACCCTAATCCCCTGCCTTCTCCCCATAACCTCTAACACCCGTACTAATCAAGAATCTATCTATCTCTGCCTTAAATATATCCACTGAGTTTCTCTCCACAATCTTCTGTAGCAAAGAATTCCACAGATTCGCCTCTCTCTGACTAAATAAATTCCGCCTTCTCTCCTTCCTAAACGAACGTCCTTTAATTCTGAGGCTATGTCCTAGATCAAGGGTTCCCAACCTGGGGTACATTTTTTTTTTTCTCATTGACTGACTGTGTTTGGTTCTGGTATACCGGTATCTTTTTCATCATTAGTTGTTCGTAAATCAGTGAAATAATATTGTTATGTGCTATTAACGTTGTCAGGGGTAAACGAGACGAAAAAGTTTGGGAACCCCTTATCAACCTTTGCAGGGGAAATATTTAATATGAACCTGCGGGTTAACATTTTTCACAGAAAGCGTGGTGGGTGTATAGACCGAGCTGTCAGAATCCATTCCTTCTCTCCATGGATGCTGCCTCATCCGCTGAATTACTCCAGCATTTTGTGTCTACCTTCGATTTTATCCAGCATCTGCAGTTGTTTCTTACACAGAGCTCTCCGATTAGTTCAGTTTAGTTTATTGTCACATGTACTGAGGTACACTGAAAAGCTCTTTGTTGATGAGGTAGTTGAGGCAGGTACTATCGCAACGTTTAAGAAAGATTTGGACAGGTATGTGAGTAGGGCAGGTTTAGAGGGATATGGCCAAACGTAGGCAGGTGGGGCTAGTGTAGATGGGATATGTTGGCTGGTGTCTGCAAGTTGCGCCGAAGGGCCTGTTTCCACACTGTTTCCAGGTATGATTCTCTATGACTCTATAATAGTAGAGTGATGGAACAGTAAAGTATATCAATGAGATTGTGTCTCCTGTAATCTGAAACTAGAAGCTCATTCATTAATAATCACCCACTGCATCTTCCCTTGTGTAAATTAATATTACACGGCAGGACTTTGCAATTCTGTATCCAAGAGTTCTTTTAACTGTGATGTGTATTATCACTTATTTGCAGCAGTTTCAGGTTTGCAGTATCAGGTACCATCCTTTGAACTGGGCATTTTTACTTCATGTTTTTTCTTTGTTCATTTCCGTATTCCCCTGTGCAGAATTATTTGCCAATTGCTGGGTATAGTTTCAAAGATGGCCCTCCACTGACAATAGTATGATTCTCAGATAGTGGACAGATTCAAAACAAGTGTAACCCTGTTCGTTTTGTTCACCATGGATTATAGGAGTAATTGAGTAGGTTTTCCATTTAATTTCTTCCCCTTCTCGGGTTAAAGGAAACTAAAGACAACTATATAGGAATTACTTTTTAGCTTCAATCCACAGATATCAGAGGACATTTGTCATGCATTTGCTGCACACTTGTTCATGTAGTTGTAAGTGGCAGTAAATATTCCACTTTAACTGTTTTAATGGGCACCAAGGCACTGAATGGTGACTTTTATATCAACTATGCGACTTTCAACATATTTATTTCACTTTTTTTTTCACTCCATCAAATCTGCAATGGATTGTTAAAAATAATTAAAATCCCTTCAATCCAGGAATAATTAGCAGGCAATACTCAACACAATTCACATGCCCAGAAGTACATTGCACAGCATTTTGAGGCACCCTGATTACATTTTGAGGCCCTAAAATACAAGTCTTCCTTTTGAACATACTTGCAGATCATAGGAAGCAGATGAAGTTCCTCTCAATCTAGGCCGGATTTGTACCTTATTCTAGAGGCAGACAGCTGTTTTTTTCACCTTTCTATTTTTAAAGGGATTTTACCCCAACAATTGAGACTGGAGAACTTGGACAATAAGGGAGTGTATCCAAAACCTATTCTATGTCAGAGTGTGTATGTACATTCCATCTTGTATATTTAGACTTTCATAGGGCTTTTCCTGATGTTTTTTCTGTGATATGCTTTCTTCAGTTATTACTCCAGCATAAAGCCACTGTCATTCAGAAGAATTTAAGGGGCTGGATGGCTAGAAAGAGATTCTGCAGGATTCGCAACGCAGTCATTTATCTTCAGTGCTGCGTTAGGCGGATGAGAGCACGTCGTGAGCTGAAGACACTGAAGATTGAAGCAAAGTCAGTAGAGCACTACAAGAAACTCACCAGCGGAATGGAAAATAAAGTTGTACAACTTCAAAGGAAAGTAGATGATCAGGTAAGAATGCATTCCATTTTCAGTGCGTGTAAAGAAAATATGAAGTATGATGGTAAGGAATAGTTACCAGATGAATAATGTTTCCTCATATACGTAATCGATAATCAGGGTGGCTGGCTTATAATGATCACGCCTAATTGTGTTTTAAACTTATTGAATAATGCCTGCAACTGTTTGTTGGGGAAACAGGCCAATTATTAATTTGAGTAATAGTTCATTTTCATTCTGATGTGATGGCCCAATAATGTTCTTGTTCTAAATTATTAAAAGTCTCTATTTGCGACATATAATGACCTAAATTTTATCTATATCATTATAATTATTGTTGATTAATTAGCAGTATTTATAAATTTTGGATTTCCAAAGGTATATAGAATACTATCTAGAGATCGTTCTTGCCTTTCACCTGAACATCTCAACCAAATGGTTCCATTATGGTTCTGGATCTCTCTTTGCACTTATCACCTCTGCATTCAGCAACATTCTATTTTATTTTACTGAAGAAGGCAGAAAAAGGTTTCAAGTTGAAGATATCATTCTGTCCTTCAACAATTACCCCCTTCCACCTTACCCTTAGAACCAGTGAAAGACATTAAAATCCAGCTTGTCAGAACATAATTTGCTTCAACTTGTTTTAACTTCTCCTTATGAGATTTAAAGAAAAATGTTATCCGCTATACTTCATTCAGCAAACTTGGGATCTTTTGTTCATATCTAAAGTGGTGGTTGTACGGTTTCTTCTTGAACAAATATCATGAGATATTATCCCATGGAACAGCATATAAGTGCATTCCTAGAGGGTTTTTTTGTTTCCAGTTTATTATCACATGTACTGAGGTAAGCTGAAAAGCGTTTGTTTGCGTGCTAACCAGTCAGAGAAAAGACTATACATGAATACAGTGCACAGATAAAGGGTACAACATTGGGCGGTCACGACGGCACAGCGGTAGTGTTGCTGCTTACAGCGAATGCAGCGCCAGAGACCCGGGTTCGATCCCGACTACGGGTGCTGTCTGTACGAGTTTGTACATTCTCCCCCTGACTTGCGTGGGTTTTCTCCGAGATCTTCGGTTTCCTCCCACACTCTAAAAACGTACAGATTTGTAGGTTAATTGGCTTGGTAAATGTAGGAAAAAAATTATCCCTGGTGGGTGTAGGATAGTGTTAATGTGCGTGGATCGCTGGTCGGCGTGGACTGAAGGGCCTGTTTCCGCGTCGTATCTCTAAACTAAACTAAACGTTCAATGCAAGGTATGGCATTGGAGCCTGATTAAAGATAGGTCAAAGGTATCGAGCAGAATATTACTCGGGCATAATAGCCTTCATTAAAGATTAAATGAAAACCTAGTTCTAGGTTGAGAAATGAAAGGATGTAGTAACATTTTGAAATATTTTCAGTTGGGCAGATCCCAGTTGGCTGCTTATAGTAAAACTGCCATGGTGTGATCCATGCCTCATTTGGTAGTACTTAGCTATGAGTTAGAATATTTAAAGTTCAAATGCTCTCTGTAGACTACTGGGGTGATGTTCTTTTGCCATATTGAGGGAGTGCTGCACTGTCAGAATTGCTGTGTTTTGGATCCAATGCGTACCAAAAGCACTTTCCCAGTTTCACTGGCCTTTGCCACATTAATGCGAGATTATTGTGCACAAATTATTTGCTATCTTTCCTACATTTACAGCAGTAATTACCTTTTAATGCTTTGGAATGAAAAAATCACAAAGGTGTTATATTAAAGGTAGACAAAAATGCTGGAGAAACTCAGCAGGTGAGGCAGTATCTATGGAGCGAAGGACATATTATTTCCTATTTACTTCGTTCCATAGATGCTGCCTCACCCGCTGAGTTTCTCCAGCATTTTTGTCTACCAGCATCTGCAGTTCATTCTTAAACAAGGTGTTATATTAATGCAAGTTTTTGTTTCATGTATATGTGCATATAGAAACATAGAAACATAGAAATTAGGTGCTGGAGTAGGCCATTTGGCCCTTCGAGCCTGCACGCCATTCAATATGATCATGGCTGATCATCCAACTCAGTATCCCGTACCTGCCTTCTCTCCATACCCCCTGATCCCCTTAGCCACAAGGGCCACATCTAACTCCCTCTTAAATATAGCCAATGAACTGGCCTCAACTACCTTCTGTGGCAGAGAGTTCCAGAGACTCACCACTCTCTGTGTGAAAAAAGTCTTTCTCATCTCGGTCTTAAAGGATTTCCCCCTTATCCTTAAGCTGTGACCCCTTGTCCTGGACTTCCCCAACATCGGGAACAATCTTCCTGCATCTAGCCTGTCCAACCCCTTAAGAATTTTGTAAGTTTCTATAAGATCCCCTCTCAATCTCCTATATTCTAGAGAGTATAAACCGAGTCTATCCAGTCTTTCTTCATAAGACAGTCCTGACATCCCAGGAATCAGTCTGGTGAACCTTCTCTGTACTCCCTCTATGGCAATAATGTCCTTCCTCAGATTTGGAGACCAGAACTGTACGCAATACTCCAGGTGTGGTCTCACCAAGACCCTATACAACTGAAGTAGAACCTCCCTGCTTCTCTACTCAAATCCTTTTGCCATGAATTTTGACGCCATGGAGAGTGGCGAGAATTCTCGTGACGTGGGTGCAGTAGTAGTGGGTCGCCATGAGGTCATACGTTGTTGCCGTTGGTGACCAGTGAATTTCATTGGCTCATTGGAGGAAAAAACGTAAACAATAGTTTTCAGAAACAAGGATAATTGACCGGTAATTTTAATGTCCGTCGAGCTTCACAGCCGTGTGTCTCTGGCTTCTTAAAAGTTTTCTCCACTCCTTCTCCTCACCCTGTCTCCCCTTCTCCCCCCTTTTCCCCCTCTTAAATGACCCTTCCCGTACACTGTGCTTTCACCGTCTTAATTACAGCATCCACCTTCCTATTCATCGTGGCGTGTGTCTGTATCACATTGGCTTTGAACCTTGTGAATTTCACTCAGACAGCGGTCCCCCCGCTTGCCCTGTACCCCGCCTGCATAACTGGCTGGTGAAGGAAGCGGTGTGTGTATGTGTGCGTGTGTTCCACTCTGACAGTCGCCGTTCCAGTTGCCGGTTTATCAGTGACCTGCTACGACTTGACAGTGGGACAGGGCGTGATTTTTTGGGCGACTACAGGCGACTGCCTCAAATTTTTCGGCGACAGTGGCGACAATTTATCTGTCGTAGGTTGACGTAGGGGTTGTCGTAGGCTGTCATAAGTGCTGTCATAGATGCTGTCGTAGGTTGTCGTCAGGTGTCGTAGGTGAATTCCATTAAAACTAGTCCCTGGCAGTCGCCTAAAGAGTCGCCTAAGCAGGACCGACCCATAACCCTTTCCTGTGATCCTTTCCACAGAATAAGGAGTACAAGACAGTATCGGAGCAAATGATGGCGGTAACCACAGCGCAAGCTATTGAAATTGATAAACTTCATAAGGAGTTGGATCGATGTCGAGAACAACAGGGTGAGGATAATAGAGCAACCCGTTTACAGGAGGAGATTGATGAACTACGCAAGGAACTTGAGAAATCGCAGAAGCAACGCAAATTCTTGGAGGATACCTCCACTAGGGAGAAAGCAGAACTTCAGCAGGTAACTGAAAAAACACGTTTACAAATTTACAAATCTTAAGTCAGTTAATAACTGAAAAACATTTTTAGTTTTGCTTTTAGAGATACAATGTTGAAACAGGCCATTCGGCCCACCGAGTCCGCACCGACCCGCGATCCCCACACACTAACACTATCCTACACACACCAGGGATAATTTGCATTTATACCAAGCCAATTCACCTACAAACCTGTACGTATTTGGAGTGTGGGAGGAAACCGAAGATCTTGGATGAAACCCATATAGGTCAAAGGGAGAACGTACAAAGTCCATACAGATAAGGACCCGTCGTCAGGATTCAAACCTGGGATTCTGGCTTTGTAAGACAGTGGCTCTACCGCAGCACCACAGTTGACAATTGTAAGCAATTCCTTTCAAAGTATATCGATACTATGCTGGAAAATGTTTTCTACATTCTTCTTCAAATCTGGTATTGTATAAAAAACTTTCAAGAGACTATAAAAAACTTTCAAGAGAAAATAGATGCAGGCCTAGGCCATTCGGCCCTTTGAGCCAGCACCACTATTCAATATGATCATAGCTGATCATCCTAAATCTGTACCCCTTTCTGATTTATTTCCTCATATCGCATGATACCCTTAGCCCAAAGAGCTGAATCTAACTCACTCTTGAAAAACATCCAGTGAATTGGCTTCCACTGCCTTCTGTGGCAGAGAATTACACAGATTCACCACTCTCTGGCTGAAAAGGTTTTTCCTCGTCTCAGTCCTAAATGGCCTCCCCCTTATTCTTAAACTGTGACCCCTGGTTCTGGACTCCCCCAACATCGGGAACATTTTTCCTGCATCTACCCTGTCCAATCCTCTAAGAATTTATATGTTCCTATAAGATCCCCTCTCATCCTTCTAAATTCCAGTGAATACAAGCCCAGTCAACCCATTTTTTCATCATACGTCAGTCCCGCCATCCCGGGAATTAACCTTGTGAACCTACACTGCATTCCCTCAATAGCAATAATGTCCTTCCTCAAATTAGGAGACCAAAATTACACACATTCTCACCAGGGCCCTGTACAACTGCAGCAAGACCTCCTTGCTCCTAAACTCAAATCATCTCGCAATGAACGCCAACATGTCATTGGCTTTCTTCACTGCCTGCTGTACTTGCATGCTTACTTTCAGTGACTGATGTACAAGCACACCCAGGTTTCGTTGCACATCCCCTTCTCCTAATCTGACGACATTCAGATAATAATCTGCCTTTGTGTTCTTGTGGATAACCTCACATTTATCGGCATTATACTGCATCTGCCATGCTTCTGCCTACTCACCCAACCTATCTTAGGTAGAAAAAGAGAAGACGTCCTGAATGGAGAATTTAGGGAGTTAGGAAGAGAGTTAAGGAAAAGGACCGCAAAGGTAACAATCTCAGGATTACTGCCTGTGCCATGCAACAGTGAGAGTAGGAAAGTAACGAGGTGGGGGATAAATGCGTGGCTGAAGGACTGGTGCAGAGGGCAGGGATTCAAGTTTCTGGATCATTGGAACCTCTTTTGGGGAAGGAGTGACCTGTATAAAAAGGCGGGTTGCACTTGAACCCGAGGGGGACCAGTATCCTGGCGGGGAAATTTGCAAAGGCTACTGGGGAGACTTTAAACTAGAACATTTGAGGGGAGGGACTCAAATAGAGAAAGCTAGTAGACAGTGTCTGAGGCAGGAGGCAGAGTAGGGAAGCACTCAGACCCAACATGTAGGGGGGAAAGAAGAAAAAATAAATAAATAGAGAATAAGAGGTGGTGGGTTTCTTAAATGTGTGAGCAGAGAGAAAGAGGGGTATAAATGAGGGTAGAAGCAATTGGTAGCAACGTGAAAAGTAAAAGTGGCAGGCAGACAAATCCAGGGCAAAAATCAAAAAGGGACACTTTTCAACATAATTGTATAAGGAGTAAAAGTGTTGTAAAAACAAGCCTGAAGGCTTTGTGTCTCAATGCGAGGAGCATTCGTAATAAGGTGGATGAGTTGAATGTGCAGATAGCTATTAATGACCATGATATATTTGGGATCACGGAGACATGGCTCCAGGGTGACCAAGGCTGGGAGCTGAACATCCAGGGATATTCAATATTCAGGAGGGATAGACAGAAAGGTAAAGGAGGAGCGGTAGCGTTGCTGGTTAGAGAGGAGATTAACGCAATAGAAAGGAAGGACATTCGCTTGGTTTCTGACTGTTTTAGATTAGCATGCTATGAAAGTGCTTTTTTTTTGTCAGATTCACATATTATTAATGCAATGTAAAGAAAAGTATGTAGGAAGGAACTGCAGATGCTGGTTTAAACTAAAGATAGACACAAAATGCTGGCGTAACTCAACGGGACAAGCAGCAACTCTGGAGAGAAGGAATTGGTGACATTTTGGGTCGAGACCCTTCTTCACCACGTCTCGACCCGAAACGTCACCTATTCCTTCTCTCCAGAGCTGGTGCCTGTCCCACGTTTAACCAATGTCACACAACTACAGAGATTGATGCTGACCTGGTGCAAAATTTGGGACAACATTCCATTCCCTCTTAGTTATGTTGATGAATGAAACAAAACAAGGTATCGGAAGCCAAAAACCTTTAGGGCAGCAAACCTTGCTACAAAATACTGAACATATACTTTATACACCACAGTGCCAATTGCCTCATTATTGCTAAGTGTGAGATGATTTTTGGTAGAAGGGAACTGGTTGGGTCTACATTCTAGAAGGAAGCGGAGGGTCCTGAGGCTTTCCAGGAAATTGGAAGTTGTTAAATTGGTGGAGAGCATGCGAGGTGTCCTTGATGTAGGCAGGAAGATACTGGACAAGATAGAGTTGAATTATAGTTCAGTGGGGCAAGAACAGATGGAAGGAATAGACCTTCCAGTCATGTTTGTGAATCTTGGGTAGAAGTTCACTGGCAGTGCAGAGTTGGGAAACTATCAGGTTTAAAGCCATAGGGAGATCTCTTGAAGTAAAATGTGTCTTGATATGGGAGATAAGAGTCTAATGTTCTTTGTCGGGTTTATGGTCCGGGGGAGGTATGAGGTGTCAGAGAGCTGTTATATAGCATCGGCAGAGTAGAGGTCAGTCCACCAGACCACAGCAGCACCACTCTTCCGTGCAAGTTTGATGATGTGGTTGGAATTGGTGCACTAAGAGCAGAGAATCCTGTGGTCTTTGGTGCTGAAAGGGATTGACATTAGAAAGTGATTGCATGAAATTGAAGTTAGATGGCTCAGTGGCATTTGCATTTCTTAGGCAGTGTCATCTTTGCAATGTAAAATGTTAGACAAGATCTTTCTGCCATATTTCAGAAGAATTGTGTTTTTGACTGATAATACAATTTCAATAAAATAAATTGTGTTTCAATTGCTAAACACACTTTCTTACCGTTGAAATGTTTCAGTTTGACACTTAGAAAAAACCCCTAATATTTTGCAACCGTGAGCTGTGACAGCTGATTCATTGAATACATTCAAAGCTGAGACAGTTAGATATTTGGATTAACTCAGGCTTGTAGAAACCAAGGAACTTCAGATGCTGGTTTATGAAAAAAGACACAGTCAGCATCTCTGGAAAACATGGATAATTGACGTTTAGGGTCGGGAATTTTCATTGTTATGGGTAGGAAAGGAAACTGGGAGAGAGGAGAGGCAGAACAAAGCGTGGACATAAATCCTTATTGTGGATGTTTTAATGTGCTTTGGATCATATCTGCTAAATAACCTTAATGGAAAGCATAGTTTGGATATGTGAATCTTTTGGAGTAAATTGAGTTTGAAGATCCTGCAGAATGTGAACGTATGAAGTATTTAGACAATAGACAATAGCAGTAGGCCAGTCGGCCCTTCGAGCTAGCACCACCATTCAATATGATCATGGCTGATCATCCACAATCACTACCCCGTAACTGGCCATATCCCCTGAGTCCGCTATAAGAGCTCTTGAAGCATCCTGAGAATAAGCCTCCACTGCCTTTGGGCAGAGAATTTCTCTGTGTGAAAAAGTTTTTCCACAAAAGCGTGTCCAAACCCTTAATAATCTTATATGTTTCAATAAGATCCCCTCTCATCCTTCCTAGTTTAAACTTTAAACTAGAAAGGGGGGAGGGAAGGGTGTAAGCACTCGGACAAAATGTAGGCGAGAAAGATGAAAAAGATAATAGACAGAGAATAAAGGATGGTGGGTTTATAAAATGTGCAATATTTTAAAGGAGCATTGTAAGAAGGTGGATGAACTTAGAGCCTGATTGACACCTGAAATATGATGTTGTGGCAATCAGTGAAACATGGTTCTGTGATTGGAAACTAAATATTCCAGGATTTTGTTGCTCCGGGGTGATAGAATTGGAGGGACCAGAGGTGGAGGTGTTGCATTGCTTGTCAGAGAGGATATTACAGCAGTGCTTTGGCAGGATAGATTAGAGGGTTCGTCTAGGGAGGCTATTTGGGTGAACTGAGAAGTGGGAACGGTGTAGCAACACACTATAGGCCAAATGGGGAGCGAGAATTGGAAGAGCAAATATGAAAGGAGATAGCGGATATTAGTAGTGTAGTGATTGTGGGAGATTTCAATTTCCCAAAAATAGAGGAAACACATTCTGTAAATGGGCTGGATGGTTTGGAGTTTGTAAAATGTGTGCAGGATAGTTTTTTGCAGCAGTACAGGTACCGACCAGAGAAGGGGCAGTGCTGGACCTCCTGTTAGGAAATGAGGCAGGACAGGTGACGGAGGTATGCGTTGGTGAGCACTTCGGGACCAATGATCACAATACCATTAGTTTCAATATAATTATGGAGCGAGTCAGAACAGGACCTAGAGTGGAGATTTTTGATTGGAGAAAGGCTAACTTTGAGGGAATGCGTGAGGATTTTAAAGGAGTGAATTGGGACACTTTGTTTCATGGGAAGGATGTAGAAGAGAAATGGAGGACATTTAAAGGGGAAATTGTAAGAGTACAGAATCTTTATGTCCCTGTTAGGTTGAAAGGAAATAGTAAAAATTAGCCATGGTTTTCAAGGGAAATTAGACACTTGTTTCGAAAAAAGAGAGATATCTACAATAATTATAGGAGGCATGGAGTAAATGAGGTCTAGAGGAGTATAAAGAATGTAAAAAGAATCTTAAGAAATAAATTAGGAAGGCTAAAAGAAGATATGAGGTTGCTTTGGCAAGAAAGGTGAAAGTAAATCCAAAGGGTTGCTACAGCTATATTAATAGCAAAAGGATAACGAGGGATAAAATTGGACCATTAGAGAACCAGAATGGACAGCTATCTGCAGAGCCAAAAGAGATGGGGGAGATATTGAACAATTTATTTTCTTCGGTATTCACCAAGGAGAGGATATTGAACTCTGTGAGGTAAGGGAAACCAAAGAGGGGGAAGTACTGACACTTTTGAAAAATATAAAGGTGGATAAGTCTCCTCCTGACAGGATATTCCCTAGGACATTGAGGGAAGTTAGTGTAGAAATAGCAGGAGCTATGACAGAAATATTTCAAATGTCATTAGAAACTGCCGGAGGATTGGCGTACTGCGCATGTTGTTCCTCAAAGAATAAACCTAGCAATTATAGACCTATTAGTTTGACGTCAGTGGTTTAATGGAAAGGATACTTCGAGATAATATATATAAGCATCTGGATAAACAGGGTCTGATGTCAACATGGATTTGTGCCAGGTCATGTTTGACAACCTTCTTGAATTTTTTAACTAGGGAAATGATGAGGGTAAAGCAGTGGATGTTGTCTATATGGATTTCAGTAAGGCCTTTGACAAGGTTCCCCTGGTTCAGAAGGTTCAATCTTTGGGTGTTAATGGCAGCAAGATGGATTCAACCTGAATTGTGATGGTGGATGCTGTTTGTCAGGTGGAAGCCGGTGAAGTGGGGTGCCTCAGGGATCTGTGTTGGGTCCACTGTTTGTTTGTCATGTATCAATGATCTGGATAAGTAAGTATGCAGATGATACCTCAAAGTCTACAGAGAGATTTGGGCCATTTGGAAAAGTGGGCTGCTGATAAAGTGTGAAGTGCTACATCTTGGCAGGACAAATCAAAATCGTACATGGTAAATGGTAGGGAATTGAGGAATGCTGTGGAACAGAGGGATCTAGGAATAACTGTGCATAGTTCCCTGAAGGTGGAATCGCATGTAAGATAGGGTGGTAAAGAAAGCCTTTGGTGTGCTGGCCTTTATAAATCCATTGAATATAGGAGTAGGGAAGTAAGGTTAAAATTGTACAAGGCATTGGTAAGACCAATTCTGGAGTATGGTGTACAATTTTGGTCGCCTAATTTGTCAACTACAGAGGAGATTTACTAGAATGTTGCCAGGGTTCCAGCAACTATGTTACAGAGAAAGGTTGAACAAGTTAGGTCTTTATTCTTTGGAGCGCAGAAGGTTAAACTTGATCGAGGTCTTTAAAATTATGAAAGGGATAGACAGAGTTGACGTGGATAAGCTTTTCCCATTGTAGGGAAGATTCAAACAAGAGGGCATGACATGAGAATTAAGGGACAGAAGTTTAGGGGTAACGTGAGGGGGAACTTCTTTACTCAGGCTGTGTGGAATGAGCTTCCAGCAGAGGTGGTGGAGGCAGGATCGATTTTAACATTTAAAAGTAAAGTGGATAGGTATATGGTCTGAGTGCAGGTAGATGGGACTAGGGGAAAACAAATGGTCGGCACGGACTGGAAGGGCCGAGAGGGCCTGTCTCCGTGCTGTAATTGTTATATGGTTATATGGTTAATTCCAGAGTATACAAGCCCAGCCACTCCATTTTGCCAACATAAGACATCCCTGGAATTAACCTTGTGAACCTATACTGCACTCCCTCAATAGCAAGAATATCATTCCTCAAATTTGGAGACCAAAACTGCACACAATACTCAAGGTGTGGTCTCACTTGGGCCCTGTACAACTACAGAAGGACCAATTTGCTCCTATACTCAACTCCTCTTGTTATGAAGGCCAACATGCCATTAACGTTCTTCACTGCCTGCTGTACCTGCATGCTTACTTTCAGTGACTGATGAACAAAGACCCCCAGATCGCGTTGTACTTACCTTTTTCCCAACTTGACACCATTCAGATAATTATCTGCCTTCCTGTTTTTGCCACCAAAGTGGATTGCCTCACATTTATCCACATTAAACTGCATCTGCCCACTCACCCAACCTGTCCAAGTAATCCTGCATCCTCATAGCATCCTCCTCACAGTTCAAGCATATATTGTGCAAAATGGGAAGCCAGATAACTGCATGAGAACAAAATAAATATAACGACATGTTGAAAGGGCCTGACAATGTTAATAGAATGGGAATGGGCTTGTGTGGAGGATGAAGTTTATTCATCAGATGGGCTTGTTCCTGCATGTTAAAACATGGTGAAAATGCTGATCTTTGCCAACCGACAGTGCCAGTCATTTGGTTTGGGTTAACACGATCCATGGTTTTCTTGGCTTACCACCACTTGTTATTAAAACTCGTGCAAAATTCACAGAAAGGCAGATGTTTATGGACATCACAGCACAAAGCAACACTTTTAAGAAATGCAGGCAACAATAAAAATCGGGCTGAGTAATTAGTGATCTGTTACTTTTATTTTTCTCCTGTCAGCGTGTGCTGGATCTGGAGAAGGAGAACACACTACTGAAACATGAAAAGGAGGAACTGAACCAGCGCATCAAGAGTGAATCCAACAATGTAGCAGGTGAGATGAAGTATTGTGGTGGCACCATATACGTCTGTGTTCACTCTGTAAGAGTACTGGTTGTGATAGTGACATCCTAAAGAAGAAATGGGCCAGGACTAAAATCATAGTGAAGAATCTGCAAAAATGGGATGACTTTACCTGATTAAAACTGTATAATTTTGCTTTTAAAACTGTCTTTCCATTCCTCAGCACTTTCATCCTTTATCTTAATGAGCACTGAAATAACACTTTTTTTAGCGCTGTAAGCAATGACAAGTTCCTTACGTTGCTGAATTGTAGCTTGATTTATACTCTGTACCACCATATTATGCGTGTAATATGTCTACAGCTTACGCAACCTGAAAACCCCAACGGATGGCACAACAGGTCCGAGGAGCTGTAAGGGTTACATTCTCTTCCCAAGTAGCATCAACTGGAGTCGTTCTTTTAAGCGTGAATCACAATAAAATAAGAACCAGGTGAATCTGATTAGACACGTTTTTTTCTGCCTCGACCCGTTGTCTAAAACAGGATTGCACTGTATCTGCAGAAAAATTCTCAGAGAAGATAGCAAAGGAATATGAGCAGTCCAAGAAGGAGATAGATGAAGAACGTTCTCGCTATCAAAACCTCTTGAAAGAGTATTCCCGCGTGGAGCAGCGATATGAGAATCTGCGGGAGGAGATGACATTAATGAAGGTGTTTCTCTGAACTTTTACAATCACTTTTTAAACAGAATATTTGTGTCAGTATGTATACGTCTGAGTGGTTCTGTGTATATTTCCAATTCCTCCAGTGCAAACACACTAGGAACTACCCAGAATTAACATATAAACATAGAAAATAGGTGCAGGAGTAGCTCATTCGCCCCTTCGAGCCAGCACCACCATTCTTTATGGTGATCACCATGGCTGATCATCCAAAATCACTACCACGTTCCTGCTTTCTCCCCATATCCCTTAGCCCTAAGGGCTCTATCTATCTCTCTCTTGAAAACATCCAGTAAATTGGCCTCCACTGCCTTCTGTGGCAGAGAATTCCACAGATTCACAACTCTCTGGGTGAAAAAGATTTTCTTCATCTCAGCCCTAAATGGCCTACCCCTTATTCTTAAAGAGTGATCCCTAGTTCTGGACTCGCCTAACATTTTTCCTGTAATTGGGGCAAACCTTCATCACTATGGCAATTTGAAGGGTCTCACATGTGATGCATCATGGTGGACATTTGTTCTAGGGCAGATGGTGGGAATTCACAGGAGTAGACAGAAGATCCATTGCAACACGCAAATATGAGCATTTAAGTCATAGTTATTGGCCAGCAGAGGTGCAGGATGCAACTTCCAATCTACCAAACAACTGCTGCTTCCAAGAGCATCCGGGAATTCAAACATTTGGAATTCAATTATTTCAATTATCTAGGCCTGACTAGAATTATAATTCTGATTATTGAGCACCTTCGTGTCTTTGGTAATACTGGACTAGAACATTTTATGGATTATTGGAAGTTACTCTTATTAATGACCCACTATACCACCTTTTCACTTTAGTTAAACATGTTAAGATAGCAGAATTTTCAGTGACCACATTCAGCTTATTGGGAGTGGGAAATTGAGCTCAAGTGATTTTTAAAGGGAATCAAATAAATAGAACCCAGTAAATTTTAGCTGGTATGATTTGGCTTGTTCTTGACCCCCAACTGTTCCAGTGTTCCCAACTTGACCTCAGCTGCACACATTGGCCACAGTATTGTACCTAGCCACAGCCATGCACCCACTTGCACTCCAAACCCCAGCTCACACTCTGCTCTGATAGGTGAAACAGATGCTGAGCCAATGATTCAATTATATGATGATTCAATTATACTTTATTGTCACGTGCATCTAGACACAGTGAAATGCTTTTCTTTCACATACAAGCCGGTAAAAGTATGTAGCAGGTCTCACCTGGGCAGTCCACAAGTGTCACCATATTTTGGCACTGACAAAGTTACAAAAGTTCACCGAGCAGTCCTATCTATTGCCTGGAAGTATTTGGAGTATACCATTGGGATATCTGAAAAAATGGATACTGGATTTTTGGAGTTTTACTCAAAATGTGGGGGAAAGGATCCCAGCAGTTTTGAATGGGTTCGTGACTGGAGAATAACAAATGAATATTGGGGCTTGTCAGCTTCCAGCAGCCTTAAAACAAATAAAACAAACTGTGGACTGCTCAGTTGTAATCATGTATTGTATTTTCGCTGACTGGATAGTACATACTAAAAAAGCTTTTCACTGTACCTCAGTTCATGTGACAATTAACTAAACTAAACAAATAAGAAATGAGCAATTTTAGTTATCGATCGTGTGGCCATAAAATTACATTTACTGCATCTAATAATGGATAAAAGGGAGTTGACAGCTTTTTCAGCTCAAGTAAATATCATATCCTGCAATCTGAGTAAAAGCAGTCAGGAAATTTCAGGAAATTAAATAACAGGTTTCATATTCAGGGAATCCAATAGTCGGCTGTAATGCACCGTGATTGCATAACTGACATAATCGAACTCGATGGTCAACATCAATCGACCAATTTGAAAGGAGTAAGGAAGATGAATGAAAATAATTTTATGTTCATCGGGAGTGGAAATTGGTGAATCAAGCTATGCTACATCTTGCAATTTATAATATCCATAAAGTTGTACATCTCAGAAACTAAGCCATTGACTATCTATCTAAACTAATTCCACCTATCAGCACTTGGTCCATAGCTTTCTATGCCTGGTGAATACCAGATACTTAAATATTATGAGAGAACCTGCCTTCTCCACCCTCTCAGACAGTGCATTCCAACTACCCTCTGGGGAACACATACTTCCTGCGTTCTCCTCTAAACCTCTTCCCATTTACAGGTCAAGCACAGTAAATGGTAGAGCCCTGGAGGGTGTTTGTAGAACAGAGAGATCTGGAAGTACAGCTGCATGGTCCCCTGAATATAATGGATCAGGTGGACAGGGGTGTCAAAATCCTGGAGCTTGTGAGTTTGTAACTCCGTGCCATTCGAGTGTTTAATTGTCATATACACGATTGCAATAAGTATGATTCCTTTTTCAAATGTAGTACTTTAAGAAAGTACCGCAGCACTTTTTGAAGGCAATGATGTGTTGGCAATGATTAACGATCCTACCCAAGATGCACATATTCAGTGAATGAATACAAATAAATGAATTGTTCTCTTTGAGAATACCTAGCCGTACAACTGAGGAACTAAATGTGAGACATTCACCTACCGCATTATATGGATTATGAGTCCTCTCACTGAAAGCATGATTCAAAGATGCATTGTTTGTTGTGGTAGTACTATAATATGCTGGAAATCAAAATCAAAATGTTACATTATTACTTTGATAATATTATTCTGTCTTGCAATTCACTAACTCCTCAACAATTTAAAAAACTGTTTTAGCAAACTCCAGGCCATCGGAGAAACCCCTCCAATCAGAGCAGTCTGGAATCTGATTCTAACTATCCTTCCATCTCAACTTCTGACATTGGGGATACAGAGGATGCAATACAGCTGGTGGAGGTGAGTGACTACTTGGCTGATTTCAAATTCTGTACCTTAGCTTAGTTTAGAGATACAGTGCGGAAACATGCCCTTCAGCCCACCGAGTCCACGTCGACCAGCGATTCCCGTACACTTACACACCTACACACACTTGTGACAATTTACAATTATACCAGGCCAATTAGCCTACAAACCTGTAAGCCATTGGAGTGTGGGAGAAAACAGGAGATTCTGGAGAAAACCCACGCAGGACACGGGGAGAAGTCCGTACAGACAGCACCAGGGGTCAGGATTGAAACCAGGTCTCTGGCGCTGTAAGGCAGCAACTCTACCTCTGCGCCACCATGCCTTCCACGTCACACTCTTAACTTCCACATCACAAACATTTCAAATTGAACAAAGTGAAAAAGCTCTAACACCAACTTACTCCTGCAGCTTTTTTAAAAATCATAAAATCACATATCCCAATACGCACATGCCAGCTCTGTGAATGAGACATTCAATTAATTCAACTTCATCTTTTGTTTAACTCAGCGGGTCAGGCAGCATCTTTGGAGGAAAAGGATGAGTGACGTTTCAGGTAGGGACCCTTATGAGTCTGAAGAAGGGTTCCAACCCGGAACGTCACCCATCCTTTTTCTACAGACATGCTGCCTGACCTGCTGAGTTACTCCAGCACTTTGTGTCTATCGTTGGTATAAACCAGCATCTGCAGTTCCCTTCTACACACTTCTACATATTCATCTATTGTTTCCCATGACCTGGCATCATAGTCTCTCGTGACGTTATATACAGAAATGTTTAATAGATGTTCCACGATATTGTTTTAATGCATATCTATGAAGTCTTTTCTTGCATATCAGTTCTGTTGAACACAAATCATTTTGAGCAGGCCATATTCAGTGAATTTCGCACCCTGCTTTCTTCACAGGAAGCTGGCTTGGAGAATGCTGCCATGGATATGACCATATTCCTGAAACTGCAGAAGCGGGTACGGGAACTGGAACAAGAAAGAAAGTTGTTACGTGCAGAGTTGGAGCAAAAGGAAGCACTGGAAACCAAAAAGATGGTATGGTAATAAAAGAAAACTAAAATAAATTGAATGCAGTCTTGCGTGAGAATATAAAAAGCATAAAACTTCATAATGCTAACTTCAAGTACCCATTTGCTATCTACAGTTTAAAAAAAAATCATTATAATCATAACTGGAATTGAATAAGTTATTTTGTCTGATCTATAACTATGCTAAACAAACCAAGAAGCTTTTGAATTTGGTTCCTGTTCTATCTTGCTTCAGTTTATCTTTTGTGCACTTATCTTAGCATCATCACACATCCTTGTCAGAAGAAACTGTTCTCATAGATTCCCTTTCCACCCAACATCACAGTTGGCATTGGTGAGGTCGTATCATTGTCCGTGGAACCTTATAAGTTCATAAGTTGTAGAAGCAGAATTAGGCCATTCTGCCCATCAAGTCTACTCCGCAATTCATTCATGGCCGATCTATCTTTCCCTCTCAAACCTGTTCTCCTGCCTTCTCCTCATAATCAAGTAATCATTGTAACCAAGAATTAAAATGTTGTAATTAAAAAATATCAACCACTCCATGAGGGGAGACTGGGTTGGCATTGATGAGTGTGGGAGGAGAAGGTCTTCTATTGAAAGTTCATGGCAGTAATATGTTATTCGGGAGCTTTTCATTAAACGTAGCAACCTGAAGAAGGATAGAGTATTAAATTATACTGTCAGCCTCTTCCTCAGAAGGCATTGTCTTTGAATATTTTTACCGCAAGTCACAATAAACAGGGAGAAGAAAAGCTATCGCAAGTAAAGGGAATAGATAGGGTGAATGCTCTGGGTTTTTTTCGCCAGAGTATGGGAATCAAGAACCAGAGCACGTAGGTTTAAGCTGAGAGGGGAAAGATTCAACAGGAGGGGGGCAGCTTTTTTACACAGATGATGGTAGGTGTATGGAATGAGCTGCTAGAAGAAATAGTTGAGGTAGGTTCTATAACAACATTTAAATGACATTTGGACTAGTATGTGGATAAGAAAGTTTTAGAGGGATATGGGCCAAATGCAGGCAGTTGGGATTACCGTAGATGGGTCATCTCGGTTGGCATGGACGTTGGCCAAACAACCTGTTTCCATGCTGCATGAATCTATGACTCTATTACAATGAAATCTTCTTTATTCACCTGTTATTTTCTCTTGATTATTTGATGAAATTTTCCTGGTGAAACTAGGCACTGCACATTTAAAAAAAAATAATCCCTGATCAGTATAGAGCTGCCAAATTTCAATTGGCCCAACTACAGAGAGGCTACAATTAACTTTGTCTGGGCTATATATAGGGACTGGATACTAGTTGTCATCCTAATGGTGTAGGTGAACGGGCAATTGATATGGGAGGTATCCATGTCAGCTGCACCAAGTCATCATCAAAACATTTCAATGATCTGCTTATGGCCATTTATAAAGAATTATCACTTTCTTGCATTGAAGCACAGGAATCTGTGCAATTTTACCTTAAACTAACGGTGTGTGCAGGGAAAAAATAGGGAGAAATAGTGAAGTGACAGAGAATAGTGAATAGAGAAATAGTGCCTTTTTTTTCGGATTTGAGCATTATTTTTCATTCTGTCAATATGTGACAACAAATTTACTTTCTTCCCACAAAGCCAAATGAGTACAACAGCATTCCGGACAATGATCAAGCAGCGGAAATGGCCTATGACAGCTTAAAGGTATGAACTGACTGAATTGCGATAGTACTCACAGAGCAATGTGATTGAATAGATTACTGAAATGGTAAACTGTAATTGAAGTAATTTATTGCACAAACATTTCCCAATTCCTTATCGTTTTACAGCGACACGAGTTGGAATCTGAAAACAAAAAGCTAAAGAATGAACTCAATGAACTGAGAAAAGCTGTAGCTGAGAAGGCAACTATGGACGACCCAACTAATGAATCAGAAAATGCGTACAGTATACTTCTCCATCAGCTGAAGGAGGCCAATGAGGAGTTGGAGGTGCGCAAGGAGGAGGTCCTCATGCTCAGAACACAAATAGTCAAAGCTGCTCAGCAGAAGGAGGAGGCCAAAAGCACGGTAATGTTGCTTACTGAAGAACAGCTTGTTCCCCTCTGTTAACAGGCTTCTGAACAGTCCTTTCATAAGCCAGAGTAATTCACCTCGCTCCCATCACTGACATTGACTTTGTCTGTGGAACCATAGCACCACAATGCTGAGAACTACATTCTGCACTGCATACTCTCCTTTGCTCCACCTATTGCACTTGAGTTTGACATGTGTACTTATGTATACTATTATCTGGTCAGATTGAATAGCATGGATAGAGAACTGGTTGGCAGACAGGAAGCAAAGAGTAGGGATTAACGGGCCCTTTTCAGAATGACAGGCAATAACTGGGGAATAACTGGGCCACAATATTACAAAATATATATATATACGATTTAGACACGGGAATTAAATGTAATATTTCCAAGTTTGCAGATGACACAAAGCTGGGTGGCACTGTGAGCTGTGAGGAGGATGCTATAAGGCTGCAGGGTGACTTGGTTGGGTGAGTGGGCAGATGCATGGCAGATGCAGTATAATGTGGATAAACATGAAGTTATCCACTTTGTTGGCAAGAACAGGAAGGCAGATTATTATCTGAATGGTGTCAGATTAGGAAAAAGGTAGGTGTAACGAGAGATGGGTGTGCTTGTACACCAGTCACAGAAAGTAAGCATGCAGGTACAACAGGCAGTGAAGAAAGCTAATGGCATGTTGGTGTTCATTGCAAGAGGATTTGAGTTTAGGAGCAAGGAGGGCCCTGGTGAGACCTCTCCTGGAGTATTGTGTGCAATTTTGTTCTAATTTGAGGAAGGACATTATTTCTATTGAGAGAGTGCAGTGTAGGTTCACCAGGTTAATTCCCGGGATGGCGGGACTGACATCATGATGAAAGAATGAGTTGACTGGGCTTGTATTCACTGGTATTTAGAGGGACGAGAGGGGCTCTTATAGGAACATATAAAATTCTTAAAGAATTGGACAGGCTAAACGCAGAAAACATGTTTCCAATGTTGGGGGAGACCAGAACCAGGGGGCCACAGTTTAAAAATAAGGGGGAGGCCATTTAGGACTGAGATGAGGAAAAACTGTTTCACCCAGAGAGTTGTGAATTTGTGGAATTCTCTGCCATAGAGGGCAGTGGAGGCCAATTCACTGGACATTTTCAAGAGAGAGTAATATATCGCTCTTATGGCTAATGGAATCAAGGGATATAGGGAGAAAGCAGGAATGGGGTACTGATTTTGGATGAACAGCAATGATCATATTGAATAGCACTGCTGGCCCAAAAGGCCGAATGGCCTACTCCTGCACCGATTTTCTATGTTTCATGCAAAGCTTTTCACTGTACCTCGATACTCTATGTTGTGGTGAGTGAGAAGAGGATAGAATTGACTTAAGAGAGCAGACCAATATTCAACACTGGAGATATTTTGTAGTTTTACTTTATTGCCTTTGGGGGTGTAAATGCAGGAATGCTTTTAGTTTAGTTTATTGTCACATGTACCAATGTACAGTGAAAAGCTTTTGTTGCGTGCTATCCGGTCAGCAGAAAGACAATACAAGATTACATTCGAGCCATGCACAGCTATCGAGCCATGTACAGATACATAAAGGGAATAACGTATAATGGAATCTCTTGTGAAATTAAAAGCATGCATCATCAGTGGCTATAAGGGGAAATGATACTTACTGTCTGCCACTTATGGGTTTCATTGATCTGTACAGGGATTTCTCTGGTATCCCTCCAAACTCATATTTTGTTGAATTAGAAATTCCATTTGGACATGTCGGATAAGTAATTTACTTTTCACATTGCAGGATAACGTGACTGAGAAATATGAGTGGAAAAAAAGTGATGAAAACACAGATAAAGATGATGCCATCGAGGCATACAATGGTGTTTGTGAAACAAATAGGTAAGCTTGTTTAACCTACAAATTATCTCCCCAGCATAATATTATTTCCTGTGAAGGCTCATTGTTTTACCCATTTTATGGGCACGTCTCTATAAATCTATACATTTTATTGCAAAATAAATCATTTTTAGGGAATTTATCTACAGCATGATCCAGCGTGGAATAGATTTATCCTCTACTCACTAGCTTCAGGAATGAATTAAGTCCAAATTGATGGAATAAATGATGATCAGCTTTCCCAATGTTAATTAAATTGGATCTCAGATCTTGGAACCAGTTCACACTCACTTTTACAAGGCATCACATAACACATAAAATACGTTCACTTCAACCCAGCTCACTGGATAGCAATCAGTGTCATAAATAAATACTGATTTTGTTTTCCTCTTCAACAAATGTATGGCAACTGTAGTACTTCTATTACTACTACCAGCACCTCAAGGGAAATTAGCTAACTGTGCCATCCAAATCAAATATTTTCATTAAACCACTGAGGGGGATGGTAAAGGAATTTTTAAATAGTGTTAGAAAAGGTGACTATTCTTGAGAAGAATCTCTTAAATCTGGTAATTTTCCTATTAAAATAATGTAACTAACTGTGACTGCACAGATGAAGAATTACCTGACTTTGTTGAAATGTCCTCTAATTTATAATATCAGTTGTGACAAAGTGCTGTCAAAAGAGATCTCACCTTTCTGAGTTTGGCTGAATTACAACTTTAGTACGTGGGAAGTTTGGAATAATTTTTTGCTGTATTCTGAATCATGATTTACTTGAACTGAAATTGCTTTTGATAAGTATGTAACTTCATGTACTTGATCTCCTCCTTAATAATCCTGCATGTACACATACTTGGACAGTACATCTTCTTGCTTTTGCACTTATGCAAGTCAAGTAAGGGCATAGGACAGATTAGCACAATGTACACTGTTCTATAAACTTTATAATAGCTGTTTGAGTGAGACCTGCCATTTGTCTTTCATTTGCTTTAATTTCTGGGGTACTCAGTTATGATACCTATCTTCCAAAATGTCGGTAATTATTCTTACTCGTCGGGTTTGCTCTTTCTAAATTACACTTTTGCTCCTTTCTCTTTCTTTCCGTTCTTGCTTCCTTTCACCTGTCATACACTTGCAGCCAGGCTGAGGACTGGCGTTACCTCAATGAAGATGGAGAACTTGGCCTGGCATATCAAGGCCTGAAGGAAGTTGCCAGGTCAAATCTTTGCTTGCCTTTGTTCTGAATATCTTAAAACATGTTAAGATTATTTTTTTGGGGGGGAATGACAGCTATTGATATTTGCATGGTGTTTCTAAGGTAATAAAACATATTTCACAAGAGGATGGGAAAATAGCACTTAAAGTCATACTATACACAGGAATGTCCAGTAGATAAGCATAGCTTACAGAGGGGAACATTTTAAGATTAGTGTTGCACAAGAGACTAAAATTGGACAAATATAGTTTGAGAAAGATTCCAGAGATAGTGGGAGGCAAGGCCACAGAGAGATTTCAAAGCATCACAGCCAACTTTAAATTCAAAGTATTTGCTGGACCAGAACCAATTCAGACCAACAAGTAGAAAGGTGCAGAAGAAAAGAGGCTGGCATGCATTAGGACATGAGTTTTAAATGTTGTCAAGTTTATAAAAAGTGGTAAGCTGACTAGGAATACATTAAAGTCACCATGATTGGCTTAGTAAAGGTATTGATGAGGGTTTCAGCAAAGATGAGATCAGGCAGATACACATTCAGGCAATTGTATAGAAATAACGATCTAATAATGTTTTGTCTGAGACTGGGCGATCGTCTTTAGCAATTGGGTCCTTCAATAAAACAAAGGTTAAGGTTCACAATGGTATTGAGCGTGCAATAGTTCATTAAATCTATAATTTGCCAAAGGCTACATTTGTAAGTACAGATCTTTGTGAGGGACTACTTTAGCTTCAGTAAAGGAAGAGAACATGATGTTGTGTAATAGGTAATGTACATGTGCAGAATTGGTGTTGGCCAAGATAAACATTGCAAAACAATTATGCATTGATACAATTTGTATTGGATTTGCACAAAGACATGTTTGGGCAAGCCACTGCAATTTGAACATTACACATTGAACAGTTTTTGGAATTTTTTTGGAAAAGTAAATTTGATGAGTATTAGGTGGAATATACCTTTGTGAAACCATTGAATCACAAAGTTCCACTGCTTTGAGTAATTATAGAATTTCAAACATCTATTTATTTAAAAAAGTATTATTTGTTGTGCAGCCATATTCAAGGTGGCTCCTACAGTATACTTGACAGATCCAAGACGGACTTTGAGCAGGTTCCCCATTGCCGTCAGTGCCTCTGAAGAGGAAGGGATGGAGTTGTCATTAGGTCTTCCTTCTGATGAATAAATGTGATCTGAACACCTTATTGTTATATTCACAGGGGTATGGTGTGTAGTGCAGAAATGTGAGGTCATATTTTTAATTGCATCTCAATTATTTGCTGTCTCTGTAGTCGGTAACTCTAATAGAAAATTGCTGTTTGCCCTATTTACAGCACTGACCTGAGTAAATCACTCAGCCTTACTTTAACATAGGCATAGTTAACCTATATGTTTTGAAATAGCTATAAAATCATGTGATATGAGCAGTAACCAGGAGTAATATCTGTAGTTCAAGAATACACTGTAATAAAAAAACTGATCCATTCTTTTTAATGGTATTGGTATTATCTTAAGAACTAAAAAATATGAACCAACCAGTTGACATTTTTGTACGCTGTTATTGCACCGCAGGCTGCTGGAGGCACAATTGCAGGCCCACATCAAGCAACACGAAAAAGAGGTAGAAAGAATGCATGCACAGATTGAGGCGACGAAAGAGGAGATGGAAAAACAGCAACAGATCCTCACACAGACGCTACAGATGTCTCCAGATGCACGCATTGAGTATAACATACAACAGGAGATCACCCGCCTCACCAATGAGAATCTGGTAAGATTATTATCTCTACCAATAATTTGAATGACAATGTCGTTGTTATTATTAATAAATTTGCTGGTGACACCAACATTGGATAGTTGACAGTGAGGAAGGACAGTTAAGTTTACAACAGGATCTAGATCAGTCGGGAAGGTGGCCCAAGGAAAAGCAAATGGAATGCAGCTTTGGGGCTGCACGGTGGTGCAGCAGTAGAGTTGCTGCCTTACAGGGGCAGAGACCTGGGTCAAACCCGACTACGGGTGCTGACTGTACCAAGTTTGTTTTAATTTACCCTGTGACCGCGTGAGTTTTCTCCAGATGCTCCAGTTTCCTCCCACACTCCAACGACCTTTTTGAGGGTTTGTAGGTTTCAATAAAATTGTAAATTGTCCCTAGTGCATAGGATAGTGTGTAGACAATAGACAATAGGTGCAAGAGTAGGCCATTTGGCCCTTCGAGCCAGCACTGCCATTCAATGTGATCATGGCTGATCATCCCCAATCAGTACCCCGTTCCTGCCTTCTTCCCATATCCCCTGACTCCGCTATCTTTAAGAGCCCTATCTAGCTCTCTGTTGAAAGTATGCAGAGAACCGGCCTCCATCGTCCTCTGTGGCAGAGAATTTCACATACTCACAACACTCTGTGAGAAAAAGTGTTTCCTCATCTCCGTTCTAAATGGCTTACCCCTTATTCTTAAACTGTGGCCCCTGGTTCTGGACTCCCCCAACATCGAGAGCATGTTTCCTGCCTCTAGCGTGTCCAACCCCTTAACAATCTTATATGTTTCAATAAGATCCCCTCTCATCCTTCTAAACTCCAGCGTGTACATGCATAGCCGCTCCATTCTCTCAGCATTTGACAGTCCCGCCATCTCGGGAATTAACCTTGTAAACCTACGCTGCACTCCCTCAATAGCAAGAATGTCCTTCCTTGCTATTCTTGCTATTGAGGGAGTGCAAGAATAGGGACTCTATTAAGGGACGGGGTATCACCATGTATGGGGTGATTGCTGGTCGACGTGGACTCAATAGGCCAAAGGGCCCGTATTTTCTGTACCTTCTGCCTGACGGGTGGGAGAGGTATTTGACTTGACACATTCTGTCTCACTGTCACCTCCTCATGATCCCTTAATTTTTCCCTTTTGTCAGGCTGTCTGTTATCTGGTTGTGGAAGAGCAGAAGTAGGGAATCATGATGATTTTGTTTGTCATAAACTCCATTTCCTAACAACTATCTAGACCTGCAGCAGACAATATGTATTTGCCCATGAGGTGATGAATGATATAAGTACATCATTACAAAACTGACTGTTTCCATCTGCATAATGATGGAGTCCTCCACCGCTTTGACCCAATAGCTAGTTAATCTCTCACCCTTGCATTTATCCTTTCTTGTTTGTCTGGGCGTATTATTGTCAAGAGCACAGAGGTACAGTGAAAAACTTTGTTTTGCATGCTATTCAATCACTCACATAATACTGTACACAAAACATAAGTCAAACTCAAGTGTAACAGATAGAGCAAGTGGGGAAGAGGCAGAATATAGTTCTCAGCATTGTAGTGCATCAGTTCCAGAGAACAGAATAAACTGGTGCATATATGTTTTTGTCAGAAAGGGAAAACCCCAAAATCATTTAATAAAAGACTTAAATAAACAGAAAACATTTCCCTTTCTACATCTCTAACCCTCATTTTTGCATTATATTCCCTATATCTGCTGGGATCCTGTAGGACATTTATTTTACGTGGAGAATGATCAATGTCCATGAGGATTTGTTATCTCTTTATATGTCTATGTTTTTGAAGGTCCCGATTCAAATCGTCACCTATCCATGTTGTCTCGAGATGCTGCTAGACTCGCTGAGTTACTTCAGCATTTTGTCTTATTTTGCAGTATACCCTGTGCAGTACATTCAATTTAGTGAAACAAATCCTATTCCCTCCAAATTGTTTGATTTTCTGTTCAAGGACCTGAAAGAGCTGGTGGAGAAACAGGAGAAGAATGAGAAGAAACTAAAGAAGCAACTCAAGATTCACATGAAAAAGGTTCAAGAGCTTGAAGGTATAACTGGAATTAGGAAGTTGCTGGGTAGATTTAACCTAGGTGATCCACTTGGGGATAACTTGGATTCTACCTCATTTTTTCAATTGGTCGGTGAATGTATCTATCTGAAGAATATATCTATCTGAATTTAGAGGAGTGATTTTCTGTTCTAGTGAATTCAGATTTGTATCAATGTTTTTGCATTTTGACATTATGTTGCATTATGTATCTTTTCCTCTCTTATCCTCACAGAAGCAGGAATAAGTTTTACATATTTTTGTTGTAAATACACATTTATTTGGGGCTGCACAGTGGTGCAATGGTAGATGTGTTGCCTTACAGTGCCAGAGGCCCGGGTTTGATCCTGACCACGGACCCTGCCTATACATAGTTTGTATGTTCTCCCTGTGACCTGCGTGGGTTTGCTCCGGGTGATCCGGTTCCCTCCCACACTCCAAAGACGTGCAGGTTTGTAGGTTAATTGGCTTTTGTAAATTGTCCCCAGTGTGTAGGATAGCGCGAGTGTCCGGGGTGATCATTGGGCCGAAGGGCCTGTTTCCACGCTATATTTCCAACATTCTAATTTATTTTCTAACATTTTTTAAACTGTTAAGCTTTTTAATCGTTTTTCTTTTGAGTTCTTCAACTTAATGTGGTGTGTGAATGTTATCAGCCCGGGGCACAGTACCGAAGGAACCAAGACGAGAACAACTAACCAGACAAGTCACTGTGCAACGGAAGGAGAAAGAGTTCCAGGGAATGTTGGAATATATTAAGGAGGATGAAACTCTACTTATTCGCATCCTCATCACGGGTATGTTATTAAAATGGAAGACGTTTGACTTGGTAAAGATGCCGAGAATAAGCCTGGGCATATGGGTTAACAGGTTCTGTTCTGAGTGAGGCTCTGTAAGAAGTCCCAAGAGGTGTTTTAGTGAACAAGTCTAAGCAGGAAGAGTACAATGCAAAGAGTTCTGCCGAGGGGGCAATAGTATATGAATCAATGCTGATACTTATTGGATTCCCTGCTGTAAAATTAAATTATTTTTTCAACATTTTATTATCGGCAAAGAATGTAATGACTGAGGAAAGGATGGATTTCACCAGTAACTTCACCGCAGGGAAAAAAGTGGGTTATCACCAAACTCAAGGATGATTAGAGGTTGAAACTAAAGTTGGTCTTGTTAGTGATCTGCATGATGTGGGTTTTGGATTATTTCCAGGCATATTACACAGTTTTTTTTACACAGAGACTGGCAGGTGCCTGAAGCACACTGCCAGAGGTGGTGGTGGAGGCAGATACGATATTGGCATTTAAGAGGCGTTTCGATAGGCACATGAATATATAGGGGGTGGCGAGATATGGATCGCGTTCATGCAGATGAAATTAGTTGAACCTGACATCATGTTCGGTATGGACATTGTGGGCTGAGGGGCCTGTTCCTGTGCAGTACCGCACTATGTTCTATATGGTATGATCAACTCAATTATGCTGTTCAAGAAAGTAAGGTGAAAAAAAAATCTATGATATTGATGAGCAGAAGGCATGGGTTTAAGATGGGAGGGGCAAGATTTAAGTGCCATGAAGGATGTGATGGCTTTGGAGAGGGTACAGAAGAGGTTTACCAGAAAACTGTGTGGTTTAGATGGTATTAATAATAATAATAATAATAATACTTTATTGTCATTGTAAATACATACAATGAAATTTCAGACACACTGCCCGAGCGGAGCTCCGACGTATCAGATAAATAAATAACGAATAACAACACAAAAACGTCAAGATGAGTCATAATGTGCAATATTTCACCGTATAGTGTTGTGGCAGTACGAAATATTGGCATTGGGGGCCGTGTGTTCAGTGCAGAGTTCAGAGTGGTGATGACCTTGGGGTAGAAACTGTTTGTTAATCTTGTGGTGTGTGATTAGCTATAGGTTGGACAAACTTGTATTTATCCCCCTGGAACATCAGTTATGGGGAGATCTGTTAGAAATACAAAACAATTATGAGAGCCATAGATAGGTCATAATTATTCTCCCAGAGTGGAAATGTAAAAGAATAGAGGATGTAGTTTTAAGGTCAGAGGAGCAAAGTTTGAAGGAGATGTGTGGAGCAAGAGAGTGGTTGGTGCCTAGAACATCAGAATCAACATAAAATGTTATTGGCCAAGTATGTATACATACAAGGAATTTGACAGTGCTTTGCCATGGTGTACAGCAGACAATTAAAATAAAATTTAATTTAAACACGTGAAAATAAAGTACCAGAGTAAAAAGAGGCTACAGACTTTTGGCTGTTGAGTAGAGCTACTGCTCGTGGGAAGAAGCTGTTTTTATGTCTGGCTGTGGCCACTGGTGGTGGTGGAGGCTGGTATGCTTGTGGTATTTAAGAGGCTTTTCGCTAGGCACATAGATATGCAGGGAATAGAGGGATATGGATCACATACAGGCAGAAGAGATTAGTTTTAATATCATGTTCAACATGGACATTGTGGGTGAAGGGCCAGTTCCTGAGCTGTACAGTTCTATATTTGATGTCAAGTGCAATATGAGGAAGACTGAAACAAAAGCTGTTCCATATCCCACAAAAAGTCAAAAACAGCTTTGACACATGTGAGTTCCCACTGCTACGCTTTAATTTGCACAAAGAAAATGAGTGGAGTTGAAAGAAAAATTGTTCAATGTGAAATATATTTAGCCAGGTGAATGAGTGTGTTGGTGGAGGTCACTGATTATGTCTTTGTTCAAGGAGGAAGCAGAGAGCTTTCAGTCCCTCCTATGGGACATGCGGTATGTCCGTGGTAAAGATGAGCCTGTTGGGACCAGAGAATTGTAAACATGTGGCAGAAGGCAAATGAAATATCATGGATGTAGGTGGGAATGGACTGGACTGGACCTGAGGAGAAGGAATTAAGTCATTGTAGCAATAAATATTTTGATGAATCATGAGTAGGCTGAACCAATAGGTTTGCCCACACACTCCTGTTTTAGGTTGTGGGGCAGAAGGTAGAAGTGGGCTGCACTGGGCTGAAAGCTGTGAAAAGAAGGATTTCCAGTATTTTCTAGTTTTAGTTTTATTTGGAGTTACCAAAATGAACAAATTATTTCTTCCCAAATTTCCTCCCAGTAGACTTCTTGTTCGATTGCTGATTGAAATGTGTTTGTTCTCTTCCACTCATTTATAGACCTGAAGCCCCAAGCAGTCTCTGCCACAGTGCCAGGCCTACCAGCATACATTCTCTTCATGTGCCTTAGACATGCAGATTATGTAAATGATGACCAGAAGGTCCACTCGCTTCTCACTGGGACTATCAATGGCATTAAAAAAGTATTAAAGGTAAAAGATTGCCTTCTTCAAATCCAAGCATTAATATTTTGAGAGCTATGTCACAGTTACACGGGGATCTGATTATTTAACAAATCCTTCAAAATTGTTTGGACCTTGATACTTTTGTGTAAAATAATAACATTCAGCTTTACAGTACTTATCATTTCCTAATAGGCCTTGGCCACCCACTCAAATAATGTTCTGTTGAATGTGAATAAGCTGGAGACGACTTGTGAGTTGAGGAACATTCCAGTCTGTATTATTCCCATTGTCACAGGGATGATTTCTCGTGGGAGTCTAGATAATTAGTGAGGCAGGAACCTTGGTTTATTTTTATTTCCTTCCCTGCTGCAAACTGACACAGAGGCCAGTTTGTTCATAGCTGCTCTCCCAGCTCAGATCAGCTAATTCAGCGCATACTCTAAAATGGAACCTGTGAACTTGCTGATCTTGGCCGTTAAGTATCATAATGAATTAAAATGGAAACCAAAAATCATTAGTATTTTGTTATTAAAATATCCAATAAACTAGAGGTTTTCACTATGTTTTCAAGAGAGAGTTAGATATAACTCTTTGGGCTAACTGAATCAAGGGATATGGGGAGAAAGCAGGAACAGGGTACTGATTTTGGATTATCAGCCATGATCATATGGATTGGTGGTGCCGGCTCAAAGGGCCAAATGGCCTATCACTGCATCTTGTTTCTATGTTTATTGAGCTACTCTGTTGTTTAAAGTTGGTTTTTTTTCATTTTGCAGAAACACAATGATGACTTTGAAATAACATCATTTTGGCTATCCAATAGTTGTCGCCTTTTGCATTGTTTAAAACAATACAGTGGAGATGAGGTAAATCTGGTTTATCATTTCCATTTAGCAGCAAATTACTTCATTCTGAAAATAAGACAGTGCTGGCTTTATTAAAATATAGGATATAATTGTTCGAGAAAGCAGGACATTACTTTCTCAAAAGCACTCCTCACGTTCAGCAAGACACAATGCCAGTTATCCTACGTAATGTTCCATGACTGATTTTGAGTAACATACCTCATCTGAATGTAACAATATTTTTTTCTCTTCACACCTTCCAATAAATCTGTTATTATCCGTGTGTTTTTCTGCAGACCTTTTCCCAGGGTTTAATTGTCAAAGACTAGAGGGCTGAGGTTTAAGCAAGGTGAGAGGGGTAAAGTTTAAAGAAGATTTGAGGAGCAAGGTTTTCACAGAGTGATGGGTGCCTGGAATGCCCTTCCAGCAGTGGTGGTGGAGGAACCCACTATAGTGGCATTTAAGAGGTTTTTAGATAAGCACAATATGGAATGGATATGGATCGTGTGCAGGCAGATTTTAGTTTAGAGATACAGCGCTGACCAGCTATCCCCGCATATTAACACTATCCTACACAAACTAGGGACAATTTTTACATTTACCAAGCCAATTCGCCTACATGGCTTTGGTCTTTGGAGTATGTCTTTGGAGTGATGAGATTAGATTAATTTTGCTTCATGTTTGGCATGGACATTGTGGGCCAAGGGACCTGTTCCTGTGCTGCACTGGTCTATACTCGGGTATCCTCCCAAATTCCAAAGGTGAGTTAATGGGGTAATTTGCAGCGGTCAATTAACCTGAGTGTGGGTGAGTGATAGGAAAACACTCCCACTTATTGCTGTTAACTGTAAATTTTCATGATTCAACTGATGACAAATCTTACAGAGAGTACAGAGGAGATTTACTAGAATGTTGCCTGGGTTCCAGCAACTAATTTACAGAGAAAGGTTGAACGTTAGGTCTTTATTCTTTGGAGCGCAGAAGGTTAAGGGGGGGACTTGATTGAGGTCTTTAAAATGATGAAAGGGATAGACAGTTGACGTGGATAAGCTTTTCCCATTGAGGGTAGGGAAGATTCAAACAAGAGGGCATGACATGAGAATTAAGGGACAGAAGTTTAAGGGTAACATGAGGGGGAACTTCTTTACTAAGAGAGTGGTGACTGTGTGGAATGAACATCCAGCAGAAGTGGTGGAGGCAGGATCGATTTTAACATTTAAAAGTAAAGTGGATAGGTGTATGGATGGGAAGGGAATGGAGGGGTATGGTCTGAGTGCAGGTAGATGGGACTAGGGGAAAACAAATGGTTGGCACGGACTGGAAGGACTGAGAGGGCCTGTTTCCGTGCTGTAATTGTTATATGGTTATATGGTTTTTGAAATGTTGGGGTAATTTTTCTTCTGAATTTCTGGAGACACTTAAACAATGACTAAATTTGTGGAATGCAATCATAAAGTAATACATGGAAATAAACAATGAGCCCATCATGTCAGTGCATACTGGTTAGAAGAACCCTCAAGTTAGCTATTTATTAATGTACTGACAAATGGTTCCACTATTATTTTTTGGGGACATTGTTACAAGATAATGGAGTTGGCCATTTAAAACTGAGTTCATGGGAATTTCTTCCTTCTCACAAAGGGTGGTGAAATATTGGAATTCTCTAACTGACGGGGTTGTTGAGCCAGGATTACAGGGGGTATTTAAGCTGGAACTGGGTACTTTTTTGAAATATCAGGGAAATGAGGGCCATGTGAAATTAGCACAGGAGAAGAGTTAAGACCTGGAGCAGAGCAGCCATGATCATATTAATAGGCAAGGCAGGGATGAAGGGCCAGATGCCCTAGTCCTATTCACTTGTATTCTTGTGTCTGACACGTCAATAAATAATTACTCCATAATACAAGCAAGATTTACCACTAAATCATCTGTAAAGTTGTTTTTTTCTCTCATGCCCCTTCTCGATTCCTTCAGGATTTCATGAAGCAGAATAACACACGGCAGAATGAACATAGCCTGAAGAACTTTGACCTCACAGAGTACCGCCAAGTTCTAAGTGACCTCTCTATTCAGATATATCAACAAGTGGTCAAGGTTGCAGAAGGTCTTCTTCAGCCAATGATAGGTAAGTCTACCAAGGAACTGTAGATACTGGTTTAAACTAAAGATAGACACAAAATGCTAAAGTAACTCAGTGGGATAGGCGGCATCTCTGGAGAAAAGGAATGGGTGACGTTTTGGGTTGAGGCCCTTCTTCAGACTGAAAGTCAGGGGAAAGGGCAACAAGTGATATAGACATTGATATAGAGAGATATAGAACAAATGAATGAACGATATGCAAAAAAAGTAACCATGATAAAGGAAACAGGCCATTGTTAACTGTTTTCTAGGTGAGAAAGAAAAGGTAAGTCTTGTCATTATGATTTTCTTACTAAGTTTAACTTCACACTCTTAAACCATCATACCTTCCCCATTCTCATCTCCCAGTAGTCCAAACCTTTTAGGTATAAGGTGGCTGAAGCTGTTGAGCAGAAGTGCATGTGAAGTTAGTTGACTCCACGTGCACTCTGAATGGAATCAGCAACTTTCTTAATCTGTATCACGTTGTACCACACTAACATACACCTTGTGGCAAAGAGAGTGTTATTCCCAAGAAAACTTAATACAAGCAACATCCGGGTGTTCCTTAGTTATATCAGCTTTGAAGAAAATTAAACTATCTGCTCCACCTTGGTGAAGAACATGTTTAGTCGCTGCTTGAACAGCAATAATGAACCTAAACCAAAGACTAAGGAGATCGCAGATGTTGGAATCTGAAACAACAAATAGAATGCTGGAAGAACTCAGCGGGCCAAGCAACATCTATGGAGGCAAAAGGTATTTCTGTGCCTCAACTAATGCTGCTTGATGCATAGTTCCTCAACATTCTGATTGTCGTTCCCTATTCAAGTATCTGCAGTCTCTTGTGTCTTCCTAGATAAAAACTGCTGCTTCCGCAAAAACATTCTAATTTGAGGATTTAATTGGCAAGGTCCTTCATTGCTTCAGCTGAGGAATTCACTGCTTCAGATGAGAAATTCACTTTGATCTTTGGGAAACATCTTGTGTAAAGGGAAGACTTTTTTAAACGACATATCATGCAATAAGTACATCGGTCTTTAAAATGTAAATCTGAAACAGTCCATTATTCAATCAATCAATCAGTTTTATTCGTCACTTGCACAAAAAGTGCAAGTGAAATGAATTTGCCAGCAGTGGTACAATGGGAAAAAAACCCCACAAAAACACAATAAAAATTGAACACAAACATCCACCACAGCATTCATCACTGTGGTGTAAGGCACAAAATTTGTCCAGTCCTCCTCCATTTTCCCCCGTGGTTGGGAGCTCAATTATTGTAATACATTCTGCAAGCAGTTTGGTTTATAACATACAATGTGGTACAACTGTTTTTTTGTTTCCTGTATTGGCATAGCTGTGTTAACTAATTTGAGTTACTTTTATTTTTACTTTGGTGTAAAGTGTCTGCCATGTTGGAGAATGAGAGCATCCAGGGTCTATCTAGCGTGAAACCCATGGGCTACAGGAAACGTTCTTCAAGCCGGCTGGATGGAGACGACAGCTACAGTCTAGAGGCCATGTTGCGCCAGCTTAACATATTGAACAACACCATGTGTGAACATGGACTGGATCCTGAGATTATCCAACAAGTCTTTCGGCAGCTCTTCTATGTCATCAATGCTGTAACACTTAACAACCTGCTGCTGAGAAAGGACGTGTGCTCGTGGAGTACAGGAATGCAAATCAGGTATGATTGGTGCAGTGCAATCCACTCGTATGCCAGGGCTCTGAAGAATTGTTCACTCCCACCCCATTAATACCATTCCTCCTAGTACTCATGGTACTTCTGTGCATGAGTGTCTCTGCCTCACATGAACATCCTTGTTCATATTGATTGAACAGCTTGATAGCGTAGGATACTTTCTCCACTTAGGTAGTTTTCTCCAAGTGTTACCTCATGAAAGGGGTACATGTTGTTAAAAGCCACTGTTCTCTAGTACAAAAATCTATGATGTAGTTGTGAGGAATATTTGTTTTTATTGTGTCATGAGTTGGACTGCCATGTGGAGAGAGGAAAAGGTAAGAAATCACAGAGGAAAAGAAGAGACATTTAATGGGATCTTTCCAACAAATAATCTGCAGCTGTTGCTTTTCCGACTGCTATATTTGTTTTGATAGGTACAACATCAGCCAGCTGGAAGAATGGTTGCGGGGAAAGAATTTACAACAAAGTGGGGCTGTGAAGACAATGGAGCCTCTAATTCAAGCTGCACAACTTCTCCAAGTGAAGAAGAAAACCACTGATGATGCTGAGGCCATCTGTTCCATGTGTAAAGCTCTATCCACACAACAGGTGAGTGGACTTTAACTATTGCAGTCTTGAGCCATGTATGTGGGTCCAGGCAGAACCATGTGGGTCCAGCCATGAGCCAATTCAAGAACTGATAAGTGTCAGATGTGTTGATGTCCTAGACTGACTATTAACCTCCGGAGCTCCCAACAATTGCACCATTAATAGTGAGAAGTGATAAACTGCTTTGATGAAAATAATGGTCTGGAAAGGGCTACCCGTAAAGTTAGTGGGTACACAAAAGGCTGGTGAAACTCAGTGGGTGCAGCAGCATCTAAGGAGCGAAGGAGATAGGCGACGTTTTGGGTCGAGACCGTCGCCTATCTCCTTCGCTCCTTAGATGCTGCTGCACCCGCTGAGTTTCTCCAGCCTTTTGTGTACCCTCAATTCTCCAGCATCTGCAGTTCCTTCTTTAACCCGTAAAGTTAGTGGTGTGGCGGCTCCCAAGGGTCGGGCCATCCTAACAGTCAAACCCCTCGGCACGGGAATGGTGCAGTCCAGAGGCGGCCCTTAACCAGAGGGTTTAAAGGCAAGGGTTTTGGGTGCCATCTTGCTCTCATTGGACTTCCTGGCGAATTGAGAGACCTAAATAAAAAGGTACTTCCCCTACACCTGGCTTCTCGCCTTGATTTCGGGATTGTACCCCACATTGGTGACCCCGACGCTCCATCGTTGTCATGATGGAGAATAAAGCTTCCCCCTCAAATGCCAACCCGGCCCTGTCTCTGGACGCGGTCTCGGTGAAATTGCCTACCTTTTGGACCACCCGGCCGCACATCTGGTTTCAGCAGACGGAGGCCCAATTCAACCTGCGGGGAATAACGGTCGACGACACTCGCTTCTATTATCTGGTGGGGGCCCTTGACCGGGACACGGTTGAAGAGGTCACAGACTTCATCGCAGACCCTCCGGCCACCGAGAAATACCGCGGCCTTAAGGAGCTCCTGCTTGAGATTTATGGTCTCTGCAGGATGGAGCGCGCTGCCAGGCTCCTTCATATGGAGGGCCTAGGCGACCGACGGCCATCGAACCTCCTCAAGGAGATGGTCGCGCTGTTTGATGGGCACACGCCGTGCCTACTGTTCGAGTATATCTACCTGCATCTGCTGCCGGCCTACATCCGTCTGCAGCTCACGGACGTCTCCTTCGCAGACCTCAGGGCCCTCGGTAGGCGCGCCGACGCGCTGTGGATGGCGCGCCCAGATAACGTCAACGCGCTGGCCGTTGCCAGGCAAGGTAACGCGCTATGGACGGCGCGCTCTGATGACGTCAACGCGCTGGCCGTTGCCAGGCACGCTGACGCGCCGCAGACGGCGCGCTCCGATGACGTCACTCCGGCAGCTCCCGATTTCCTCCGGTGGGGCGGGGGAGCTGTGGAAGGAGTTGCAGCTGCATCCCGGAGGCCGATAAGATCGCCCCCCGCGGCCGCATCGGGTACTGCACCTGCAGTCCAGCGCCAGCAAGCTCCAAGCGCTGCCAACAGGAAGCGCTGGTGCTATTACCACCAGCGCTGGGGCGCTGCAGCACGGAGATGCTGTCAGCCGTGCACGTTCCCGGGAAACGCCTGGGCCGGCTGCCAATAGTCCCCACGGCTGCCGGCCAGATCCACCGACTCTTCGCCTGGGATCGGCGCTCCGGGACCCGCTTCCTCGTCGATACCGGGGCAGAGCTGAGCAGAATGGCAGCCCCATTCGCTGGCCGACATTCGTTCCGGTAAGCGGGGGCCCGTCCTCACCGCAGCGAATGGCAGCCCCATCCGCACGTATGGAATTCGCATGGTCCCGATCGTGTTCGGCTCCTGTCATTTCTCGTGGCAGTTCACCATTGCGGACGTCTCCCAGCCGTTGCTCGGTGCCGATTTCCTCCGGGCGCATTCCCTCCTAGTGGACGTCAGGCGTCAGCGTTTGGTCAACGCCGCCACGATGGAGCCGATCACGCTGCGATTGGATGAGCCGGTGGGACGCCCCCTGTCGTCAGTGGATTCCCGCTTCGCCCGGGTATTAGCCGCGTTCCCGAATATACTGACCCCACAGTTTCGGTTTTCGACCCCCAGTCACGGGGTGGTTCATTTCATCCAAACTACTGGCCCACCTCTCCACGCACGAGCACGCCGACTGCCGCCGGATAAACTACGTCTGGCACGGCAGGAATTCCGCACAATGGAGTCCTTGGGGATCGTCCGCCCTTCAAGCAGCCCATGGGCGTCCCCACTCCACATGGTCCCCAAGGCAAGCGGGGGCTGGCGACCTTGCGGGGATTATCGGCGGCTGAATGCCGCAACAGCCGCAGATCGATACCCCCGTACCCCACATACAGGACTTCACCGCCCATTTGGCTGGGGCTACTATATTCTCCAAAGTGGATCTGGTACGGGGTTATAACCAGATCCCAGTCCACCCGGAGGATGTACCCAAGACGGCGATCATCACGCCGTTCGGCCTCTATGAATTCCTGCGGATGCCGTTCGGCCTCAAAAATGCTGCTCAGGCATTCCAACGCCTGATGGACGGGGTGTGTCGCGGCCTGGACTTTGTTTTTGTCTACCTCGACGACATTCTGGTGGCCAGCCGCTCGCAGCAGGAGCACTGCGCCCACCTCCGGCAGCTTTGTCAGCGGCTCAGCGAGCATGGCTTGGCTGTCAACCTCGCCAAGTGCCGTTTTGGGGTAACAGAGATCGACTTCCTCGGCCACCGCGTGACAGGGTCGACGCCATCCGTCGGTTTCCCCGTCCATACTCGGTGCGAGGCCTGCAGGAGTTTGTCGGAATGGTGGCATTTTATCACCGTTTTGTGCCATCCGCAGCCCACATCATGCGGCCACTGTATCAACTTCTGGGGGGTGGGCAGCATAAGAACGTCGAGTGGACCAACGCGACGGTGGCAGCGTTTGACGGTGCGAAGGAGGCCCTTGCTCGGGCCGTACTGCTGGAGCATCCGCGGGAAAATGCCCCGACAGCTCTCACGGTGGACGCCTCGGAGTCTGCAGTCGGTGCCGTGCTGGAGCAACTGACGGACGGAGGTTGGCGGCCCCTCGCCTTCTTCAGCCGTCACCTCAACCGCGCTCAGGCCAAATACAGCGCATTCGATCGCGAGCTCCTGGCTCTGTACCTGGCGGTGCGCCATTTCCGTTACTTTCTGGAGGGCCGCCCGTTCACCGCGTACACGGACCACAAGCCGCTCACTTTCGCCCTGGCAAAGGTTTCCGACCCCTGGTCCGCACGGCAGCAGCGGCAGTTGGCCTACATTTCAGAATATACGACATCCATTCGCTACGTCGAGGGGAAGGAGAACCGGGTGGCCGACGCATTGTCCCGCCCCGCCATCGACGCCGTTTTCGCGGTGGCACCAGGAATCGACTTTTCTGCCCTGGCGGATGCGCAGCTCACGGACGCTGAGATGCCCGCCTACCGGACTGCCATCTCCGGCCTTCGCCTCGAGGATGTCCCCCTCGGTCCTGGACGGGCGACGATCTTGTGCGATGTGTCGTCCGGTCAGCCGCGCCCCATCGTCCCAGCCGCCTGGCGCCGGAGGGTTTTTCGACGTGATCCACGGGCTGGCTCACCCATCAATCCGGGCGACGACGACACTGGTGGCTGCTCGGTTCATGTGGCACGGTCTGCGCAAGCAGGTTGGCCACTGGGCTCGAACCTGCATTCCGTGCCAGACGGCAAAGATCCAGCGGCATGTCCGGGCACCCCTCCAGGAGTTCGGCCTACCTCACCGGCGATTCGACCACCTCCATGTGGACATCGTGGGGCCTCTTCCGCCGTCCCGGGGCATCACCCACCTCCTCACTATGGTGGACCGCTTCACTAGGTGGCCGGAGGCCATTCCCTTGGCTGATACTGCAACGGCTACGTGCGCTCGTGCGTTGTCCGCGCACTGGATTGCTCGCTTTGGGGTGCCGTCGCACATTTCCTCGGACCGGGGGCCACAGTTCACCTCCGAGCTGTGGTCGGCCATGGCTCACTTGTTGGGGTGCGGCTACACCACACCACGGCTTATCACCCGCAAGCCAATGGACTGGTGGAGAGGTTCCACCGGCAGCTCAAGTCAGCGCTGAAGGCACGACTCTCCGGCCCGGACTGGATGGACGAGTTGCCTTGGGTCTTGTTGGGCATCCGGACTGCCCCCAAAGAGGATTTGGCCTCATCATCGGCGGAGCTCGTATACGGGTCGCCCCTCACGGTGCCCGGGGAGTTCATGCCGTCGGCACTGGGGCAACAAGGAACTCCCTCATCCACTCTAAAGCGCCTTCGCGAGCGAGTTGGCAGCCTCGCACCCGTCCCGATGTCCCGCCATGGGACATTTCGCCCGCATGTGCCATCAGCCCTCCGGGACTGCCCCTACGTTTTCCTGCGCCGTGATGCCCACCGGACGCCGCTGCAGAGGCCGTACGAGGGCCCATTCCGAGTGCTGCAACACGGGCAGACGACCTTTGTGTTGGACATGGGGGGCCGCCCGGAGACCGTGTCAATTGACCGGTTGAAGCCGGCACATCTGGACATTGACCAGCCGGTGCTGGTTGCCCGACCTCGGCCTCGAGGGCGCCCTCCCTCACGGCTCCCTCCGCCTGTCCTCCCACCGGTCCCTCCACCTGTCCCTCCACCTGTGCTCCCGCACTCCCGCACGCAGTCCGGCCGTGCTGTGCGCCCGCCGGTGCGTTTCGTACCTCAGGTTCTGGGGGGGGGTCCTGTGGCGGCTCCCAAGGGTCGGGCCATCCTAACAGTCAAACCCCTCGGCACGGGAATGGTGCAGTCCAGAGGGGCCCTTAACCAGAGGGTTTAAAGGCAAGGGTTTTGGGTGCCATCTTGCTCTCATTGGACTTCCTGGCGAATTGAGAGACCTAAATAAAAAGGTACTTCCCCTACACCTGGCTTCTCGCCTTGATTTCGGGATTGTACCCCATAAAGTTAGTGGATATGTTATCTTCAGGAAACACATAGATTCTGGAATAGTTCCTGTAGATTGGCAGATAAAACGTATAACATCATTATTCAAGAAAAGGAAGAAGAAACAAAAGTGGACCAGTTAACTCGATGGAGGCATTTGATGATGCGCATAGCAAGGACGAAAATAGTCTGTCTGGGTTCTCAAAGTCATGCGATGCCACACAATGTGATACAAACGCTTGGGATTGGAAGCAATACATTGGTTTGGCTAAAGGATAAGTCAGTGTAAGAATTAATAAGTATCTTTCAGTTTGCCAGCCATTACAAATGTCAGTCGTGGAATGCCAGCTATCTAATGTTGCTAATGTACAAGAGTAAATGGCTAAGTGAGCAACAAGAAGGGAAAGGAAATACAGCAGTGAATGGACAACAAAGTAGCATGCAGACTTAAAAGTGGGAAAATGAGACAATGCACCTTGTTAGGAAGAATAGAAAAAAATAGTTGAGAACATACTTCAAATTTTGGGAAGTTTATAAAGGTTGGTGCACAGATGGATATAGGTGGCTGATATTTTGTCTCCTTAGCATCGTAGCTGTGCTACATGAGATAGACAGACAATAGGTGCAGGAGTAGGCCATTCGGCCCTTCGAGCCAGCACCGCCATTCAATGTGATCATGGCTGATCATCCCCAATCAGTACCCCGTTCCTGCCTTCTCCCCATATCCCCTGAGAGTCCTATCTAGCTCTCTCTTGAAAGCATCCAGAGAACCTGCCTCCACTGCCCTCTGAGGCAGAGAATTCCACAGACTCACCACTCTCTGTGAGAAAAAGTGTTTTGTCGTCTCCGTTCTAAATGGCTTACTCCTTATTCTTAAACTGTGGCCCCTGGTTCTGGACTCCCCCAACATCGGGAACATGTTTCCTGCCTCTAGTGTGTCCAAGCCCTTAACAATCTTATATGTTTCAATGAGATACCCTCTCATCCTTCTAAACTCCAGAGTGTACAAGCCCAGCTACTCCATTCTCTCAGCATATGACAGTCCCGCCATCCCGGGAATTAACAGTGTAAACATACGCTGCATTCCCTCAATAGCAAGAATGTCCTTCCTCAAATTAGAGGACCAAAACTGCACACAATACTCCAGGTGTGGTCTCACTAGGGCTCTGTACAACTGCAGAAGGACCTCTTTCGATTCCTCTTGTTATAAAGGCCAACATTCCATTCGCTTTCTTCACTGCCTGCTGTACCTGCATGCTTACTTTCATAGGCTGATGTACAAGGACCCCCAGATCCCGTTGTACTTCCCCTTTTCCCAACTTGACGCCATTTAGATAGTAATCTGCCTTCCTGTTTTTGCTACCAGAGTGGATAACCTCACATTTATCAGCATTAAACTTCATCTGCCATGCATCTGCCCACTCCCCAACCTGTCCAAGTCACCCTGCATTCTCATAGCATCCTCCTCACAGTTCACACTGCCACCCAGCTTTATGTCATCTGCAAATTTGCTAATATTACTCGGAATCCCTTCATCCAAATCATTAATGTATATTGTAAATAGCTGCGGTCCCAGCACCGAGCCTTGCGGTACCCCACTAGTCACTGCCTGTCATTCTGAAAGGGACCAGTTAATCCCTACTCTTTGTTTCCTGTCTGCCAACCACTTCTCTATCTGTCAGCACTCTACCCCAATACCATGTGCCCTAATTTTGCCCACTAATCTCCTATGTGGGACCTTATCAAATGCTTTCTGAAAGTCCAGGTACACTACATCCACTGGCTTTCCCTTGTCCATTTTCCTAGTTACATCTTCAAAACATTCCAGATGATTAGTCAAGCATGATTTCCCATTCGTAAATCCACGCTGACTCGGACCGATCCTGTTATTGCTATCCAAGTGTTCTTAAAAAGTAGGATAACATTAGCTACCTTCCAATCCACAGGAACTGATCCTGAGTCTTTAGAACATTGGAAAATTATCACCAATGCATCCACGATTTCTAGAGCCACTTCCTTAAGTACCCTGGGATGCAGACCATCAGGCCCTGGGGATTTATCAGCATTCAGTCCCATCAGTCTATCCAACACCATTTCCTGCCTAATGTGGATTTCCTTCAATTCCACTTTCACCCCAGATCCTCTGGCCACTACTAAATCAGGAAGATTTAGTAGTCCTCCTAAGTGAAGACAGATCCAAAGTACCTGTTCAACTCGTATGCCATTTCCTTGTTCCCCATAATAAATTCACATTTTTCGGTCCTCAAGGGGCCAACTTTGGTCTTAACTATTTTTTTCCACTTCACATACCTAAAGAAGCTTTTACTATTGTGCTTTATATTCTTGGCTAGCTTACCTTCGTACCTCATCTTTTCTCCCCGTATATTGTCTTTTTAGTTATCTTCTGTTGTTCTTTAAACATTACCCAATCCTCTTGCTTCCCGCTCATCTTTGCTACGTTGTACTATTTCGCTTTAATTTTTATACTGTCCCTGACATCCCTTGTCAGCCACGGTCGTCCCTTTTTCCCCTTGGACTCTTTCTTACTCTGAGGAATTAACTGATCCTGCACCTTCTGTATTATTCCTAGAAACACCTGCCGTTTTTGTTCCACTGTCCTCCCTGTTAGTGTATCTTTCCAGTCAACTTTGGCCAGCTCCTCCCTCATGGCCCCATGGTCCCCTTTATTCAACTGCAACACTGACACCTCCGATCTACTCTTCTCCCTCTCCAATTGTAGATTAAACCTGCCCATGCTATGGTCACTGCCTCCTAATGGCTCATTAACCTCGAGGTCCTTTATCAAATCCGGTTCATAACATAACACTAAATCCAAAATTGCCTTCTCCCTGGTAGGCTCCAATACAAGCTGTTCAAAGAATCCATCACAAAGGCACTCTACAAAGTCCCTTTCTCGGGGTCCAGAACCAACCTGATTTTTCCAGTCTACCTGCATGTTGAAATCTCCCTTAACAACCACAGCATTACTGACACCTCAGACACTCTCCGTCGGCTCCGTGCATTCCATTCTCCAGGCCCCCATCCTCTCGTCTTTACCATGGACGTCCAGTCACTCTACACCTCCATCCCCCACCAGGACGGTCTCAAAGCCCTCCGGTTCTTCCTCGACCAGAGGAGCAACCCATACCCGTCCACTGACACCCTCCTCCGCCTAGCAGAGTTGGTCCTCACCCGCAATAACTTCTCTTTTGATTCCTCCCATTTCCTCCAAACACAAGGCGTAGCTATGGGCACACGCATGGGCCCCAGCTACGCTTGCCTCTTTGTTGGGTACGTCGAACAATCCTTGTTCTCGGCGTACCAGGGCCCCATCCCCGACCTCTACCTCCGTTACATCGACGACTGCTTTGGTGTCACCTCCTGCACCCACACACAACTGACTGACTTCATTCATTTCACCACCAACTTCCATCCGGCACTCAAATACACTTGGACCATTTCCGACATTTCCCTACCATTCCTTGACATCACCATCTCTATTGCAGGTGATACGCTCCTGACCGACATCCACTACAAACCAACTGACTCCCACAGCTACCTGGACTACTCTTCCTCCCACCCTGCTTCCTGTAAGAACTCCATCCCCTATTCCCAATTCCTCCGTCTACGCCGCATCTGCTCCCAGGATGAGGTGTTCCACACCAGGTCATCACAAATGGCCTCATTCTTCAGAGAACGGGGATTCCCCTCCCCCACTATTGATGAGGCTTGCACCAGGGTCTCCTCCATACCCCGCAACACTGCCCTCGCTCCCCATTCCCCCACTCGCAAACAGGGCAGAGTCCCCCTGGTCCTCACCTTTCACCCCACCAGCCAGCAAATAGAACACATAGTCCTCCGCCAGTTTCGCCACCTCCAACGTGACCCCTCCACCCGCCACATCTTCCCATCTCCCCCACTGTCTGCCTTCCGCAAAGACCGCTCCCTCCGCAACTCCCTTGTCAATTCTTCCCTCCCCTCCCGCTCTACCCCTTCCCCGGGCACTTTCCCTTGCAACCGCAAGAAATGCAACACTTGTCCCTTCACCTCCCCCCTCCACTCCTTTCAGGGACCCAAGCAGTCCTTCCAGGTCCGACAGAGGTTCACCTGCACCTCCTCCAACCTCATCTACTGCATCCGCTGCTCCAGATGCCAGATGATCTATATCGGTGAGACCAAGCGGAGGCTTGCCGATCGTTTCGCCGAACACCTCCGCTCGGTCCGCAAAAACCAACCCGACCTCCCGGTGGCTCAGCACTTCAACTCCCCCTCCCATTCCGCATCCGACCTCTCGGTCCTGGGCCTCCTCCATGGCCAGAGTGAGCAAACACCGCACGCTGGAGAACAGCACATATTCTGCTTGGGGAGTCTGCATCCTTTGGGCTTGAACATTGAATTTTCTCAATTCTGTTAACCCTTGCTGTCTCCTTCCCACCTCTCCCTCAGCCCTCGGGCCCTGGCATTCCCTCTATCTCTATCTCCCTCCCCCACCCTAGTCGCACTAGCTTCTCATTTTCACACCACAAACAGCTTACAATGGCTTGTTCCCTTTATCATCGATACTTTTTTGCATATCTTTCATTCATTGTTCCTTATCTCTCCACATCACCGTCTATATCTCTCGTTTCCCTGATCCCTGACCAGTCTGAAGAAGGGTCTCGACCCGAAACGTCGCCCATCTCCTTCGCTCCTTAGATGCTGCTGCACCCGCTGAGTTTCTCCAGCTTTTTGTGTACCCTCGATTCTCCAGCATCTGCAGTTCCTTCTTTAACACAGCATTACTGTTACTATATGCCAAATTTAACTCCTGATTCAACTTGCACTCTATATCCAGGCTACTGTTTGGGGGGCCCGTAGATTAGTCCCATTGGGGTATTTTTACCCTTACAATTCCTTAGTTCTATCCGTATTGACTCCACATCTCCTGTTTCAATGTCACCCCTTGCAAGGGACTGAATTTCATTCCTCACCAACAAGGCAACCCCACCCCCTCTGCCCACCTGTCTGTCTTTTCGCTAGGAGGTATACCCTTGAATATTCAGTTCCCACCCTGGCCCTCTTGCAGCCATGTCGCAGTAATTCCCACAACATCATACTTGCCAGTTTCTAACTGAGCCTCACGCTCGTCCACTTTATTCCTTATACTTTGCACATCCATATACAGCACTTTGACCTCCGTATTCACTTCCCCCTCGCACCGCTCGCAATTGACCCTACCTTACTCTAATGTCCATTCTCGAGCTTTCCTTCCCATTAATTCGAGAATCTTTTGTAATTTTTCCTGTAGCCACTTCCCCTTCAACTCCATCTTTATACTCCAAATTTGTCAATCCCTCCCCCCCCACTATTTAGTTTAAACCCACACGTGCAGCCCTAGCAAACCTGCCTGCCAGAACGTCTGTACCCCTCCAGTTAAGGTGTAACCCGTCCCTTTTGTACAGGTCACCCCTACCCCAGAAGAGATCACAGTGGTCTATAAATCTAAATCCTTGCTCCCTGCTCCAGCCCCTCAGCCACACATTCAGATCCCCTATCTCCCTGTTCCTGTCCTCACTAGCACGAGGTACCGGAAGCAATCCAGATATAACCATCCTAGAAGTTCGACATTTCAGTCTACTTCCCAACTCTCTGAACTCATGTTGGAGAACCTCCTTCCTCTTCTTCCCTATGTCGTTTGTGCCTATGTGCACAACTACTGCCAGCTGTTCACCTTCTCTCTCGAGGATGTTCCGAATTCGGCTCGTGACATCCTGAACCCTGGCACCAAGGAGGCAATAGGCCATCCTCGAATCTCGTCTGCCGCCACAGAATCTCCTGGCTGTTCCTCGGACAATGGAGTCACCCACCACTAGGGCTCTGCCCGATGTCAGTCTTGCCAGTCGAGTCCCATCTCTAAGATTGGAGCCCCCGATGTGTCTGTGACTCAGACTGGAAACATCATCTCCCCGGACAGTTCCCAGGAGGGCGTACCTGTTTTCATTAGGCGCAGCCACCTGGGTCTTCTGCGCTCCACGATTTCCATCCTTTCCGTCACACACCTTGGTTCTTCCCGTATCCTCGGCATGACTACCTCACTGTAGGTCCTGACCAGGAAACTCTCGTTTTCGCGGATGGCCTGAGGTCATCCAGCTGCTTCCTCAGTGCCCCAACACGGTCCTTTAGGAGCTGAAGCTGTACGCACTTGCCAGTTGTAGCAGCCAGAGGCTCCATCTGTGTCCCTGGGCTCACACATTCTGCAAGCCTCACACTGTCTCATCTGCCTCGACATGTGTTCACCGTGTTCCGTCTTTTCGAGCTTTCTCCGTAGCCTCCTCTCCTAAGATTCTCGGCCAAAGACTCACACTTTTCTTACAAGGTCAACTTAACTCAGAGCCTGTCTTGCTTATATTGACTGATAAATTGCCTAATTTACCAATTTACAAACCAAATTCCTCAGTTTTAAACTGTTTTCCCCCCCTCTGACTCACTTCTAACTCTCCTCTCACTCGGGCTAGAGCCATTCAGTGCTTTTTCCTGCTTCCCTTTGCCGCTGTTTCTTCAAAATCCACAGGAGCTCTTGAGTTAAGTCTGCCTGTGCTATGCTTCTCTTTTTAAACTGTTTCCCCCTCTGACTCACTTCTAACTCTCCTCCCACTCGGGCTAGAGCAAATCGGTGCTTTATCCTGCTTCTCTTTGCGTCTGTTTCTTCAAAATGCACGGGAGCAGGGCTCTCGCTTAACTTTTTTTCCCTGTTGCCAACCGGGCAACCGTGGCTGCTTTTTAGGTTGCCAAATGACAGTTTAGGTGGTCATTTAAGATGGCTTGCATGACGCATGCGATAATGTGCTTGGACAAGTGCGTAGTTACCAGTCGGAATTATGCTCAATGAAGCATTCACATATTATTTCTACTTCAAATAAAGTCACAAACTAAACATATTCACCAATTAAGACATGATATATCCCACAATGACATGCAGCAAAATTATAAGACAGTATCTCAACTCTTTTTACACATTGCAACTAATGCAATTTCTATTAGTTCTTTCCACTTCCAAACAAAAATGTGGATGGATTATTCAGCGTATGATCAACCTGTGTCAATAAATCCTGGACCATGGTAACATATATGCGTACGTATAGTTGTGAATGTTGCTCATTAAATAACTACAGTACTGACACTCCATATTAAGAGCATTGATTTGCCGTTAAAATGAATTCTGTAATAACATGCCAAGGCAGCAGTGACAATCGAACACTGCAGTTTTAATGTTTCACGTGTTCTCAATTTAATTAATCCATCTTTATGGATTAAAACAAATAATAACATTGGGAATTAAAACACATTTGATTGCATTCCATTATCAAACATAGTCAATGTTCGCTCTGAAGACATTTCCAGCACAATAGGGTCAGGGAGGGGGGTGTGTGTGAATCAGTGCGGGGTGGATAGATGGCGGGGGGGGGGGGGGGGTTTAGAAGGCAGTCAGTGCAGAATGGATGGATTGAGGCAGGTGAATTAGTACGTGTTGGTTGGAGTAGGTAAAATTGTGAGGGGAGAGCACCAGGGATGTCAGTGGTGTTGAATGAGGGGGTTCAGGACGGGGTTAGACAAAAGTGCTGGAGAAACTCAGCGGGTGAGGCAGCATCTTATAGAAATCTTATAGAAACTTACTTATTTCTTAAGGGGTTGGACAGACTAGATGCAGGAAGATTGTTCTCAATGTTGGGGAAGTCCAGAACAAGGGGTCACAATTTAAAGATAAGGGGGAAGTCTTTTAGGACCGAGATGAGAAAAACATTTTTCACACAGAGAGTGGTGAATCTGTGGAATTCTCTGCCACAGAAGGTAGTTGAGGCCAGTTCATTGGCTATATTTAAGAGGGGCCCTTGTGGCTAAGGGGATCAGGGGGTATGGAGAGAAGGCAGGTACGGGATACTGAGTTGGATGGTCAGCCATGATCATATTGAATGGCGGCGCAGGCTCGAAGGGCCGAATGGCCTACTATTTTCTATGTTTCTTATATCTATGGAGCAAAGGAAATAGGCAACGTTCGAGTCGATATCCTTCTTCTTGAATGGGAGGATCAGTACAGGATGGTTGGGGGGGGGGGGAGATCAGCGCAGGATGAATGGGGGGTAGGGGTCAGTACAATATGGATCGGAGGGTCTGTGCAGGATGAATGGGGGATCACTACAGGATGAAGGGGGGGAAGGTGCAGGATAAATGGAGGGTGGGTCAGTACGGGATGAATGCGTGGATCAGTACAGGATGGATGGGGGATCAGTACAGGATGGATGTAGGAGAAGTGCAGGATGGATGGGAAAGGGGTAAGTACAGGGTGAATTGGGGAACCAGTGTAGGATGGATGGGGGGGTGGCAGGAGAATCAATGCAAGGTGGATAGGCTGATCAGCGCAGGATGAATAGATTGAGGGGTGGGGGAGTAGATGGGGATGGGAGCACAGGGGATGTCAGTGAGGACTGAATAGAGGCGGGAATGGGGATCAGTGCGAGATGGAGTGGAGGGGTCCCAGGATAAGGGGGTGGAGGGGGCGTACAAGAGAGAGAGAGAGAGAGAGGGAGAGAGAGAGAGAGAGAGGGGGGGCGAGGTGGGGAGGAAGGAAGGTCAGCGCTCCTCGGACAACATGGCCCGCTGCCTTGGCCGTTGGGAACTCCTCGCCACCGCCTCCCTCCTCCGCCAGCCGACAGCAAGGTGCGGGGCCAAGCGGTGCAGCTCAGAGATCCTCTCGCTATGAGATCTTTGGTGCAGCTGCTTCAGACAAGTCGGAACGAATGACGGGTTTCGCACAGCGGCAGCAGCGACCGCGACAGCGGCTCCATCTCCTCCTCCTCCCGCCCCCCGCCCGGCCTGATAACGGCCTCTGCTTGTAAACCCGCTAACCGCACTTTCGAAACATATGCTCCTGCACGCCGAGGCCTCCCCCTCTCTCCCTCTCCCGGCCTCGGCATGCGGGAGCGTTTGTTTTGAAAGCATGGTTAGCGGGTTTACAAGCAGAGGCCGTTATCAGGCCAGGCAGGCGGTGGGATGAGGAGGAGATGGAGCCGCTGTCACGGCCGCTGTTGCTGCTGCCGCTGTGCGAAGCCCGTTATTCGCTCCGACCCTTCCTCACCCCGCATCTAGTATCTTTGCCCCGCAATACAGCCGCCGCTGACATGAAACGTCGCGTTCCTTTTCTCCAGAGATGCTGCCTGACCCGCGGAGTTACTCGAGTTTTTTGTGCCTATCTTCGGTACAAACCAGTATCGGGTTGCCAAGTCGGGCAAAATGATTCGGTATTTAGGTTGCCCGGCGGCGCTTTGAGTGGTCATTGGCACCCGGGCAACCTCTAATTTCGAGCCCTGGGGAGCTCTATGAGTTATTTGATCTTCAGACCTAGAATGTGTTATGATTATCTGATCATTGTGTATTTAATTCTACATTTTTATTGTTCTTTTCCCACACCAGATCGTCAAAATTTTAAACCTATACACACCAGTAAATGAGTTTGAAGAACGTGTAACCGTATCATTCATTAGAAATATTCAGGTAAGCATTTTGTGGAACAGTATTGCATATGCCCTAATTTCTGAGGGAGATGTCTGCTGATGTCTTGGGCATGGTATTGTCAAGATTTTATTGATATAGTGCAGTTCATTTTTTTTCCATTAACACACATTCATGATTTGTTGTTTATAAAATAACAAACTAACTTGCAATTGTGTTAATAGCATATATTAAAAATGATTATATGAAACATTTTTTACATTTTATGTGCTAGTATTTGCCAATATTAGACCTTTCACAAATAACAAATTTTACATAGAGAGGGTTTCCACTAGTGGAAGATTCTAGGACCAGAGGTCATATCCTCAGATGCTCCTTTAGGCAGGAGATGAGAAGGAATTTCTTTAGTCAGAGGGAGGTGAATCTGTGGAATTCATTGCCACGGAAGGTTGTGGAGGCCAGGTCAATGGATATTTTTAAGGCAGAGATAGATAGATTCTTGATAGGTATGGGTGTCAGGGGTTATGGGGAGAAGGCAGGAGAATTGGGTTCGCAGGGAGAGATAAATCAGCCATGATGGAATGGCAGAGTAAACTTGATGGGCCGAATGGCCTAATTCTGTTCCTATCACTTCTGAACTTATGAACACCTTTGTTCAATCTCTGGAGAAATGGTTGTTTCCACTTTCCTATTAAATAAGAAAATATAGTTGTATAAAAACACGTGTAAGCAAGATAAACATCTCTTTTATTGAAACCAAAAAAATTCCATATGTTAAAAATGCCAGATTCAGATTAGTTTACTTAGAAGCTCAAAGAATAAACAATACATTTGATTTAGTGCATGATTTTAGGTGTCAGAGGTTATGTGGAGAAGGCAGGAGAATGGGGTTAGGAGGGAGAGGTAGATCAGCCATGATTGAATGATGGAGTAGACTTGATGGGCCACATGGCCTAATTTTATTCCTATTTCTTATGACCTTAAATACAACAAGTGCAATAATAAATACAATGACAAATGCAAAACAGCAGAATGGTGCAGGATTGTGGAGTGATCTGAAGTAGTACAAAAAAAAAAACTAGAAGTAGTAGAAGTAGCACAAAAAAAAGTTTAAGAACAGAATGACTGAATGAGATATAGAGTTAAGAGGATGAGTACGTGGAATCATTGTACGTGGAAGGGAATGTGAAAGAGGTGATTTGTTCAGGAAGATGGGAAGAAACAGTTCTTAAGTCTGATGCCCAAATTTCAAGTGCCTGTATTATTACCCAGAGGGTAGAAGAGTGAAAAGGCAACAGGCATCCTTAACGATACTTCCAACAACCGTGGAGCAACGCACCATGGAAGGAAGTGAGAAGCCTGTAAAGGAGCATCTGTCGATTCAGGTGGTCATGAGCAGAGCAGTTGCCACACCAGGTTGTGATGCATCCCGTTAGAATACTTTCCTTAGCAGATGTGTAAATGTTCAAAGGAATCTTTGTGAACATGGCGATTTCCTTCCATAGATCGACAATCAACTCTTTTGTCTTGCATTGTTCTAGACCATCGCATAAGGTTATTGAGTCCTTTCTTGGATTCTGTCAATTCATTGTTATTGAATTAGCTGACAACAGTAAAGATTAGACAGTCAAAATTGATAACAAATGTAAAGATCGAATTGGCACTATACTTGGCCCCACAGTCATGGCAAAAAAGAAAAGAATAAGAGGCTGAGAACACAATCTTGAGGAACACCAGTGTTGAAGATCAGGGTGAAAGAAATGTTATGAAAATTCTAACTGAATGAGGTTTACCAGACAGGAAGTCCAGAAGTCCCAAGGCCAAGGTCCAGGATTTTCAAGATGAGCTTATTCAGTATTATTGTGTTGAAAGCTGAGCTGTAGTCAATGAATAACTTCCTGACATTGGTGTTCTAAATGGAGTGCAAGAGAAATGGCATCCTCGGCAGACCTATTTCTCCTGTAGGCGAGTGACAAAGAGACTGGATTGTCCACGAGACGGGCAGTGATGTGGCCAATAGCCAATCTTTCAAAGCATTTCATTATGTTTAAGCAGTAGTCATTGAGACAGGCCACGATATATTTCTTGAGGACTGGAATGATGGAGGTGTCCTTGGTATGGATGGGGACACTAGACTTTTGAAGTGAGAGATTGAAGATGTCAGTGAAAACTATGGAAAGTTGATTTAGGGCATGATTCTAGAAACCATTCATTGACTCTATCCGAATCATGCAACATAAAAACAGGCCCTTCAGTCCAATTCCTCCATGCTGACAAAGATGCACAATTTAAGCTAGTTCCATTTACTATATTTTCACCCACAGCTATCTAAACATTTCCTATCCATATGCCTGCCCCAATGTCTTTTAAATGTTGTTACTCCACCTGCCTCAACTACTTCCTCTGGCAGCTCGTGCCATATACAAATCATCCTCTGTCCAAACTAGTTGTCTTACAGATTCCTTTCTCCTCTCACCTTAAGCCTTTGCCCTCTAGTTCTTGTTTCCCTATCCTGGGAAAAGGAATATGTGCATTCACCCTCATGATTTTATGCACATGGGCAGCACAGTGGCCAGCTGATAGAACTGGGAGGTATTCTTCACTTTGAAGGAGGATCTCAACCCCGAAACGTCGCCTATTCCTTCGCTCCATAGATGCTGCCTCACCCGCTGAGTTTCTCCAGCATTTGTGTCCACCAGCTGATAGAACTGCTGCATTTCAGTACCAGAGAGCTGGATTGTGTTTTCTTTCCTGAATTTAAATTGCAACCCCATTTCCTCTCTTACCTCTACCTGTGTCATGCCTGTAGCATCTGGAACATTGAGCTACCATCATGCACCTTCCCAGGAATTATCCCTCAAAGGCAGTAATAAATTAATTGGTTTTCTTCAACAGTTTGACAGTTTCACGGTCATCTTTGCTGATGTTGACTCTTAAATTAAAAAATTGTGAACTGTGAGGATTAGATTTGAATTGATATCAGCACGTTCAATTTTTAAAAATAAAAATATTGTGACTGCTACAAATATTGGAAAAAAAACAGAAAAAGTTGGAAATAATCAGTAGGGCAACGTGAATTGGGGGGAGGGTGGAGTTGATGGCGGGTGGTGAGCGGAGGGCAAAGGGGTTGAGAAAGAAACAAAAGTTTCTTTATACGTGACAGTGTGGAAAGCAGGAGACATCAAGTGATAAGAGAGTATGGTGCAGGCCAGGATTCAGTGGAACAGTTGAAAACAAAATATGGCCTTAAAGATATAAATGAGAACATTTTACACTTCCTACACACCCAAACCATTATCTGAAATTCTTGAATGAGGCTGCAATCCATTTAGCCAAATTGTGTATATGTGCTTAGTTTATGCTTTATTGGAACATTGTAGAAGGCAGAGGAAGAATGAGACCATGAATTAGAGTAGGAAGTAACTGGAAGCTTGGAATAAGCAGAGGTGTTCTGCATAGCAGACACCAATCTGCATTTAGTCTTCCAAACATAAAGACACTGCCGGCAATAATCCATAGTTATGGAACAATGGGTGAGAAAGGAGCAAAGAAATTGAAATCCCCTTCATTGTTTTTATGGTGAAGATAAATCCTCAGCTGAGAAAAATAGAAAATACTAGACTAAGTGCGACCCGTTGGGTCCCAGCATCACACTGGAGGGCTGGTCCCCCAACACAATATTCCACCTCTCCACCAATTCCAATATTGGTGGCCAGTGGGAGAGGGGGGGGGGGGGGGGGGGTGGTGCGTTCTGCAGCGCTAGTATGGATGTTGTGGGCTGAAGGGACTGGTTTCCAGAGGGCTAGTATGGACATTGTGGGCCGAATGGATTCTTGGACTGGCAGCTCAGTCACTCAAGCCTGTTGTGCTGGCAGCTCACTCACTCACGGCTGGTGAGCTGGCAGTTGACTCATGGCTATTCCTTGAAATTCCATTTCAAGCAGGATGCAAGGCCACCAAATTCAAGTGCAGTTTCTTACCACTTCAAGCAGGGTGCAAGTCCACCAAATTCAAGTGCAGTTTCATACCATTTCAAGCAGGGTGCAAGGCCACTAAAGACAGCAAGTTGTGACCTCTCACTCCTCCATCTTGCAGAGACTGAGCCACGCCCACACTTCTGAGTTTTATAGTCCCTCCCCCTCCCACCAGAAGGGGCCTTCATGGCATGATTGACAGGAGAGAGAATCTCAACATTTTGTAAAACACTAATAACTCATTTTTCATCGATGGGATCCTCGGCACCTGATGAGCAGAGGGACAAAAATCACAGCCGTACTTGGTAGCGATTTTTCTAAAATCAATATAAAGCGCAAACAGCAAGTGGTCAAGATTAGACTTTTAATTATATAGAAGGCAAGGAAACTTTAATTAGGCAAGGCAACTTTAATTAGGCAACACAGCTTTAGCATTTCCAAACCAAAGGCAACACAGCTTTAGCATTTCCAAACCAAAGGCAACACAGCTTTAGCATTTCCAAACCAAAGGCAACACAGCTTTAGCATTTCCAAACCAAAGGCAACACAGCTTTAGCATTTCCAAACTATATTTTCAAACCACATTAAGGGCACTGACAGGTCAGTAAAACCACTCACAGTTTCGTAGACATGTGTTCAGTGTTATTCGCAGCTCAGACTGAGAGACGTGACCTGCTCGCTCCCCCATCTTGCAGAGTCTGACTGAGGCACTCAACACTTCCGGGTTTTATAGTCCCTCCGGAAGGGGCATGGCCTTCAGGAGAGAGAATCTCAACATTTTTTAAACACTAATAACTCTTTTATTTTAATCAATGGGAAAAATCCTCTTGTCCTGTGGAGCGGAGGGGACTCTGAGTAAGATGGCCAAAAATCACAGCCATAAGTGGCAACGTTTTTTCTAAAATCAATATACAGAACAACAGGAAGTGGTCGTGCAGACTTTTATTAATATAGATTACGGCTACTGTTTACTTGTGTATCAAAATGTCTAAATATATTTTTGTGCAGAAGAATTTACCCCAGTTATTTCTCTCCATACAGTCCTGTTTACAAGACCGCAATGAACCTCCTCAACTACTAATGGACTTTAAACACACATTTCCTGTTATGTTTCCATTTAATCCTTCTGCACTCAACCTGGACACCATACACATCCCAGCAAATTTGAACTTGACTTTCCTCATTCGAGTGTAGAACAAAGCTTTGTGTGGACATTTACAGAAGAAAGTATGGAGAGAGAGAAGAAAGCTGAACATTGGATATTTGCTGCGTCTCAATCAAAATTATTATGGAACAATTAATCATGCAATACCATATCAAAACTTGATTGGTGGCCAAAATAACTCATCATCACTTCTAATAAACATCTACATAAACATTTGTGATGCATTCAGGAGGAACATTGGACATTTCCAATGATAAACCATGATTTATTTTTGTAATTAACAAAGCAATGACCATTTATTGAGTAGAATGTAAAAAAAAAGCAAAGAAGACTGTGCCACAGATTTTGATATTTATGAACCGTGCAAAGTTGATAGTCAAACGAAAACAGCAGTGTGGTTCATAATGTGATTTCTGCATGTTTTGCAACTCATCTCTTTGGTTTACTATTACAGTTCAAGCATGAAATGGAATTGGCTTTTTTAGCTCTAGTCCGTGACAGAGTCACCAATATATAGTCACAGTGACTTTTAAGAGAAGAGGAAATGTAAAATAGGGATCGGCTTTGGGTCTGCGCAATGCATACAGCCAAATTAGAGCTAATATCGCCTTTCCATTAGGCTATATATTTCCCCCTCATTTCTGCTGTGACCATTGGTGTGGACATGTTTTATTGCTTTGTTATTTGAGCTGACTAAAACCTTGCTTCTGTATCTGCTTATTTGACACTTGCATAAAACGCTATTTGAGCGGTTTGCCTGAAGTTTCCATTGGGAACTTTGACTCTGAAATGGGAACGTTTAGCTCTGCGACTGCAGTTCACTCATTATGCGATAAATTTAATTGTGTCTTACATAACTCTGAGAAGCAATGGTCATTTCGATTGGAGTAATTGATGTAATGTATTAAGTTAGGACCAAAAATATCTACAATGTTTGATATAGTGTCTGCACAATATTTTGGTGTCTCTGTTTAGTATGGAAGATAAAGTAACTAAATTTATTTATTGGGCGATTGAAATTTGCAGGAACTACTCCATTACAGTAAAATTCAGGATGTTGCTAAACATTAATTGAAAAGATTTTGTAACATCTGAGAATTGGCTCCTGTATTGAGGCAGCAAAATTGCACTGGTGTATTCAGTGCCTCAATATCTAAATCCTGCAGACTTTTATAAAATGAACATAATTTGCTGCTACCTGATAGTGGGTTATATTTGATTTAACCTCACAGCTTTGCAACAATCTTCAATGTGTAGGATGAATGAGCTCTTTACACCTCTGACTGAATTTTGATTGCACGTTCTTCAAAAATATTTTGAAACATTTCACCTGGTCATAAATTGCAATGATATATTTTATCAATTGCATATTTCTATGTTGAAGCCTTTGCAAGAGAATTGATTGCACAAACACAGTTGGAATCGTATGAAATATAAACATGTTGAACATAACTATTCATTGGGGAACAGTATATGAATTTTCATGATCAAGAACTTCTTGTCTAATTGTTGGGCCCTATTCCGTGAATCCAAAGTGCACAGTTCCGATAAAAATCCCAGAGAATCTACAGGCGAACACAAATACCAACAAAATGCTCAATCCTCAAACATCATCTTCCTGTTTCTACTTCTCCGCTGCCCTTCCTACCTTCACAAAGGAGCAACAAAGTGGGACCACAAAAATGACAAAGAGTATAGCATTCCCTTCAAGCTTTCCAACAGATGGAGTGCTTGCTAAGAGAAGTGGGTCAAATAAGCAAAGATCTTTGATTTTGCAAAAACAATGTCACTAAAATGTTGTGTTTAAATATTGACAAATTCTATTCCTTAAATAGATTGATACAAAAAAATATTTGTAATATTTCAAGTTATGTGTGTTTGTTTTTTTTCTTAGTTTAAATGGTCATTTAGATTTATGAAAGAAAAACAATGTAAACAGGTATATAGCAATGATAACTTTATTAAATTGCATGAAAAAGTGATGCAGCATTATGTTCAGATGTTGTTGGGAAAGAAGTAAGCACAAAAACTGTAATTAAACACCCTTTTTCACAGACTGTTGTACCGTTTAAATCTGACTCATATTTTTGGACGCCTAGTGGGTAAAGTGACTCATTTATTCAAATACATTTATCACAGAACTTATCAGTTGTCCTGATTATTGGGTGGGAAAATGTACTACTTGCTATTTTAAATCAGAAAGACAATGTCTATTCAATTTATATTCTCTGAAGTTAGCAGACTTCAAATGGTTAAGGAGATAGATACAATTAAGAAGGATGAAATTAGAAGCAGTTCTAGTCAGAAGAGAGTGCTCAAGGAAGACAAGGTCATGTTTAAATGATGCACCTTATGGAATGGAATACTTTATTATCACATGTGACAAAGCACAATGAAATTGTTTGCTTGCATACCCAAGGTATACAAATAACGGCCACCTACGCCACTGTCAAAGTGACAACGTACGCCGGCTCCTCCTATGCCCCCCCCCCCCCCCCCCCCCATCATTAATTGCATTGAGGACTTAAACTCCCTGACTAGACACATGATGCAAGATCACACACAATGGGCTGGATGTCACAGTTGGTGGTTCTGCTGCCTCAAGGCTACAGTCCTGCCTGTGCAGAGCATGCACAATCTTCTGATAACTGTGTGGATTTCCCCTACAACCCAAAGACATGTTGGTAAGTTAACTGGCTGCTTAAAATACTTGCACGATGCCAGGAATAAAGGACATGAATTGCGAGGAGATTTAAAAAGTTGGTCGTAGTTAAGGGCAATTTAATACCAGTATTAAAACCATAAAAGACCTTGGAGTAAATTAAGAAAATCTGATTCCACTGGCAAGTGGGACCACGCCCAAAGAACATTGATTTAGAAAGTGACAAAACAAAATCGGAACAGACGAGGCAAATTTGATTTGCATAATTAAAGTCTGGAATTACTGGTTGTAAGGGGAAGATAATTTGATAGTAATAACCTAAAGGGAATTGGATACACCTAAAAGTAAAGATCTATTGAGGAAAATACAGAAATTATTAATTTAATATGTCATAAAATAAATGCTGGCATGATGAGCTAACAAACGTGTTTCTGTGCTGTTAGACTTTATCTGTGGTTCAGAAAATGGCAAACTACAAATTTCTGAAGAAGGACACATAGCAATTGAAATATTTTAACTTTGTTAACCAAAGTTGTCACCATACTTTCAGGAATATGTTTTATTGAATGCATTACTGTTATACAGTGAAGCATAGAAACAGAAACATAGAAAGTAGGTGCAGGAGGAGGCCATTTGGCCCTTCGATCATTCATTGTGATCATGGCTGATTATCCACAATCAGTAACCCGTGCCTTCCTTCTCCCCATATCCCTTGCTTCCGATAGCCCCTTAAGATCTAATCCAGTGAATTGGCCTCTACTATCTTCTGTGGCAAAGAATTCCACAAATTCACAACTCTCGGGGGGGAAAAAGTTTTTCTCATCTCTTTATTCTTAGATTGTGGCCCCTGGTTCTGGGCTCTCCCATCATTGGGAACATTTTTCCTGCACCTAGCTTGTCCAGTCCTTTTATAATTTTATATGTTTATATAAGATCCACTCTCATCCTTCTAAATTCCAGTGAATACTAGCCATCTTTCCAATCTTTCCTCATATGACAGTCCCGCCATCCCAGCGATTAACCTTGTGAACCTATGCTGCCCTGCCTCAATAGCAAGGATGTCCTTCCACACATTAGGAGACTAAAACTGCACACAATACTCCAGATGTGGTCTCACCAGGACCCTGTACAACTGCAGAAGGACCTCTTTACTCCAATACTCAAATCCTCTCGTTATGAAGGCAAACATGCGATTTGCTTTCTTCACTGCCTGCTGTAGCTGCAAGTGTACTTTCAGTGACTGGTGTACGAGGACACCCAGGTCTCGTTGCACTTCATTTTTTCCTAATCTGACACCGTTGAGATAATAATCTGCCTCCTTGTCCCTGCGCCAAAGTTGATAACCTCACATTTATCTACATTATACTGCATGTGCCATGCATCTGCCCACTCACTCAACCTGTCCAAGTCACTCTTCGCAATTCACACTGCCACCCAGCTTTATGTCATCTGCAAATTTACTAGTGTTACTTTCCCATCATCTAAATCATGGGTCGGCAACCTTGTTCAGCATTGGGGCCAGGACCCATGTCTGTGAGTGGATGGCGGGCCACATCTACCGCCATAGTTAATAAAAGGAGGTAATAATACATACTAATTAAACTTTGACATATTTATATATTTAGGCAATATTATGTCTACTGAACATGGCAATTAGTTTGAGACACTGGTATTTAAACTACCTGTAGATCAAGTAGTAGTGCTGATTTGATCCGTGTCTGTTTTTTGCTGCTGACCTGATCCATAATCCATGTCAGGTTTCCTCACGACCACCTGGTGATTTTTTTTTCCGGTTGGCGGCGCGACTCACGTTGCAGCGGCCCCTGCAGCCTGTCTGTCTTTTTAAAATTTTTTTGTCTAGTTGTTGTGTTCTTTTATACTGTTTTTAACTATGTATATGTGGGAGGTGGGGAACTTTTAAAATCTCTTCCCTGCACGGGAGACCCACCTTTTTCCTGTCAGGTCTCCATTGTCGTTGGGGCCTAGCACCATGGAATGACCTGGGGGCTCCAGTCGTGGAGCCTACGGACTTACCATGGTGGGACTGGCCGGCTTCACAGCGTGGGGAGCGGTAGTGGCTCGCTGCTGCGGCCCAACTCCGGAGCCATGGTGGACGGTGACATCGGGAGCTCACGGGTCCTGGTGGGAGACCGCTTTTCGGAGCTCCCGCAATGCAACTTCTCCCGCCCGTGTCGCGGGGTTGGAACGACCCGGAGCGGGGCCTTACATCGCCCAAGGCGGCTTTAACGGTCGCGGGACATGCCAACACCCGTCGGGGGCTCCAACTTTGAGACATTAAGAACTGGAGCAGGGCCGTACATCGCCCGGCGCAGCCTTAACGGCCGTGGGACTTGCCATCGCCCGCCTGGGGCTTTAACATCGAGAGATGTTAAAGCCCCAGGCTTTAACGCTGGTACACAGGGGAGAGAAAAGACTTTGCCTTCCATCACAGTGAGGAGGAGATTCACTGTGATGGATGTTTGTGTGAATTGAATTGTTTGTGTGTCTTGTAGAAATTGTTTTGTATGGCTGTAGAAACAGAGTTTCGTTTGAGCCTCATTGAGGTTTAAATGACAATGAATAAATATTGTATTGGTGGAATGCGGGCTGCCATGTTAGTTAGTTCAACTTACGACTCGGAGCCTACAGTACTCATTTTGATGGTCTCTGTATGTATTCTAATTAAACTACTTGATATGATATATAATGACTGTACCAATAGTATTTGCACATGGTGTCAGAAATGGGATCAGGACTTTGTTTCTGCACCTACAAAAGGACTGCCAATGGGGCTGGTGCAAATGAAGAAGACCCCTGTAAAGCCTGTCGACAAACCCCCTGCGAAACCTGTGCTGGGTGAGTTGTCGCCTGCTAAAAAACTCCCGATGGAGGGCGTGTCCGTGGCGACATCTTCCTGTGAGTGGATTTTTTTGTATCAGCAAACAGGATTGCTAGGGGCATTAAACCAAGTCTTAACGTCGCCAACCAACAGTATTAAACAGTCTAAAGAAGTCTAGATGGCGGGGAAAAAAATACGCCTGCGGGCTGGATGATTTCGGGTTATGGGCCGGATCCAGCCCGTGGACCACAAGTTGCCGACCCCTGATCTAAATCATTAATATATATTGTAAATAGTTGCGGCCCCAGCACCCAGCCTTGCGGCACTCCACTCGCCACTGCCTGCCATTCTGACAGGGACCCGTTTATTCCTACTCTTTGTTTCCTGTCTGCCAACCAACTCCCTATCCATGTCAATACCCTAGCTTGAAACAAATGTTGAGTTTAGCTCTCTTGGATATTTACAGTGGTAATATTTGTCACATCATACATCCCCAAGCTTGGGTAGTTGTGGTGAAGTATCACTGATGATAAAAGATCTTTCGGGTATACTTCCCACAGTATAGTGATGATGATTGAAGACCGCATACTTCCATGGTAAACCTCCCTTTCAAGATTAAACAACATTTTAACGTTTATTTATTTGTCCAGTGTTTGATTTTTTGATCACTCAAAGGCCATGATAACAAACATTATGACCAAGAACTTCTATTTAATTTCCTAGTTCTCTTATAATCTGAAAACATGGATTAGTCACTGGAGGTTTACATGATTTTAATGTATGTTTCCTAATTTATTTATACCAGACTGTTCACAAATGTTCAGAAAAGCTACAGCATCGTTTTAAATTAGTCCAGAATGGACGGCCACCATAGTATAAGCCTGAGCCATGAGAAGTGATATTATTGAAATATACTGTACATCAATTTTGAAGCCTGAGGGGCCATCTTATAGAGGTGTATAAAATCATGAGGGGAATAGATTGGGGGAATGCATAGTCTTGCACAGGAATGCACAGGAATGAAAAACAAGAAGACAAGGTGAGATGAGCAAGATTTAATACAAATCTGAGGAGCGTCTTTTTTACTTAGTTGGTGGTGAGTATATGGAATGATCTGCCAGATAGGTAGATACCATAACAGCATTTAAAAGACACTGTGACAGGTACAAGGATAGGAAAGGTTTAGAGGGATATGTGCTGAAAGCAAGTAAATGGGACTAGCTTAGATGGGGCATCTTGGTTAACATGGACGAGTTGGGACAAAAGGCCTGATTCCATGTGTCTGACTACAATATTCTGTGTGCTGAAGCAAAGCAAGAATGTGTTAAAGAAGGAACTGCAGATGCTGGAGAATCGAGGGTACACAAAAAGCTGGAGAAACTCAGCGGGTGCAGCAGCATCTAAGGAGCGAAGGAGATAGGCGACGTTTCGGGTCAAGACCCTTCTTCAGACAAAGCAAGAATGTCATTGTCCTATCTGGGACACACAACAATAAACTTTCTTGAACTTGAACTTGATATTGTAGGACCTGATTGGGTAGATGCAGGGATGATAGTTTCCTGGCCGAGCTGTCTAGAACCAGAAGTCGTATTCTCAAAAGTTAGTCATTCAGCACCAAGATGAGAAGAAATGTCTTCACCCAAGGTTATATCTTCGGAATTCTTTATCAAAGAACTTTGTAGTCTTGAGTTTGCTGAGTATAGTGAAGACAAAGATTGACACAGTTTTGATTATTAGCAGACACAAGGGCTAAGGGGTTAGAGCAGGTGCTGAGGAAAATAAATCTTCTACGACCTTACTGAATGGTATAGTAGGCACTAGGGTCTGCCGGTGACAGTTACAGTCATAGCAGGTCGCCAAAAGTACGGGGACTAGGCCCCCCCCCCCCACGACAATGTCTACGACATCCTACCACCTAGTGGACGTCAAGCTATGGCAAACTACCGACAACCGGCGACCCATTAGGACGTCCACCTATGACCACACCTATGACAACCTACAACCACACAGGCGACAACCTACGACAACTGAAGTCAACCCACACCCACCCACGACAAGCTACGACCCTGTCGGCGACAACTGAAGACAATTCAGTCGCCGGTACCTGTCGCTGGTTAACGTAGGTTGACTTAGTAGTCGCCAATGGAATTCACCGAAATCATCACCCGGCGACAACCTACGCTACCTGGCGACAGCCGGCGTCATCCTGGCGACAACCTACGACAGTACCTACGGCAGGCGTAAACAAGTTACATCAAGCCCACAGTCGCCGAAAGGCATTGAACATTTCAAAATCCAACGGCGACAAGAGAAAAGTTACGACTCTTTAGGCAATGTGAGGAGCCAACTCACAACCATACAGGCGTCACCCTGCGACCATGTGGCGACAGCCCCTTTAGTCTCGAAAGACAATTTGGTATAAAAAATAAGCAAAGCTTTTCACTTAGGAATACTTGTCTTACAAATACAGAAACACCAGCTGTTAACACTGACAAAAGTGTTTATCTATGCTCGTCACCCTTGGCTGTGTAATGTGGAGCAAGGGAGTAGACTGACTACCTTGAATATCATTGGGCAATTATATGGAAACATAGAAAAACAGGTGCAGGAGTAGGCCATTCAGCCCTTCGAGCCAGCACCGCCATTCAATATGATCATGGCTGATCATCTAAAATCAGCACCGCGTTCCTGCTTTCTCCCCATATCCCTTGATTTTGTTAGCCCCAAGAGCTAAATCTAACTCTCTCTTGAAAACATCCAGTGAATTGGCCTCCACTGCCTTCTGGCAGAGAATTTCACAGATTCACAACTCTCTGGGTGAAAAAGTTTTTCCTCATCTCAGTCCTAAATGGCCTGCCCCTTATTCTTAAACTGTGATCCCTGGTTCTGGACTCCCCCAATATCGGGAACATTTTTCCTGCATCAAGCCTGTCCAATCCTTTAAGAATTGTACATGTTTCTATAAGATTTCCTCTCATCCTTCTAAATTCCAGTGAATTCTGCACAATGGCAAGTCCTGCAGCAGTTAGAAGGCTTTGGACACAGCATAAGGTGTTAAATGGATAAGGCTGAGAACAGAAGGAAGACGTCATCCCCGGCAAGTGACTGTGGGACAGCCAGGTAAATTACCTGACAGAAAACTCTGATCCGGAACGTTGGAAAAAAAATGGTGATGTTTATCTAAAACTTTATAGCTTTCATCTCTCCCATTGAGCACTGCTCAACTTTACAGTAGTTCATCCATGTCGAAGGGGAGAAAAACTACAGCTCACACTATTTGGCAAATTCCACACAATTCACAGGGATGGATGAAGAAGCGTGCGCTCTTCACTGCTGCTGCTCGTGCACTGTTCATCCAGTGTGAGTGGGTAGGAATAGGGATGGGTTCAGAGAGATAGACAGTCCTCGACGATTGCATTGGTGCTACCTCCTGAACCAACACACAACTCACTGACTTCATCCGCTTCACCACTAACTTCCATCCGGCACTCAAATACACCTGGACCATTTCCGACACTTCCCTACCATTTCTTGACCTCACTATCTCCATCGCAGTTGATAGAATTCTGACTGACATCCACTATAAACACATTGACTCCCATGGCTATCTAGACTACACTTCGTCCCACCCTGCTTCCTGTAAGGACTCCATCCCCTACTTCCAATTCCTCCGTCTATGCCGCATCTGCTCCCAGGATGAGGTGTTCCACACCAGGGAATCGGAAATGTCCTCATTCTTCAGGGAACGGGGTTCCCCTCCCCTACTATAGATGAGGCTCTCACCGGGGTTTCTTTAATACCACATAACACTGCTCTCTCTCCCCATCCCCCCACTCGTAACAAGGGTAGAGCCCCCCTAATCCTCACCTTTCACCCCACTAGCCGCAAACATACAACAAATAGTCCTCTGTCATTTTCGCCACCTCCAACGTGACCCCACCACTTGCCACATCTTCCCATCTCCCCCCCTGTCTGCTTTCCGCAAAGACCGCTCCCTCCGTAACTCCCTGGTCAATTCTTCCCTTCCCTCCCGCACCACCCCCTCCCCGGGTACTTTCCCTTGCAACCGCATGAGATACTACACTGTCACTTTACCTCCCCCCTCCACTCCATTCAAGGACCCAAGCAGTCGTTCCAGGTGCGACAGAGGTTCACCTGCACCTCCTCCAACCCAACCAGAGGGCCCACCGGAGCCGTTGGAGGAAGTGAAGGAGGGGGAGGAGCGACACCCGACCGGTAAGGTTAAAAATCTAGCGCGGGGCTTGTTTTTACCCAAATCCATAACGTTTCCATTTGGAGAAGTGGGTTTTTTTTTGAGGAAGCCGCTGATTGGTGGAAGAGGACCCGAGGAAGCAGCTGATTGGGTGCAACCCGGGTTTACTATTTTACATTTCTGCCTTCTGGGAGTGAGGGATTCTGGTAGTTAGGGATTCAGTATTTAGTAGTAAAGTTTAAAGGATAAGTTTTTGTGTTTTTTTTTTAGTAATTTGGGAGTAAGGTATGGCAGTAAAGATTGGCCCCGTGGTTTGTTCAGCCTGCAACATGGGGAGATCAGGGAGATGGTCGGTGTCCCTGGTGACTACGTTTGCAGGAAGTGTGTCCAGCTGCAGCTCCTGGCAGACCGCATTGAAACGATTGGAACTGCGGCTGGATTCATACTGGAGCATCCACGATGCGGAGAAAGTCGTGGATAGCAGTACAGTGAGTTGGTCACACCGCAGGCAAAAGGTAGGAGGACAAGAAGGGAACGGGTGGCCAATAGCCAGCAAAGCAGTAGGCAGGTAGTGCAGGAGTCCCCTGCGGTCATCTCCCTCCTAAACAGGTATACCATTTTGGATACTGTTGAGGGAGATGGCTCATCAGGGGAATGCAGCAGCAGCAGCCAGGTTCATGGCCCATGGGTGGCTCTGCAGCACATGAGGGGGGAAAAAAGAGGGGAAGGGCAATAGTAATAGGGGATTCAATTGTCAGGGGAATAGATAGGCGTTTCTGCGGCCGCAAACGAGACTCCAGGATGGTATGTTGCCTCCCTGGTGCAAAGGTCAGGGATGTCACTGAACGGCTGCAGAACATTCTGGAGGGGGAGGGTGAACAGCCAGTTGTCGTGGTGCATGTTGGCACCAACGATATAGGTAAAAAAAGGGATGAGGTCCTACAAGGTGAATTTAGGGAGCTAGGAGATAAACTTAAAAGTAGGACCTCAAAGGTAGTAATCTCCGGATTACTACCAGTACCACGGGCCAGTCAGAGAAGAAATAGGAGGATAATGCAAATGAATACGTGGCTTGAAAAGTGGTGCAAGGGGAAGGGATTCAAATTTTTAGGGCACTGGGACCAGTTCTGGGGGAGGTGGGACCGGTACAAAACAGGACGGTTTGCACCTGGAATGGAATGGAACCAATGTTCTTGGGGGAGTGTTTGCTAGTGCTGTCGGGGAGGATTTAAACTAATGTGGTAGGGGGATGGGTACAAGAGCAGAGAGAGCAGGAGGGTGTAAAATGAGGGTAGAAGCATTAGTAGCAAGGTGAAAGGTAAAAGTGGCAGCAGACAAAACCAGGGCAAAAATCAAAAAGGGCCACTTTTCAGCATAAATTGTATAAGGGGTAAATGCGTTGTAAAGACAAGCCTGAAGGCTTTGTGTCTCAATGCAAGGAGTATTCGTAATAAGGTGGACGAGTTGAACGTGCAGATAGATATTAATGATTATGATATAGTTGGGATCACGGAGACATGGCTCCAGGGTGACGTAGGCTGGAGCTGAACATCCAGGGATATTCAATATTCAGGAGGGATAGAGAGAAAGGAAAAGGAGGTGGGGTAGCGTTGCTGGTTAGAGAGGAGATTAAAGCAATGGAAAGGAAGGACATTAGCTTGGAGGATGTGGAATCGGTATGGGTAGAGCTACAAAACACTAAGGGGCAGAAAACGCTGGTGGGTGTTGTGTACAGGCCACCTAACAGTAGCAGAGAAGTTGGGGATGGTATCAAACGGAAATTAGAAATGCGTGACGACAAAGGCAAAACAGTTATAATGGGTGACTTCAATCTACATATAGATTGGGTTAATCAAATTGGCAGGGGTGCTGAGGAAGAGGATTTTTTGGAATGTATGCGGGATAGTTATCTAAATCAACATGTAGAGGAACCAACGAGAGAGCAGGCTATTTTAGACTGGGTTTTGAGTAATGAGGAAGGGGTAATTAGCCGTCTTGTTGTACGTGCCCCCTTGGGCAAGAGTGACCATAATATGGTTGAGTTCTTCATTAGGATGGAGAGTGACATTGTTAATTCAGAAACAATGGTTCTGAACTTAAAGAAAGGTAACTTTGAGGGTATGAGACGTGAATTGGCCAAGATTGACTGGCAATTAATTCTAAAAGGGTTGACGTGGATATACAATGGAAGACATTTAAAGACTGCATGGATGAACTACAAAAATTGTTCATCCCAGTTTGGCAAAAAGAATAAATCGGGGAAGGTAGTGCATCCGTGGATAACAAGGGAAATCAGGGATAGTATCAAAGCAAAGGATGATGCGTACAAAGTAGCCAGAAAAAGCAGCATACCAGAGGACTGGGAGAAATTCAGAGACCAGCAGAGGAGACAAAGGGCTTAATTAGGAAAGGAAAAATAGATTATGAAAGAAAACTGGCAGGGAACATAAAAACTGACTGCAAAAGTTTTTATAGATATGTGAAGAGAAAGAGGTTAGTTAAAACAAATGTAGGTCCCTTGCAGTCAGAAACAGGTGAGTTGATCATGGGGAACAAGGATATGGCGGAACCAATTGAATAACTACTTTGGTTCCGTCTTCACTAAGGAAGACATAAATAATCTGCCTGAAATAGCAGGGGACTGTGGGTCAAAGGAGGAATTGAGTGAAATCCAGGTCAGTCGGGAAGTGGTGTTGGGTAAATTGAATAGATTAAAGGCCGATAAATCCCCAGGGCCAGATAGGCTGCATCCCAGAGTACTTAAGGAAGTAGCTCAGGAAATAGTGGATGCATTAGTGATAATCTTTCAAAACTCTTTAGATTCTGGAGTAGTTCCTGAGGATTGGCGGGTAGCAAATGTAACCCCTCTTTTTAAGAAGGGAGGGAGAGAGAAAAACGGGGAATTACAGACCAGTTAGTCTAAACATCGGTAGTGGGGAAACTGCTAGAGTCAGTTATTAAAGATGGGATAGCAGCACATTTGGAAAGTGGTGAAATCATTGGACAAAGTCAGCATGGATTTACAAAAGGTAAATCATGTCTGACGAATCTTGTGGAATTTTTCGAGGATGTAACTAGTAGCGTGGATAAGGGAGAACCAGTGGATGTGGTATATCTGGACTTCAGAAGGCTTTCGACAAGGTCCCACATAAGAGATTAGTATACAAACTTAAAGCATACGGTATTAGGGGTTCAGTATTGACGTGGATAGAGAACTGGCTGGCAAACAGGAAGCAAAGAGTAGGAGTAAACGGGTCCTTTTCACAATGGCAGGCAGTAACTAGTGGGGTACCGCAGGGCTCAGTGCTGGGACCCCAGCTATTTACAATATATATTAATGATCTGGATGAGGGAATTGAAGGCAATATCTCCAAGTTTGCGGATGACACTAAGCTGGGGGGCAGTGTTCGCTGTGAGGAGGATGCTAGGAGACTGCAGGGTGACTTGGATAGGCTGGGTGAGTGGGCAAATGTTTGGCAGATGCAGTATAATGTGGATAAATGTGAGGTTATCCACTTTGGTGGCAAAAACAGGAAAGCGGACTATTATTTAAATGGTGGCCGATTGGAAAAGGGGAGATGCAGCGAGACCTGGGTGTCATGGTACACCAGTCATTGAAAGTAGGCATGCAGGTGCAGCAGGCAGTGAAAAAAGCAAATGGTATGTTAGCTTTCATAGCAAAAAGGATTTGAGTACAGGAGCAGGGAGGTTCTACTTCAGTTGTACAGGGTCTTGGTGAGACCACAGCTGGAGTATTGCGTGCAGTTTTGGTCTCCAAATCTGAGGAAGGACATTATTGCCATAGAGGGAGTGCAGAGAAGGTTCACCAGACTGATTCCTGGGATGTCAGGACTGTCTTATGAAGAAAGACTGGATAGACTCGGTTTATACTCTCTGGAATTTAGGAGATTAAGAGGGGATCTTATAGAAACTTACAAAATTCTTAAGGGGTTGGACAGGCTAGATGCAGGAAGATTGTTCCCGATGTTGGGGAAGTCCAGGACAAGGGTCACAGCTTAAGGATAAGGGGGAAATCCTTTAAGACCGAGATGAGAAAGACTTTCTTCACACAGAGAGTGGTGAGTCTCTGGAACTCTCTGCCACAGAGGGTAGTTGAGGCCAGTTCATTGGCTATATTTAAGAGTGAGTTGGATGTGGCCCTTGTGGCTAAGGGGATCAGAGGGTATGGAGAGAAGGCAGGTACGGGATACTGAGTTGGATGATCAGCCATGATCATATTGAATGGCGGTGCAGGCTCGAAGGGCTGAATGGCCTACTCCTGCACCTAATTTCTATGTTTCTATGTTTCTATCTATTGCATCCGCTGCTCTAGATGTCAGCTGATCTACATCAGTGAGACTAAGCGTAGGCTTGGCGATCGTTTTGATGAGGAGCAGCACCTCATATTCCGCTTGGGCAGTTTGCACCCTAGCGGCATGAACATTGACTTCTCCAATTTCCGGTAGCCCTTGCTGTCTCCTCCCCTTCTCAGCTCTTCCTCAGCCCTCTGACTCCTCCTCTTCCTTTCTCCTTTCTTCTCTGCCTATTTCCTTCGCTCCATAGATGCTGCCTCACCCGCTGAGTTACTCCAGCACTTTTGTCTACCTTCGATAGTCCTGAAGCCACTTGTTGGAAAGAGTGGCCACATCACAACTCTGCTTCATGGTCTATGCATGGAAATGTCATTGTAATTTTAGCTCACATTTTTTCTCCTCAAGAAACATTGATTCTAACCAAAGAAAAGCATTCAGTGATTAAGAAATAGCAATTACATGTGAGTCGCATGTGAGTCACAGGAAACGGCTCTGACCATACATCCACCACCTTTGGTATGAAAAAGTTACCTCTCAGATTCCTATTAAATCTTTTCCCCTTCACCTTAAACCTATGTTCTCTGGTCCTTGATTCACCTATTCAGGGCAAGAGACTGTGCATTTACCTGATTTATTCCTCTCGTGATCTTATACACCGCTATAAAATCACCCCTCATCCTCCAGCGCTTAAAGGAATATAATCCCAATCTACCTCTGCCTATAGCTCAAACCCTTGAGTCCTGGCAATATCCTTCTAAATCTTCTCTGTACCCTTTCCAGCTTGACATCTTTCCGATAACATGGTGCCCAGAACTGAACACAATACTTTAAACGTGGGCTCACCAACATCTTATACAATTGCAACATAACACACCAACTTCTATACTCAATACTCTGGCTGATGAAGGCCAATGTGCCAAAAGCCTTTTTGACCACTTGATCTACCTGCGACTCCACATTCAGGGTGTTGTGGTTCAGTATTCTTAAACAGACAAAAATGCAAATAAAATCAGTGATCAAGCAGTACAATCTTTATTTCACCAGGTGGGTGTGGTAAAACTCTTTACAGTATGCAGATTACAGACTATACAGAGTTCTCATCCCCACTCAAAGGGGCAGTGATCTAATTATATATATATACTCCAATAACCAAACGATTCAGCAATACCTTATCTACCGATCATAGTACAGCCTTTTGCTTCTTAAGACTGACAGCTTCTTAAGATTGACATATTCTTAAGGTTGACAGCTTCTTCTGACAGAGGAAGGGTTAGCTATATATGGTTATATGAGAAAGCTATTTTTCTGCAGAACAAGCATTGTTAAACAATATCTTGTTTAATATTCCACTCAATTAATTTCTCTTTTTTTTTCTCTGTCTCTTTTTGATACCTATCTTTATTTCCTACTGTTATAAAATAAAAAAAATAAAAAAAATATAGAAGTACAAATAAGATTGACTGTAAATGTTAAATATATTAAGAATGTATGTGACGATAATATTTTCTTTTTGTATCGCTTTGATTTTGTATTTCTTCTTAATATGTAATTACTTCTAATAAAAATATTTTACAAAAAAAAAAGAACAAGCATTTTGTTTTTTTCTACTTATGACGCACATTATAATCTTATAGTCTGATTTCCCTCTCAATGTTTATATTATAGAGGAGACATTCATGAAGCTGTGCTTGTTATCTCGCTTATGTAATTGGGACGGGAACATCAACACTTTGTTAGCTTTATTACTGAAAGCAAAGGTTAGTGCGTTTTGCTGGCTTTGCAATTTAATAGGAGAAAGTGGCAGCCTCTTAGTTTCAGTTGAATCAATTTTGTAAGTTTAAATCTTTTTTTCCACATTCCTTCCTCTTTATCAGTTTATGATAACATTCACAATCCCCGGTAGGTACATAATGGTCGCAAACAATTAACAATAAAAATTTAGAGCGATGATTACTAAAACGATAGAGTCATAGCGTAATATAGTATTCCAAAGTCCATCAAGCCAATTGAATGGCCAGCATCTCCCATTTACTTCATTGTACCCATGCATGTCACAGTCAACCTTATGGATTTTCTCAATTTCTTGGGAAACGTGGGTAGCAAGGTCATTTATATTAGAGGATTCATCAGGGATCTAGGCACAACACTTCTTATTATAATACAGGTTCCTCTTTGTTGATCTATATGATCAATACTTATTTCATAGTAAGAAAGTTGTTTAATATACACTAATTGTAAAACAGTTAACACGATTACATATAAAGATTATCAAGAATTGTGAATGGAGCTGTCAACTATCTTTATGCAGAGCTTATTAAAAAAATGAAGAATAATATTTATAATTCATATGTTTCAGTTTGTTACCATTAACTCTTATACAAATGTCCCCTTTAATTGCTTCATGCCATTTATCCATGACTGTGGGATCTGCAGATTAGTTTATAGCTTCTTTAACAGATTAACATCCATGTTCAATGTTACAAGATACCATGAACTAGAAGCATTATGTGCCTGATTGTAATTTGGTTTTGAATCGGTCCTTGAGCTTGTAAGGGGTTATGGTTCAAACCCAAAATCCTAATCAGATAAAGAAGCTTGTTTACCTTACAGCAGCTAGTTCACTGCTTAACATTCTATAATGGTAGCCCATCGCTGTTACAGCGCGTAAGCAGGCTGGCATGTTATTCCACCACTGCTGGCAAAGCCACGGAACAGTAGGCTATCGGTCTTTATGCAGGAATATGGGGTAAAAGGCTGAACATAGGTCAATTACTGTAAAGGTATCGGCTTCTGTCATTATAGATGACAGAATAATATGTCATTACTTTCTCCCACTTTTAGGGTCTATTGCACAGACTTTGCATATTCACTAATAGTGCTCGTTGCAATAAAGACAATCATGTCAATCATAAAGGTTATAGCTATCCCTTCTTCAGCCTCCGGGGCCAGTCAATATTGTTTCCATTCATGGCAAAGCAGCGCCCCTTTTTTACAGTCAGTTTATATTCAGGGGCTGATTACATTCATCCCACATGATTCTTATGCTTTGCCCATGGTTCGTAGGGTACTTGGACCAGAGCCATAGCAGGTAGATCCTCAGTAGGCAGCTGTTGCTTTTCATAGTGTCCCATTCCTTTCTGACCGATGTGGTCTTTTTTTTCTGTGTCATTGGCAACTTTAAAACATGAATTGTCTGTTTGTCCTTCAGCCATTTATCAATTTTCCTACTTCTTTCGCTGTTGCTGGAGGTCGAGTAGTTATGATTAAGTGTGACTCAGAGGTATCTCTCATTTCAAATCGATCCCTTTGGTTATATTCTTAATCCCAGGACCCCAAAGAACAAATAAGGGGTCACTGTTAATTGTTCAAGTTTATTCAACCAGGGGGAGACTCATTCCAAATATCCAGGATTAGGGGGGCATGTATATAATTCAGTGCAGTGCGTTCGCTTATGTTCATGGCTGGTTTTAACAAGATACTGTAAATACTGGCCATTTTTATTTGTGTGTGTGTATGGCTTCCTTTTACCTCCAGCCTTGCAGGGGAACATCCAAGTTCATACTTCCTTTTTCCAGTTTCCAATTATTTCGCAATACGTTAGGTGTGTCCAATGAAGATTATTTTCGACCTTCACTGTAGGTAGGTGTAGTCAGTAGTACTGGGAAGGGCTCCTTCCACTGTTCCCCCAATTTCCTCCGATCCCAATTTCTTATCAGTTCGTGATCTCCTGGTTGTAAGGATTCGCCATTATGGTCAGCTGATAGTGTTTTCTGCGTTTCTCTGGTTCAGTGGTTTCTGTAAGACTAACAAGGTTCTGGTCAATTGCTGTGCACAAGTAATTAATTCACTCTAAGGTCCTGTCCAGTCTCAGTCAAGGCTTTACTTAAACTCTTAAATAACTTGCAAAGCAGTCCCTTTAAAAATAGGTCATTATAAAGGAAAAAAAAAATTATTCCCAATTCTCATCCAACACCTTAATCTGAATTTCACATGGCCAGTGCGTAATTCAGATCTCTCTTTAATTCAATTCAAAAGGTAAGAAATACCAACAAGGTCACCAATCCTAATGCCAGGTTATGCGGCGAAGAAAATGAACAGTCTCGTGCTGAGCCACATCCGCTGTTTAATAAAAGTCGAGATGACAGAGAATACACAGTTAATTTCCACATAGATAACCAATACATTTTCAAAGAGCAAAGGTAAAGAAAATAACTTTGTCCCAGGCTCAATGCCAATACAGCAACAACTTCTTAAAGAGACACTACCTTTTAAAACACATGAGATTCTACAAAGATTTATCACGTAAATGAGCAAGCTTATTCAATTACATCCTATTTCATCTTAATTATATGATACATTCAACATTCACCCAGAACTGGTTCCACAAACAACTAAGTCTTTAAACTCATTCACGCTACATACACCCTCTTTCTGTGCCATTCACTCTCAAATTTCTACACCTCATGCAATATGCTAAATCTCAGATATTCACACACGTTAAAGTAATAAAATTCTCACTTAAGAGTAAAACACAGTTATGTACTCCTCAAGGAAATCATGCGCAACTCTTAAACTTTAAAACGCACAAAAATGTGAAATTTACATTTTAATATAAGATATTATCAGGCAAAGGCACTATGTCTTGTGCTGTTGTGTTGCTAACCTTGACCAAGCTAGCTTTGGAGAATTATAAAACAAGCCATATACCTCTTAAATATAATTTAAGAAAAACAATAATATACTGTAGACAGGATTCATACATATTTGTCGGCCAGCCATTCACCAAAATTGTTCATACTTGTCCATAAATACAATACATACTGAAGAACGGTCTCAACCCAAAACACACTCTGGACTCTCTCTCTCTTAAACACAGGTCATTTCATTAAAAGTTTCAAAGTGCAAGCTACTTTCCACATTCTCTTCCCTTCTTATCAATACAAATTTCATATGAAAGTCACAGGAAGGCATAAGTTATGTAATAAAATTTCTCAGCTCCTCCTGCACCCCCTTTATTATCCCTGCTAAAATGAATTTCAATTGTCGCAAATGCATTTGGCTTGATTTACATTTTACACAGAAACCAAATTGAAGCACATTGTTGTTGTTTCTTTACAATTTTCACCAATCCTCACAACATAATTAATTAATTTTACATTCTCTTGTGTGAAAGAGCCATTATGTCTACTAGAATCTTTGGTTCTGTGGGGACCAATGTGCAGGATTCGTAATCTGCTGTGTGGGCAATAATGTCAGTGGGATACTTCGTTGTGGCCACTTGTATGGTCACTGCACTTAATAATTGCCAGTTGGACTGGGAGGGTTAAGGCATGCAGTAGCTGGTGCAGTAGCAAGCACTGTTTTTAAGTTGCGAAAGTCTTCTTCTTATTAGAGTGAGAGAGTTAGAGAGAATTGCTGTTGTGCCCTTGCGGAGACACCAATGTATCCACTGCCGGTAGAAATTAACCAAGCCCAGAAATGGGATTGGTCCAATTACCTGTCATATAGGGTCTTGCCACACCTCACACTTGCCCGATTACTAATACTTTCCCCTCTCAATCCACCAGGGAGACGAGTGCTGTTTTTCAAACAAGTCAGTCTTTTGTTTCAAGTTTGTTTTAAACTGTACCAACTGTTGGCTGCAAAATGTTAAAGTTCTTGGGGCAAAAGTGAGCAGCCTCGATTCTTGCGGGGTAGTTAAAGTACAGTGCCTTGAAAGCCACCAGCTCGACATCCTGCTTTATCTTTTCAATCTTATTTATCTGCTGTTTCTCTTTCCTGGTGCTCTATTTTGTTTAACTCTCACTGCTCTTCCTCTTCTGACTTAAGCCCTCTCCCTTCTTCTTCCTTATCTTCCTTATCAGTTCTTCCTTCTTCTGAGGGTGCCCTTCCCTGTAGGCGTACTGGAACTCCTTCATCGTCAAGGGAACTGAGTGTCGTAGCTCCTGCTGTTAGTGACCGGGTGGCCATGGCATCCCCCCCTCTCTCCGTAAACAAAGTCGCTATGTCAGACAAGGGGTCCCCCGGGATATTTTGCTTAGGTTTCCATCTTTACATACCAATTCTTTAATATTATGTTGGCCAACCATAGTCTCTCTTTTTTTTTATACATTATGCAATCTTTATGTTTTCCTGGATTCAAATAACACATATGCTGTACCGAAGTTCCCACAAACAGAAACTCCCACATGTACTGTAGCTCCCACATTCCTCTTATCCCAAGCTTATCCCATTAATGGCCCAATATATCGGCTTAGTACTACAGACAGCCTACTTGGTGTGAGTCAACAATCCCAAAAATTGTCTTACCATATAACCATATAACCATATAACAATTACAGCACGGAGACAGGCCATCTCGGCCCTTCCAGTCCGTGCCGACCATTTGTTTTCCCCTAGTCCCATCTACCTGCACTCAGACCATACCCCTCCATTCCCTTCACGTCCATATACCTATCCACTTTACTTTTAAATGTTAAAATCGATCCTGCCTCCACCACCTCTGCTGGAAGCTCATTCCACACAGCCACACCCTCTGAGTAAAGAAGTTCCCCCTCACGTTACCCCTAAACTTCTGTCCCTTAATTCTCATGTCATGCCCTCTTGTTTGAATCTTCCCTACCCTCAATGGGAAAAGCTTATCCACGTCAACTCTGTCTATCCCTTTCATCATTTTAAAGACCTCAATCAAGTCCCCCCTTAACCTTCTGCGCTCCAAAGAATAAAGACCTAACTTGTTCAACCTTCTCTGTAACATAGTTGCTGGAACCCTGGCAACATTCTAGTAAATCTCCTCTGTACTCTCTCTATTTTGTTGACATCCTTCCTATAACTAGGCGACCAAAATTGACACCATACCCCAGAATTGGTCTTACCAATGCCTTGTACAATTTTAAACATTACTTCCCTACTCCTATATTCAATGCTCTGATTTATAAAGGCCAGCACACCAAAGGCTTTCTTTTACCACCCTATCTACATGCGATTCCACCTTCAGGGAACTATGCACAGTTATTCCTAGATCCCTCTGCTCCACAGCATTCCTCAATTCCCTACCATTTACCATGTACGTCCTATTTTGATTTGTCCTGCCAAGATGTAGCACTTCACACTTATCAGCATTAAACTCCATCTGCCATCTTTCAGCCCACTTTTCCAAATGGCCCAAATCTCTCTGTAGACTTTGAGAATCTACTTCATTATCCACAATACCACCTATCTTAGTATCATCTGCATACTTACTTATCCAATTTTCCACCCCATCATCCAGATCATTGATGTACATGACAAAAAACAGTGGACCCAACACAGATCCCTGAGGCACCCCATGGTCACCGGCTTCCAACCTGACAAACAGCCATCCACCATTACTCTCTGACATCTCCCATTCAGCCACTGTTGAATCCATCTTGCTACTCCGCCATTAACACCCAAAGATTGAACCTTCTGAACCAACCTTCCATGGGGAACCTTGTCAAAGGCCTTTACTGAAATCTATATAGACAACATCCACTGCTTTACCCTCATCAATTTCCCTAGTTACCGCTTCAAAAAATTCAAGAAGGTTTGTCAAACATGACCTTCCAGGCACAAATCCATGTTGACTGTTCTGATCAGACCCTGTTTATCCAGATGCTTATATATATTATCTCTAAGTATCCTTCCCATTAATTTGCCCACCACTGACGTCAAACTAATAGGTCTATAATTGCTAGGTTTATTCTTGAACCCTTTTTAAACAATGGAACAACATGCGCAGTACGCCAATCCTCCGGCACTATTCCCGTTTCTAATGACATTTGAAATATTTTCTGTCATAGCTCCTGCTATTTCTACACTAACTTCCCTCAATGTCCTAGGGAATATCCTGTCAGGGACCTGGAGACTTATCCACCTTTATATTTTTCAAAAGTGTCAGTACTTCCTCCTCTTTGAATCTCATCGTTTCCATAGCTACTCTACTTTTTTCCCTTACCTCACAGAGTTCAATATCCTTTCTCCTTGGTGAATACCGAAGAAAAGAAATTGTTCTCCCCCATCTCTTTTGGCTCTGCAGATAGCTGTCCATTCTGGTTCTCTAATGGTCCAATTTTATCCCTCGTTATCCTTTTGCTATTAATATAGCTGTAGAAACCTTTGGATTTTACTTTCACCTTTCTTGCCAAAGCAACCTCATATCTTCTTTTAGCCTTCCTAATTTCTTTCTTAGATTCTTTTTACATTCTTTATACTCCTCTAGCACCTCATTTACCCCATGCCTCCTATAATTATTGTAGATATCTCTCTTTTTCGAAACAAGTGTCTAATTTCCTTGAAAACCATGGCTCTCCAATTTTTACTATTTCCTTTCAACCTAACAGGGACATAAAGATTCTGTACTCTTACAATTCCCCCTTTAAATGTCCTCCATTTCTCTTCTACATCCTTCCCATGAAACAAAGTGTCCCAATTCACTCCTTTAAAATCCTCACGCATTCCCTCAAAGTTAGCCTTTCTCCAATCAAAAAATCTCCACTCTAGTCCTGTTCTGACTCGCTCCATAATTATATTGAAACTAATGGTATTGTGATCACTGGTCCCGAAGTGCTCACCAACGCATACTTCCGTCACCTGTCCTGCCTCATTTTCCTAACAGGAGGTCCAGCACTGCCCTTCTCTGGTCGGTACCTCTATGTACTGCTGCAAAAAACTATCCTGCACACATTTTACAAACTCCAAACCATCCAGCCCATTTACAGAATGTGTTTCCCAGTCTATTTTTGGAAATTGAAATCTCCCACAATCACTACCTTGTGCTTACTACTAATATCTGCTATCTCCTTACATATTTGCTCTTCCAATTCTCGCTCCCCATTTGGCGGTCTATAGTACACCCCTAAAAGTGTTGCTACACCGTTCCCACTTCTCAGTTCCACCCAAATAGCCTCTCCTAGACGAACCCTCTAATCTATCCTGCCAAAGCACTGCTGTAATATCCTCTCTGACAAGCAATGCAAACACCTCCACCTCTTCCCTCCAATTCTATCACCCCGGAAGCAACGAAATCCTGGAATATTTAGTTTCCAATCACAGCCCTCCTGCAACCATGTTTCACTGATTGCCACAACATCATATTTCCAGGTGTCAATCCAGGCTCTAAGTTCATCCACCTTACTTACAATGCTCCTAGCATTAAAATATACACATTTTATAAACCCACCATCCTTTATTCTCTGTGGTCTTACCTTGCGTGGTCTGTTTTTGGCAGGGATCCAGATCACTTCGGACAAAGGACAACAGTGTTCCCGGGTATTCTGAGGAGTTCAGACTCGAGGGATGTGAGAGTGCACTTTCTTCCACCCTTCGAGACCCCGGTCAAACTAGCCGCATACTCAGTCTTCAGCGATTGTTCCCAGCAAGACCTGCTCAACCTCGCCAATGTTGTGGTTCAGTATTCTTAAACAGACAAAAACACAAATAAAACCAGTGATCAAGCAGTACAATCTTTATTTCGCCAGGTAAAACTCTTTACAGTATGCAGATTACAGACAGTATATCTAACTACATTTATATACTCCAATAACCAATGATTCAGCAATACCTTATCTACAGATCATAGTACAGCTCTTGCTTCTTAAGATTGACAGCTTCTTAAGATTGACAGCTTCTTAAGATTGACAGGTTCTTCTGTCAGAGGAAGGGTTAGCTATATATGGTTATATGAGATTTTTCTACAGAACAAGCATTTTGTTTTTTTCTACTTATGATGCACATTATAATCTTTTAGTCTGAATTCTCTCTCAATGTTTATATTATAGAGGAGACGTTCATTAAGTTGTGCTTGTTATCTCGCTTATGTTATTGGAAAGGGAACATCAACAGTTTGTTAGCTTTGTTACTGAAAGCATAGGTTAGTGAGTTTTGCAGGCTTTGCAATTTAATAGGAGAAGGTGGCAGCTTCTTAGTTTCAGCTGAATCCATTTTGTAAGTTTAAATCTTTTTTTAACTTCCACAAGGGAACCATGCACCTGCACTCTGAGATCTGTCTGCTCTACAACACTACCCAGAGCCCTACCATTCACTGTATAGGTCCTATCCATGTTAGACTTCCCAAAATGCTAAATATTACATTTTTCTGCATTAAATTCCATCAACCATTCCTCAGCCCACTAGGCCATTTGATCAAAATGCTGCTGCAATTCTTCCCAACTATCCTAGCTGGGCCATATGACAATAAAACTCTCTTGACTCATGACTATCTGCAAAACCACACAAAATCATCTGCAAACTTGCTCATCTTATCATGTGTGTTCTCATCCAAATCATTGATATAGATGGCAAATAGTAATGGCCCAGCACGAAATCCTGAGACACACCACTAGTCACAGGCCTCAAGTCTGAGAAGCAGCCTTCCACCATCACCCTCTGCTTCCTTCCATGCAGCCAATTTTCTATCCATTCAACTATTTCACCCTGGATCCCATGCGATCTAACCTTCCAGAGCAGCCTACCATGAGGAACCTTGTTGAATGCTTTACTGAAGTCCATATATACATCTACAGCTCTACCCTCATCGACCTTTTTGGTCACATCTTCAAAAACTCAATCAGATTTGTGAGACATGACCTCCCACATACAAAACCATGCTGACTATTCCTAATCAGCCCATGCCCATCCAAATGCCTGTATAACCTATCCCTCAGAATACACTCTAGTAACTTTCCAACTACAGATGTTAAGCGGTTAGATGTTAGAGAATCTATGTTAGATGTTAGAGAGATAACTATTTTCACATAGAGCATGGTAGTATAAGGAGCGAGCCACCAAAGGAAGCTGTGGAAATAGGTTTATTTACAATGTTTAGAAGACACTTGGACAGGTACATGGATAGAAACGTTTAGAGGGATATGGGCCAAATGCAAGCAAGTGGGACTAGCTTGGAATCACATAATGGTCAGCATGGATGAGTTGAGCAGATGAGCCTGCATAACGCCATGACTCCAGGACAGGAGGAGAGATGTTAGATTGACACCAACAGGAAGTTTGCACAAATTGCTACAGTCAACAAATTGCTATTGATGGATAGGAAGAGTCTGAGCCTGTTCGGTCAGTCTTCATTTCCACAGCCATTGAAGGATTCCTGTGTATGGTTCTAAACTTGGTTGAGGAGGTTGTGGATCTTGACTCCATAAGGGGAAGGAGTCTCATCTTAGATCATTTATTTTCATGTTACAAGGTGCCCCACCCAAGCAACTGACCAAGAAGGTGAAGCCACAAACACCTCTTCTTTCAATGGTTCAACTGAGCCTTTATTGTCACATATGCCAAATGCACAGTGACATTCTTTTCTTACAAACAGTCCAGTAGAGTATTGCCATATCTAAGCACATCCCGATTAGCAGATTGTACAGAAATAGTCTACTGGTCCAGCATGCAGGAGGCACCATGTTTTCACGCCATTTTCAAAGTCTAGTCCGCGCTCTAGTTGTTTGAGTGTTGCCAGTACCAGGCAAGCCCCAGACTGCTATGGGCCTCCTGTCGATACCTTCCTTGGACTAGTGCCTCTCCTCATCCTTCCACCTTTGTGCCTCGGGGGCGCCTCCCGCTGCCAACCTTGTGCCAACCTCTGTCATTCAAACTGTGTTTGCCAGGACCTCTCATGGCTAATTAGGATTCATTACTATGTAACTTTTTCAGGTTGTAATTTCTAAGTAAATATTTTTAGAAGGAGATTAATTCCACTATTTTGTGTTTAAATATCAAACCTCGGTAACAAGTCCTACTCCCTTTAGTTTCCATTGAAAAGTTGTTTCCATGGAACCAAATCCATGATATAGAAAGCAACAAAGTAAGATTCAAAGACATGGGCGGTATGGTTCACATTCTCACATTTTAAAAACAGCTTTTAAAATAATTTCAAATCACTGCTCCTTCTTATTCACTGCCAAAAGAAATTGGACCAACATTGAATAAACTGAACAGTTCCTGACTGTGAATCATTCGTGGCTCATTGGTGGGAGCTGGCTTGATAGCTGCAAATTGATTTTTCTCACTGTAAACATGTTTTTTATTTCTTTGGTGATAAAGAAAATAGACTGAAAACGAGACATTCCTCGAGCAGATGAGATCCTTTACCATATAACCATATAACCATATAACAATTACAGCACGGAAACAGGCCCTCTCGGCCCTTCCAGACCGTGCCGACCATTTGTTTTCCCCTAGTCCCATCTACCTGCACTCAGACCATACCCCTCCATTCCCTTCACGTCCATATACCTATCCACTTTACTTTTAAGATTTACAATTAATAATTTTGCATGGCTCATAAAGATCTGCTTTCATCAATACAGAAAATGTGAAAAGAAATAAGATTTTTCTCAAGAGAGTAAAGAATCTAAATCACATGTATCGATAATGGTGCAATGAAATTCTTACTACCAGCAGCATAATATGCCTGAAATGCAGATTATATATAATAAACACAATTCAATAAATTGATAACCACAATTCTAGTGCAAATAAACCTGAAGACCTTAGTACAACCAGAGATGGTACATATAAATCCATAGTTACTGAGCTTAGTGTTGCATAGTATTCAAGAGCTGGATGGCTGTTGGGAAGAAGCTATTGCTAAACCTAGTGGTCATGATTTTCAGACTGCTATACATTCTTCCCAAAGGTAGGAAATGATGGCCACGATGATGTGGTTCTTTGGTGATGTTGGCTGCCTTTTTGAGGGCGGCACGGTGGCGCAGCAGTAGAGTTGCTGCCTTACAGCGCCTGGGCTGGTATCATTGTAAACTTGTCCCTAAGTAAGTAAGTACGTTTATTGGCCAAGTATTCACATACAAGGAATTTGCTTTGGTGGTCCGCCCACAAGTAACAGCATGACATACAGTGACAGTTACGGATGATGAAAATACTAAACATTAATGTATTTCTTGTAACTGTAAAAATCTTAGACTTCTTCAATATTTGTCCTACAGTGACACCTCTGGTTAGTGAGAAAGCTGCAGCAGCAAGACTCATCTAGAATTTAGTACGCAGTTAACTGCAGATGCTGTTTAAACCAAAGACAGACACAAAATGCCGCAACAACTCAAATGGACAGGCAGCATATCTGGAAAAAAGGAATGGGTGACTTTTCGGGTCGAGACCCAAGAAGGTTCTCAACCCGAAACGTCACCCATTCCTTCTTTCCAGAGATGTTGCCTGTCCTGCTGAGTTACTCCAGCATTTTGTGTCTATCTTTTTCTAGAATTTTGTTCTCTCAGTTGCATCTTTGGTAGATATTTGGTGAAATCTTGGAGAAGCCGCACCATGTGTTTCTCTGCAGATTTATCTTGGTTGTTATAGGGAGATTGAAAATCTCTGAAAAAATGATAGCAGACCTGGAACTGAAGATAGACCCAAAATGCTGGAGTAACTCAGCAGATCAAGCAGCACATCTGGAGAAAAGGAATAGGTGACGTTTCAGATTGAGACCCTTCTTCAGTCTGCTGGTGTCCTAAACTGTAGGGTTGTTTTTTAGTTTAGTGATACAGCGAGGAAACAGGCCCTTCGGCCTACCGAGTCCAAGCTGATCAGCAATCCCCGCATATCCTTTACAATTATACCAACGCTATCCTTTACAATTATACCAAGTTAATTAGCCAACTAAACTGAGAAACCTGTACATCTTTGGAGTGTGGGAGGGAATCGGGGATCCCGATGAACGTACATACTCCATGCAGGCACGCACCAGTCGTCAGGATTGAACCCTGGGCCTCTGGTGTTGTCAGGCAGCCATTTTACGAATCAATAAACTTCAAATTATGAATTTGAAATTAAAAGATTGTTGTTTCTCCTGACAAATGACCTGGACTTGGATGCAGAGAGTAAATTTCAAAGTTTGTAAATGTCGGTGCAGATGGAAATCACCATCGGATGGCACTGTACACGGCAGCCTCGCCCACAGCCTGTCCCGTCCCTTTCTTCATTTGTTGTTTTAGTCAGTTTTTACTTGTGTGTTTTAGTGTATCTTTAGTTTTGTATTATGTGGGGGGAGGGATTGAGGGAAACTTTTTTTATCTCTTCCCTCGACGGAGATGCAACTTTCTCCGTCCACACTGCGGCCTTAACACCGTGGAGCTGGCGGTCCCTTTGTTAGGGACCGTCCTCAGGAGTTCCAACGGCAGGAGCTTCGATCGCCTCGATGCGGGAGCTTCGATCTCCCCTACTACGGATGTTTCGATTACCCCGACCGTGGGAGAAAAGGAGGAAGAAAGGTATATGTTATTTGCCTTCCATCACAGTGGGGAACGTGAGGTCGCTGGAAACAAAATGGACGTGCTGCCTGCACTGGTGAGGACTCGGAGGGAGTGCCGTGAGTGCAGTGATCTCAGTGTTTGCAGGGACATCATTCCATTAGGACATCCCAGAGTCTAGTACGAGTGTGGACGGTTTTCTGACTGTTCGGGTGGACAGGGACTGCAGAGAGAGTGACAGCGGTCGGTACCACACTGGTCACACCACGGTGAAGGAGCATGTGTGTGGCCTGGACATTGAACTGATGGCTGTAGTCTCTGCTTCTGCTGTGAGCCTTGGGGATTCTCACACGCCACTGTGGTGGCTGTATAAGTCTATGCTGAATCTTTATGTGGTTATGTATCTTGTTGCTTTTTTTTTGTATGACTGCATGGTAAATCAAATTTCACTGTACCTCGGTACACGTGACAATAAAGGACCATTGAACCATTGAATCTGGAGGCCTGTAGAGGGAAGAAGCCTTGCCCAGCCCCTGCTCACCCCCCGAAGAGAAACGGAGAGAAGGACGGAGGGAACCGGTGGACATAAAAGTAAGGGCAGGTAGGAGAGTGAACCTTCTGCACCTGTAAGGTCGGCTGCATGGGTGGAATACATCCTTGACAAGGATTGTAATATAGTTGTTTAGGAGTGTAACATTTACGAATATTTGTTTTAGATAATTGGGTAATTTTGTATTATGGTAGTGGGTTTGTTTGGTATTGTTTTGTATTGTATATATTTTTGTAATAATTGATTACTTTTTTTTCAAAGATCGGCCATGAGAGGCGCCCCAGGGTGGCAAAGGATGAAGGTGAATTGAATTGAATTTATTTGTCATTCAGACCTTTCGGTCTGAACGAAATTTCGTTCCCCTGCAGTCATACATATAATTTTAAAAAATGACAGAAACACACAATAAACCCAAATTTAACATCCACCACAGTGCACCAAACACCTCCTCCCTGTGATGGAAGGCAAAGTCTTAAAGTCTCTGTCTCTTCCCTCTTTGTTTCCCTCTGCGCCGAGGCGATCCAGGCTTCAGATGTTGTGAAATCACCATCGGATGGCACTGTACAACGGCAGCCTCCGTGACCCCACCGGGCGATGGTAAGTAAGTCCCGCGGTTCAACCGAGCTCCTCGAACGGGCCGGTTCAACTCCGCGTCCCGCCCTCCAGACCAGCGGACGAAGCTCTTGTTGCAGGAGCTCGTGAAAACAGGTCACCAACCTGTGAGCTGCGAGCTCCCGACGATGTCGTCCACTGGGCCCACGGCCGATTCCACCGGGCCCGTGGTCGTGGCCGGGCCGCTGCCACTGCCGCCGCTGCTCCGGGACCGAGTCGGGTCGCCGCTGCTACTGCTGCTGCTGGAACAGCTCCGGGACCGAGTCGGGTCGCTGCTGCTGCTGCTGCTGGAACAGCTCCGGGACCGAGTCGGGTCGCCCGCTGCTGCTGCTGCTGCTGCTGAAACAGCTCCGGGGCCGAGTCGGGTCGCCGCTGCTGCTGCTGCTGCTGCTGGAACAGCTCCGGGACCCGAGTCGGGTCGCCGCTGCTACTGCTGCTGCTGGAACAGCTCCGGGACCGAGTCGGGTCACCGCTGCTGCTGCTGCTGCCACTGGAACCGCTCCGGGACCGAGTCGGGTCACCGCTGCTGCTGCTGCCACTGCTCCGGGACCGAGTCGGGTCGCCGCTGCTGCTGCTGCTGCTGCTGGAACAGCTCCGGGGCCGAGTCGGGTTGCCGCTGCTGCTGCCACAGGAACTGCTCCGGGACCGAGTCGGGTCGCCGCTGCTGCTGCTGGAACAGCCCCGAAGCCCGAGGCCGCCAGCTCCGCCATTAGGCCTCGGCGCGGGCCGGGCGAGGGACGACGGTTCGCTGGATGAACCAGATGTAGACGACAACCAGAGGCCCTACAGCAACCTGGGGCTCGCCTCGATTGGGCACCGTTCCAGTGGACCGAGCACCGGACCGGACTGCGCCAAAACCCGGTGACTCTTGCATGTGGTGTCAGTGGACATTTTGTACTATCGGGGATTATACTATCGGGGTTTACTGTAATGTATTCAAAAAAAGAATTTCACGGTACATCTTCACCTAATGAATCTGTAGCTAATTAACCTACAACCCTGCACGTCTTTGGAATGTGGGATGAAACAGAGCACCCAGAGAAAACCCACTCAGTCACATGGCGAATGTACCAACTGCATACGAACAGCACCCAGTCAGGATCGAACCCGGGTCTCAGGCACTGAAAGGCAGCAACTCTACCGCTGCGCCACAATAGAAATTGAAAATTGCAGACTCTGACCATTCCCAAGTTCCTGTGATTATGTACACAACAGTTTGGGAAACAATTTACTTTATTTAACCTTTGTAGTTGGAACAGAAACATGAATATAAACAAAGTACAAAGATTGTATTTATTTAAACCGTGACTCACTTGGCTTCTCCCAGATGGTCTTTCAAAAATTACAGTATTTTAACCAGCTTGTTATACCACAGAACAAATTTATTCAGCTCTTCAGATTTATCCTGTTCAATCTCTTTTCACCAAAGCACTTCTTTACCCAATACATACATATGTACGCCACTTACAGTGCTTGCAAAAGTTTTCATACCCCTTGAACTTTTCCACATTTTGTCACGTTACAACCACAAACGTAAATGTATTTTATTGGGATTTTATGTGATAGACCAACACAAAGTGGCGCATAATTGTGAAGTGGAAGGAAAATTATGCATGTTTTTCAAATTTTTTTACAAATAAAAAACTGAAAAGTGTGACGTGCAAAAGTATTGAGCCCCCTTTACTGCGATACCTCTAAATAAAATCCAGTGCAACCAATTGCCTTCAGAAGTCACCTAATTAGTAAATAGAGTCCACTTGTATGTAATCTAATCTCAGTATAAATACAGCTGTTCTGTGAAGGCCTCAGAGGTTTGTTAGAGAACATTAGTGAACAAACAGCATCATGAAACACAAGGAACACACCAGACAGGTCAGGGATAAAGTTGTGGAGAAATTTAAAGCAGGGTTAGGTTATAAAAAAATATCCCAAGCTTTGAACATCTCACAGAGCACTGTTCAATCCATCATCCGAAAATGGAAAGAGTATGACACAACTGCAAACCTACCAAGACATGGCCCTCCACCTAAACCGACAGGCCGGGCAAGGAGAGCATTGATCAGAGAAGCAGCCAAGAGGCCCATGGTAACTCTGGAGGAGCTGTAGAGATCCACAGCTCAGGTGGGAGAATCTGTCCACAGGACAACTATTAGTCGTGCACTCCACAAATCGGGCCTTTATGGAAGAGTGGCAAGAAGAAAGCCATTGTTGAAACAAAGCCATAAGAAGTCTGCAGTTTGCAGTTTGCCACATGCCATGTATGGGACACAGCAAACATGTGGGGGAAGATGCTCTGGTCTGATGAGACCAAAATTGAAGTTTTTGGCCTAAATGCAAAACGCTATGTGTGGCGGAAAACTAACACTGCACATCACCCTGAACACACCATCCCCACTGTGAAACATGGTGGTGGCAGCATCATGCTGTGGGGATGCTTTTCTTCAGCAGGGACAGGGAAGCTGGTCAGAGTTGATGGGAAGATGGATGGAGTCAAATACAGAGCAATCTTGGAAGAAAACCTGTTAGAGTCTGCAAAAGACTTGAGGCTGGGGCGGAGGTTTACCTTCATGCAGGACAATGACCCTAAACATACAGCCAGAGCTACAATGGAATGGTTTAGATCAAAGCATATTCATTAAGAGTTAAGGGACAGAAGTTTAGGGATAACGTGAGGGGGAACTTCTTTACTCAGAGGGTGGTGGCTGTGTGGAATGAGCTTCCAGCAGAGGTGGTGGAGGCAGGATCGATTTTAACATTTAAAAGTAAAGTGGATAGGTATATGGACGTGAAGGGAATGGAGGGGTATGGTCTGAGTGCAGGTAGATGGGACTTGGGGAAAACAAATGGTCGGCACGGACTGGAAGGGCTGAGAGGGCCTGTCTCCGTGCTGTAATTGTTATATGGTTATATATGTGTTAGAATGGCCCAGTCAAAGTCCAGACCTAAATCCAATTGAGAATCTCTGGCAAGACTTGAAAATTGCTGTTCACAGACGGTCTCCATCCAATCTGACTGAGCTTGAGCTATTTTACAAAGAAGAATGGGCAAAAATTTCAGTCTCTAGATGTGCAAAGCTGATAGAGACATACCCCAAAAGACTTGCAGCTGTAATTGCAGCGAAAGTTGGTTCTACAAAGTATTGACTCGGGGGCAGAATACTTTTGCACGCCACACTTTTCAGTTTTTTATTTGTAATAAAATTTGGAAACCATGTATCATTTTCCTTCCACTTCACAATTATGCACCATTTTGTGTTGGTCTATCACATCAAATCCCAATAAAATACATTTATGTTTGTGGTTGTAACGTGACAAAATGTGGAAAAGTTCAAGGGTATGAAAACTGTTGCAAGCCACTGTATATCTGAATCTTATTTTTTCATTGAATAATATCATGACTCTGACTGTATTCTCAACTCCACATTCCCACCTAATCTGATAACATTTCACCCGTTTGCATAGCATGAGATAATTGACCTTGGAAGTAAATTATTTGAATATTTTCATCACTCTGCGAAAGTGGAATAGGCTTCTCTACCAACCAGGACTGCTGCAGCGACATCACGGTACTGGCAAATTTCTGCTCTCCCAACCTAGAATCCCTCCTTATAAACTGCAAACCCTTCTCTCTCCCCTCAATCGGATATTGCGACCAAACGTTGTGTGTCTAAGGCCAGCAGTATTATAAAACACCCCACACATCTCCATCACGGACTGTTCACTCTGCTGCCCTCGGGCAAAAGATATCGTAGCATAAGGAGCAGAACATCAAGGTTCTGCAACAGCTTCTTCCCACGAGCCATCAGACTCCTGAATGCCATGTAATGGGCTGCCACCATTGTCTATTTATCCTTTTATCCATTTTATCCTTCTGTTAATTATCGTGTGGCACGGGGAGCCAAATGCAACGGAATTTCGTTTGGAATTACATATATCGATGTATTTCTAAATGACAATAACGTTTGTTTGACTTGACTTGACTTCTACTCTCCGAGGGAATTTATCTCCTTTATTCTCGCTGGAGTTTACATCCCCCCCATGCCTGCGTACGTGAGGCGCAAACGCAACTCGCTGACCAGGTAATGAGGGTAGAGAGTGACTTCCCAGACTCCATGGCCATTGTTTTGGGGGACTTTAACAAGGCTAACCTCAGCCGTGACCTTCCAAAATACAGACTTCATGTTACATGCGACACCAGAGGGGAGAGAACACTCGATCACTGTTATACGGCATATCTTTCTGTTCCCCGGGCGGGTCTGGGTCTCTCTGATCATTGCGTAGTTTACCTTATTCCGACCTCCAGGCAGAAACTAAAAGCCACTGTGGTCAGAACAATGAAAAGGGTGGACAGGCGAGGGTATAGAAACATAGAAACATAGAAATTAGGTGCAGAGTAGGCCATTCAGCCCTTCGAGCCTGCACCGCCATTCAATATGATCATGGCTGATCATCCAACTCAGTATCCCGTACCTGCCTTCTCTCCATACCCTCTGATCCCCTTGCCACAAGGGCCACATCCAACTCACTCTTAAATATAGCCAATGAACTGGCCTCAACTACCCTCTGTGGCAGAGAGTTCCAGAGACTCACCACTCTCTGTTGTGGTGAGTCTCTGGAGACTCCTGTAGGCCTCTGGAGGAGGCCTACAGGAGCAGGGATGCAGACCTCTACAGGCAGGCCAAGTACAAGCTGAGAAGAGCTGCCAAGGAAAGGTACTCTGAGAAGTTGAGGAGCAAGTTCTCAGCTAGTGACTCTTCTTCAGTTTGGAAGGGCTTGCAAGAAATTACCAGCTACAAGTGGAAAGTCCCCCGCACTTTGGACAATCGTCAGCTGACCAACGACCTGAATGAGTTTTACTGCAGGTTTGAAAATCAGAAACGTAAACCTGGTACCCCCTCCTCCCCTCCCTAACCAACACAGCCAGACCCCAGTCTACAAAGAATGGACCCTACACCCTCTCCTTCCCATTCACCACTTCACGCCTACTTAAGGCAAGACTCAAGTATGAAAAGACTGGACCATTTCCCACCCCAACCAACACTTCACACCCACTCACAGCCTGACAGTTTGCAAAGACTGGGCCTTTCTACAGCCACCCCCTTCCAATCACCACTTCACACCCTCTGTGCTGCACAACATAACTTATCCAATATCAACAATAAAAAGAGGAGGTGGAGAGGCTTTTCAGAGGACAAAAGAGCCAAAATCTCCAGGACCTGACAATGTTTTCCCCTCTACTGTTAAGCTCTGTGCCTACCCTTTTAACCAGTCCCTGCAAACATGTACTGTCCCTGCCTGCTTCAAAGTCTCCACTATTGTCCCTGTACCCAAAAAGGTAATGACTACAGGCCTGTCGCACTGACCTCTGTAGTCATGAAGACACTTGAAAGGCTTGTGCTGGCCAAGCTGAAAAATATCACAAACTCCCTGCTGGACCCTCTGCAGTTTGCATATCGGGCCAATAGATCTGTGGATGATGCAGTCAACCTGGGCCTACACTTCATCCTACAGCACCTAGACCGCCAGGGGATCTATGCGAGGATCCTGTTTGTTGATTTTAGCTCTGCTTTCAACACCATTGTGCCAGAGCTACTACACTCCAAACGTTCCGAGTTGACTGTGCCTGAACCACTCTGTCAGTGGATCACTAACTTCCTGACAGACAGAAAGCAGCATGCAAGGCTGTGAAAGCACATCTCGGACCTGCAAACGCTCAGCATAGGAGCACCGCAAGGCTGCGTACTTTCTCCTTTCCTCTACTCTCTCTTCACAAACGATTTCACCTGCACAGACACCTCTGTGAAGCTTCTCAAGTTTGCGGACGACACAACCCTGATTGGACTGATCCAGGATGGGGAGGAATCTGCCTACAGGCAGGAAGTATCACAGCTGGCGTCCTGGTGCCGTCGCAGCAACTTAGAGCTCAATGCAAGTTAAGACAGTGGAATTAATTGTAGACTTTAAGAAAGCTCCCCCTCCCCTCACTCACCATCAGCAACACCATAGTCACATCTGTGGAGTCTTTTAAGTTCCTGGGAACCATCATCTCCAAGGACCTTAAGTGGGGGGCTACCATTGACCCACAGTCAAAAAGACACAACAGAGAATGTACTTCCTGCGGCAGCTGAGGAAGCACAATTTGCCACAGGCAATGATGGTCAACACTGCCATCGTAAACTCTGTTCTCACCTTCTCCATCATGGTCTGGTTTGGCTCAGCCACTAAGCACGACACCTGGAGGCTGCAGCAAATCGTCCGATCAGCAGAGAAGATTATTGGCTGCAACCTTCCCTCCATTGATGAACTGTACACTGCAAGGGCCAGGAAGCGAAAGGGGAAAGTTCATCTCTGACCCCTTTCACCCTGGCCACAAACTCTTTGAATCACTTCCCTCTGAAAGGCAACTCCGGATTGTCAAAGCTGCCACAGCCAGACATAAAAACAGTTTTTATCCACGAGTAGTTGCTCTACTCAACAGCCAAAAATCTGTAGCCTCTCTTTGATCTGGTATTTTTTTGGATTACATGCTTGCTCAATGGTGTCTTATCATTAATGTCTTATTATTATTAATGTTTAGTGTTTTCCGAGTCATTCGTAACTGTCACTGTCTGTCATGTTGTTACTTGTGGGTGTAGCACCAAGGCAAATTCCTTGTATGTGAATACCTGGCCAATAAACTTACTTACTCTGAGAAAGAGAATTCTAGAGACTCACAAACCTCCAAGAAAAAATATCACCACATCTGTTTGTCTTTAGGCTGGAGGCTTGTGACCAGTGATATGCGTCAGGAATCGGTGCTGGGCCCATGGCAGTTCGTGGTGGGTGGTGTTATAGTCAGTGAAAATGGTTCTCAAAATTCACAGCAGGATCTTGATCAGCTGGGTAAGTGGGCCAAGGAGTGACTAATAGATTGTAACACAGATAAGTGCATTTTGACAAGCCAAACCTGGGCAGGACATTCACAACTGGACAGTGCTGTAGAGCATAGGGATTTAGAGGTCCAGGTATAGTTACCTCAGGGTGGCACCACAAGTAGATAGGCTGGTAAAGGCTTTTGGTATAATTTCCCTAATCAGTCAGGATATCGATTATGTAGGAACAAAGTACTGCAGATGCTGGTTAACACACAAAAAAATACAATTTGCTGGAGTAACTCAGCAGGTCAGGTAGCATCCCTGGAGAACATGGATAGGTGACATTTCCAGTCGAGAACCTTCATCAGTCTGATGCTGCCTGACCTGCTGAGTCTATTGGCAGAGCAATAGATTGAATGGAATATAGACACAAAAAGCTGGAGTAACTCAGCGGGACAGGCAGCATCTCTGGAGAGAAGGAATGGGTGGCGTTTTGGGTCGAGACCCTTCTTCAGACTGATGTCAGGGGAGTGGGAGGGACAGAGATAGAATGTAGTCGGACACAATAAGACTGGTGGGAGAACTAGGAAGAGGGAGGGGATGGGGAGAGAGGGAAAGCAAGGGCTATTTGAAGTTAGAGAAGTCAATATTTATTGGGGTGTAAGTTATGTATGAAATATGAGGTGCTGTTCCTCCAATTTGTGCTGGGCCTCACTCTGACAATGGAGGAGGCCCAGGACAGAAAGGTGAGATTGGGAATGGGAGGGGGAGTTAAAGTGCTGAGCAAGTGGGAGATCAAATAGGTTAAGGCGACCGAGTGGAGGTGTTCAGCGAAACGATCGCCGAGCCTGTGCTTCGTCTCGCCGCTGTACAGACGTTGGCACCTGGAACAGCGGATACAGTAGTTGAGGTTGGAGGAGGTGCAAGTGAACACCTGCCTCACCTGAAAAGACTATTGAGGTCCTTGGATGTAGTCGAGGGGGGAGGTAAAGAGACAGGTGTTGCATCTCCTGCATTTGCAGGGGAAAATACCTGGGGAGGGGGTGGTTTGGGTGGGGAGGGACGAGTTGACCAGGGAGTAGCGAAGGGAACGGTCTCTGTAGAAAGCAGAAAGGGGTGGAGATGGGAACATGTGGCCAGTAGTGGGATCCCGTTGGAGGTGGCAAAAATGTTGCAGCATTATATGCTGCCTGCAACGACGGATGGTGTGGAAGGTGAGGTCATAGAAACATAGAAACATAGAAATTAGGTGCAGGAGTAGGCCATTCAGCCCTTCGAGCCTGCACCGCCATTCAATATGATCATGGCTGAGGGGTCAAGGGGACCTCTGGCGTTGCGAATGGGGGAGTGGGACAAAGAGCAGAGCTGCACGATATCAAGGAGACCCTAGTGAGACCCTAGGGACGAGGGGGAATGTCGAGGGGAATGGACGAGGGGAACCCGTTTCCTAAAGAATGAGGACATCTCCGATGATCTAGTATTGAAAACCTCATCCTGGGAGCAGATGCAGCGTAGACGGAGGAATTGGGAGTAGGGGATAGTCTTTACAGGAAGCCAGAGAAGGCAGTTGAGGCAGGCAACCAGCATTTGAAACACACTTGGACAGGCACATGGGTAGAAAACGTTTGGGGCAGCACAGCGGTAGAATTCCTGCCTTACAGAGCCAGAGACCTGGGTTTGATCCTGACTACGGGTGCTGTCTGTACGGAGTTTGTAAGCTACCCAAGAGCATGGGTTTTCTTGGGGTGCTCCAATTTCCTCCCACACTCCGAAGACGTACTGGCTTTTAGATTAACTGGCTTCAGTAAAATTGCAAACTGTCCCTAGTGTGTAGAATGTTTAAGAAGGAAGTGCAGATGCTGGAAAAATCGCAAGGACCCGAAGTGTCGCCTATTCCTTCGCTCCAGAGATGCTGCCTCATCCGCTGAGTTTCTCCAGCATTATTGTCTACCTAGTGTGCAGGTTAGTGCTCGTGTATGGGGTGATTGCTGGTCGGTGCGGACTCAGTGGGCTGAAGGGCCTGTTTCCGTGCTGTATCTCTGAAGGGATATGGCCAAACATGGGCAAATGAGACCTGTGTGGTGGTTCCTGGGGAGTAGGCCACTCCCTGGTTCATCCCCCTCGGTGGACAGGTCCGGGGGTGGCTTCCAGAGCAGGGATTTTTGGCACGAGACCAGTTTTCAGTCTCTCACTGAAGCGGAGAGTAGTGTGCTGTGCTCATTAAAGCCTCTACAGAATTTGCCAGGTTTCTCGCCTTCATTCCGGGTTCTCTCACGCACCCGCTACTCCTGCTTAGATGGACAGGTTCCTTAATTCCTAATTTTCTCACACAACTGTCTGCAATTTCTTACGGTCTTGGGCAGAGCTGTTGCCAAACCAAGCTGTGTTATACTTTCTAAGGAGGCTTTCTACGATCCATCCTTAGAAATTGGTCAGAGTCGTTGGAGGTTTGCCGAACTTCCTTGGTCTTTTAAAGGCTGATTTGCGTGATGAACTGGACTACATGCACAAACCACTGCTTTTCCTCGCGATAGTCACAGACTAGTTGCCATACCAAGTTACAAAGTGCTCGTATAGGCGCATCTGTTGAAATTAGTATTATTTATTGAAGACATGGCTAATTTCCTTAGTCTTCTAAGATCACCTTAATAACGTCATAACTGGCTTAATAACAAAATGTTGCCTTAAAGGAATGTAGTCTCTAGATCAGCAAAGGGATTGTGACATAAATTATTAAAATGTGCAACAGAGATGTTTCTTTAATCAATCTTCTAATTCATTTTTTTTATTATCAGCAATTTTGTTTCTCTTATAAAATAATTATTTTATGGTAGTGTCACTCTGCCTCCATTCCTAGTGAAAAAGGATAAAGATTTCAAATGTCGTATTTTCTCGCTTGGGGGGAGCACTGCCAAGCACATGACTCTACCTTGGACGCTGATGGAACAAGCTCAACGCTGGTAGCTGTATCTCTGTGAAAACTAATTGATATTGAATATTTCCATAATTGATCTTGTCATCTCAGTCTTCAGGTAGTATGATAATGGAAGGATTCACAGCATAAATTAACAACCAACCTTGCATTAACTAATAGATCTCCTACAATCCACTGCATTTTAACTCAGAATTCAAGAATGGAGCTCCAGTAACTGGAGCTGGACCTGTATTCCTAAGGTCCTGCTAAGTCCGAAGCTCAGTCGATTTCCTCAGCCTTGGTAAACTTTTTACATTTTTCATTGTCTTTGAAATCTTTATAATACTCCACATTCTTTCACCATCACTGGGTCAAAATCTTGGAATTCTCTCTCGAACAACACTGCGGGACTACAATATCTCTAGGACTATGGTGATTAAAGGCGGCAGTGGTGAGGCCACATTTAGAGTATTGTGTTCAGTCCTGGGCACTATCTTATAGGAAAAATGTTGTCAAACTGTGGAAAGTACAGAGAAGAGTTACGAGGATATTGCCAGGACTAGAGGGTCTGTGGTATAGGAAGAGGTTGAGGAGGCTGGGGCTCTATTCCTTGGAGCACAGGAGGATGAGTGGTGATCTTATTGAGGTGTATAAAATCATGAGAGAAATATATATTGGGTAGATGCACAGTGATGCACATAGGAATCAGAGGGGTAACTTTTTCACAAAAAGGGTGGTGGGTGTATGGAATATGCTGCCAGAGGATGTAGTTCAGGAAGGGACTCTCCCAAAGTTTAAGAAACTGTTAGACAGGTACATGTATAGGACGGGTTTGGAGGGATATGGGCCAAACGCAGGCAGGAGGGACTAGTGCAGCATGGGCCATGTTGGCCAGTGTGGGCAGGTTCGGCCGAATGGCCCTTTTCCACACTGTATCACTCTATGAGCTTATCACCACCTATTCAAGGTCAATTTACCATATAACATATAGCCATATAACAATTACAGCACGGAAACAGGCCCTCTCGGCCCTTCCAGTCCGTGCCGACCATTTGTTTTCCCCTAGTCCCGTCTACCTGCACTCAGACCATACCCCTCCATTACCTTCCCGTCCATATACCTATCCACTTTACTTTTAAATGTTAAAATCAATCCTGCCTCCACCACTTCTGCTGGAAGCTGAGACACCGGCATTGACCGGGACACAGCCACCATCGCCTGAGTAAAGAAGTTCCCCCTAAACTTCTGTCCCTTAATTCGCATGTCATGCCCTCTTGTTTGAATCTTCCCTAGCCCTTAATGGGAAAAGCTTATCCACGTCCAACTCTGTCTATCCCTTTCATCCATTTGGGAATTGAGGAATGCTGTGGAACAGAGGGATCTAGGAATAACGGTGTGTGCATAGTTTTCCCTGAAGGTGGAATCGCATGTAGATAGGGTGGTAAAGAAAGCCTTTGGTGTGCTGGCCTTTATAAATCAGAGCATTGAATATAGGAGTAGGGAAGTAATGTTAAAATTGTACAAGGCATTGGTGAGACCAATTCTGGAGTATGGTGTACAATTTTGGTCGCCTAATTGAGGATGGACAATTAAATACTGGCCGAGCCTGAAATGTCCACATGCATGTTTGTGGGCAAAGGGACGTCAAGAAAGTGGAATGTTTTTAAAGGTGTGATAGTGAGAGTTCCTATAAGAGTGACAAGCAAATTGGTGGAACAGCAACTCTTATTTGAGATTAGTAGATCTTGATTAGTAAGGATATCAGGGCTATGGGGCAAAGGCATGAGAATGGGATTAATAGGGAAGGATAGATCAGCCATAATTGAATGGAGTAGACCTGATGGGCTGAATGGCCTAATTCTGCTCCTATCACTTAAACTGAGATACAGCATCTTTCATTGAGTAAATTCAATATCTGATATATTTACATAGATTGATCATGAAACAAAGATCAACAAGGCAAACCTTCACTCACTGGTAGGCTCGACCCAAAATGTTGCCCATTTCCTTCGCTCCATAGATGCTGCCTCACCCGCTGAGTTACTCCAGCATTTTTGTCTATCTCACTGGTAGGCTTATCAATAATAGTTGGAAAGTAGAATACATGCTATGTTATCCCAGTTTTTGTGAATATCTGCACGGTTGAGTTGGTGGCACACTCAACTCTGGATTTGTCCTCCTGCATTGAATGAGTCCTGCAGTCCAGAAATTTTGGACACATCTATTTAACCCATGCAATGAATTATAGGTGAAATATTTGCAAAAAATATCATAAGCAAGTAAGAAAACGACACTTGTCATTTGTGAAAAATAATTTTATTGAGCTTTGACTTTCAGTAGGGAGTAAGTATACTTTACAGAATTGCATGCAACCATGGGTTCCATGTAGCTGCCGAGTTATCATTCATCTACTACCACAAATTAAAGTGTTACTTACCCCCGTCTGAAATTTGGGCAGGGAGGGTGCAGGGGAGATGGGGCAGGTTCCCATTGTAGTCATAGAAACATAGAAATTAGATGCTGGAGTAGGCCATTCGGCCCTTCGAGCCTGCACCGCCATTCAACTCAGTATCCCGTACCTGCCTTCTCTCCATACCCTCTGATCCCCTTAGCCACAAGGGCCACATCTAACCCTCTTAAATATAGCCAATGAACTGGCCTCAACTACCCTCTGTGGCAGAGAGTTCCAGAGACTCACCACTCTGTGTGAAAAAAGTCTTCCTCATCTCAGTCTTAAAGGATTTTCCCCTTATCCTTAAGCTGTGACCCCTTGTCCTGGACTTCCCCAACATCGGGAACAATCTTCCTGCATCTAGCCTGTCCAACCCCTTAAGAATTTTGTAAGTTTCTATAAGATTCCCTCTCAATCTCCTAAATTCTAGAGAGTATAAACCGAGTCTATCCAGTCTTTCTTCATAAGACAGTCCTGATATCGCAGGAATCAGTCTGGTGAACCTTCTCTGCACTCCCTCTATGGCAATAATGTCCTGCCTCAGATTTGGAGGCCAAAACTGTACGCAATACTCCAGGTGTGGTCTCACCAAGACCCTGTACAACTGAAGTAGAACCTCCCTGCTCCTATACTCAAATCCTTTTGCTATGAACGCTAACATACCATTCGCTTTTTTCACTGCCTGCTGCACCTGCATGCCTACTTTCAATGACTGGTGTACCATGACACCCAGGTCTCGCTGCATCTCCCCTTTTCCTAATCGGCCACCATTCAGATAATAGTCTGCTTTCCTGTTTTTCCCACCAAAGTGGATAACCTCACATTTATCCACATTATACTGCATCTGCCAAACATTTGCCCACTCACCCAGCCTAACCAAGTCACCTTGCAGTCTCCTAGCATCCTCCTCACAGCTAACACTGCCCCCCAGCTTAGTGTCATCCGCAAACTTGGAGATATTGCCTTCAATTCCCTCATCCAGATCATTAATATATATTGTAAATAGCTGGGGTCCCAGCACTGAGCCCTGCGGTACCCCACTAGTCACTGCCTGCCATTGTGAAAAGGACCCGTTTACTCCTACTCTTTGCTTCCTGTTTGTCAGCCAGTTCTCCATCCACATCAATACTGAACCCCTAATGCCGTATGCTTTAAGTTTGTATATTAATCTCTTATGTGGGACTTTGTCGAAAGCCTTCTGGAAGTCCAGATATACCACATCCACTTGTTCTCCCTTATCCACGCTACTAGTTACATCCTCGAAAAATTCCACAAGATTCGTCAGACATGATTTACCTTTCGTAAATCCATGTTGACTTTGTCCAATGATTTCACCACTTTCCAAATGTGCTGCCAACTAGCAATGTCCAATTAAATTGACTAGCAACTAGTCGATTAGCAATGTCCATTACAAACTGCACATGTGGGTTTCTTTCTATTGTACATACCCAAATCCTCATCGACCAGGCCACCAACTTTCAGTCTGCATTTGTAAAATAAGCAAGTAGAAAATCCATCATCAGAATCGGCAAAGCATTGCCTGTGTTCACATTGGGTTTTCATATCCTCTTTTTTGATTTTCATTTTGATTGTCAATTAGCTGAGGAACCAGAGGGCAAATGAACATCATGAATATTCATTCATAAGAAAAAAATGTTGAGATGGAAACCCAACTCCATTCCTCAACCCAAATGCACCACACAAGCAAGGGTTCTGTCTAAGTGCCAGTTATATGCTCACATCATTCAATAATGTCCACTCACCATGAACAGGAAATTTAGAGAACGATTATTAGAGATAAACAAACTTCCTGTTGTCAGTTAGTTTTGTAAATTACTAACATTTCAAATACTTTTGAGATTCACATGCACAACGCAAGACACACGACTAGAATAGGAAATACGTGTAAAAAAACTTTAATTATGGGTCATGGTAGCAGGCAGCGGGTCATGGTGCAGGAGATTTTTCAGACTGGAGGCTATGGCTAATGATTTGCCTCAGTAATCAGTAGTGGACCCATTGTTGTTTATCATCTACATCAATAACTTGGATGAGAATGTTCATTAGTAAGTTTGCAGATTACACTAAATTAGGTGGTATTGTAGACAGTGACGATGGTAATCAAGTTACAATGAGATTTTGATCAGCTGGGCAAGTGGGCCGAGGAATGGCAACTGGAGTTTAATTCAGATGAGTGCGAGGTTGTATTTTACAACATCAAACCAAGACAGGACCTTCACAGTGATGGTAGGGCCCTGGAGAATGCAGTAGAACAGAGCTATCTAGGAGTACCAGTGCATTGTTCCCTAATAGTAGGATCTTCTTCTTGCGTATGACGTGCACAGCTTAAAGTTGTAGGACAACTTGTTCTATTTGATTGTGCACGCCAGGTTGAGTGCATTTGTCGAAACAGGGCGGACCATGTGAAGGTTGCTATCTTCCACCCCAAAGTGTGGTCACGGGTAGATAAGGGTAGTGAAGGAGGCTTTTGACACCTCATCAGTCATGGAATTGAGGACAGAAGTTGGAACTTGGAGTATTGTGTTCAGTCTTGGTCACCCTTCTGTACGAAAGATGCTATTAAGTTGCAACGTGTGCAATGAAGATTTTGGAGGATGCAGCCTGAAGTCGAGGGAGATTGGCAGATTAGGACTTTATTTCTTGGAGAGCAAAGGTTGATCTTAAAGGTGTACAACATCATGAGGGGAATAGGTATGTTGAATCCACAGAGTCCTTTTTCTCAGGATTGGGGAATCAAGAACTAGAGGGCACAGATCAAAGTGAAAGATTTAATAGGGTGTGACTTTTTCACACAAAGGGTATATGGAATGTGGTGCCAGAGGAAGTAGTTGAAGCAGGTAAAATAACAATGGTTGAAAGAATTTGGAGAGGAAAGGTTTAGAGGGATGTGGGTCAAACGCAACAAAAGGCACTAGCTTAGATGGAGCATCTTGGTCCGCATGGCCGAGATGGGCCAAAGAGCCTGCATCTGTGCTGTATGGCTCTATAGGTCCTCTACTCAACAATGAACTTTTGTTCATTTATTTTACCCTATGGCATAAAAATGTATATATTTTACTGAAACATTTTATGCATAAACTGTAGCTGTCTTTAACATATAGCCCAAAGCACTCAAATTAAATCATAAGATCATCTTCTGCCGAATATAAAACAGAAAATGCTGGAAATACTCTGCAGCACAGGTGGTTCACAAGTTCTAGTAGAATTAGGCCATTCGGCCCATCGAGTCTACATGGCTGATCTCTGCCTCCTAATCCCATTTTCCTTGACACCCGTTCTATCAAGAATTTGTCTATCCCGCCTTGAAAATACCCACTGACTTGGCCTCCGCAGCCCTCTGTGGCAATGTTCCACAGATTAACTACCCTCCGACTAAAGAAGTTCTTCTTTAATTCTGAGGCTGTGATCTCTGGTCCTAGACTCTCCCACCAGTGCAAACATCCTTTCCACATCCACTATCTATGCCTTTCATTATTGTGTAAGTTTCATTGAGGTCCTCCCTCAACCTTCTCTCCAATGAGTAGAGGCCAGTGCTGTCAACCACTCATCATATGCTAACCTACTCATTCCTGGAATCATTCTTGTAAACCTCCTCTGGACCCTCTCCAGAGCCAGCATATCCTTCCTCAGATATGGGGCCCAAATTTGCTCACAGTTCTCCACAAGTGATACTTATGGAGAAAGAACACTAGCCCGGTAGTTTCATCGGAATCAGGGAGAGTCAGAAATTAAAGGTGGAGAGAGCAATGGAAACACCGTGATTGGTGGACACCAAGGGATAAGTCAATGACACAAAAGGTGGTGATGGCAGGTGAGTATGTGACGATGACTGAGATCCAAAAGGAAATGAATTAGGACAAATTAAAATATCTCAAAATTGTGAAATGCAGAACAATGTATATGCAGCACTGCAAGAGGCAAGAAGACAGATAACCGATGGAAGTGTGCTGGACAATTAAAGTGACAGGCAAATGAAATTTTAGGCCATCTTTGATGATTGAATGGAGATGTTCTGCTGTCAGCCAATTTCCACCCATTATAACCAGGCCCGTTCACTCTATAAAAAAAAGAGAAGACAATTGAAATATGATGGAAAATGCAACTCATTCACATTGGTGCATAAAACAGAACAGGAATTTAAAAAAAAAATAGATCAGGAAAGAAGGGCGACACAAAATGCTGGAGTAACTCAGCGGGACAGGCAGCATCTCTGGAGAGAAGGAATGGGTGACGTTTCTGGTCGAGACCCTTCTTCAGACCTGGTGTCGGCATACACAAGTTGCAAAAGCTAATTTGCAGGTGTAGCAAGAAATTAGCAAGGCAAATAGTATGTTGGCCTTTATTAGCAGGGGATATGTATGTTGGTGTAAAGTTCCTGGACATACATCTCTCTGGGCCCAGCATATCAATGCAATCACAAAGCAAGCTCATCTCTACTTCCTTAGAAAATTGAGGAGATGCGGTATGTTGACAAATTCGCTATCAAGTTCATATAGGTGTACAGTGGAGAGGATATCGACTGGTTGCATCACAGCCTGATTCAGCGACTTGCATGCCCAGGAACAAAGAGGATTACAGAGTGGTGGACACTTGCCCGGCCCAACACAGGTAGTGATCTCACTGCCCTCTAAGGAATCAAGACGAGGTGCTGCCTTAAAAGGCAGCCAAAATCATGAAAGATCTATACCAGCCTGACCACGCTCTCATTTCACCATGATCGTTGGGAAGAAGGTACAGGAGCTTGAGAATCGTAACCACCAGATTCAGGAACAGTTTCTTCCTGGCAATTTTCTAGTCCAATGGGATGGCAACGTGCTGGGTACTTCCAGTATTCTATTATATCAAATTTGCATCAACATGCATTTTGCATCATACAGTACCAGCATCCATTTTTCCCTTTGTTATCTGTCCTTATTCATCATCTTCTATGATAATCCCCTCCAGATAGAACAGCCACTAATTGACAAAACGTCAACACTCATAGTGCTGGCACCATTACCATGTTCTGTCATGCTCTTTTCCTGCTCATCGCATCACAATATCTTTGTTCTCTCTACCCTTTCCTGCAACTGAAAACATATTCAGTTTCTGAACGTTTCCTCGTTCTTTTGAACGGATCTGCTGAATATTGTCAGCATTATCATTGCAGTATTTCTGCAGATTTCCAACAACTACACGTTTTCGATATTGTCTTTCAGCCCCATATATACACTTACTTCATTGTGTGGCCTCAGACATTTTTCAGCACTGTTTCTATCAGTGAGGTTCACCTTGGAACTCAGATTGCGCAGTGGGCTAGTCATCATTGACCATTTTCAGAACTTAAGACACCTTTGTTTAAAGATATAGTCTAACTGCTACTCTCCACACCCAGACAACTAAAAACAATGAGAAAATAAATCCCTGCCAAAACATAAATAACTTGTAATCAAAAGAATGGATGGAGATTGTTTTATTTTAAAGAAAGCTTCATTAAGAATTGGATTAAATGAATGCATCTTGTCGGCAAAGGCCAGACTCTAGAGACCTTTGCACAGGAATACAAACCCAGAAGATAATGCTTTACACGTGCCCCAGACAGAGATGGTGATTACCTCCTCTTTTCTTTCCCAAACTACGGTAAAATTTAAATCTAAATGGTAAAACCTGACTAGGATTGAAAGAGAGTGGATGGCAGCTAAAGAAAAGGCCTGCGGAAGCCGTTCACACTGGTCCCATCGGCCACAGTGGGTCGAATCATCTCAGGCTGCTGGGCCCGATCATATAAGGAAAATGTGCGCCCTCACCTGGGTAAAGATTCACACGCCTTCAATCACTTCTCCACGCCCGCTTCAGTACGAATCTTTTGTTTGTCTTCTTCATCGAGAAGCATTGACTTGGCTTCCCTCAGGTAACGACCCGCAAGTTAAAATAAACCCTGACTCTAACCAGCAGCTAACGCCGCCAACCGCCAACCGCCCCGGGCCTGTGCAGGATGCAGGGAGGGCGCGGGCTCGCCGGCTCCTCCTCCTCCTCTCGAGTCCCTCCTCGTGTTGTACTTTGATTATGAATAAACCTTATTTTTTGGAAATATATATATATTGTTTTCCCCTGAAGGAATAAGGGGACGGTCCTCAACCAAGGGGAGGGGTAATTCCCCCCCCCCGGGGGCTACCTGGGAGCAGAGGTGTTTTGTTTAAAGATAGATGTGAACAACTCGGAGGTAAACGCCGAATATAATTGTGCTTCAATATAATTATGCAGTAAGATTTTTTCCCCCCAGAAATAAACTTAATTCAGAATTATATATATATAACCCCCCCCCCCCCACTAATGAACTAATATATGAAGAGGTTTTGCAGAGTTTTTGATTTATGCGTGTGTGTATCAAAAACTGTGCAAAACCTCTTCATATGTATATAATTCTGAATGGTTTATTTCTGGTGGGGGGGGGGGGGGGATCCCCCGCTACTATTGCCTTGTCCACTGAGTTCCTCCAGCACTTTATGTTTTGCTTTGCATCTGAGAGCTTCGGTCCAGCCCTGACTGTCAAGTCATGTCAAGTTTATTCGTCACATACACATACAGGATGTGCAGTGAAATGAAAAGTGACAGTGCCTGCGGACTTTATGCAAAAAAACAAACAACCAACAAACTACAAACAGAATGGAACAGAATCACGTGTTCTTTTTCATATTAAATATTGTGGGCAGTATTGTGGTACAGTAAAGTTAGTCCCTGGTGAGTTAGGAGTTTACAGTCCGAATGGCCTCTGGAAAGAAACTCCTTCTCATCCTCTCCGTTCTCACAGTATGGCACGGAGGCGTTTGCCTGACCATAGCAGCTGCAACAGTCCGTTGCAGGGGTGGAAGGGGTCTCCCATTATCTTATTGGCTCTGGAGTTGCACCTCCTGATGTATAGTTCCTGCAGAGGGGCGAGAGAAGTTCCCATAGTGCGTTCGGCCGAACGCACTACTCTCTGCAGAGCCTTCCTGTCCTGGGCAGAGCAATTCCCAAACCAAATTGTAATTTTTCCAGACAATATGCTTTCCACAGCCGCTGAGTAGAAGCACTGGAGGATCCTCTGAGACACTCTGAATTTCCTCAATTGCCTGAGGTGGTAAAGGTGCTGCCTTGCCTTACTCACGAGTGCTGCAGTGTGTGATGTCCATGTCATATCCTCAGAGATGTGGACTCCCAGGTACTTAAAACAGCTCACCCTATCCACAGTATCCCCATTTATCCTCAGTGGCGTGTACGTCCTCGGATGATGTGCCCTCCTAAAGTCCACGATCAGCTCCTTAGTCTTTTTGATGTTCAAGAGAAGGCTGTTGTCCTGACACCAGAGTGCCAGATCAGTTACCTCCTCCCAGTAGGCCTTCTCATCGTTGTCTGAGATCAGGCCCACCACCACGGTGTCATCAGCTAACTTGATAATCGAGTTGGAGCTGAACCGAGCCACACAGTCGTGTGTGTTACAGGGAGTACATTAGGGGGCTGAGGACGCAACCCTGGGGGGATCCTGTGCTCAGGGTGAGGGACTTTGATGTATTCCCTCCCATCTTGACTACCTGGGGCCTGAGTGAGAGAGCTGAGATATGGTCGGTAAAGTTGCAACCAAAGGTTGCACTCTTCCTCGGGTCACAGCGACAGTTAAGGAAGGGCTTGCTTCGTTTCTAAAATCAAGAATTCCACGTTTTAAACTGAACTGTTGTCCAATATCAGCTTGAAAATGGGTTCCGACTTGAGACATCGCCTGTCCATGCCCTCCATAGATGCTGAGTTCCTCCAGCACTTTGTGTTTTGCCCAAGATGCCAGCATGGCCAGTTCCTTGTGGTCCATTGGTTGCCATCAGTGTCAATCTATAACCACGTTGTCGATCAGTGCTAGCAGATAGTTTTAAAGAAGGAACTGCAGATGCTGGAGAATCGAGGGTACACAAAAAGCTGGAGAAACTCAGCGGGTGCAGCAGCATCTAAGGAGCGAAGGAGATAGGCGACGTTTCGGGTCGAGACCCTTCTTCAGACTGGTCAGGGATCAGGGAAACGAGAGATATAGACGGTGATGTGGAGAGATAAGGAACAATGAGTGAAAGATATGTGAGATACCCTTTATGCTCACAATTAATACTCAAAGACTAAATCCTGGAAGCAAGAGATTTCTTTATTTTACGAGTCTGCAGACCGGGTGCCTCTCCAACTCGAGACACACTGAAGCCAGAGAGATCATCCCCCTTTATACACAAAATCTTACATTCAATCTCCCCTCCGGACCTTTCTCCAATCAGGGTCGGAGGTGCACAATCTGTAGGTACCTCCCACCGTACATCCCCTCGCACCTCCCATATCATACATTGCATGTTCAAACATGTTCATGGTAATGAGCAATTTCTTGACCAGGGGTGTGTTGTAATATTCATTTATTCTATTAAGCATGCTCAATTGCTCATGACCTGGCCCAGTTTTACTCACCTCCTAGTGAACCCTCTCAGTTTTCCTATATCAGTACTAAAGCTAAGCTATAGTGACAAGGGTCCCATCTATCACTCCTTTCCACTGATAGGGATCTCTCTACATCACCCCCTTCTCTAGCTTATACAATACATCTCTTCTTACTCAAGGCCTCAAGGATGGGTCTGGCAACCTTCAGACACTGCTATGTCAGAATCCTCTCTCCAGTCCCTCTCTGTTTGAATTATCTTTAAAACTCCTTTCTTTAATAGGGTTTAATCACTTTATCCCTCACAGATATGCAAAAAAGTATCGGTGATAAAGGGAACGAGCCATTGTAAGCTGTTTGTGGTGTGAAAATGAGAAGCTGGTGCGACTGGGGTGGGGGAGGGAGATAGAGAGAGAGGGAATGCTAGCAGATAAGCATTTTCAACCTCGCACAAAGCTTTCGTCAAAACGTTTACTTTGTTTCACAGAAGCAGAACAAATTATGCAATGACATTTTGCAAGAAAACGTCATTGTTTTTGGAAATGTGCGGCTTTGATTTGCATTGCAATGAAAGGCTTTGAGGTTGCAAGTGTGAAATGAGTTGAATGTTGCTCCCCGAATGCAGAGCTTCAGGAGGCGGTGAAGTTGAGCTGCTGCTGCCGCCGCCGGGTGGGTGAGAGGGTGAGAGTCGCCGGAGCCCGCTGCCACCATGTCTCTGCTCAGAGGTCTGTCTCTCTCTCAATGTCCTCGCTGCTCTTTATATATATTTGTTCGGTGTTAAATAAGAAAAACAAAATACCCACTCGTCGATAGTTGTAAAACCTGCAGCAGTTCAGGTGTTGTTTTGAACGAGATCAGTTCACGCTGCGTGTTCGCCTTGTACTTTGAACCTCCATTCAAACTTCCGTGCGGTGGGTGACAATGATCTGATTTAAAGTTTGCAGAAATCGTGGCGCTGTGGAGTGTTTAGCAGGCATGGGATATTAGGAGACACAAGGAGTTGCAGATAACGGATTACACAAAATGCTGGATCCCTGGATACTGTGACCCGCTGAGTCACTCCAGCACTTCGTGTCTTTTTTTGGATGTTAGGAGTAACGTTCAACACATTTTGGGGCAGTGTGGTTGGAGCAAGTGACCAATTGAAGGAAGGCGATATGTGTCTTAAGGTGTTAAACAAAACAAAGGTGTTGGCTTAATGTCACATGTGACGAGATACAGTGGAAGGCTTTTGTTTGGGTGTTATTTAATTAAAGTATATATTAATACAATAAAACCATATACAAGTACAAAGAGAAAATATTACAGTTCCAGAGAAAGAGTCCAATGAGGTAGGGTTGGATTATTGGGACTACAGCCTAGACTATTGGGAGAACTGTTCAGAAGTCTGATAACAGGGGACGAAGCAGTTCCTGAGTCTGCTGGTGGACACAAAATGCTGGAGTAACTCGGGTAACATCTCTGGAGAGAAGGGTGACGTTTTGGGTCTGCTGGTATGCGCTTTCAAAATTCTATATCTTGTGCTTGTGCAGCATAGAACTCTTCGCTGAATCCCTCAGGAAGGCTAAGAGCATAAGATTGGTGATATTGCCAGATAGTGGGGGGACAGATGAAAAGCTCCCTGTACATGGACAATGTCATTATCATTGATCGGATCCAAAGTCTGTCCATAGATTGATCTGCATCTGCGACTAGTTGTGTCACGGAGAATTGAAGCTAACAATCCAGCGGTATGAATATTGATTTATTTAACTTTGGGTAATCTTTACATTCCCTCTCTCTCCATCCTTCCCCCATCCATGTCGTACCAGCATCAAAGTTATCTTGTTGAGTCTCATTGTCTTTGCTCATTTTCATCTAGCACACACCTAACAATGGCCTGTTTCCTTTATCATCGTTTTCATTCATTTGTTCTATATCTCTCATTTCCCTTTCCGACTCATAGTCTGAAGAAACGTCACCTATTCTCCAGAGATGCTGTCTGACCCACTGAGTTACTCCAGTTTTTTGTTTCTATCTTCGGTTTAAACCAACCAGCATCTGCAGTTGCATCCTACACATTGAAGTGCAGAGTTTTCCAGGATACACCTGTTCTCCATGTTAAATGATCATGGCCATTAATTCTTACGAAGCAAAGAGGATGAAAAATATTTTCAAAAAGAAACTGAAGCATTTTGTCTACCAACTCTGAAACTTGAAGCAGAATACTTGTTTCTGGAACCTGGAATGAGACATCAGACTATTGTCTTACATAGTCATGAATCTCATTTTCTCAGGCGATCTTCCTTCCATATATTCAGACCTTATGGGGTCAGAAACTTGCACAGCCACTTCTACCTTCTGCCCAAGTAGGCCCATTGTTAGGCAACCTGATGTTGCCTTGCCAAATCTTATTTTCTTGTCAACCTGACAGCATTCTTTCTGCCCTTCCCACTTGTATCAGAGATGCTTTGGATGCGCACTGCCTCTTGAACCCAGTTGATCTTCACCATAACCGTATTGTCACTACACCTCCATCTCACATCACCAGGGTCCGAGGGTGCCTCTGCTTCCTCCTTGAACAAATACCTGAGCCGTTCCGATCCACCAACGCATTTATCCACCTGGTGGCTGAATTTGTCATGGCATTAAACACTTGAACATTGAACTACTTTCCTTGCCAGTTTTCACCCTGCTCTCACCTTTACTTTGTCGATCTCCAACTCTTCCCTTTCTAGATCTCACTCTCTCTGTATCGGGATGGGCTTGCCACAAACATCCATCACAAGCTCACCGACTCCCGTAGCTATATTGACAATAGTTCCTCCCACCCCGTCCTGGAGGACTCCATTCATTATCCTGGTTCCTTTGTTTCTATTGCATTTACCCCAATGATTGTGAATCATTCTGCACAACTTTTGTTCCTACCATTTACTCTCTGCCATGTAGTGCTTTGCCGTGCAACTGCAGAATTTGCAACGTCGATCCTTTTACTCCCCCTGCCATCTTTTGACTTAAAGATTACTTCCAGATGAGCAGCAGCTCACATGTCCTTACTGCATTTAGTATTCACAATGCAGTCTCCTCTATGCTTAAGAAGTAAATGCAGAATACCTGCATTTGGTCCACAAGAGTGGTCCTGAGCTTTTTCTTTTGGACGTTACAAAACTGACCAGAGAAAAGGAAATTCTGGATTTAGTGTTGTCCAATGAACCAGATATGATAAGAGAACTCGAGGTAAAAAAAACTGGAGGTAGTGATCATAATATGATTAGTTTTAATCTGCAATTTGAAAAGGAGAACGTTAAATCGGAAGTGGCGGTGATGCAGTTGAACAAAGGGGACTATGAAGGCATGAGAGGGGAGCTGGCCAAAGTAGGCTGGAAAGGGATCCTAGCAGGAATGACAGTGGAACAGCAATGGCAGGAATTTCTGGGCATAATCCGGAAGACGCAGGATCATTTCATTCCAAAAAGGAAGAAAGATTCTAAGGGGGAGTAGGAGGCAACCGTGGCTGACAAGAGAAGTTAGGGATAGAATAAAACTAAAAGAAAAGATGTATAACACAGCAAAGAGTAGCCGGAAGCCAGAGGATTGGGAAACTTTCATAGGACAACAGAAGGAAACAAAACGGGCAATACGGGCTGAAAAGATGAAGTACGAAGGGAAGCTGGCCAGGAATATAAAGAAGGACAGTAAAAGCTTCTTTAGATATGTTAAGGGAAAAAGAGTAGCAAAGTCAAATGTGGGTCCTTGAGGGCAGACACGGGTGAAATTATTATGGGCAGCAAGGAAATGGCAGAAGAGTTGAATAGGTACTTCGGATCTATCTTCACTAAGGAGGACACAAACAATCTCCCAGATGTACTGGAGGACAGAGGATCTAAGGGGGTCGAGGAACGGAAAGACATTTTCATTAGGCGAGAAATACTATTGGGACTGAATGATGATAAATCCCCTGGGCTGTGTAGAGACAATATTCACTTGAGTTTGGAAGGATAAGGGGGGGATCTTATAGAAACATAAAATTATAAAAGGACTGGACAAGCTTGATGCAAAATTTTCCCAATGTTGGGTGAGTCCAGAACCAGGGGGCCACAGTCTTAGAATAAAGGGGAGGTCATTTAAGACTGAGGTGAGAAAAATCTTTTTACCCAGAGAGTTGTGAATTTATGGAATTCCCTGCCACAGAGGGCAGTGGAGGCCAAATCACTGGATGGATTTAAGAGAGAGTTGGATAGAGCTCTAGCGGCTAGTGGAGTCAAGGGATATGGGGAGAAGGCAGGCACGGGTTATTGATAGTGGATGATCAGCCATGATCACGATGAATGGCGGTGTTGGCTCGAAGGGCTGAATGGCCTCCTCCTGCACCTATTTTCTATGTTTCTATGACCGCTTCTGTCATCCATCCATCTGTGATTTTGCCTCAGTTTTTCTCCCTCTATTAGTAAAGCCAAACCTGTTGGGCATGTCCCACAACCTATTAATCAATAACATGCAATACAAATGACAAAGCTTAATCTATTGCCAACTGCCACATTAACAATACAATACAAGTCTGAAGAAGGGTCTCGACCCGAAACGTCGCCTATCTCCTTCGCTCCTTAGATGCTGCTGCACCCGCTGAGTTTCTCCAGCTTTTTGTGTACCCACAATACAATAATACATTATTAGCCAAGTATGTTTTTCAACATGCGAGGAATTTCATTTGCTGAGTCATACAAATAAAAAGCATGGAACACACAAAATAACATAAACATCCACCACAGTGACTCCTCCACATTCCTCACTGTGATGGAAGGCGAAAAAAAGTTAAATCTCTTCCAATCTTTGTTCTCCCGCGGTCGTGGGCCTCGAGCCCATTTGCTCCCACTCTATAGAGATCGCCTCTTTGTTCAACCCATCCTTCCCCATTTTCAACTGAAATCTAACCTGTTTTCTCTCTTTCACAGTTTTGATGAAGTGTTTCAGACCTGGAATATTTTTTTTTGTAAGATCTTCTGGCCATTTCCAGCATTTTCTGTTTTTCTTCCAAATTTCCAGCAGGTGTAGATTTTTTAAAATTTCAAATCCCAATGCAAATCATGGTCATGCAAAGGCTCTGTCATTACACAAGCGTAGAAAGCTTCCTGACCTGAAACATCACCTATCTGTGTTCTCCAGAGAAGCTGCGTGAGACGCTGACTTACTCCAGCACTTTGTATCTTTTTTTGTCATTGCAAAACCTCCTTCTCAATTTTCCTTACTGCAAAAGTATCCTGCTAAAAATTGAATGTACTATATTAATTCCATGCAGTGTATGCTTTTCTACTCTCTGGAGACCTTGCCAATTTCATGATTATTTTCTGGATATCCTTCATTCATTCCTTAAGCATGATGCCCAAACTTCTAGTGGCTTAGCAGTCTAATGCTGTCACCCAATGCCTCTCTCAACCTCTACGTCTGCAGTATTCAAGTGAAGCTCAGGATAAGCTTGAGGCATAGCAATTTATCTCTCAATGAGGCAAATTACAGCCCTCCGTACTCAATTTTGACATGAGAATTAAGGGACAGAGGTTTCGGGGTAACGTGAGGGGGAACTTCTTTACTCAGAGGGTGGTGGCTGTGTGGAATGTGCTTCCAGCAGAAGTGGTGGAGGCAGGATCGATTTTAACATTTAAGACTGTGGATAGGTATATGGACGTGAAGGGAATGGAGGGGTATGGTCTGAGTGCAGGTAGATGGGACTAGGGGAAAACAAATGGTCGGCACGGACTGGAAGGGCCGAGAGGGCCTGTTTCCGTGCTGTAATTGTTATATGGTTAATCAATTGTATAAAATAATCCTGCTATTCTCACACTGGCTCCATTTCAATCTTGCTGTTTTTTTAATTTGTTTTGCATTTGATTTACTACTATCCTCATCAGTAATAGATAGCAGGTGCTCCCACAAACTGGATCTGCAATTACCTGAATTGTTCGATTCAGTCTGATTGGTGTATCAGACAATAAATGTCTTAGGCTGTATGTATTATGGAATTTTGTCATTGGGCAAAATATTTCTTGACTTGTCCAGGAATCAAATAATTTGTAATCTCCATTTTCTAATCCTTTTACAAATAATTGGCATAGAAAAAAGTGTTTGTTCAGAGTTGATTTTATTTTTGTAGCTGACATTAAAAGAATAATTAGTGATATATTAAAAATGACTATTTAGATTTAAGTAAGCATTGGGCTACAGTAATTCATGTGGACATTATCACAGTGCACCATCCTCTAGATATTATGTGAATTATGTGAAGATGAGAATTAAAACAGTATCATCTGAAGAAGCATTAAAACTTCTGTTGGCAGCAGATCTATCTATATATTACTAAAAGTCTCATCTTGTTTGTTTCTATCTATCTATCTATCTGTGCATGCTTGCCCATGTGATCTGGGACCTACGGCAAAACCGTACACGATGGTGCTAAAATGTCTGCACCACCTTACTCACAATTGTCCTGTTGTGTGTTTTCAACAGGTTTCGTTCAGAAGTTTTTACAAGTTATCACATTTTTAAGTTTACAAAATCCAGTTTGAGAAAGAATCACTTCACTTCAGTGCCAGTTGCTGGCAGTTACAGCTATTATGTCACAATGGGATCTTATTTGCAACAATTTGCAATCGAGGAACACTCAGTGTTTCCAGCAAGTTTTTAGCTGAACAGGAGGGGGAGGGGGCAAATTAATTATTTTTTAAAGTGCTCGAAGCAACAGGACGTGCTGGGGGATACGCCTCTGCACAGTTGGGGGCTATGGCCCGTGAGTGGTGGAATATGGGCGAACGGGTGAGTGGTGGAATATTGCGTTGGGGAACGGGTTGCGTTGGGGGACCAGGCCTCCCTTGGGGGCTATGGGTGAGTGGTCGAATAATGCATTGGGGGAACGTCTTGCATTCGGGGAAACGTGTGAGTGGTGGAATATTGCGTTGGGAACGGGTTGCGTTGGGGGATCAGGCCTCCCGTGGGGGCTTTGGGTGAGTGGTCAAATATTGCTTTGGGGAACGGGTTGCATTGGGGGACCAGGCCTCCTGTGTGACAGGGACCCAATGGATCCCACTTGGTCTGGTTACTAACTAAAATTTATAGCCCTGTCCCATGGTACGAGTTCATTCCAAGAGCTCTCCCGAGTTAAAAAAAATCAAACTCGTGGTAAGCACGGAGAATGAACGTAGCGGGTACATCGGAGCTCGGGACGCCTCTTAGCGCTAACGGCAGGTATATGGGAAGACTTGCTAACGGCAGGTAAGCACGGGAAGACTCGTGAAGATTTTTCAATATGTTGAAAAATGTCCACGAGAGCCCCGAGTAACTACGAGTGGCCATTGCCGTAAATCTCCGAGTTCGAATCAGGGCAAACTCGGGAGAACAGGGAGGTTCTACTGCAGTTGTCTTGGTGAGGCCACACCTGGAGTATTGCGTACAGTTTTGGTCTCATAATCTGAGGAAAGACATTCTTGCCATAGAGGGAGTACAGAGAAGGTTCACCAGACTGATTCCTGGGATGGCACGACTTCCATATGAAGAAAGACTGGATAGACTTGGCTTGTACTCGCTGGAATTCAGAAGATTGAGGGGTGATCTCATAGAGACTTACAAAATTCTTAAGGGGTTGGACAGGCTAGATGCAGGAAGATTGTTCCCGATGTTGGGGAAGTCCAGGACAAGGGGTCACAGTTTAAGGATAAGGGGGAAGTCTTTTAGGACCGAGATGAGAAAATCGTTTTTCACACAGAGAGTGGTGAATCTGTGGAATTCTCTGCCACAGAAGGTTGTTGAGGCCAGTTCGTTGGCCATATTTAAGAGGGCGTTGGATGTGGCCCTTGTGGCTGAAGGGATCAGGGGGTATGGAGAGAAGGCAGGTACAGGATACTGAGTTGGATGATCAGCCATGATCATATTGATTGGCGGTGCAGGCTCGAAGGGCCGAATGGCCTGCTCCTGCACCTAATTTCTATGTTTCTATGTTTCTATGAACTCTTGGAATGAACTCGTACCGTGGGTCAGAGCTTTTAGTCTTTCATTTCAGCCCTTCTCTGTGTAAATGATGCACATGTATCGCCTGTTGCATAACAGTCATAAACTGTAAATGTTTAAACAGCTGTCAGCAGTTTTTTTTTTAAGTAGCTTTTTTGGGTTGCCATTTAATATGTTTTTGGTCTTTCCTCTAACTTGCATTTCTGCAGCATTTTAATGTAGTAAAATGTTTCAAGGTGCTTCACAAGAAGAATTCTCCAACAAATATTTTACCTAGAACTGCTTGAGATCTTAATACAACTAAATACAATCTTTGTCAAAGAAGCACAAGGCAGGAATCAGGAGTACACAGTTTGGAGGACCAGGTCATGGAGGGATTTGAAAGACAAACACTTTTAAAATGAGCTGCCAAAACACTAGGAGTCAAAGTAGTGAATGCAAAATAATTGCAAACAGACTATCAACTGATGGAACTATATTTATAAACTCCAGACATGAAATTTAAAACAAGAATTTATACTCTATTATGAATGATCTTCCAGTGCACATTACTGCAGCTGAGGGTGTCTTTTTGTAGATGAACTTCAATTCATACTGCCCATAATGGGTGTGGTGGCTTTGTTATTGGATTTGCAATTCTGAGATATTATCTGAAAAATTCAAATCTGTCCAAGGCAGCTGGGGAGTTTAAATTGTAGGTTTATCATGTTGATTGTTGAGATGAATATGTAGAGATTGGGGATGGAAGTTTAGTTTAGAGATACAGCGAGCAAACAGGCCTTTTGGCCCACCGGGTCCGCGCTGATCAGCGATCCCCGCATATTAACACTATCCTACACACACTAGGGACAATCTTTACATTTTCCAAGCCAATTTACCTACATAACTGTATGTCTTTGGAGTGTGGGACAAAACCGATGATCTCGGAGAAAACCCACGCAGGTCACGGGGAGAACGCACAAACTCCGCACAGTCAGCACCCGTAGTCAGAATCGAACCCGGGTCTCCGGCGCTGTAAGGCAGCAACTCTACCGCTGTGCCACAGTGCTGCCCTAAGGTGGTCAGGGTATGGTTGTTGTTGACCTGTCGGAAGAAATTAAGCAGAATGGATTTATACCGTCTTGAATTTGAAAGAATGAATGATAATCTCATTAAAATGTACAAAATTCTGTGGAGGTAGACAGGGAAAGTACTTCTCCTGGCAGGATCACAATTTCAGGAAGCATGTTGGAACACATGCCCCAATAAGCAAAAATGGTGTTGAAGTGAAAATGGTTAGATTCCTTGGTGTTAATATCAACAATCTATCATTAACCAACTGCAGTAATGCAACAGCCAAGGTACTGGAAGAGAGAAAGTGGGTGACAGTGAGAAAGGGAGGGAAACTTGGAATGCAAAGGTCCCCGGCTGTTGTACCTCTTGTGAACAGGTTCATCCACTTAGAAGCTGACAGAAGACATTAAAACACTGAGCAGCGGACTGGCTTGCAAAGCAAAAAGGGCTGTTGAACCAAAACCAAAGAGGCCAATGTCAGGCAACGCCATTGTAGTTGGAGACTCCATTGTGAGAGGTACGGACAGGGGTTTCTGCGGCAACAGACGGGATTCGAGGATGGTGTGCTGCCTTCCTGGTGCCAGGATCCAGGATGTCACGGACAGAGTGCAGAAAATCCTCAAGGGTGAAGGTGAACAGCCGGAAGTGGTAGTGCATGTCGGCACAAACGATGTCGGAAAGAAGGGGATGAGTATTCAGAGAGCTTGGAAAAATGCTGAAAAGCAGGACTTCCAGGGTTGTTAGCACTCTGGGCAGGCAGGTTTGCCACTGCTACACGGGTGGGTTTAAATAAGGGGGGTGGGGTGTCAAATAGGATAGTCGACGATGGAGTTAAAGGGAAAGGGAGTAAAGGGATGGTTAATGACCCCAGAATTAATGGGAAAGGAAGCTCACAAAGGGATAGGAGAGTATGGCCAAGTGTAATAGGGATCGATGTGAAAGGTGAGATGCGTAAGGAATTAAAAGTATTGTATATGAATGCGCGAAGTATAAGAAGTAAAATAGATGAGCTTGAGGCTCAGTTAGAGGTTGGTAGATATGACATTGTGGGGATTACTGAGACGTGGCTGCAGGAGGATCGGGCCTAGGAACAATATTCAGGGTTATACATCATATAGAAAGGACAGGCAGGTGGGCAGAGGAGGGGGGGTAGCTCTGCTGGTTAGAGATGGAATTCAGTCCCTTGTGAGGGAAGACATACGGACTGACGAGGTAGAGTCACTGTGGATTGAGTTGAGGAATTGTAAAGGCAAGAAGACACTAATTGGTGTTATTTACAGACGCCCAAATAGTAGCCCAGATGTAGGGTGTAACTGGCATGTAACAAAGGTAATGCCACTGTGGTGATGGGGGATTTCAATATGCAGGTAGACTGGGAAAATCAGGTTGGTTCAGGACCCCAAGAAAGAGAGTTTGTAGAATGCCTCCAAGATGGATTCTTAGAGCAGCTTGTAATGGAGCCGACCAGAGAAAAGGCAATTCTGGATTTAGTGTTATCCAATGAACCAGATATGATAAGAGAACTCGAGGTAAATGAACCGCTTGGAGGTAGTGATCATAATATGATTAGTTTTAATCTGCAATTTGGGAAGGAAAACGTTAAATCGGAAGTGGCAGTGATGCAGTTGAACAGACACGGGTGAAATAATTATGGGCAACAAGGAAATGGCAGAAGAGTTGAATAGGTACTTCGGATCTGACTTCACTAAGGAGAACACAAACAATCTCCCAGATGTACTGGAGGACAGAGGATCTAAGGGGGTAGAGGAACTAAAATAAATTTTCATTAGGCAAGAAATAGTATTGGGTAGGCTAATGGGACTGATGGATGATAAATCCCCTGGACCTGATCTGCATCCCAGGGTCCTCAGGGAGGTGGTTCTAGAAATAGTGGTCGCATTGGTGATCATTTTCGAATGTTCAATAGATTCAGGATCAGTTCCTGTGGATTGGAGGATAGCTAATGTTATCCCACTTTTCAAGAAAGGAGCGAGAGAGAAAACGGGGAATTACAGACCAGTTAGCCTGACTTCGGTGGTGGGAAAGATGCTGGAGTCAATTATTAAAGAGGTAATAATCAGCCATGATCACAATGAATGGCGGTGCTGGCTCGAAGGGCCGAATGGCCTCCTACTGCACCTATTTTCTATGTTTCTGTAACTTAAATTTAATTAGTTGATTCAGAGTAAAATAGCAGCACAAATAATAGTGACCATGAAAGTACAGGATTGTTGACAGCAAAACTCATATTTTGTAAATTTATACTAAAATATGCAATTTTGCATTTCCAAACTTCTTATGAGCTAATTTCCATGGATACTGTGCACTAACTCTAATGACTTATTAAACACTAATGACAATAAGTATTTTTGAATGCCCTTTAAGTCGTTACATTACTACTGCAAGATTTTAGATGTGTTTGCCCAGTTAACAATAAAGTGGAACCAATTTCTTTGCCTTTTTTTTTAAAGGTGTATTTATTGTTGCTGCCAAACGGACTCCTTTTGGTGCCTACGGAGGAAAGCTAAAGGACTACAGTGCTACATATTTAGCTGCACATGCTGCAAAGGCCGCATTAGTTGCTGGACAGGTCAACTATGAACTTGTGGACAGCGTTATAATTGGCAATGTAATGCAGGTTAGTATGTGGTAGATTCTGAGTCTAGGAACATTACAGTTGTTATTTTCAGCCGGTGTTTCAAACAGTTCTCTATGTGTTGGATATCTGCAACCATGAAACACTATCCCAGAGGCTTCACCATGCCCACATTTCTGAAAAGTAATCTCATAATTCAAAGGAAAATAGCGTTAATTGCAAAAATATTTTACAAAAAGTAACTGGCTTTAAAGTGAGTTAACAAATTCTCAGACTTACTTGAACATCTACATTCCAAAGATCACTTTTGCATTTTGTTTCATTTGGAATAGGAAATGTAATAGCAATCTGAGGGGTGACTTTTTCACACAAAGGGTAGTGGGTGTATGGAACAAACTGCCAGACGGGGTAGTTGAGGCAGGGACTAGCACAACATTTAAGAAATAGTTAGACAGGTAGATGGATAGGACAGGTTTGGAGGGATATGGGCCAAACGCGGGCAGGTGGGACTAGTGTAGCTGGGGTACGTTGGCCGGTTTGGGTTGGGTCGAAAGGCCTGTTTCCACACTGTATCACTCTATGACTGCGACTCTATAGAAGGAACTGATGGCCAAGTTTTTAATTAATGGGGTTTTCCAATTATGTGAACATTTTACTTTTAATGCTAAATCATTTAGTTTAGCTACATTCTTTCACCACTTTCTTCTCTGGAAATCTATGATTTCATGGATGCCAGTGGCATATTGATACTTGGTGTAGCGGAATTATTATTGTGTGCATTTGTATGTGAGTGACAGTAGATTGTTCAATCTTAGAGAGCTTACAACAATTAATTATGGACAATTCTTTGTGTGCGCGGTGCTTTGGGTTGTTACTGAGTTATACAGGTCCACCACCGATTTTCCGGCACCCCTGTTCCAGCGGCTTGCCAGATTATCCATTTTGCCAGACCAACAGAGGTCACGTAATAATGTTAGAATGATACACCTCTGACCCACTAATTATACTTTTACCATGTCTCTAAAGCACCATGGACTGCTAGAAACTTAAATAAAACAAATATTAAATGTAAATTAAATTTGCTTATGCTTGACACTACGACTGTCACTTGGACCTTGCTTAGAAGTCAAAGCTAGGGTTAAATGTAAACAAAATAAACTAAGAGTTGCACATAAAGAAGGGATCACCACCAACAACTGCTGATGTAAACAAATATCTCTTTCGGGATGGAAGGACATATCCCATGCGCCACAGGCAATGCCATCCATGGCCACCCAGTGAATTTCAAGTGCACTCTCGTAATCTTGTCCGGATTAAAGGAGGTGCTGGACCATCAGCTGCAGGAAAATCGGTGGTAAACCTGGACCTTAAGGTATTGCGTTGATATATGAGAAATAATGACTGTATCAACTGAACTTCATCACATAGATGTGTTTGTGTACATATACTGCAGTAAGTATCATTTGGTAGGAGTTGTGAATTATAATACTCACTGAAAGAGCATTTTCTTTCAGGAATTGTGAATGCTACTGCCAAGACTTGTATTTGTTTTCGATTCCTAATTGTCATTGAAATAAGATAGCAGTTAAATCAATCTTATTGATGGATTTGGAGATGTATAGAGGCCAAATCAGCTAAATTAGGCAAATTTTGTTCTCAAATTACATTGGGTGTTCAATGATCCCGTAATGATTCAAAATATGTCTGTGAATCATTAGTCTAGGCATCTGTCTACATGACCAGTTATTGTAGCTCTTACAATATTCTCACTACTGCTTTAGTTGAGATTAGCTAATTTGGAACATATAAAATGTACATTCATCAATCAGACAGTACTGTAGGTTGGTCAATTTTATCTTGCCTTTTTGGCATTTTTTTCAATTTCATCAGGATTGTCAATAGACTAGAGTGCCCTCTGTTGACTAAAAGTATTCCTTCACCATGAATGTTCAATCCTTTTACACTTCTAGCGCACAAAAGGCAAGGTACGAGGACTCTCTGTTTCTTTCTTGGATGGAAGCCTGACCTGTTCAAGAAAAAACAAATTTAATTGGCAGAACTTGTCCTTGTGCTCAACAACCTCCCCTTTGATTCCACTCACTTTCTCCAGATTGAAAGTGTAGCTGTGGGGACTCGCATGGATCCTAGCTATATTTTGTTGGATAAGTGGAACAGTCCTTGTTCCAGGCTTCTTTGGGACCACACCCCTAATTCTTTCCCCAATGCATTTACAACCACAATGATGCTCATCCTGCATCCATTCAGAACTAACATTTCATCACTTTTACTACCAATTTCCACCTTGCTCTCTCATTCTCATGGTCAACCTCTGGCATTTCCCTTCCCTTTCTGGAGATCTCATGAAATAAACCAGCCACTAACATCTTTTACAAGCCCACATATTCCCACTGCTGCCTTGACCACACGTCCTTGCCCAACTTCCTGAAAGGACACAATTACTTTTTGTCGTGGAGACACAAGAGACTGCAGATGCTGGGATCTTGAGTGAATCTCCTCGGATCCCCTTCAAATTTCTCCCTTCAAACCTGTGTGCCCTCTAGTTCTTATCTCCCTGGCTTTGAGAAAATATTCTGACTATCCTATTTTCGTTGCTCATAATTTTGTAAACCTCTAAGGTCACCCTTTAGGTTCCTGCATGTTAGTCAGGTCGGGGGGTGATCCTCCCCCGCCGCCACGGGTACCATGTAGTCCCGTGCTACCTGGTCGGATAGTCGGCGACTAAACCGTCTTCCCCACCTGGTTTGCCAGGTGCGGAGGCGGCTGTGGACCCCCAGCAGGACCAAAAACAAGACCCTGTCTAAGGGCGGGTGAGCTCCTAGCGAGCCAACGGCCATCCACACTTCAGTATAAGTTGCGATCACTGTCGTACATAGCATTGTAAGACACCTTGCCCGTTGATGTTTTCAATGATGATGATGCTAGTGAGAATAAACCAATCCTATGTAATCTTTCCGTAATTAGAACGTTCCATTTCAGGCAACATCCTGGTAAGTTTCTTCTGAGGTGTGGTGATCAGAACTGTACACGAGTGGTCTAACCAATATTTTGCATAACTGCAACTTAACATTCCAACTTTTATATTCAGTGCCTCAGCCTAAATACTGTATACTTTTCCACCAGTTTTGGTGTAACCTACAAACATACTAACCAGCCCATCCACCTTTACATCCACATCATTTATAGATATCACAAGCTGAAATCTCAACAGTGATCTCAGAGGGACACCACAGACCTCCATCATTACTCCAAGTCTTCTATTGGCAAACTGGTTCTCAATCCATGTTACCAAAGGACTGTGGATCCCATGCATCTTAATCCTCAGGAGCAGCCGACCATGAGGGACGTCATCAAATGACTTACTTAAATTCACGTAGACAACATTCACTGCCCTACCCTCATCGATCCCCGTTGTCACTTCCTCAAAAAAACTCAATCATGTTAGCAAGGCATAGCCTGCCCTGGACAAAGCTACACTGACTGTCCCTAATTATCCCATTCTCTTCCAAATGTGAATAAATACCATCCCGGAGAATCGTCCCTACCACTAGTGTGATGCACACTGACCCATAAGTCCTCTCTGAGTGCCACCGTGACATTCTCCCCGATTAGTTAATCCAGCTCCTCTACCTCCCCTTCCTATTAACTATACTTTAGCATTCGGACATAGAACAGGATCTGCCAGACTCCCAGTGCAACAAAGGAAAAATACAGTGGCCAGTCGAAAGTATTTTGTTGTATTCACATTAATATTAAATTGGTGTTTGCATACCTGATGCTTATTACCAAAATTTTAATCAGCAGATTGTTGGGAAGTCCGGTTCCTGAGTGGTTCAAGACATCATTCAAAGTAAAGATAGAAGATGGAGACACTGGCATAGAAAAGCAAAAAGGCTTTTCTTATACCTGCTGTTTATAGGTTTTCCTCTTCTGATTTAACAGATTTATGTTTTCGTCACTATTGAATATAATTATTCAATATACTTTCTACTGTTGTTTTAAAGAAGATTTTCAGTCTGGTTAGAGGGGGAAACTTGGAGGTGGATTTGAATTATTTATCTTCCATTCAGGAAGCTTGTTTTCATAAGCACAGACTGCCCTATCAGAAATTCTGCTTGTTTGGTTAACTGAAATCAGTGGGATTTGATTCTGAATAGAATTAATGTCTTCCTTTGTTTTGAAAGAGTTCTCCAGATGCTGCCTACATTGCTAGACACGTTGGACTACAAGCTGGAATTCCACTTACTGTGCCAGCCTTAACTGTAAACAGACTCTGTGGATCTGGCTTCCAGTCAATCATTAACGGAGCACAGGTACTGAAAATCAACACAAAAAGCTGGAGTAACTCAGGCAGCATCTCAGGAGAGAAGGAATGGGTGATGTTTCGGGTCGAGACCCTTCAGACTGGTTAGGGATAAGGAAAACAATATATAGATGGTGATGAGTGATAAAGAACAATGAATGAAAGATATGCAAAAAAGTGACGATGATAAAGTAAATGGGCCATTGTAAGCTGTTTTGTAGGGTGAAAATAAGAAGCTAGTGTGACTTGGGTGGGGGAGGGATAGAGAGAAAGGGAATGCCGGGACTACCTGAAGTGAGATAAATCAATATTCACACCACTGGGCTGTAAGCTACTCAATCAAAATATGAGATGCTGCTCCTCCAATTTGTGTTTAGCCTCATTCTGACAATGGAGGAGACTGAGGACAGAAAGGTCTGTGTAGAATTGGGAAGGAGAATTAAAGTATCCAGCAACCGGGAGATCAGGTTCACGTGGGCTGAGCGAAGGAGTAGCACGAAACGATCACCCAGTCTTGTTTGGTCTCGCCGATATATAAGAGTCCACATCTTGAACAACGAATACAGTAGATGAGGTTGGGGAAAGTGCAAGTAAACATCTGCCTAACCTGAAAGGACAGAGGGAGGAGGTATAGCGACAGGTGTTGCATCTTCTGCAGTTGCAGAGGAAGGTACCGGGGGGATGGGGTTTGGGTGGGAAGGGATGAGTTAACCAGGGAGTTGCGGAGGGAACGGTCTCTGCGGAAGGCAGAAAAGGGTGGAGATGGGACAATGTGGCCAGTGGTGGGATTCCGTTGGAGGTGGCGGAAATTATGGTATATATGTGTTAAATATGTATATGCGATGGCTGAGGGGGTGGAAGGTAAGGACTAGGGGACTCTGTCTCTATTGCGACTAGGGGGAGGGGAGCACGGGCAGAGCTGCGGGATACCAAGGAGACACGAGTGAGGGCCTCATCTATGATGGGAGAGGGGAATCCCCAATCCCTAAAGAAGGAGGACCTCGGATGTTCTAGTATGGAACACCTCACCTTGGGCGCTGCTGCAGCGTAAATGGAGGAATTGGGAATAGAGGATAGAGTCTACGGAGGAAGCAGGGTGAGAAGAAGTGGGTTCGAGATAGTTGTGGGAGTCAGTGGGTTTGTAATAAACGGCAATCAATACTGAAAAGATGCGCTGTGTTCCGCATTGGTAAATTGATCATGCATTTTACACATTACTGTAACTGCATTTTCATTGATGAATGTCTTTGGAAGGTTATGGACAACCTTGGTCTGTGTTGGAGGTAGTTTATTTCTCCCATTCCCTTGTGACTTCAACCAGTGACAGTAAGGTGTTGAACTGTGACCAATTATACTTAAACCGGTAGGAAAACTGGAGTACTACTACTCTAATTTTGTTTTTTTGTGTTGCCAATGTCACGAATCTTGATTGTGATGCCCGTCTGCTTTGTATAATTACAGACCAGGGAATGAATGATAAGAAATAGATCTCTAAATGCCACATTCCTCTCCCCCACCTGAACCCCCAATCCACAAGGGCATTACTGAAGTAAAATATGTTAGTATTTTTAACAAATTTGTTTTCTATGGTTTAATGGTAAAAATGCTATGTTGATCAATTTTGGATAAATTAAATTCTGAATAATGTATGTTTAACTTTATGCTGCAGGAAATTTGCCTCAGAGAATCTGAGATTGTACTTTGTGGAGGATCAGAAAATATGAGTCAGGCCCCTTACGCTGTTCGAAACATCCGATTTGGCACAAAGCTTGGAATTGATGTCATGGTAAAATACACTTTAAATATTGTTAATGTTGATTAGACTAATGATTAATTATACTTTATTTGCCTGGGTAAATATAATATATAATTCTACAGTTATTGGTATTCTAACCTAATACAGTGCAGATTCCAGCAGCAAAGTGTTTAAATCTAAACACGGAGGAATCGGGGTTAAAGTTAACTAGACCAAGTGGGACCCATTGGGTCCCATCCCCTCAAGAGCAGTTGCGGGGGGGTGGCATGCGGCGTCACACACACACTGACCACCCTCCACACACACACACAGGGGGTGGATAGGGAGGGGTGCAGAGGGGGGGGAAGGGGGAGAGAGAGGAGGGGGAGAGACGGATGTAGAGGGGAGGAGGGGAGAGGGAGAGAGAGGGGGGAGGAGGAGGGGGGGAAAGTGGAGGGGGGAGAGGTGGAGGGTGGAGAGGTGGAGGGGACGTGAGCGGCTGCGAAAAAAGGAAATAGGCTGGTTGAGTTTTTGACTAGGGCAACTGTCAGAGTAAATGAAACTATGTTGCCTTCTGTGGATACCATGTAGGGGAGAAGATGAATAACTGGGCTTTGCTGTCAGGGTCTTGTATCAAATAGGTTGTTCTCTTGCAATAAATGTCAAGATACACCAGTCAAGGTGTTTCATCATATCCTGGCTTGAGCCTTGTAGATTTTGGAAAATGAAGTATTGCCATTACATTGGACATTTTTATTTGAGGTTGCTCAACTGAAGAAACTGTTGTTAATGATGTTGACTGAAAATGACATAATTGTACAGCGAGGTCTAAAGCATTGTGTGTAGGAAGGAATTGCAGATGCTGGTTTAAACCAAAGATAGATTCAATAAGCTGGAGCACCTGATTGGGACAGGCAGCATCTCTGGAAAGAAGGAATGGGTGACGTTTCAGCTTCAGAAGAAGGTTCTCGACCAGAAACATCACCCATTCCTTCTTTCCAGAGAAGCTGCCTGTCCCGCTGAGTTGCTCCAGCATTTTGTGTCTATCTAAGGCCTAAGGTATTGTTGAGATAGATATCTGGTGTTTCATCCTATATTTTGGTGATTGATAATGTCTACTAGAAACACATAGAAAAATAGTTGCAGGGGTAGGTCATTCGGTCCTTCGAGCCAGCACTGCCATTCAATAGGATCATGGCTGATCATCTAAAATCAGTACCCTGTTCCTGCTTATTTCCCATATCCCTCGATTCCTTTAGCCCTAAGAGCTAAATCTAACCCCCTCTGGATATTTAGGGACATAAAATTGTGTTTACTTATTCATCAAGGGAAATTAAACTACTTCATGAAGGAATTTTGTTGCAGATGGAGGACACCTTGTGGGCAGGACTGACCGATCTCCACATTAAAACTCCAATGGGTATCACAGCAGAAAATCTTGCTGAACAGTATGAAATAAGCAGGGAAGAATGTGATGCATATGCAATGAAGTCACAGCAGAGATGGAAAGCTGGTAAGCATTTGACATCTGTACATTAGAACATACGTTGGAGAGTATAGAAGGAAGAAGTGTTAAATTAGAGTCATACATACAGCATAGAAACAGACTTTTTGGCCCAACCTGTCCAAGTCGGCCAGGTTGCCCCAACTACACTAGTCCTACCTGCCCGCATTTGGCCCAAATCTACCTAAGCCATGTACCTGTCCAAATGTTTTTTAAACGTTTTAATAATTAGATGGAGATTTTTAAATAAGTGTCAGAAATTAAATAACTGTAACCAAAAAGATATTCACTGCAAGTGCCATTAAGTTTTATTGTATTAAACATATCTTTCTGCAGATTCTGTAATTGGAATGACGTGAGTAGAATCTCAATAACACACCTAACCTTGAGTGAATCACAGAGTTATTGAGTTACATAGCGGACAAAACAGGCCCAGCAGTCCAACCCCTCAATGCCGACCATGATGCCCCTTAGCAGGATTAATTTGACCCATATCCTTCTAAACCTTTCCTATCCATGTATCTGTCCAAATACCCTGCCTCAACTACCTTCCCTTGACAGCTTGTTCCATATAAGCAGCAGTTGCTGTATGAAGAAGGCCCCTCAGGTCCCTTTTTAAATCCGTTCCCTCTCACTGTAAACAGGAAAAACACTGTTGACATTCACTTTTCTATGTCCCTGCCTATTGGGATTTTTCTTTACCTTGCCTGCCAAATCCATCTCTTGCTCTTTTTTTGTCGTCTTTATTTCTCTTTTGCGTGTGCCTCTGCATTTTTATGCTCCTTCAGTGATTTGCTTGATCCTGACTGCCTAAAGTGGTGTATGTTCCTTTTTGCTGACTAGTTTCTCAATATCTCTCATCAAACTACCTGCCTCAATCAGTTCATCTGGCAGCTCATTCCATGTACCTACCTCCAACTGGGTGAAAAGGATTCCCCTCTGATTCCTATTAAATCTTTCCCCCCTCAACCTAAACCTATTTGTGATAGTTTTTGATAGCCCTTCCCTGAAAAAAAAAAAGGCCGTGTGTGTTCGCCTTATTTATGCTTCTCTGGCCACCCCCTCTTCTCCCTTCTCCCATCAGGCAAAAGGTATAGAAGTGTGAAAACACACTCGTCCAGATTTAGGGACAGTTCCTTTAAGCTGTTATCAGACAACTGAATCATCCTACCACAACCAGAGAGCAGTCCTGAACTACTATCTACCTTGTTCGTGACCCTCTGACTATCTTTGATCAGAATTTACTGGCTTTACCTTGCATTAAATGTTATTCCTTTATCATGTATCTATATACTAAATGGCTCGATTGTAATCATGTATTGGCTTTCCACTGACTAGATAGCTTTCAACAAAAGCTTTTCACTGAATCTCGGTACACGTGACAACAAACTAAACTACAAACTGTTTATACATCTCTATTAGGCCATCCCTCAGTCTCCTACACTCCACGGAATAAAGTATTAACCAGCCCAACCTTTGCCTATAACAAAGTCCCTTAAGTCCTGGCAACATCGTCGTAAATCTTCACTGCACTCTTTCTAGCTTAATGGCATCTTCCCTACAGCAGCATGGCTAAAACCAAACACAATACTGCAAGTGTGGCCTCACCAACTGTTATGGAACTCCAACATAACTTTCCAACTTCTATACCCTTACTAATAAAGACCACCATGCCAAAAGTATTCTTCACCACCCTATCTAACTGTGATGACATTTTCAAGGAACGAGATACTCGTACTTGTAAGTCTGTCTATTCTGCAACACTTCCGCAAGTCCTACCATTCACTGTGCAAGTTCTATCCTGATTTGACTTGCCAAAACGATAAAGATCCTACTGTAATTGTTAATAAACTTGTTTACTGTCTCTGGCACCACCTATTCTAGTGTCAAAACCTACTGAACATGCCTTGTACATTCTCATCCAAATTATTGATCTACAGTGCCCTCCATGATGTTTGGGACAAGGACCCATCATTTATTTATTTGCCTCTGTACTCCACAATTTAAGATTTGTAATAGAAAAAAATCACATGTGATTAAAGTGCACATTGTCAGATTTTATTAAAGGGTATTTTTTATACATTTTGGTTTCACCGTATAGAAATTACAGATGAGTTTATACATAGTCCCCCCCATTTCAGGGCACCATAACGTTTGGGACACATGGCTTCACATGTATTTGTAATTGCTCAGGTGTGTTTAAATGTCTCTTTAATGCAGGTATCAGAGAACTCTCAGCACCTAATCTTTCCTCCAGTCTTTCTATCACATTTGAAAACTTTTATTGCTGTTTATCAACATGAGGACCAAAGTTGTGTCAATGAAAGTCAAAGAAGCCATTATAAGACTGAGAAACAAGAATAAAACTGTTAGAGACATCAGCCAAACCTTAGGAGTATCAAAATCAACTGTTTGGAACATAATTAAGAAGAAAGAGAGCACTGGTGAGCTTACGAATCGTAAAGGGACTGGCAGGCCAAGGAAGACCTCCACAGCTGAAAGAAGAATTCTCTCTATAATAAAGAAAAATCCCCAAACACCTGTCCGACAGATCAGAAACACTCTTCAAGAGTCTGGTGTGGATTTGTCAATGACCATGTCCGTAGAAAACTTCATGAACAGAAATACAGAGGCTGCACTGCAAGATGCAAAGCACTGGTTAGCTGCAAAAATAGGATGGCCAGATTACAGTTTGCCAAGAAGTACTTAAAAGAGCAACCATAGTTGTGGAAAAAGGTCTTGTGGACAGATGAGACAAAAATTAGCATATCAGGGTGATGGCAAGAGCAAAGTTTGGAGGAGAGAAGGAATTGCCCAAGATCCAAAGCACACCACCTTGTCTGTGAAACACGGTGGTGGGGGTGTTATGGCCTGGGCATGTATGGCTGCTGAAGGTACTGGCTCACTTATATTCATTGATGATACAACTGCTGATGGTAGTAGCATAATGAATTCTCAAGTGTATAGACACATCCTATCTGCTCAAGTTCAAACAAATGCCTCAAAACTCATTGGCCGGCAGTTCATTCTACAGCAAGACAATGAACCCAAACATACTGCTAAAGCAACAAATAGACAATAGGTGCAGAAGTAGGCCATTCGGCCCTTCGAGCCAGCACCACCATTCAATGTGATCATGGCTGATCACCCCCAATCAGTACCCCATTCCTGCCTTCTCCCCATATCCCCTGATTCTGCTATTTTTCCCGATCTAGCTCTCTCGAAAGCATCCAGAGAACCTTCCTCCATTGCCCAAGATCCAAAGCACACCACCTTGTCTGTGAAACACGGTGGTGGGGGTGTTATGGCCTGGGCATGTATGGCTGCTGAAGGTACTGGCAGAGAATTCCACAGACTCGCCAGTCTCTGTGAGAAAAGGTGTTTCTTCGTCTCAGGGGAAACCAATGTGGTTACAGAGAGAACGTGCAAACTCTACAGATGGCACCTGAGGTCAGGTTCGAACCTGGGTCTCAGGTGTCGTGATGCAGCGGGTCTACCAGCTGTGCCATTGTGCCGCCTATCATTTGTTGAAACCTACTAGCTAAAACTGTGCAATTAATGAAGAAATGTTCAGATCACCTGGTCATTTTCACTCACCCTAAACATATTAAGATATTGTAATGAATTTATGCGCCTTCTTCATATGACGTTGCAATAAAATCATAAATATACTAAGAAAATATGTGAAATTAATATCCACTGGCTTTAGTGAAAAACAAATGCTTTAGTGAAAAACAATTGAATATTTATTGGATTTGCAGATTTTCACACACTAACCACCCCCCTTGATATTATATTCATATTATTCATTCAATCCTTTTACTCCAACCCGGCCTATCCACTCGCGCATAGCCCCCAACTCGCAGGCGCATATAGAGAGGGAGAGGGAGGGGGGTAGAGAGAGAGGGCAGAGAGAGAGGGGGCGAGGCAGAGAGAGACATTAGACAATAGACAATAGGTGCGGGAGTAGGCCATTTGGCCCTTCGAGCCAGCACCGCCTTTCAATGTGATCATGGCTGATCATCCCCAATCAGTACCCCCCCGTTCCTGCCTTCTCCCCATATCCCCTGACTCCGCTATTTTTAAGAGCCCTATCTAGCTCTCTCTTGAAAGCATCCAGAGAACCTGTCTCCACCGCCCTCTGCGGCAGAGAATTCCACACTTCTCTGTTTCCTCGTCTCCGTTCTAAATGGCTTACTCCTTATTCTTAAACTGTGGTCCCTGGTTCTGGACTCCCACAACATCGGGAACATATTTCCTGCCTCTAGCGTGTCCAAGCCCTTAACAATCTTATATGTTTCAGTCTTATATAGGACAGTCCAGCCATCCCGGGAATTAACCTTGTAAACCTACGCTGCGCTCCCTCAATAGCAAGAATGTCCTTCCTCAAATAAGGGGTCCAAAACTGCACACAATACTCCAGGCGTGGTCTCACTAGGGCTCTGTACAACTGCAGAAGGACCTCTTTGTTCCTATATTCGTTTCCTCTTGTTATAAAGGCCAACATGCCAACATGCCATTCGCTTTCTTCACTGCCTGCTGTACCTGCATGCTTACTTTCATAGACTGATGTACAAGGACCCCCAGATCCCGTTGTACTGCCCCTTTTCACAATTTGACGCCATTTAGATAATAATCTGCCTTGCTGTTTTTGCTACCAAAGTGGATAACATCACATTTATCTGCATTACACTTCATCTGCCATGCATCTGCCCACTCCCCCAACCTGTCCAGGGCATTCTCATAGCATCCTCCTCACAATTCACACTGCCACCCAGCTTTGTGTCATCTGCACATTTGCTAATGTTACTTTGAATCCTTTCATCCAAATCATTGATGTATATTGTAAATAGCTGCGGTCCCAGCACTGAGCCTTGCGGTACCCCACTAGTCACTGCCTGCCATTCTGAAAGGGACCCATTAATCCCTACTCTTTGTTTCCTGTCTGCCAACCACTTCTCTATCCATGTCAGCACTCTTCCCCCAATACCATGTGCCATAATTTTGCCCATTAATCTCCTATGTGGGACATTATCAAATGCTTTCTGAAAGTCCAGGTGCACTACATCCACTGGCTCTCCCTTGTCCATTTTCCTAGTTACATCTTCAAATAATTCCAGAACATTAGTCAAGCATAATTTCCCCTTCTTAAATCCATGCTGACTCGGACCGATCCTATTACTGCTATCCAAATGTTCGGCTATCTCATCTTTTATAATTGACTCCAGCATCCTCCCCACCACCGATGTCAGGCTAACTGCTCTATAATTCCCTCTTTTCTCTCTCCCATCTTTCTTAAAAAGTGGGATAACATTAGCTACCCTCCAATCCACAGGAACTGATCCCGAGTCTATAGAACATTGGAAAATGATCACCAATGCATCCACGATTTCTCGAGCCACTTCCTTAAGTACCCTGGGATGCAGACCATCATGCCCTGGGGATTTATCAGCCTTCAGTCCCATCAGTCTAGCCAACACCATTTCCTGCCTAATGTGGATTTCCTTCAGTTCCTCCGTCAACCCAGATCCTCTGGCAACTACTATATCAGGAAGATTGTTTGTATCCTCCTTAGTGAAGACAGATCCAAAGTACCTGTTCAACTCATCTGCCATTTCCTTGTTCATCTTTTTCGGTCTCCAAGGGTCGAACTTTGGTCTTAACTATTTTTTCCTCTTCACATACCTAAAGAAGCTTTTACTATCCTGCTTTATATTCTTGGCTACCTTACCTTCGTATCTCATCTTTTCTCCCCGTATTGTCTTTTTAGTTATCTTCAGTTCTTTAAACATTACCCAATCCTCTTTGCTCTTGCTTCCTGCTCATCTTTGCGTTCAAATTAGTTTTTCAAAGCTAAAAAATGGTCAATTCTTGATTGGCCAAGTTAATCACCCGATCTGAACCCAATTGGGCATGTCTTTTATATGCTGATGTGAAAACTGAAGGGGACTAACCCCCAAAACAAGCATGTTATAGATGGCTGCAATACAGATCTGGCAGAGCATCACCGGAGAAGATATCATTAAATGTTATCTAAATGGTGACCAATTAGGAAAAGGGGAGATGCTGCGAGACCTGGGTGTCATGGTACACCAGTCATTGAAAGTGGGCATGCAGGTGCAGCAGGCAGTGAAAAAAGCGAATGGTATGTTAGCTTTCATAGCAAAAGGATTTGAGTATAGGAGCAGGGAGGTTCTACTTCAGTTGTACAGGGTCTTGGTGAGACCACACCTGGAGTATTGCGTACAGTTTTGGTCTCCAAATCTGAGGAAGGACATTATTGCCATAGAGGGAGTGCAGAGAAGGTTCACCAGACTGATTCCTGTGATGTCAGGACTGTCTTATGAAGAAAGAGCGGATAGACTCGGTTTATACTCTCCAGAATTTAGGAGATTGAGAGGGGATCTTATAGAAACTTACAAAATTCTTAAGGGGTTGGACAGGCTGGATGCAGGAAGATTGTTCCCGATGTTGGGGAAGTCCAGGACAAGGGGGTCACAGTTTAAGGATAAGGGGGAAATCCTTTAAGACCGAGATGAGAAAGACTTTTTTCACACAGAGAGTGGTGAGTCTCTCTCATCTCTCTGGAACTCTGCCACAGAGGGTAGTTGAGGCCAGTTCATTGGCTATATTTAAGAGGGAGTTAGATGTGGCCCTTGTGGCTAAGGGGATCAGAGGATATGTAGAGAAGGCAGGTACGGGACACTGAGTTGGATGATCAGCCATGATCATATTGAATGGCGGTGCATGCTCGAAAGGCCGAATGGCCGACTCCTGCACCTAATTTCCATGTTTCTATACCCAGCAACTGGAGATATCCATGAATCGCAGTCATTGCATGCAAAGCATATGCAGCAAAATACTAAACATGACTACTTACACTTACATGACATTGCTGTGTTCCAAACATTATGGTGCCCTGAAATGGGGGGATTATGTATAAACACTGGTGTAATATATGCATGGTGAAACCAAGGTGTATAAAAATGGCCTTTATTAAAATCTGACAGTGTGCACTTTAACCACATGTGATTTTTTTTTTTCTATTACATATCTCAAATTGTGGCGTATAGAGGCAAATAAATAAATGATGGGTCTTTGTCCCAAACATTATGGAGGGTATTGTAAATGACAAACAACAAAGGGCTCATCATTTACCCTTTGAGGCACACCACTCGATCATGGGCTTCCAGTGTAAAAAAACAGTCTTCCACCCTCACCCACTGCTTCCTAGTTTCACACCAATTATGTATTCAATTATCTAGCTCTCTCCGGATCCCATGTAATCTAACCTTCCAGAGTGGTCTACCATGCAGAACGTTATCAAAAGTCTTGTTAAGTCCATATAGACCACATTTACTGCCCCTCATCGACCTTTGTGGTTACTTCTGCAATAAACTCAAATCAAATTTGTGGGACACGATCTCCACTCACAAAGCCCTGCTGACTATCCCTAATCAACACCTTTCAAAATGCATGTATATTTTATCCCTCAGAATTAGTTACAAATATTTAATATTTAAGCTTGTTAATTGGAAACAAAGTTAAAAAAAATTAAACCTGAATGAGAAAGCAATTTAACAATTCATGTGGTACTTAGCAATTTGTGAAAAAGTCCGATTAGTAATGTATTTTTGTATAAATTACTGAAAATATCTTTAGAGAGAAGTTGATGTATATATGGAAAAAACAGCAACAATCTCTAACATTTTTAAAGAATTGATGAATACTTCTCATTTCAAAGAAAAATATCTGAAACCCTCAGGTTCACTCTAACTCGAATGATTTAATGCATAACATTTTCAGTAACATTTAAATCTGCTTTTGAAAAATGTTTTGTCATCCATTCTTGTTTATTAGAGAGGAGATTGGGACAGAAACTGTAACCCTAAAGATTGAGAAATAATTTGGAAGATGCATGTATGCATTTATTGTGATAAAATAAATGTGTTGCTGTTGATGTGATTCAGCTCATGATGCCGGTTACTTCAATGAAGAGATGGCTCCCATTGATCTGAAAACCAAGAAAGGAAAGGAAACTTTAGCACAGGATGAACACCCTAGACCACAGACCACTGCAGAACAGATGGCTAAGCTACCGACCGTGTTCAAGGCAAAAGGCACCATCACGGCAGCAAATGCTTCGGTATGTTCCAAAACGCTTTCCTTCTGAATTAACTGGTTGACGAAATTTGCTATCAGATAGCTTTGTTTCTCCAGTTTAGATTATTTTTCTCCGTCTGCACATGCTCATTATGATTCCTTGCATTTGTCAATCTCTGTTCCCTTGTCAAGTAACTCCACCCATCTCCCTGGCCACTTGCCTTGGGTAATGCAAACTGTTCCTGGTTCCTAGGCATCTGAAAAAGAGTTCACTTCCATATATTTAGCCATTAACAAGTGGTCTACTTAGAAACATGGAAAAATAGGTGCAGGAGTAGGCGATTCGGCCCTTCGAACCTGCACCGCCATTCAATATGATCATGGCTGATCATCCACCTCAGTATCCCGTACCTGCCTTCTCTCCATACCCCCTGATCCCTTTAGCAACAAGAGCCACATCCAATTCCCTCTTGAATATAGCCAATGAACTGGCCTCAACTACCCTTGTGGCAGAGAGTTCCAGAGATGAGAGAGACTCACCACTCTCTGTGTGAAAAAGTCTTTCTCATCTCGGTCTTAAAGGATTTCCCCTTATCCTTAAACTGTGACCCCCTGTCCTGGACTTCCCCAACATCGGGAAACAATCTTCCTGCATCCAGCTGGCCTCAACGACCTTCTGTGGCAGAGAAATCCAGAGATCCACCACTCTCTGTGTAAAAGAATGTTTTCCTCATCATGGTCCTAAAGGAATTCCCCCTTATCCTTAGACTGTGACGCCTTGTTCTGGACTCCCCCAAAATTGGGAACAATCTTCCTGCATCTAGCTTGTCCAACCCCTTAAGAATTTTGTACGTTTCTATAAAGATCCCCCCTCAATCTTCTAAATTCCAGTGAGTACAAGCCGAGTCTACCAGTCTTTCTTCATATGAAAGTCCCGACATCCCAGGAATCAGTCTGGTTATGAAAGTTCCGACATCCCAGGAATTATACTTCCATCTGTTGCGTTCCCTTCCCTGGCATGATTCCACTCATGCTGATGTGAGCCATGAGCCTGTTTCTGTGTGGCAAGATCTATGTTTGTGTTAAAATATGACCTTGGGTGACTGTCAGGTTTGTTAATCAGGTTTTTTGTTAACCATGGTAGATTTTCCTTTGGGGACACTATTGCTATCGTGGTAATGGGTGAATTGTTCCCTTTTCTTTGTGTGTGAGCAATCTAGACATGTAAGGCATCTTGGTCAGCATGGGCATGTTGGGCCGAGAGGCCTGTTTCCATACTGTACGACTATTATTTGATCCTGAGATGCAGTTCTTCCCCTTGCGTCCACTTTGAATCTGTTCCTTTCTAGTCTCTGCTTATTCTCATTGTTAAAAAGTAGTTTTTCAACTCGACCATCTGTAATATGTTAACATATTCTGTTACATGACAAATAGGTAGGGAAGGGGCTAGGCCTTTTCGCGGCCCTTCGAGCAGCACTGGCCATTCAATGGTGCATCATAGCTGATTATCCTCGAAGCTCAGTATCCCGTTCCTTCTTCTCTCACCATATCCCTTTAATTAGCACGCTTAGCCCAAGAGCTCTTATCCAAGGTCTCTTTGAGAGAGAGTATGCTGCATCAAGTGAATCGGCCTCCACTGCCTTCTGAGAATTCCACAAAATCATCACAATGTGTGAAAAAGTTTTTCCTCATCTCAGTTCTAAATGGCCTACCCCTTATTCTTGAACTGTGGTCCCTGGTTCTGGACTCCAACATCGGGAACATGTTTCCTGCATCTTGCGTGTCCAATCCCTTAATAATTTTATATGTTTGTATAAGATCCCCTCTCTTCCTTCTAAATTCCAGTAAACACATGCCCAGTCGCTCCATTCTTTCATCATGACAGTTCCGCCATCCCGGGAATTAACCTCGTGAACCTACACTGCACTCCCTCAATAGCGAGAATGTCTTTCCTCAAAAGACCAAAACTGCACACAATACTACAGGTGTTGGTCCTCCACCAGGGCCTATACTACTGCAGTAGGACCCTCTTTCGCTCCTATACTCAATTCCTCTCCGTTTTATGAAGGCCAAACATGCCATTAGCTTTATCTTCACTGCCTGCTAGTACCTGCATGCTTACTTTCAGTGACTTGATGTACAAGGACACCAAGTCTCGTTGTACTTCCCTTTTTCCTAACCGGATCACCATTCAGATAATGCTGGCCTTCCTGATCTCGCCACACCAAAGTGGATAACTCACATTTATCCACATTTATAATGGCATCTGCCCACTCACCCAACCTAGTACAAGTCTCACCCTGCATCCTCCTCTATATATTGCATTCTCTTTCAGTGTTTGCACTGCCACCCAACTTTGTGTCATCTGCAGATGTGCTAATGTTACTTTAATTCCTTCATCTAAATCATTAATGTATATTGTACTGTTGAGCTGCTGCAAGTAAGAATTTCATTGTTCTACCTGGGACTTATGACAATAAAATGCTCTTGACTCGTGACCCAGTGCTGTGAGCTTGAGAATGTATTTTACTCTAACAAGTGTTATATTTATCCTCCCCTGAATCCGGAGAGCTGAGGTTGGTTGGATTGCTCGAATGCCACTGCAGCTAGCATTACAGGGATCAAAATAAGATCTTTCCATGGGTGCATAATACATTTCTTTATTATGAGGCATTTGTTGAATCATTGCATATTGCTAATATTGTACTTAATTTGGATATACAAGTCAAATAAAACAGCGACAGCATGGTATAAACAGTGAGAGAGATTTTACCCTAAAGAATTGAGTATATGTAACATGATTTGACCAAAATCTGCATGTAAGTTTTTTTTAATGCATTCCCATCAGGGAGTGTGCGATGGAGCTGGTGTAGTGATATAATTGCGCCAGTGTAAGAAGCCAGTCCAAAAACACAAGTTGACGCCATTGGCCAGAATAGTGGCTCATCATGTATGTGGATGTGATCCAAGCATTATGGGAATTGGTGAGTCGTACTGCATTGTAACTATGGTAACTCATTTTGAAAACGTGCTATCCCAGGTTGGTCAATGGACAGGGAACACAATTTGTGATGGGATATTGCACAGATAATTAAGTATTACACTTAATAACTGAATACCTAGCATTAATTTTGCCCCCCCCCCCCCCAATTCCATTAAATAGTGAGTGTCATGTTGTCATGTACAAGTTCTTGATTATAATAAACAGAATGGATTTATATTTCATTTATTGAATTTAAATTCAACCATTTGTTCTGCGGAAGATTTGAAATGCTGTCACTGGATCGTTACATAAACTGACTATAAAGTGATTGCCTCATTAATAGATGCCCGAAAACTTATTGTTGCTGCTATAAAAATTCCCAGGTTGTTTACTAATGCCCATAGCGTCGTATCCCATTTTTGGAAAATCTGTATGCAGTCTCAAAGATAAGTCGTTGATTGATTTAAAAACTGGTCTCCGAGAATACCCAAGCAATAAAAGCTGATGTTGTCCGCATTTGATTTAATGGGCATAGCGTAGACAGAGTTTGAGAAATGGTGAAAAAGATGAAGGTACTCGACCCCGAAACATCGCTCCTAATCTTCCTTCGCTCCCTTAGTGCTGGCTGCAACACACAGAGTTTCTCCAGACCTTTAGGTGTACCCCACGAGCTTGAGAATGATTTGATTATGATTTCATGTACAGTTTAATTCAATATTGAGTAGTGGAAGTTTCACCAATGTTCATTACTTAGTTTATGGTTTAGTCAATAATATAAGCAATCTCAATGCTTCTGATGTGAAAGAATACCAGGGGAAGAAAATATAACATGAAACTTGCCTAAAACTGATAGAAACGTTGAAACATAGAAAAATAGGTGCAGGAGTAGCCATTCGGCCCTTCGAGCCTGCACACGCCATTACAATATCGACATGGGATGATCGTTCCAACTCGGTTCCTGTACCTGCCTTCTCTCCATACCCCCTGATCCCTTTAGCCACAAGGGCCACATCTAACTCCCTCTTAAATATAGCCAATGAACTGGTTTCAAACTACCTTCTGTGGGCTGGGAGAATTCCAGAGACTCACCACTCTCTTGTGAAAAAATGTATTTATTTTCCTCATTCTCGGTCCTAATAGGAAGTCCCCCTTATCCTTAGACTGTGACCCCTTGTTCTGGACCTCTCCAACATTCGGGAACAATCTTCCCGCATCTAGCCTGTCCAACCCCTTAAGAATCTTGTCGACGGTTCTATGAGATCCCCCCCCCCCCCAGTCTTCTAAATTCTAGCGAGTACAAGCCGAGTCGATCCAGTCTTTCATCATATGAAACTCCTGACATCCCAGGAATCAGTCTGGTGAACTTCTCTCTGTAACCCCCATCTTTGGCAAGAATGTCTTTCCTCAGATTTGGAGACCAACACTGATCCTGCCTTTAAATTGTTTTTCAAATTATGATGATGTAACAAATACTAAGAACCCCAATATTGGGCAGTACATCCTTGTTCAAATAATATTTTGTTATTTTAAGTATTCTCGGTCAATCATTTTTAGTAAAGATGCATAATTCTTTCATCTGAAAATACTTCTGTGATACTCTGCAGCAGGTTAAGCTGAAGAGCATGTTTCCTTCTGTATAATGGAATAGAGGACAATTTAGTGTAAGATCTTAAAAAATGCTCTTTATAAATTGACATTGAGTAGCTTTTTACAATATCTCTTTTATCTGTCGCTGACCAGGTCCTTTGGTCATAGATGAGTTTGTGCCAGCAATTGGTGGGGCCCTGGAGAAAGCAGGATTATCCTTAAAGGACATGGATCTAGTAGAGGTCTGTACAAAGCTTTTGCCCAAACTGAATGTTGGGAGTGTATTGGAGAGGCTGAATGCGTCTAGTAATATCATTGTTAGCAATTTTCATGATCTTATTCCTGAACGCCTTCGCTGTTTTGTTTATGGTAAACTTTGCCCTAGGTGTGCCGCTTTTATCTACCTTCAAGATCAGAACAGCAATTTTCAATAGAGTGTTCAATGTTGGAGTGTAGACAAAAAAACTGCAAAATTTGACTACGCAGTGGTGGAGGTCAGTAATTCAGTGAGGGACAGAGCAACATCTCCAGAGAACACGGGGAAAGAGACGATGTTTCCTATCAGGCCCCTCTGTCTGAAAGAAGGGTCCTGACCAAGGTTTTGTTCGCCGTGTATCTGACGGACATATAGCTCGCTGTTGCTTCTGTCATCGTCCAACATGTTGACAGAATTGGTCGCCCGACGCGTCGTGTCGCGTCGTTGTTTCGGGGGATCGCCACGAAGAGGCTTCTGTCATGATCCCCATCCCCCAAGGTTGTAAGTGATAGTAGAATTAGCCCATCAAGTTCTACTCCGCCATTTCAATCATGGCCTGATCTCTAGCTCTCCTCTAAAACCCATTCTCCTGCCTCTAACCATAACTTCTCACACCTTACTAATCAAAAATCTATCTGATCTCTGCCTTAAAAAATTATTCAACTGACTGCCTCTACAGCCTTCTGTGAACAAACAATTCCCCGAGATTCACCACCCACTGACTAAAAAAGAATTACTTAATCTCCTTTAATTCTGAGGCTATGACCTCTAGTCCTTAGACTTCCACTAGTGTGAAACACCTTATCATGTCTCCTGGATTGTCTGGCCTGACCCACCCCCCCCCCCCCCCCGAGTTTTACATGAGCATTTTGTGTCTTTTTTTTTTTTTCAATATTGGGTCCCAGTCCAATCACAAAGCCTGCTTTTTTAAGCAAGTTTACTTGGATTTGTAAAAATGTGTTTACTAAATGTCTAAACTGAGCGGATTGAAGCCAAATTCTAGTTATGGTTTTTCTTCTGCAATTAGTTAACTCTGGTCCTGTTTTAGAGTTGTTTGAGCTAAATTAGCAATTCAAAGCACAGCAATTCACGTTCTACCTCCGGGGGGGCCTGATCAGATATATCCCATGACATTGCGGTGGTGGAACTCGAGGAGGAAAATACGGTAGCCATGGTGGAACAATTAGGAAATGAGGTTAGTCAGGTGACAGAGGTATGCGTATGGGTGAAGCACTTCGGGACCAGTGATAATAACCATTAGTTTCAAATATAAATTATGGAGAGAGTCAGAACTGGACCTAGGGTGGAGATTTTGATTGGGAGAGAAGGCTAACTTTGGGGAATGCGATAAGGATTTATAAGGAGTGAATTGGGACTCTTTGTTTTAGGGAAGATGTAAGCGAAATGGAGGACATTTAAGTGGAAATTGTAAGAGTACAGAATCTTTTATGTCCCTGTTAGGTGAAAGGAACATAGTAAAATTGAGAAAGAGCATGGTTTTCATGGGGAAATTGGACACTTGTTTTCGAAAAAGGAGAGATATCTGTACGTGATATTCTTAGGAGGATGGAGTAAATGAGGATGCTAGAGGGAGTATAAAGAATGTAAAAGATCTTAAGAAAGAAATTAGGAGGCCTAAAAGAAGACTATGAGTTGCTTTGGCAAGAAAGGTGAAGAGTAAAACCAAAGGGTAAAGGTGTTTTCTACAGCTTATACACTAATAGCCAAAAGGATAACGTCGAGGGATAAAATTGGGACATTAGACGCGCCAGAATGGACAGCATCTGCAGAGCCAAAAGAGATGTGGATGACTATTGAACAATTTTCTTTTCTTCGGTAGTCACAATGAGAAGGATATTGAACTCTGAGAGGTAAGGGAAGAATATAAAAAAAAGAATAGAGTAGCTATGGAAAACTATGAGATCCAAAGAGGAGGAGGAATACTTATGACATTTTGAAAAATATAAAAGTGGATAAGTCTCCAGGTCCTGACAGGAATTCCCTAGGACATTGAGGAAGTTAGTTAGAAATAGAGGAGAGCTATGACCAGAAATATTCAATGTCATGTCAGAGAAACGGGAATAGTGCCGGAAGGATTGGCGTTACTGTGCATGTTGTTCCATTAGTTTAAAAAGGGTTCAAAGAATATGCCTAGCAATTATAGACCTGTTAGTTTGCGTCAGTTGGTGGGCCAAATTAATGGAAAGGATACTTAGAGATATATTAATATAATAAGCATCTGGAGTATACAGTTCTGATCAGAACAGTCAAATGATTTTGTGCTGGAAAAGTCATGTTTGACAAACCTTCTTGAATTTTTTGAAGCGGATACTAGGGAAATTGATGAGGTTAAAGCAGTGGGATGTTTGTCTATATGGATTTTCAGTAAGGCCTTTGACTAATGGTTCCCCATGGAAGGTTGTTAAGAAGGTTCAATTTGGTTGTTAATGCGGGTAGCATGGATGGATTCAACTGTGGCTGTAATGGGAGATGTCAGTGGAGTAATGTGGATGCGCTGTTTGCGGTGGAAGCTGGTGCCAGTGGGGTGCCTCAGTGATCTGGTTGGGTCCACTGTTGTTTGTCAGTGTCATCAATGATTCTGGTTGATGGGGTGGAGGAATTGGATAAGTAAGTATGCAGATGATACTTAAGATAGTGGTGTGTGGATATGAGTAGATTTTCAAAGTGTACAGAGAGATTTGGGGCCATTTGGAAAAAAAAAGTGGGCTGAAAGATGGCAGATGGAGTTTAATGCTGATAAGTTGAAGTGCTAATTCTGGGCCGGGCAAAATCAAAAAAGGCGTACATGGTAAATGGTAGGGAATTGACCGTACTGGTGGTAAATGGTTAGGGAATTGAGGTAGTTGTGGAACAGAGAGATCTAGGAATAACTGTGCATATTTCCTGAAGGTGGAATCTCATGTAGATAGGGTGGTAAAGGAAAGCCTTTGGTGTGTGCCTTTATAAATCAGAGCATTGCATATAGGAAGTAGGGAAAGTAATGTTAAAAATGTACAAGGCATAGGTAATAAGCCCAATTCTATGAGTATGGTGTGTACAATTTTGAGTCGTGCTAATTATAGGAAGGATGTCAACAAATAGAGAGGTACAGAGGAGATTTACTAAATGGTGCCTGGTTCCAGTCAACTATGTTACAGAGAAAGTTTGAACAAGTTAGGTCTTAAATCTTGGAGCGCAGAAGGTTAAGGGGGACTTGTTGAGGTCTGTAAAATGATGTAAGGGATAGACAGAGTGATGTGGATAAGCTATTCCCATTAGGGTAGGGAAGAGTCAAACAAGAGGGCATACCATGAGAAGGGACAGAAGTTTAGGGGTTAACGTGACGGGAGGATAATCATTCTTTACTCAGAGGCGTGGTGGCTGTGTTGTACATGAGCTTCCAGCAGAGTGGTGGAGGCAGGACGATTTTAACATTTAAAGTAAAGTGGTAGGGTATATGGACGGGGAAGGGAATGGAGGGGTATGGTCTGAGTGCAGGTAGATGGGACTAGGGGAAAACAAATGGTCGGCATGGACTGGAAGGGCCAAGAGGGCCTGTTTCCGTGCTGTAATTGTTATGTGGTTATATATATGGTCCTTAAATGCAGGAGAGGTGGCGAAAAACTGGAGGGTGGCAAATGTTCTGCCTCTTTTCATTAAGGGCTGCAAGGAAAATGCTGGGATCTATAGGCCGGTGAGCTTGAAATCTTTAGTTGGAAAGTTACTGGAGAGTATTATGAGGCATTGGATGGGCAAGGTCAATTAGGGAAAAGTCAGTCATGGTTTGTATGTGGAGGTCTTGTCTCATAAATTTGTTGATGTTTTTTTTGAAGATGTAAAAGGTTGATGAGGCAGAGCTGTAGATGTTATGTAAACATGGATTTCAGTAAGGATTTGACAAGGTTCCCGCATGGTAGTTGCCTCTCTGGAAGGTTAGACGCATGGGATGGAACGAGAGATAGCTGAATGGATCGCAAAATTGGCTCCATGGAAGAAGGAAAGAGAGGGTTGGATGGGGAAGGTGGCCCTCTCGGACTGGAGACTCTGTATAGTAGTGAGCCCAGGTTCAGTGCTGGGCCATTACTCGTTTTTGTCATCTACATCAATGATTGGATGAGAATGTACGGCCACGGCAAGATTAGAAAGTTTGCTGATGAGACAAATGTGGGTGGTTTTGCAGATAATGAAGATGTGTTATGAAAGATTGCAGCAGATCTGGATCGAGTGGGCCAGATGGGCAGAGAAGGTGATGGAAATTAATACCAGAGAAGTGGTGAGTGTTCGCATTTGGGGCATGAACACGGGCAGGATCCACCAGTAAATGGTAGGCCTCTGGATAAGGTTGTGAGCAGAGGGATCTAGGAGTACAAGAGTGCATGGGTTCCTTGAGTCGATTCGCTGTAGATAAGGTGGTCAAAAGGCTATTGGGCACTTTGGCTTCACAGTAGAGTTAAGGAGTACAGAAGTTGGGGAGTTTCATGTGCAGTTGCAACAAGACATTGGTGAGATCACATTTAAATATTGTGTTTCTGTTTGTTTTGGCACCATGTTAGAGGAAAGATAGGGATGCCCCAACTTGAAAGGGATCAGGAAAAGATTTATGAGGATGTTGCCAGGTAGAGGGTGTGAGCTATCAGGAGAGGTTAAGTAGGCTGGGTCTCTTATTCCATGGAACGTTAGGAGCAGAAGGGGGTGATCTTATAGAGGTGTACAAAATGATGAGTGGAATAGATCGGGTAGAGGACATTTGAAGGGGAAAATATTTATTATTTTTACAAGGGATGGTGGGTGTGTGACAAGCTGGCAGAGGAGATAATTGAGGCTGGGACTATCCCATTGTTTTAAGAAACATTTTAGACGGGGTTACATGCCCTCCATAATTGTTTTGGGGTACAAAAGTCCCATCATTTATTTATTTGGACCTGTACTCCACAATTTGAGATTTGTTATTAGTAAAAAAATCACATGTGGTTCAAGTGCACAATTGTCCAGATTTAATAAAGGTTGTTTTTTTTATGCCATTTTGGTTCACCATGCAGAAATTACACAGCAGTGTTTATTACATATTTTTCCCCCCAGTTCAGTGGCCACCATATAACATTTGGGACACTGCAATGTCATGTAAATGAAAGTAGTCATGTTTAGTATTTTCTTGTTTGCATATCCAGCTCTTTGCATGCAATGACTGCTTGAAGTCTGTGTGAGTTCATGGACATCCACCATTGGTGGGTGTCTTCTCTGAGGTGATTGCTCTGCTGCCAGGCCTGTATTGCAGCCATCTTTAGCTTATGCTTGTTTTGGGGGCTAGGTCCCCTTCATTTTCTCTTCAGCATATAAAAGACATGCTCCAATTGGGTCTCAGAACTGTGTGAGTGACTTGGCCACTCAAGAAGAAACTTTTTTTAGCTAAAAACTCCTTTGTTGCTTTGCAGTATGTTGGGATCATTGTCTTGCTGATGGAATGAACCGCTGGCCAATGAGTTTTGAAGCATTTGTTTTGAAACTTGAGCAGATAGGATGTGTCTATACACCTTCAGAATTTCATTTTGCTACTACCATCAGCAGTTGTATCAATCAATGATTATAAGTGAGCCCAGTACGAGGATCTCCAGCAGCCAAACATGCCACAGGCACTCATAAACCACCCCCACCACCGGTGTTTCACAGATGACGTTATTATGATTTGGATCGCTCGGTTAGTTCGATATCTCTCTCCTCCATACTTTGCTCTTGCCATCATCTACTGAAATACGTTAATAAAAAGTAATAAAGTACAAAAAAGTATACCTTTATTGTCATTCAGACATTTCAGTCTGAACGAAATAGTATACCTTGGCAGTCACGACATAGAATAAAAAATCACAGAACATACCACTTACACTCCAATTTAACAACATCCCTACCACAGTGAGTATGTCAGAGCACCTCCTCAGGGGGGGGTGAATGGAAGTGCAAAAGTCTTAAAGTCCTTGTCTCTTCCCTCCTTTGGTCCTCCCTCTGCGTTGAGGCAATCCAGGCTTTTGATAGTTGGGCAAACCCGCCGGGTGATTGGTTTAACTCCCGCGTCGACCCGACCGTCCAGAATCGGAGCTCCTTGCGGAACAGTGCCGGCTTCAAAACTCCGCGGCCCGGGAGCGGTCAATGAAGCTGCCCACGCCGACCAGTCGCGGACAGCGATCAGCGGACTTGTTGAATGCTCTGTGGCGGTGTGGGGGGGAGGGGGTGCGGGAGCGGGGTCGGAGGAAAGGGGGGAGGGAGAGAAAGAGAGGAAGAAAGGAGAGAGAGAGAAGATGGGAAGACAGGAGAACGCGGTCACCAACCTTGGGCACCTGCGAGCTCCCGACGTTGTCTTCCACTGGCCCGCCGGGCCCCAAAAAAGGGCGGTGCCCGAGTCTTCCAAAGTTGGGTCGCCGCCTAACGCCACCACCACAGGCGCCCGAAAGTCGGCCAGACCCCGAGCGATGGTAAGTCCTGGCTCTGCCTCCGGGAAAGACATCGAGGTCGACGGTCCCTAGTTGGAGTGCCGGCAGCTCCGCGGGAGAGGCCTCAGCGGAGACAGAGACGGGGGATACGACAAGAAAGGTCGCATTTAACCCCAAGGGGAGAACTTAGAACACAGTTACTTATCTCCTTTCACCCCCCCCTACACATACCACCAACTAAAATAAACTAAACTAAATAAAAACGAAACAACAGGGACAAAATGAAAACAAATAAAAAAGAAAAGATAAAGACGGACTGCAGGCGAGCCGCAGCTGCATTATGGGCAGGCGCGCCACCCCTTCCAGTCCCGTTCTTCGTCTATTTTGCCCACAAGACCTTTATTCCCATAGAACTGCGGTTGGCTCTTTAAGTTAAGTAAAGTACTTCATCTTGGTGTGAACTCTACACATGGCCATCCTATTTTTGCGGCTAACGATCAATGGTTGGCATTCATTTGCAGTGTAAGCCTCTGTATTGTCTGTGGGCTATGGAAGTCTTCTGCGGACAGTGGTCATTGACAAATCCTACACCTGAACTCCTGAAGAGTGTTTCTGATGTCGCAACAGGTGTTTGGGGATTTTTCTTTATAATAGAGAGAATTCCTCTGTCATCCGCTATGGAGGTCTTCCTGGGCCTGCCAGTCCCCTTGCGATTTAGTAAGCTCACCAGTGCTTCTTATCTTTCCTTCTTATTGAATGTTCCAAAACAGTTTGATTTTGTGTAAGCCTAAGGTTTGGCTGCTATCTCTAACAGTTTGTTTTTTATTCTTGTTTTCACACACACAGGAGAGTGGTGAATCTCTGGAATTCTCGCTGCCACAGAAGGTATTTGAGGCCAGTTCATCATTGGCATATATTTAAGAGGGAGATTTAGATGTGGCCCTTGTGGCTAAAGGGAGGACCAGTGGGGGATATGGAGAGAAGGTCAGGTAGCGCGGATACTGAAGTTGGATAATCAGACAATGAATCATATTGAATGGCGGTGCATGCTCGAAGACCGCCGAATGGCCTACTCCTGCACCTATTTTCTATGTTTCTCAGTCTCATAATGGCTTTCTTTGGACTTTCATTGGCACACACTTTGGTCCTCATGTTGATAAAACAGCAATGTGTTTACACAAGGTGATGAAAAAAGGACTGGATGGAAAAACTAGGTGTGAGAGGCTGTCTTATACTTGCCATTAAGGAGGCAATTAAATACTACCATGAGCAATTACAAATACTGTGAAGCAATGGTCCCAAAACAATATGGTCCCATAGAAAAATGGGGGGGGGGACTCTGCATAAAACCTGCTGTAAATTTTCTACATGATGATGAAACACAAAAAAATAAACGTTAAAAATTACCTTTATTATCATCTGACAATGGTGCAGCTTTAATGACTTTAAACCACAATGTGATTTTTTTCTATTACAAATCTCAAATTTGTGGTGTACAAGCAAATAAATACATAAATGTATGATGGGTCTTTGTCCCAGACATTATGGAGGGCAACTGTACATCGGTAGGGCAGTTTGAGAGGGATATGACCAAGCACAGGCAAGTGGGGACTTAGTGTAGCTGAGGAACATTGTGGGGGCCCAAGTGTTGGAAGTTGGGCCAAAGGGCCTAGTTTCCAGCACTGGTATCACTCTATGACTGGCTTTACAATAAATGAACAGTCAGGGTGAATATTTTATTTTGGTTCGGGGGAATTCTATGATTTATTTCAAAATAAAGTTTTAATAGCTTTTCTTGATTTTTATGTATTATGTCTTTCTCTAAAAGGGTAAACGAAGCATTTTGCTCCTTCAGGTATTTTGTCTGTGCAAAAGCTTTAAAAATTTGGGATCCTGCAAAGTACCAATGTAAATGGATGGTGCCATAGCATTAGGACACCCATTGGGGCATCAGGAAGCAGAATAACAGCACATTAGTTCATGAGCTCAGGTATATGATAAATGCATTTAATCTGTTTGCAATGTTTGTCCTCTGGACAAAAATTAATTTTGAAGATGTTGTTTGTATTTCTATATTCCAAAGATCAGGTGAGCAAGATAGTACAGCTTGAATGCATTGAACTTTCACACTTGTTCTTCACTACAAGCTCTCTCCAAACTATTCTGCTATTCACTACATTCTAAGCACGCTAATTACAGGATAGAGATTGCATCAAACACTGATACTTGTAACATAGGGGTGCATTTTTCATTTCCCTGAAAAAATATAAGTTTCAAGAAATAATTATTCTAATATCAGAAACATGTATTCCTGTGTTGCCTGTACGCATTGTCAATTGTAAACCGTTTGTGTATTGTTCTTTCCTCGCTTTCTGCTTGGGGTACACAAAAGCTGAGGAACTACTCAGCGGGTAGCGCAGCACATCTAAGGAGCTAAGGAGGAATGGCGACGTTTCGGGTCGAGGACCCTTTCTTCAGACTCTTTCAGCTGAACTGGTTAGCAAACACAACCAAACACATTTTACACTACCTCAGTACACATGACAAAACTAAACTTAAGATCAAGAATGTGTGCACATTACAAGATGTGCCTCTATCACCGGCTCAGAAAAAGAATGCAGTTCAATAACAGCAGATGTCCGTAAATTAGAATAAACATTATTACCAGTATTCTTACCCTTCCAGCTTCCTTTTCTGCTCCAAAATGTTCAAGTTGTGTGTGTATACACAACATGTTGGTTGGCAACATAGAATTTAATGGGGACAAATAGCTTTGAATGAGGATTCCTTTAGATGACATGCTAATCACAGGATAAACCACTGAGAATGGGAATCTTGAATCTACTATCCGGCAATTTTTTGGATGTTAACATAGAAACATAAGAAATTACGGTTGCAGGAGTAGGCCATTCAGGCCTTCGAGCCATTGCACCGCCACTCAAACATGATCAAATGGCCGATCATCCAAACTCAGTCAGTATCCCGTACCTGGCCTTCTCTCGGCATACACCCTCTGATCCCCATCTAGCCACAAAGGCCCCATCCACCCCCCCCCCCCCCCCCCCCCCCCACACCCCCCCCCCCCCCACCCCCCCCCCCCCCACCCCCCAACAATAAACAACCACACACACCCCCCCCCAAAAGCTAAACCCCCCCACAACCCACCCCTCCCCCCCTAAAAAATAAATAACACAAAACACAAAACAATAGCCAATTGAACCTGGCCCTCAACTACCCTCTTGTGAGCTAGTAGTAGTTTCCAGAGAGCACTCACCACTTCTCTGGTGTTGAAAAAAGGTCTTTGCGCATCTCGGTCTTTAAAGGATTTCCCCCTTATCCTTAAGCTGTGACGTCCCTTGTCCTGGGAACTTCTTCCCACACATCGGGAACAATCTTCCTGCAATCTTAGGCCTGTCCAACCCCTGTACAGTAATTTTGCTATAGTTTTCTATAAGATCCCCTCTCAATCTCCTAAATTCCAGGAGAAATAAAACCGAACCGAAAGTCTATCCTAGTCTTTCTTCATAAGACAGTCCTGACATCCCTGGAATCAGTCTGGGTGAACCTTCTCTGCACTCCCCTCTATGGCAAATTAATGTCCTTCCTCCTCAGGATTGGAGGACCAAAACTGTACGCTAATACTTCATCCAGGTGTGGTTTCGGTCGAGTAAACACAAGACCCTTGTACATCTGGAAGTAAGAACCATAAATCCTCTGTACTGTACTACTCAAATCCTTTTGCTATGAAGCTAACATACGCATCTCGCTTTTATTTCACTGCCTGCTGCACTCTGCATGCCCTACTTTCCAATGACTGGTGTATAACCATGACACCCAGGTCTCGCTTGCATCTCCCCTTTTTCCATAATAATACGGACCCCACCATTTAAAATTAATAGTCTGCTTTTCCTGTTTTTTTGCCACCAAAGTGGGACTAACCATCACATTTATCCACGATTATATGCTTTCATTCTGCCAAACATTTGCCCACTCACACCAGCCTTAGTCCAAGTCACCTTGCAGTGTCTCCTAGCATCCTCCTCACAGCGAACACTGCCCCCCAGCTTAGTGTCATCCGCAAACTTGGAGATATTGCCTTCAATTCCTCATCCAGATCATTAATATATATTGTAAATAGCTGGGGTCCCAGCACTGAGCCCTGCGGTACCCCACTAGTTACTGCCTGCCATTGTGAAAAGGACCCGTTTACTCCTACTCTTTGCTTCCTGTTTGCCAGCCAGTTCTCTATCCACATCAATACTGAACCCCTAATACCGTATGCTTTAAGTTTGTATACTAATCTCTTATGTGGGACCTTGTCGAAAGCCTTCTGGAAGTCCAGATATACCACATCCACTGGTTCTCCCTTATCCACGCTACTAGTTACATCCTCGAAAAATTCCACAAGATTCGTCAGACATGATTACCTTTTGTAAAGAGGGTGTTATGGGTAAAAAAACTCCCTATGCTACCAAAAATATTTAAAACTCAAGGACTATTTTAAAATTAAAAACATGTTTAAATTGAGAGTGATCCGACACCAGTCCCTTAGATCACAGGTTTTGTCTGGATTCTATAGGAATGATAATTGATGTATTTTTTGAAATTTTGTTCCATATTTGCTATTCTGATGAAGACTTCTACCAGAAAAGGCAAGGTATCATTCTTCATATTGACTCTATTATGTTTCCTACATTTTTATATCATATGAATATTTTTAGAAGAGTAAATGGTGCTCTTGCAAATTGTTTATTTGTGAAAATAATCACATTACTTTTATTGATTCCTGTCCAATGCCCTAATATTGTGCACAGCTATTTTGTACGTACTTGATTGGAACATAATCACTCATGTAGTTACATGAATTTTAATACAGGAAAGAGATTTTGAGGCATCCTAAAGTATTTAAGGATAGTACAAAGCCAAAAACAACAGATAGTAAAAGGTAGTGACAAAGAACTTTGTTAACATTTTGGATTTATAGGGGGGCCTTAAAGGAAGAGAGGAAGTTTGGAATATGGATTCTTTAAAAAAGGATATGATGCAGATTAAATGAAATTCAGCCAAGAATATCAGAGAGCCACAAATATTTTCATTTGTTTAAAACATTACATGTTTTGATCTCAATTTTAAAGATATTTCAGATTTTTTTGCTTCCTTTTGTCTGGAAATTTGTTTCCTGATTTACAGCAGGAGGAGATCATTTGGCTCATTGCATCTGTGCTAACCAAAACCAGGTCTTCAGACTATCTCTAGCGAGATCAGATTAATTCATATGTTCATAAAAGGTAGATATAAACCAGTTGTGAAATATTATGAACATTTGTTGGATTTGTGAGTCTTTGGTGATGCACTTGGCTATAATTACTGCGAGGCAAGCTCTGTCCTTAGAGGAATAATAGTTGGTTTATCATTTCGTTTAATTATTTCAAAATTTAATGACATAGAACTGCCTGTGAAAACATTTAGCGAAGTTCAAGAGAGAATTCATGGACATATCGAATCTCCGCAATCTCCTGTAAGGAAGTAGAGGTGTTGATGGGTTTTATATGTGATTGCATCAATATGCTGGATCCATTACAAATCTTCAGATATATGTATGCCCAGGAATTTGAAGGTTTTGACTCTCTCCCACTGTCCTATCGATGAAGACAAGTTTGTGGATCCTTGTTGTTCTTTCAAAATCCACAATCAGTTCCTTAGTCTTACTGACATTGAGAGCAAGGTTGTCGATTTGGCACCATTTAGTTAGTCGATCCATCTCCCTCCTGTACTCTGACTCATTTATTAGTCTTCCAACAATGGTGGTGTCGTCAGCAAAATTGAAGATTGAGTTTGAACTGTGTCTGGCTACACAGTCATGAGTATAGAGTGAGTAGAGCAAGGGGCCGAGCACACAGCCTTGATGGGCTGAGCACACAGACTTGAGGTGCTCACATGCTGACAGTTATTGAGGAGGAAATGTTGCTGTCAATTCGTACAGATTGTGGTGAAGATGAGGAGGTTAAGGATCCAATTGCAGAGGGGTGCGCAGTGACTCAGTTCTGTGAGCTTGGTAACCAGTTTGTAAGGGATGATGGTGTTAAACGCCGAGCTGTATTCTCTGAACAACAGCCTAACGTATGTTAGTCGCATACAGCATATAATCCTCCAACAGGATCCCACCACTAGCCACATCTTCCCATCTCCATCCCTTTCCGCTTTCTGCAGAGACTGCTCCCTCTGCTCCCTGGTCAACTTGTCTCTTCCCACCTCCTCCCCAGGCAACCGCGGGAGATGCAACACCTGTCCCTATACTCCCCCCCTCGACTCCGTCCAAGGACCCAGACAGTCTTTTTAGGTGCACTTGCAGCTCCTCCAGCCTTATCTACTGTATCCGCTGTTCCAGGTGTGAACTCCTGCATATCGACAAGACCAAGCGCAGGCTCAGCGATCATTTCACTGAGCACCTCCGCTGAGTCCTCCTCAACCTACATGATCTCCCAGTTGCTAAACACTTTAAACCCCCCCCCTTTCCCACACTAACCTTTCGGTCCTCGGCCTCCTCCATTGTCAGAGTGAGGCCCAGCCCAAATTGGAGGAACAGCACCTCATATTTCACTTGGGCAGCTATCACCCCAGCGGTATGAACATTGACTTCTCTAACTTCAAGTAACCCTTGCTTTCCCTCTCTGTCCATCCCTCCCCCTTCTCAGTTCTCCAACCAGTCTTGCTGTCTCCGACTACATTTTATCTCTGCTTTGTTGTTAGCTTCTCTCAACTAACAATGATCTATTCTGCATTTTCCTTGGTCTCCGTTCCCTTTGTGCTGTTTTCATACCTTACACTTCCTTATCTGTGTACCTCCCTCTCCCCTGGCATCACTCTAACGAAGGGTCTCGACCCAATACATCAACCATTACTTTTCGCCAGAGATGCTGCCTGTCCCTGTCCCGCTGATTTACTCCAGCATTTTGTGTCTATCTTCAGCCTAACATATGTATTTTTATTGTCCAAGTGGCCCAGTGGAAAGGGGCGAGCCGGTGAGATTGCATCCTCTGTTGAACTGTTCTGCGTGGGTGCAGGGTGCAACTCCAACACAGTCGTCAATGTTGCCAAGAAAGAGTTGGGGAGTGCTTCCATTTCATTTTTTATCTATTTCATTTTTGTTCTTTCAGACGACGGGAAGGTAAATATGCAGTGGGTTCAGCTTGCATTGGAGGTGGCCAAGGAATCGCCCTTGTGATCGAGAATGTGAAGTAAAATAACACCAAGAATGTTCAGCTACAAGATGAAAACCTCTTTATCGATGTTTGCGGCTGCCTTTATTTTGGAGCAGCTGCTCCTGCTTCTGATACTACACTAACTCAATTTCCATTCAACAATGTTACCTGACCAAATACTTGGCATTCCCATTTTGGGTAAAAGATTGGCACTAACTAAAAATGAGCAGTCACTAAAATAAATTGACATTTTACTCATACATGCAAAAAAACTGGAAATCCTGTAGAAAGCACATTGCTATTCAGGAATACCAAAGCACTGCTAACCATGCTTATTATTTTTGCTATTTTAGTTTCTTTTTAATAACCACAAACATTTCCTTGACCCCTTCGTCTTGCAAAATATATCTTCACCAGCTGTTGTGTATGGACTTCCAAACCACAAGATGTTGGACAACCAAAGCCAATTATTTAGATGGCTAAGAGAAATTCTTCACAAATAACCAAAATTCAATTTTAAAAATAAGGAAGTCACAAGTAAGGGTAGAACTCAGCTTTTTTTTTGACTAGAACTCTAGGGCCATCGGTTACAGGGAAATATTGATGTAAAACTTGTGATGGATTTAAGAAATAATTATGATTTAATGTTTGGGAAAAGGAATGATTGGGAAATATACTTGAGGTTAACTGAAATAAAGAAACGTAGATACTTTAGATATGGAGGGAAAGATATGGTCTTTTTCTAATTTTAAAGTTGATTATGTTTGTATATCCCAAGCTTCCCATTTTTCTTGTTCCTTGCCTGTAGCCAGACACTGAGTCCGTATTTCTGCCAGGACTTAGCTGAAGTAATTGCATAATGGTTTACTGTCTTAGACCTCAAATGCATGATCATCTACTTAGGGAAGCTAACACTATGATAACTAAATCTCATTTTTTTTTCAAACCACAATGAATGTTGCGCAAGCTGCTCATAAGAAACTAGATTAAATATCTTCCTTCTTGTCCCCATAGCATTATTTTAGCATTGCAAATACTCTTGCATTTCTAAGTTTACTAAAATTATCAAACCAATTTTCTGCCACAAAAGATGTCTCTTTAATTAATTTGATGTGATATCATTTTCACTTCTGAAAAATAGGTGCAGGAAGCTCATAAACTCATTTAATTCCTAAGTACATCATGTCAGCGAGCAGAAATCAGGTTTGAGACGAGTCCTCTGCTCATCTGTGAATATAGTTTGGTTTGAATAGTTTGCTCTTTGAGTATTATTAGTAAAGCAGTTTAATAAATTGCTTTCCGCAAAATATGACAAAAAGACATAGGAGCAGTATTCAGCCCTTCGGCCCATCAAGACTGCTCTGCTATTTTTCCCTCTCAGTCCACTGGAAAGTTAGGGTGCCTATAAAAAATGATTTGGGACTCTTCTTTTCATTCAATCATTAAAGGGCCTGTCCCACTGTACAAGCTAATTCAAGAGTTCTCCCGCGTTTCCCCCGATTCGAACTCGGAGAATTAGGGTAATAGCCGCTCGTAGGTACTCGGGGCTCTCGTGGACATTTTTCAACATGTATCAAAGTTTCAACATGTTGAAAAATCTTCACGAGTCTTTACGAGGTTACCACGTTTCCCCGAGTACCTACCGTTAGCACTACGAGCCGCTAGGAGACGTCCCGAGCTCCGGCGTACTCGCTACGTAAATTCTATGTGCTTACCACGAGTTTGATTTTTTTTTTAAAACTCTGGAGAGCTCCTGAATTACCTCGTACAGTGGGACAGGCCCTTAAGCGTAATGCCCTATGTAAGGATGGGTGATGAGGATTTGTTCCAGAGCTCCATTCCTGGTTTGTATTAAGGTAGGCTCTGGCATTAAAAAAATATGAACAGAAAGAAAAATTCCAAAGAAGTCGCAATGCAGCTTATCATATGTTGATATTGGTAGGAAACTGTAATTATAGAACAATCCATGGCAAAATCCTTAAACCTCTAGCATCCAGTGTATCCCAAATCCTGGGTCGCTAGCAAAGTCAAAGTAGACATGGTAGATCAAGAATTCCCTGCTGGAAGACAATTTAACAAAAAAATTTTGGTGCCCTACTGTTTTGATCTCCATGATCTCTTTGGTGTGTGGCACTTCCATAGATATCAGCTGATATGAAACATTCACTCGATAACGGAGGTTTCGGCAGTTTCTGGAATCTCTATAATTTGGATACTCCCCAAATAACTATAAACTCTTGAATGCAAATTAATCTTAGAAATGTCACGCCTAAATATATATATATTTTTAAATTGATTTTGAGGGTGGAATTTTCTTTTTGGGATGCTCAGGATTTTCTTGTTATAATTCTGACACTTTAGTAATGAGGTGGAGACTTTTTAACAGCACTTTTCAAATGTGAAATGTAAAACTGGATAATGGCAAATTGGTCATGGAATTCTCGAGTAATTATGCACAAATAGTTTTCTTTTCAAAAACCTGATATTTTCATGTATGTTTGTGTTGCCATATCAGTTCTGAGAAAGCACATATCACATTGTTTCTGAATGGCAGTCAATGGAGATGCCTTTGTAGGCAAGAATTACCCCTTTGCACTTATTGATCCCTCCAGCTATTGAAGAGAATCAGATGGATTTAATTGCATTTAGATTCCATCCTATATCTAAAGGGGCACTTATATGATACAGCATTAGCAGTTCTAAAATGCCAAATTTATGGACAAGAAGGAAGATTCTGTATTCTTCGCAATGCAGAACACCAAGAATAGTGATGACTAAATGGATCCCAGACTTTTTCTGTAACTACATTTGGTTGCTAATTGGAATACAACAATAAGTAGTGTTACATCTCCTATACATTTATCTCCAAAAAATAAACTTTGCCACATCACTCCTGAAGGAGGGCATTTGTATCTTTCTGACATCTTCTATACAGTAATCGCTGACAGTAGTTTCTGAAGGTGGTTTAGTTGGATTATACTAATATCCATGGTCTGATCAACACAGAATAAGAAGGGGCTAATATTATATAACTAACTAATTTCCTTTTCTTGCTGAAAATTGTGCTTGAGACAATATTGCTTTTACCTGTTTCTTACCAAATGTTTTAACCAATTTATCGGTATAAACAATGAATCGTGCCTTAAATAAGTTGATCTACATTTGATGCAACAATGGAAAATAAATTATAATATTTGCCATTTGTTTGTATCTTGCGTTTGTAATGTGTTTGTAATATGCACAATAAAAATAAAATGTAATTATTATTTTAATCAGAATTTTTTTTTAATCTAACCTATCCCCCTTTTTATGGCTGCTTACAATGTTAACCAAAGAGGTGTTGTCTTGGAAACCTACCACTGATGCTAAGCAGTAGCAGTGAGTGTAAGAATAGCCTCTCTTTCTGGGGTCAAAAACCCCCAACACTCCCAACAAGATTAAAAGCTTTGTGGTTGACAAAACTTAGGCACAGCCAGTTTCTGCCCCAGATGGAGAATGGTGTATCATACAGCATGAAAACAGTCTCCTGATTTTAGTGTATCTCAAAATTAAAGGGCAAATCTGTCAAAATGGGCTTGAATCAATTGGTATAAAGGGGAAATCCCTTGCGCTGAGTACTTTCAGAATCGTACAGCATAGATAAAAGTCTTTCCATGCTACCTGTTGTATCCATCTATCTTCATCCCATTAGCTTAGGGTCTGTGGCTTTCTTTTTCTCGTCAATTGAACTACTTTTCTAGATTTTCTTAGATGCCATGAGAGTATCTGCCTCCAGTACAACTTCAGACACATATTCTGAAAATAGATTCCGCCCCCCCCCCAGATACCCTCTACTTTTTCTGCTGCAGTTGGATGGTATGCAAATGGATGGTACCCTCCATTTTCTAAGTAACTGCTCAAACCAGGGCAAGTCAGGTTGGTTGTTCATTCCATCTGTGCAGAGGGGCTGCAGTGTGCACTGTTTACAGGATAGGTGACCAAATTTTCCCTTTCAAGTCCCTTTTAAATATTTTGGTGTTCACCCTAAACCTATGCTCTCCAGTATTTTTATTCCTGTTCCCTGGGGAAAAAAAACTGCATTCACATTATATATGCCTGTGATGATTTTATACACCTCTATAAAATCACCCCTTAATCTCCTACTCTCCAACGAATAAGGTCTTAGCCTGCCTGACCCCTCTCTATAGCTCAGACCCTTGAATTCCAGCAACATTCTTGTGAGTTAGAAAAAAAAAATACTGGAATACTCTCAGCGAGTCAAGGTAGCATTTCCTGGAGAACCATGGATAGGTGACATTTCAGGACATGGAGACATAGTATGGAAACAGCCATTTGCCGCAAACTTTTCCATGCGACGCAACATGCCCCATCTACACTAGTCATCCACCTGCCCATGTTTTCGATAATATCCCTCTCTAAAACTGGGGACCCTTCTTCAGACTGATTACGGTGTGTGAGCAGGTTTTGATAAGCATATGGTTGGAAAATGCCAGAGAATTAAAAGACAAAAAGTATCAGATAAGGAATGAAAATAATTGTGGCGCTACAGGAAGGAGATATTGAGGAAGGGTTGTAAATCCAGATGGGATCTATACAGTGATACATGGACTTTATGTACACATAGAGTGGTCGATTCCGGGAACGCTCAGTCAAAGGGAGGATGTCGAAGCAAATATGATAGCGTCTATTAGGCATTTGGACAGACATCTATGAAACCAAGCCAAAGTGCGTCGGGAACAGAAGGATATGGAGCGTATGCATGCAGATTATACTAGTTGTGATCGACATGGTTAGCACCAGCCACAATTGGGCTTAAGAGCCTGTTCCCCCACCACTAGCCACATTCTTCCCATCTCCACCCCTATCGCCCGCTTTCCACAGAGAGCGTTTCCCCTCCGCAAATTTCCCTGGTTTTAACTCGTCCTTTCCCACCCAAAGCCACCCACCCCCAGGTACTTTTCCCTGCAGCCACAGGAGATTGCAACACCTGTCCCTATATTTTCCTCAGTCCTTGGACTCCATCCAAGGACCCCAACAGTCTTTTCAGGTGAGGCAGAGGTTCACTAGCACCTCCTCCAACCTTATCTACTGTATTTACATGTTACAGGTGTGGACTCCTCTACATCAGCGAGACCAAGCGCTGGCTCATGCACATCGATTTCACTTCCAGTCTGGCTGCCTAAATCCTACTTGATCTCCCGGTTGCTAAACACTTTAACTCCCCTTCTTACCTTATTACCCATAACAATAATCTTTCCTTCTGGCCTGGCCCTTCTCCACTGTCATAATTGAGGTCCAGCATGAATTATTGGTGGGAACAAGCACCTCCGTATTTCGCTCTTGGGTATAGCTTATACCCTGGCTTGTCCCTGAGACTGCTCTTAATCGTTCAATGTAAACTCTTGCTTTCTCCTCTCCTCTTCCATCCCCTTCCCCTTTCCCAGTCTGACTGTCCCGACGATTACAATTTTACTTCGGAGTCAGAGTCCACATGAAGACAGCCCCGCCATGCGCATATGCGCGTCATAATTACGTCGCACGGCATGTCGCATTTGAACGGAGCTGGGAGAGTGCAGCTCCACCAGCGTGAGTATATAAAACCTTGCAGGTAATGTGTTTTAAAAACTTCTCCAGCCGAGACTTAAGCTCCGTAAGGCTGGCTTGTGAGTCAGCAGGAGCCTGTGGTACATCGGGAGGAGCAACCGTGGGTCACGCGGCATTGCGGTCCCATCGCAGCGATCGGGAAAGTAGATAAGTGCAGTGCCGGTTCCGATACAGGTGGCCGTTATTTCCGTAGTTAATAGCCTCCAGATGCTCTAGAGTCGTTCGGGCTGAGGCCACAACGATAGGGAAGCATATAAGGTCTGCTCTGAGTATGTGTTACCAGATGCAATTTCCTTAGTTTGATGTGTATGATCAGGATATTTGCCTTATAAAACTTCTCATCCCTGCTCTGAGAAAACAAGCAGGTTGAATACAAAAGGTTTGATTCTGGGAGACCAGCAGAGGCAGGGAGATGGGTACAAAGTATTATACCCAATACAGCCCACATCAACCCTTATATTGGGAGAACTGTGTGATACAGAGGTTAATATAAATATTCTGCAAGCAGATTGTGCCTGTCAGAATCTATAATTCCAAACATGAACATATATGATTATGCACAAATACACAAGAAAATGTAAAGAAAGTTACTCTCCTCCAAGAGACGACAAGAATGTGGGGGAGACTAGAAATGGAGAAAATGCTCCACACTTTGCTCAGTCAAGGGTCCAAAGACCCAAAGATTCCCAGGTAGCCTCGGAAGGAGTTCCATACACTGTGTATGGTGCCTGTTAAAAATAGGAATCTGACCCTACAGTGCCTTGTTTAGGTCTGGTTGAGGTCTCCCTAGAGCAAGACTCTGAAGCTGGTGTTACACATAAAGCTGGAGAAACTCAGCGGGTGCAGCAGCATCTAAGGAGCGAAGGAGATAGGCGACGTTTCGGGTCGAGACCCTTCTTCAGACTGGTCAGGGATCAGGGAAACGAGAGATATAGACGGTGATGTGGAGAGATAAAGAACAATGAATGAAAGATATGCAAAAAAGTATCGATGATAAAGGGAACAAGCCATTGTAAGCTGTTTGTGGTGTGAAAATGAGAAGCTAGTGCGACTAGGGTGGGGAGGAGATAGAGAAAGAGGGAATGCCAGGGCCCGAGGGCTGAGGGAGAGGTAGGAAGGGGAGGAGACAGCAAGGGTAACAGAATTGAGAAAATTCAATGTTCAGCCCAAAGGATGCAGACTCCCCAAGCGGGAATATGAGGTGCTGTTCCTCCAGCTTGCGGTGTTGCTCACTCTGGGCCGTGGAGGAGGCCCAGGACCGAGGGGTCGGATACGGAATGGGAGGGGGGAGTTGAAGTGCTGAGCCACTGGGAGGTCGGGTTGGTTATTGCGGACCGAGCGGAGGTGTTCGGCGAAACGATCGCCAAAGCTCCGCTTGTCTCACCGATATAGATCATCTGGCATCTGGAGCAGCGGATTGCAGTAGATGAGGTTGGAGAGGTGCAGGTAAACCTCTATCAGACCTGGAAAGACTGCTTGGGTCCCTGAAAGGAGTGGAGGGGGGAGGTGAAGGGACAAGTGTTGCATTTCTTGCGGTTGCAAGGAAAGTGCCCGGGGAAGGGGTAGAGCGGGAGGGGAGGGAAGAATTTGACAAGGGAGTTGCGGAGGGAGCGGTCTTTGCGGAAGGCAGACAGGGGGGGAGATGGGAAGATGTGGAGGGTGGAGGGGTCACGTTGGAGGTGGTGAAACTGGCGGAGGACTATGTGTTGTATTTGCCGGCTGGTGGGGTGAAAGGTGAGGACCAGGGGGCTCTGCCCTTTGCGGCGAGTGGGGGAAATGGGGAGAAGAAAGCTGGTGTCCCTACTTATATGTATACACCAGAGCACAAGAGCCACGCTCCGGGTGTTCCCGATGTAGCATCAAGTTTGCTATATCGGAATGGACTGGTGAGGCTATGGATGAAACCTGGCTGCCAATATTATTTGGTTTCTCACCTGCTCCAAGAAACTGTTATGACTGAAACAATAAATTATATATAATATATATATATATATAACACCCATCTATTGTGCCTCGCTCAGGGTGCCAACAGTAAACTCAGTAATTTGGGCACCATGAGTGTAACGATGCGAGAGCAGAAATGTGTTCCAGCATGTCCTCTAGCTGATATCAGTTGGCATCACTGCATTTGGGGAAGACATACAAGGGTCGATAATGTCCAAAACTTATAAAGACATGCTTGCGTTACTCTGCAATGCCTATTCGAACCTAATTGTATGATGAAAATTGCCATTTGGCCTACATTATACCCAAAAATGCAGGGCTATGTAGGGCAAACAATAACCAGATTAATTATTGGTGAAAATCTGCCAAAACAATTCAGGATCTTCTAGTTCATTTACGGAGGTACAGGAACTTCATTCCATCACACATAGAACTTCTGGGGTACAACCTCTGGTTGGGTGTAAGATTACAATTGTTTTATAATGAATGCTGCATAATATTTGATCGGTTTGGTGTTTGCTGCACCAGAAACTCGTCAGGTGGAAAATATATTCCCAGACAGAAGAAGATGGGGGTTGCAGAATCATTCTGGACCTCACAAACTTTAATTCATATGTTCAGTATAGGCATTTAATAAAGTACACCTTCAACACTGTAATGTAGTTGTTATCACAAGGCTGCTATATGGCTACTATAGACCTAAAAAAGATACATTATTCAGTACCAATGCATCATTATCGCAAGTAATTTAAGTTAATTCAATGGGTCAGCTGAGGCAATTTAAAGAATGACCTAATGGGTTAATTTCAGCTCTCAGGCTGTTCACAAAATTATTGAAACCAGCACTGGTGTTACTGAGGGCTCAGAATCACATTATAATGGCTTATCTAGAGGATATGTTAATTATAAATGCCACTCAGGAGACAGCTGAAGAACTGGTTTCAGCAACCATAAGCCTATTGAAAGGCTAGGGTTTCTGTCCATCCAACAACATCTAAGTTACAGCCATCGCAAACAATTGATTATTTGGGGTTTGTCATTAATTCAGTTGATATGTCAGTAACTTGCCAACAGATAAGGTTGGGGATATTACAAATGTCTGTACTTGTCTCACTGAGAGACCTTATCCCTCCATCCGAGAAGTAGCTACGGGTATTGGTAAAATGGTAGCAGCATTCCTGCTGTCGAGTTTGGACCTCTGCATTATCAAAGTCTGCAAAGAGCCAGAGGATTTTTGGGAGTGGCGGCGCTGCCCTGGCAGCAGCGGCTCGCCTGCAGTCCGTCTGTTTTTCTTTTTTCTTTGTTGTTTTCTTGTCTTGGTGTTAAGTTGAGTTATTATGTAGTGTATGTGTGTGGGAGCGGTGGGAGTTTTTGGTCTCTTTCTTTTGGTCTCTTCCTTTGGTCTCTTCCTTCTTGCCGTATCCATCATGGGGCTGGCCAGCCTCGGAGCGTGGGGAGCGGTGGTGGCTCGCTGCTGCGGCCCGACTCCGGAGCTCCAGCTCCAGCTTACTACCGGTGGACTGTCGGGACATCGGCTGCTCACGGGTCCGGGTGGGAGACCGCTCTCCGGAGCTCCCGCTGCACAACTTCTCCAGCCTGTGTCGCAGGGTTGGAACGACCCTGAGAGGGGCCGTACATGGCCGCGGGACATTCGAGCACCCGCCGGGGGCTCCAACTTTGTGACTTTGGGCCTAGAGCGGGGCAGTACATCGCCAGGCGCAGCCTCAATGGCCGTGGGACTTAACATCGCCCACCTGGGGCTTCGGCATCGGGAGAGAAATGGTGCTGGGGAGAGAGAAGAACTTTGCCTTCCATCACAGTGAGGAGGAGATTCACTGCGATGGATGTTTGTGTGAATTGAATTGTTTGTGTGTTTTTTTATGAATTGTTCTGCTTGTATGGCTTGTACAAACGGAGTTTCGTTCGAGCCTCTCAGAGGTTCGAATGACAAGTAATAAAAATCAAATCAGTCTCCATCTCCGTCTGCGCTGAGGCCTATCACGGAGCTGGCAGCCTCCAACATTAACTGCGACCGACCCGAGACTCCGGAGGCAGAGCCAGCCAGGATTTACCAGCGCGGGGCTGGCCGACTTCGGGGCTGTGGCGGGTTTCGGCGGCCCGACTCTGAGCTGTGGCGGCTTTCCGGTGGCGGTGGCGGCGGCAGCGACTTCGGAGGCCCGGCCGGGGGCCCAGTGGACGACATCGTCGGGAATTCGCGGGTCACAGGTTGGTGACCTGTTTTTCCGGAGCTCCCGCGGCAACAGCTGCGTCCGCTGGACTGGAGGGCAGCGGAGCGCGGTTCACCCGCGGGACCTATTTGCATCACCCGGTGCGGTCACAACATCAGAGGCCGGGGTCGCCTCAGCGCAGAGGAAGAGAACGAGGAAGAACAAGAAGGGAAGAGACAAAGACAAGATTTTTGCCTTCCGCCACAGTGAGGAGGTGTCTGGTGAACTCGCTGTGGTGGATGTTAAATAGGTGTTTATTGTGTGTTTTGTTATTTACTATATGTATGACTGCAGGCAACGAAATTTCGTTCAGACCGCAAGGTCTGAATGACAATAAAGTATTCCATTCCAAGACAAGCACTAAAAAATAAAAATAAAAATAAATAAATAAAAAGCGTGCAGATCATTTGATAGGTCCATGCAGTTACCAACTAAAGCTTTAGCTGAATTGCAATGTTGGATTCTCAATGTTGCACAAGCTACTAGAAAATATTTTGGTTCAGCAACCTTCAGTGGTATTACAAACTGATGGGAGTGCTCTCGGATGGGGAGGTAAGGACAGCGCCACCAGTTGAGGTGGTGATGGACTGTCCAAGACGATTAATTCTCCTAACACATGGTATCAATTATTTGGAGTTATAGGGGGCGTTTTATGCATTGATAGCTTATTGTTCTACAATGAATGACTTACATGTTCAATTACAAGTAGACAGTACCACAGCTGTGGGAGAGACAATATTGTGACAGACAACAAATCACGAAAATTCAATGACAATACAGAATGGATGTTAAATCCAGAAGTTCAAAAAGATTGTCAGTTGCTATGGGTACCAAATATTGATCGGTTTGCGTCCAGATTAAATCTCCAGTTGCCTAAATATGTCTCATAGGAGCCAGACCCAGGAGCAGTAGCGGTGGATGCATTTTCGCTACATTGGGGCAGTATAGTCTTCTATGTTTTCCCCATTTTGCCTGATTAGGCAATGTCTCACCAAAATAGAGCAAGACTCCGCCGCAGGCGTTTGGTGGTTCCAAACTGGTCTACACAGCCATTGTCCCATTGGTGCTCAGAATGATGACTCAGCCATTCATGACAATCCCCAGCTGCAGTAATTGTTGGTACATCCAGTACAAGAGAAGTCATCCATTACATGATCGTATTAATTGTTAATCTGCAGGTTCTGATGGACTGTTGGATAGGACCATGGATGTTATAACTGCAGCTAGGAGAGATAGCACTAAGAAACAATATATGTCTCATATAAGGAAATAGGAAATCTTTCGTATACAGTCAGATATATTTTATCATACTGCAAACATATCGGATGTATTGGAGTTCCTTGCTATGTTGCACCTGAGTTGTAGTGCCATTAATAGTGCTCAGAGTACTTTGTCCTCCTATTTAGCACAATTTTCAGAATGACAACCTATCGGGTCATCCATTAATATCCCGATGTATGAGAGGAATTTTAATAAAATCCTACCAAACCCAGATATACAGAAATCTGGGATGTCAGTATAATTCTCACATTGCTTCGGCAGTGGGCTCCAATTACATCACTGTCTTTTCAGAACTTAATATTTAAGTTAATATAAAGTGGTTATGCTCATGCCCATTAGTATCACAACAATGAGTACAAACATTACAAATGTCGCGCTTAGATTGTATGCAGTTGTCTGTAGATAAAATTACTTTTTATGTCTATGATCTAAGCAAGCAAAGCAAGCCAGGAAAGGCTGGAACCAAGGTAATCTTTAAAGCATACACTTTCGACCAAATATTGTGTGTGGTTAAGTATCTGACTCAATATATTAAAGTAACTAAGAGTCTCCGAGATTGTGAGACACCAATGCTCATTACCCACAAAAAAAACATATAAAAACATATTAACATTTTTTTTTTTTAAATGACAGTACAAACTATTTCTAGATGGTTAAAACAGGTTCTGTATTTAGCTGGAGTTCACCCCCATGTGTTTAAATCTCAACTCCACAAGAGGCGGCATCAATGTCCGCGGCGCAAGGCCGCAGGATGGTCTAAAGAAGTAACTTTTTCTAGATTTTATGATAAACCTGTTGTCACAGTGCCAGGGTTTGCACATGCTATGTTGTGTTCTGTTCAATTTGTTTGCTTTGTTTCATATCATTGTTTCATATCATTTGTTGTAATTTTCCCCTGGGTTATTACTTTCCTTGTTATTATTATTATTAACATAGTTATTGAATAATTTGAAGCAATGTTCAATATATTATTTATTCACTACTGTGTCAACTGAAGCAGTGTGTCATACGGAGTGAATCTACAGCATGAAAATCACAGAGCTTTAAAATCTTCACGTAGTCACTCATGTGACTCCGAAGTAAAATAGTAAGATTAAATGAGAACTTACCTGTTCAAAGTTTGATCTTTATTTCGATAAAGCGGGAGTTACGATGGAGGGATTTATACCTATCGGTGAGTCACGTGAGTGACTAACGTTGAAGAAGCCCCACCTGGCACATGATCGGGCATTAAAACGGTCGACGCTGATGGCAGAGGAAGAGCTGCAGAGTGCAGCTCCAACCAGCGGTAAAGGAACAGGCCCGCAGGTAAGTGCAATTTGAATTACTTAACAGGGCGTCGTTTGCACAAACTCCGGGCGGCTGGTGTGCAGAGCCAGCAGGAGTTGAATAAGGGGGAAAAAAAAAGGAAAACTACTCCACCGGGTGGAAAACGGAGGTTAAAGATGGCTCCGGGTAAAGCTCTTATGCGATATCAGGACAGCAGATTTAGTGGCGGAGAGACCGGATTCCTGATCCCAGGTGGCCGCTGAAATTAACCGGTTAGGGAGACTTTAGTTGCTCCACAAAATTTAGCCATGGGGGAAAAATCCACTCCGTGGGGAGGATCTATTAAGAAATCTGAGAGGCCCATGGTTTTTAAATGTTTCTAATAAGAATAAGGCCTCCAGACAAGAAAGCTTTATGGCTCAAAATAAATTAAATGGAGAAATGCTCCAGATTAAAAAATTTTTCAACCAAAAGGGTTTAAAATTCGCGACCACAGAATTACCCAAAACAGACCCTGACGGGTTTACATTATAACAATATATGGTGTTTTTTACCAATGTGGGAATATAACCTCAGATTGGTCTGGTGGTAGGGTCTCCTTGAGCAAAAATTCTCAGGAGTACCAGGGCAGTAAAAGAAAAGGTAAAAACTGACCCTGACTGACAGTGGTGTGGCTGGTCATAAGTACCACCCCCACAGCACAGCACAAATATATTACAGGTATACTATAAGTACGATACCTGAATGGAAGGGGGTTGAGGCCATGGAAGGTAACCATGGTGGCCAACAATTAATTGGTTTCTCAACAGCTTCATGATGCTGTTATGGTTGAAACAGCAGATTTATAGATAAAACATTTGTGTATTACTAGTGTGCCAACGATGAATCCGAATTTAGGTACTCATGTCTTCAATTATATGGAGGCTACAAGTGAATATGATTTCAAAGAAATTCAAGTGATGGTTGCGTAGCATCCACTGCTTGTGCGAAAGCAAAGTGAAAGATTGTGCAATGACCAAAATTTTTTTTAAAAGACAAGTTGGCATTGTTTTGGAGCTCAATGGTATAAGAAATAATTGCTATTGGGATCATTTTGCATTTTAGATTTGCAGGTCAATATAGATCAAGCTATGTTTAAAACTCCTGATTATTTTATGGAGTTAACCTGCCTAAAAAAAAAAAACAAATCAAAGACATTGATAACTAAGAAAGAGACTATTCGGTCATTAAAACTTATGGCAAAATTGTGGCCAATGGTAAAGATTTGATATTGGATTCAACACAGGAGCAGGAGTATGGTAAGAAAGTATTCCTTTATCCAGCACAGCCTTATGTTAACCCCATATGGTTGGGGAGATAAAGGCTTTCTCTCAAGTGCATTTTGAAGAGGTGCAAAAACTATGTTTACAGAGGAAGATTGAATGATAATCTCCAATTGTGGGAGATTACAGGGAGTGTGATAAATGATAACAAAATATGTATGTACAGAATAAACAGCCACTAGACATCACTATATAAATACAACTTTATAACAGTGTAAACATTTTTTCAAAATGGACATCTTCAACACTGCCAAGACAATCAACAAGTTAGATTTGTTCTGTTTATATGCAACCAATAATATAGTTACCTCACTTAGAAACCATTATTTGCAAGAGTAATGCCCATTTCAGCCCTTTACTCTCATGGCTGTGTGTAAGATATACCACACGGGCCACTACTCAAAAAAAACCCTCTGTGCAAGAACTCAAAAAAAGTCTTTTCATCTTGTCTGAAGGAATTCCCCCTATCCATAAGAGTTGACGCCGTCCCCTTCCTCCAAGACCTTGCTAGAAGATGTATGTACCCTGTGCTATCATGTTGCACACATAAGGATCTGTAAATTTCATGGTGCAGAAGTGGATAAATCTTATCTCTTGCAGAAGCCCGAGCAGCTTGTCCTTTGAGCTGACATTCTGAGCGCTCTTATTTAGTTCGCACACCGTGCTGATTCCTGACTCCCTTTGCTTACACAACCTTGTTCGGACCTGATCATGAAGAGAGCCAAACTTTTTCACCTATGGAAAATACGCCCCGCTTGCCTGCTACGTAAGTTCAGGGAATACCTGCCCTCGAACCAACATTCAAGAGAACGAAGAGTTGCCGGATAACTGTTGAAAGTTTAAGCTGATTCGTCATCTTTTTTTTCAATTGACATAGCTCAAATCGATGTGAAGGATCCGGCTCTTAATTTCCCAATTGGTCTGAGGAAAAGAAGATGTGGTTGTAGACCCAAGCCTCGGATGGGAAACAATGTTTTCTATGACCGCGCCAACGAAAAATGCCCGACTAACAACATTAGACACGTTCACCTGTAACTTTTTGTGTTAAGCCTCCTGTCGCTTAGTGTATTCAAATCCATTTTTTCCAATTAAATCCGACCGAGGACTTGGCATGTGTTTAAATCATATTCAGTGGCGTGGTAACCACTACCTTGTCCTGGTCACGTACTCCTCTTTCAAATGCAAGACAGTGGGACCCCTTTACAAGTTTTACCAGCCACAGTCACCAGCAGCCCAGAGTGTTAGAACACGGTCCGTCCGCAGCGCCAGTGTGTTACTATAGGAGAACTCAGGAATGATTCCAGGGAGGTACTTGCTAGCGTCTGATGTCAGAACAACCAGAATTGCCCATTTCAGTCAAGAGAAACAAGACAATCCCCACAACGTTGCAGATCACTAGCCTCTGTTTCAGGTTGTTGTTGCAGACCGCCACAGCCATTTGGCCCGAACTCTGGACGATTAATCTTGCCCTATGTACCAGAGCCTGGCTGCCGTCCCCGGGTGACCCTCATGGGTCAGCTGTTGCAATGCCCTTCCCAAGTTGGGGAGGGAGACATCCAATACCGCCTGTTCGCTCGATTTTGTTTAATTCCTGCTGATTAAGTCTGACAACACAGATTTCTGTTTTATATGATGTTTCTAGTTAACATCATTCAATAACCAGCAATGTATGCCTGTGCTTAAGATGGATACCAGCATCACAGCTTGGAAAGCAAGTACAATTTATTATGATGAAATTAATTAAACCACAACAGCTACTAACATGGAGTAATCAGCACTAGATGCACCATTACAGCACGAGCACTTGCATGGTAAGGACACAATTCATGGTTTATCCCTTGATCACATTTTGAATTGGCAATGTTTTGATTCAGGAGTCAGCTGAAAATTTAGTGCAAGCAATACAAGCCTTTGAGAGGGCAAGGGTTCCCCCTGACCCCATCCAATAAAAACTAAGTTTTAGTGCATTCCTAAACAAATTACTATTCCCAGTTTGTGAGTGATTCAGGTTTGTACCATGTGGGGGAGAAAACATTAACCAAGAGACAAAGTGTCAATATTACAAATGTGTGTTACTTTGTTGACAAACCTTATCCCTCCATCCGAGAAGGAGCTTAGGTAAGTTCGGGTAGTAGTAACAATTTCAGCAGTGAGTTGGGTCCACTGGCATTACCAAAAGGAAAAAAAAACTCTCAAAAAAAAAAGGTAAAACACACAAAGCATTATATGAGTGTGCAGGCCTTTTTTGACGGGCTTATGCAATTGCCAAAAAGGATGCTTTATCAGAATTTAACAGTGGTGGGATAGAGAATGTTCCACAGCTGCTTTTAAACATATTAACTCAGCAGGCCATTGCAGAACTGAGCAAAGTATTTTCTGGGATGGTGGTAGCTCTCTGTAGTGGTTATTTGGGCTGAGAATAAGTCTGATATCTGTTTCTTTCAGGTTTAATATCTGATCTGTCCCATGTTTAGGGGCTACGGGACAATAACATCAGGGAGTGGCAAATGGGATTGTCCAAGATAAACTTATTTCTTCAAAAGCATTTTTGTATTTAAATTATTGTGAGAGTGTCAGGAGCTTTTTTGAGATAAAAAGCTTATTGTTCTACTATGAAAAATTTGCTTGTCCAGATCAGGTTACCACAGTGTGGCAGCTGTGGCAAAAAAAGAAAAGTGGATATCAGGGACAAGGTAGAACTAGGGGAAAAACAAATGGTCGCCACGGACTGAACCAGGGCATGGCTCCGGCATATATCAATCACATGGGTCAAGGAAGATAGATTATTATATGTGATTATCTGGGTAACCAGATGTGGCATTGGGTTGTATCTCTAAGAATATTTGGAGTTCAGCTGTGTTTATCTCCATGGTAATGTGGTAGACAACAAATCTCGAAACAAATTGAAAAAAGAACAATATGGAATGGATGTGAAATCACAAGTTTGGAAAATAACCATTGTCAGTGGGTTATGGATATACCTAACATTGATCTGTTTGTGTCTAGATTAAATCCACTAATTGCCCAAATGTTTCTCGTGGGAACCCAATCAGGAGCCAGTAGCAGTGGATGCATTATCCGCTAATATTGGATGGGGAAAGATGTTCTTTTATGTTCCCCATGGTTCTCCTGAATAGGGGCAGTGTCTGATGATGAAAATTGTAAGCTGGCACGCTGCCGGGGCTGTTTTGTTGGACCCAACCGGACTCAGTCATGGTTCTCATTGGACGTTGAGAGTGATGATTGAACCAGTTATGATTGGGGTGATCCATACGCTGCAGTAATTTGTTGTTTGTTAGATATACCCCATGCCATGAAGAAAGTTATGAATTTCGTCTATCTGCAGGTTTGACCAGGGACCCAATTATAAGAGTTTGACCGTCGGAAAGGTCTATGAATGTTATAACTGCACTTTGGAGATAATAGCATTAAAAAAACAATATTTTGTTTGTATAAATGAAATTGGAAGTCTTTTTGGTAGACAGTCCAAAGTTATTTTTATCATATACTAACATATCAGATATAATGTGAGTTCCTTGCTGGATTGCATTTTTTCTCAGTATCTAAGTGATAGAGCCATTAATAGGGCTCATAGTGCTTTATCGTCTTATTTAGGACAAATTGCTGACCAAGAATCTATCGGGGCTCATCCGTTAATATCCCGATATGTGAAGGGAATATATATAGAATCTGTCCAAAGTTGAAATACAGAAGTTGGGAGGTCAGCATAGTCCTGACTTTGCTTAGGCAATGGGCTCCAATTCTATCACTGTTTCAAAAGTTAACATTGAAAGTAATAATGCTCATGACTTTAATATCAGCATAAGAGTGCAAACATTGCAAATGTTACGTTAGATAATTGCATGTGGCTACAGATTACATTGTCTTATATGTTTATGGCTTTACCAAACAAATCAGACCAGGAGGAGCTGGAACCAAGGTAAAACTTAAGCATTAAAGAAGGAACTGCAGATGCTGGAGAATCGAGGGTTACACAAAAAGCTGGAGAAACTCAGCGGGTGTAGCAGCATCTAAGGAGCGAAGGAGATAGGCGATGTTTCGGATCGAGACCCTTCTTCAGACTGGTCAGGGATCAGGGAAACGAGAGATCTAGACGGTGATGTGGAGAGATAAAGAACAATGAATGAAAGATATGCAAAAAAGTATCGATGATAAAGGGAACAAGCCATTGTAAGCTGTTTGTGGTGTGAAAATGAGAAGCTAGTTCAACTAGGGTGGGGAAGGGAGATAAAGATAGAGGGAATGCCAGGGCCTGAGGGCTGAGGGAGAGGTGGGAAGGGGAGGAGACAGCAAGGGTTAACAGAATTGAGAAAATTTTCTCAATATATTCTTGATGAAAATTTTCACAGAGTGAGCAACACCGCAAGTTGGAGGAACAGCACCTCATATTCCTCTTGGGGAGTCTTCATCCTTTGGGCTTGAACATTGAATTTTCTCAATTCTTTAACCCCTTGCTGTCTCCTCCCTTCCCACCTCTCCTCGGCCCTCGGGCCCTGGCATTCCCTCTATCTCTATCTCCCTCCCCCACCTTAGTCGCACTAGCTTCTCATTTTCACACCACATACAGCTTACAATGGCTTGTTCCCTTTATCATTGATACTTTTTTGCATATCTTTCATTCATTGTTCTTTATCTCTCCACATCACTGTCTATATCTCTCGTTTCCCTGACCAGTCTGAAGAAGGGTCTCGACCCGAAACGTCGCCTATCTCCTTCGCTCCTTAGATGCTGCTGCATCCGCTGAGTTTCTCTAGCTTTTTGTGTAACCCTAAAATTTAAGCATATCCTGTCGGCCAAAAATTGTGTGTGGTTAATATGTTGAAGTAGGTAAGAGTCTCCATGGTGCGGAGACAGCGCTACCTATTACACACAAAAACCACATAAAGTATCAGTACAAACTGATGGTTCTAGATAGTTACATTCTAGATGGTTAAAACAGGTTTGAGACTCAGCAGGAGTAGACATTGAGATGTGAAAAATCACTCCATTAGGGAGGTAGATACATCCACAGTAAAGGCACAGGATGGGCTGCTCGATCAATAATTAGAGGCCGTAGGAGGATGTAAAAGAAATTTTCAAAGTTATGAGGAACCAGTCATGGTGTCAGGGTTGGACACGCATTGTTGGGTTCTCTGTGATTGTTGCTTTGTTTATATTATCAATTTTATATTATCAATTGATATCTTTGGTTATAAATTTTTGCCTTTCGATGAAGGGGTATTACTTTCATTTTTCTTATAATGAAAAGACATTAATAAACTGAAGCCCACCATGGTTTAACAAATGTATTATGTTACTTACTACTGTGTTTACTGAGGCCCTTGAGTGTCTGTATGAAGGAGATCTATGACATAAAACAACCACAGTGCTACAAAATCTCCCACGTAGTCCACTTCACGTGACTCCGAAACGTAAAATAGTAAGATTAAAACAGAACTTACCAGTTCCGTAGTTTGATCGTTTTTTTTTAATGTGGAGTAACGATGGAGGTGATTACGTGGCCCTCCACTCCTCCCAACCCATCATAAAATAAATGATCATTTTCAGTTTCTAGTCTATGTTGAGCCTTACTATCTTACTTCTACCGGCTATTGTTTCTTTCTGTGTTTTTCTCATGCACTGCTTTAGAAGTATGCCGATGATGCGCGCCAGGCGGGGCCTTCTTCACGTAATCCCTCATCGTATATCTCTCCTCATAAAACATAACGATCAAACTTCGAACTGTGGTATGTTCTCGTTAATCTTACTATACGTGCCGTCCCGCTCCCGCCTCTCATAATCTAAAAGGGTACATCTGGTAGTTCTAGTCTATCTGTGAAGCCCATACTATCTTTACTTTCGGCAAATCAGGTTTCTGTGTTTTTTCACGGCGCTGCTTTGAAGTATGACATCGCATGCGCCTGGCGGGCTTCTTTACACCGTAATCCCATCAATGCGCAACTCCTCCAATAAAATAAAGATCAAACTTCGAACAGGTAAGTTCTCGTTTAAGAGCTTACTATTTTATTTTCTATATGCATTGATTGTCACCTTCTCCTAGGCTAACAATGAATCTTTTCTATACATTTTCCCGTTGAACTGCATCTCTTCTTTTGATGAATGTTCTTGTTTTCACATTACCTTACACTTCCTTCTCTGTGTCTCCCTCTCCCGCCCGCCCCAAAACGTCACCTGTTCCTTCTATCCAAAGATGCTGCCTGTGCCATTACCTACACTTTGTCAAGAATAAGAATGTAAAGCAAACGAGGATCACTTGACCAATTTTTATCCTTCCTTAGCACTATCATACACATTTGGGATTAGTGGAGAAAATGAATGGTGTATTGGGTGGAGTTTTGGTCTTCATATCTTATATCAAAGCATGTACAGGAAGGAACTGCATATGAAATGTCACCTACTAAGGGGAAATGTTTTCACACAGAGGGTGGTGGGTGTATGGAACAAGCTGCCAGAGGAGGTAGTTGAGGCTGGGACTATCCCACCGTTTAAGAAACAGTTAGACAGGTACATGGATAGGACAGGTTTGGAGGGATATGGATCAAGCGCAGGCAGGTAGGACTAGTGTAGCTGGGACATGTTAGCCAAAGGGCCTTTTTCCACACGGTATCACTCTATGACTCTACTCATTTTCTCCAGAAGGGGAATGGTGCGAACCCGAAACGCATTCAACCTACTTTTTTTCCAGAGATTGCTGCCTGAAACACGCTATACCCCAGCATTTTGTGTCTAATCTTCAGATCATGTACACCTTGGATGAAACGACATTTGTAAGTTCTTTCTGCGTTTCACACTGCATATGAACACGGATTTTTCTGGATGTGCAAAGCCAACTTTTTTCATACGACCCACCTAGAGAGGGTTGATGACAAAACATCAGGACAACAACTGTACAATTCTAAAGGACAGTAACAAATCAATAGCTGGCATTGTCCTGCCATTGGGACGACATGCCTTCAGCAGATGTAATTGTACGCTGAGGGCGGGGGGGGGATGTGTTGAAGAGATGTCAAGGAATGATTTGTTTCACTCTCACGAAACCATGAATCTTGAATAATCTTTTCCTTAAAGAGACTGTGAAGTATTCATCGCGAGGTATTCATTGGTTGAAATTGACGATTCTTCTATGGATTAAATGTAATTGAGAGGTTGTTTGATGGGATGGAGAAGGAAATAAGGAAAATAATCAGATCAAAATAAGTATGTTACTGTACTTACCTTGACAGCGCTGCAGTTTTCTGCCACTCCCCGTGTGCGCGGACTTTTGTGACCTAACAAACAACCACCTGGAGGAACCTTATGGGTTGAGGCAGCATCTGCTTCTGAGAGAAATAAATTTGGCAACGTTTTAGGGATGAAGCTCAGCATCCCCTTTGAAAGTAGCACCACACAGTTGGATAGGTTGGGCAAAGAAATGCATATGTTGTGTTTTGTAGAGGGTTATAAAAATCAATCTAGATGCTCAAGAGATAGATAAGGTGGATTGTCATAGTATTTTCCCCAATAGGTTTCCAATGAGAAGGGGAAAATTTAAATGGGATTTGAGGGGTAGGCTTGGTGGGTCTGAGGAAGGGTCTCAACCCTGAAACATCACCAATTCTTTCAATCCAATCTTAACCTTTCCTATCCATGTACCTGTCCAACTGTCTTTTAAATGTTGTTATATCACCTGCCTCAACGGGGATCACGACAGAAGCCTCCTCATGGCAATCCCTGGAAACGACGACAGGATGCACTCTGTGACGCGTCAAGCGACCAATTCTGTCAACATGTTGGACGAGTTTGCAGATGATACGACGCTTGGTGGAAGGGCAGGTAGTGTAGAGCAAGCAGGGACTCTGCAGAAGGACTTGGACACTTTGGGAGAGTGGGCTGGGAAGTGGCAGATGGAATACAGCATAGCAAAGTGTGGAGTCATGCATTTTGATAGTGGAAATAAAGACGTCGACTATTTTCTAAATGGAGAGAGAATTCAGAAAATGGAGGTGCAACGGGACTTGGGAGTGCTGGTGCAGGATTCCCAAAATGTTGATTTGCAAGACCATTTGGTCGTAAGGAAGGCAACTGCAATGCTACCATTTAGTTCAAGAGAGATAGAATACAAAAACACTGATGTAATGCGGAGGCTCTTGTAAGCGCTGGTCAGACTTGGGTCGCTTTGGAATAATTGTGGCGAGCCTGTTTGAGGTAACCAATATCAGAGGAAGGGTGTGCTGCAGCATGGGAGAGGATCCAAAGGAGGTTTACTGAGAATGAATCCCAGGATGAATGAATGGGTTTAAAATGTTTTTTTTGATGGATTGGGAGCTTTTGAAGACACACTAGCGCCTGTACTCGCTGGAGTTTAGAAGGAGGAGGTGGGGCCTCATTGAAACTTACCGAATAGACAAAGGCCTGGATAGAGTGAATGTGGAAAGAATGTTTCCACTAGTGGGGGGAGCCTAGGACCAGAGGCCATAGCGTCACAATAAAATAACATACCTTTAGAAACAAGATGAGGATGAATTTCTTTAGATGGTGAATCTGTGGAATTCATCATTGTTTCCCACAGTTGGCTGTGGAGGCCGTCAATGGATATGTTTAAGGTGGAGATTGACATATTCTTGATTAGTAAGACTGTCAGAGGTTATGGGGAGAAGGCAGGGGAATGGGGTTAGGAGGGAGGGATAGACCAACCATGACTGAATGGTGGAGTATACTTGTTGTGCCGAAAGCCCTCATTCTTTTCCTAGAACTTATGAACAGAGAGATCATGCTGTTTCTTTATTACACACTGGTCTTACATCTACTGTATTCAATTCTGGAAAACTAATTACAAAAAGGATATCAAGACTTTGGATGATTCCTGAGATGGCAGGACGACACAGTTATAACGAAGGTGATTTAATTCTAGGGCTGTTTTTGTGTTTAGAGAAGAGAAGGCTGAGGGAGGACTTGATAGATTTGGACAGAGAGGTTAATGGGAGGCCATTAACTTCTCATTACACATGTGATCACCAAAAATAGAAAGAGGATTTAAGAATGTCAATTTAGTGTTAGAAAATGGACAGCCACGGAACCAGACCCAAAATACGGCCCACCGAGTCCCACAATGTCTTAGTGATACCCGTACACTAACACTATCCTACACACACGAGGTACGATTTGCCATTTTTGTTCCAAAGCCAGAATTCACCTACAAACCTCGCGTTGTGTGCCTTTGGAGTGTGGAGAGAAAACAAAGATCTCTCGGTGGCGAAAACCCTCGCAGGGCACTGGGAAGAAACGTACACGCTCATGGACAGACAAGCATCTATTCTCAGGATCGAACTCCGGGACCTCTGGTGGGCCGTTAAGGCAGTAGGTCTAACCAGTCACACCACTGTGCTGCCCCTAATGCCATGAGAAGAATAGAAATCACAATTATGGCATGATATTTGTGGAATCTGCAATGTACTGCTTGCCGATATTTGTTGGAGGCAGGTTTCAAGTGCCGGCCTGCAGTGGGTATTGGGTTAAATTATGATGGTGAGAAAATTTTACAAGGCCATGGAGAAAGCCACAGTAGGTGGAACTATCAAGTTGCCAGAAGCAAGATGGACAGAATGGCCACCTATGCTGTTCTATCACATCACAGGAGGTGTTGGAGACTCACTGTGATGGATGTGTTAAGTGTGGGTCTTGGGTGTTTTTGGTTTTCTTTGTTTGTAATGTAAAAAACTGTAGAAAAATGCAATTTCCTTCAAACCAAGTTGTTTGAATGACAATAAAAAGCATTCTATTATATTCTATTCTATTTCTATGACACACATAAGAAGATGCTCACATCAGGGCCATCACCTGAAATGGGGAAGATTGGAGTAGTGAAATTTTTCTGCCAATCAGTTTTACATTGGCAGATCATTCCACCTCGACAACAGAAAACACTTATGTGAGAATGCTGTTTCATTCGACCACAAAGCTCAGCATTCAAAACCATTTTTAATCCCTTCCGAAATTGAATCGCCAAAACTCGGATGTCCTGGGCATCAACCCCTCCCTCTGCAATTGGTTACAGGGACTTTCTAACCAACCAGACCCACAGTCCTGTTAGTTTGGAATATACACACTCGCCTCTTCTACCCTCACCCTGAAACACTGGCGGTAACCCCAGGGCTGGGTGCTGATCCCCCTTCCTCTACTCCCTCTTCACCTACGACTGCATACCTGTACATGGTACCAACACCATCATCAAGTAATGCAGAGATGACACGATGGTGATGTGGCCTCATCCAGCGACAACGATGATGAGTCGGCCTACAGGGAGGAGGTTCAGCTCCTAACAGCATGGTGTGCGGTCAATAACCTGGCCCTCAACCAAGGAGCCCATTTGTGGACTTCAGGAGGAGATCGAGAGGCTGCACCGCACACAACCCCATCCCAATCAACGGTAGAACGTGTCTCCAGCTTCAGGTTCCTTGGGGTCAACATCTCCGATGACCTCTCTTGGACCCACAACACATCCTCCCTGATCAAGAAGGCTCACCAGCGTCTCTGCTTCCTGAGGAGACTTAAGAAGGTCCACCTGCCTCCCCAGATTCTGGTGAACTTCTACTGCTGTACCATCGAGAGCATCCTTACCAACTGCATCACAGTATGGTATGGTAAGGATATCTCTCGTTTCCCTGATCCCTGACCAGTCTGAAGAAGGGTCTTGACCCAAAACGTCACCTATCTCTCCTGTCGCTCATCCTTAAGATGCTTGCTGCACGCCGCTGAGTTTCTCCAGCCTTTTGTGTACCCATGGTATGGTAACTGCTCTGTTGCCGACCGAAAAGCTCTGCAGAGGGTGGTGAAGATCGCCCAACGCATCACAGGCTCCTCACTCCCCTCCATTGAGTCCTGTCCAAAGTAAACGATGCCTGCGCAGTGCGCACAAGCATCGCCATGGACAGCCTCACACCCCAACCATAGACTTGTTTACCCTCCTCCCATCCGGGAGACGCTACAGGTTCCCTCCGCTGCCGTACAGCATGTGGCTCAAGTTCACGCTTCTTCCCTCGGCTGTCACACTTCTCCAACGGCTGCACCTCAAATGACTGCCTGTCTCCACCCCCATCCCACCCCCCCCCTCCCCAGGACTATCCAATAACACCAGCAAATTGCTACGGATTACATACTGTATATGTATATAGATGTTATATACTCATACTACTGCGCAATTACTTGTTTATCTCGTAAGTTCGCCTTTCAGAGATACCAGCTGCATTTCGTTGTTCTGTATTGTACACTGCACAATGACAATTAAAGATTGAATTGAATTGAATTGAATTGAAATTCTAACGAACAATACTTTGGGTCTCATCAAAAGCCTTCCTTTTACATGTAGGTCGGCATTCATTTAATCTTGGTCCAAAACTCAAGCCTAGATCTTGCTTTTTTCAAAGGAGATACAAGTCCTAATACTGGGTTCTCGACTCATAACGTCAACAATTCCTTTCCTCATCCCACCCCACCATTATCCCCAATCCTCTCTCCCCACACTCTGGATGCTGTTTTTTCATCATCGAAACCATTTGGTTTTCTAACCTCATTTTTCTTTGATCGCCATTCCCTTTTGTCATCTTTTCACATCTTACACTTTCCTTATCTATGTGATCTCACTCCCCTGACCATGTCTGAAAGAAGGGTCCTTACACCTGAAACCTCACCCATTCCATCTCCAGAGAATTGTGCTGCCTGTCCAGCTGAGTTACTCCAGCAATTTTGTTGTGTCTATCTTCGGTTAAACCAGTATCTGCAGTTCCTTCTTACAACACAGTGGTTGGTTTTTACTTCCTGTTTTTTTTTTTTTTTCCCCCTCTCCCAGCCTAATTCATTTCCTTTCAAGCCATCGCATAACCCACCATTGAGGTATCCAGACCCCATCCATCACAGAAGCCCGCCCCCCCCCCCCCATCCATCAAATCTCCCCCCGCCCCCCCCCCCCCGCCCAGCAAGTCGATTCTAGCCACCAGCTGGCATTTTTTTTTTTTTTCACTAGAGTAAGTTCTCTCATTCCCAAGCAATATCCGTGCAGGGAATTATCGTATAAAGCCAGAGCGCTCATTATTTCCGACTTCAATTCCAATTCAATGGCTTTTTGTTTTATTGTAGTGGGAATATGCCAACAGGAGATCTTTATAAATTAACTGCTGAAATAACTGCTAAGCAGCAGCCGTAAATCATAAAATGGCTCATTAGGAATCAATTAATACCCTCTTACTTTGCTGAACTGTTTGCATTAAGATATGACCCAAGTGCATATTGTATTTGTCCTAAATCCATTGCTCAACAGGAGTCCTGAAGGTTAACCGTACTAAACTGGAGCTGCTGTGAATTGACAGAATTGATGAGCCATCTTGAAGAGGAACCTGAGTTTATAAACTGGAGACAATGAGCTTTAGGTTTGAATGTGAGATTAATGCTCATGAGTTATTTCCTGATACTTATCACATAGGGGAGAAGAACAGGTCATGGTCTTTATCATATTCGCTGTGACAGGAAGAAGCCCATGTTTAAGAAGGCAGGCACGGGGTACTGATTGGGAATGATCAGCCATGATCACATTGAATGGCGGTGCTGGCTTGAAGGGCTTGAATGGGCCTCCCTCCTGCCACTTGTTTGGTCTATTATCTATTGTCTATTAACATCAATCTGAAGAAGGGTCCTGACCCAACCCAAAACGTCACCTCTCCATGTTCTCCTGAGATGCTGTCTGACCTGCTGAGTTACGCCAGTATTTTGTGTATTTTGTTTTATGTTTGTTTTATTTTGAAAAGTGAGTGGGAGACTATTGCAACATTTAAGAAATATTTAGACAGGTACATGGATAGGATAGTTTTAGAGGGATACAGCCCAAACGCAGGCAGGTGAGGTTAGTATGGATGGGACATGGTTGGTGTGGGCAAATTGGGCCGAAATCCACATTGTCTGACTCTCTATGACTCTATGAGACACTTTAATTTATTTTTTGGTTTCTGGGCAGTGTAGCAATCCATTTATTTCCATTCTAATTTAAGTTATGGATGCCAAGAGCTCACCGAGTCCCTGTTGACCATATACAGTGGCTTGCAAAAGTATTCATACCCCTGGAACTTTTCCACATTTTGCCACGTTACAACCACAAATGTAAATGTATTTTATTAGGATTTTATATGATAGACCAACACAAAGTGGTGCATAATTGTGAAGTGGAAGGAATATGATACATGGTTTCCAAATTTTATTACAAATAAAAAACTGAAAAGTGTGGCATGCAAAAGTATTCAGCCCCCCTGAGTCAATACTTTGTAGAACCACCTTTCGCTGCAATTACAGCTGCAAGTCTTTTGGGGTATGTCTCTGCCAGATTTGCACATCTAGAGACTGACAAGATTGCCCTGTATTTGGCTCCATCCATCTTCCCACCAACTCTGACCAGCTTCCCTGTCCCTACTGAAGAAAAGCATCCCCACAGCATGATGCTGCCACCACCATGTTTCACAGTGGGGATGGTGTGTTCAGGGTGATGTGCAGTGTTAGTTTTCCGCCACACATAGCGTTTTGCATTTAGGCCAAAAACTTCAATTTTGGTCTCATCAGACCAGAGCACCTTCCTCCACATGTTTGCTGTGTCCCCCACATGGCTTGTGGCAAACTGAAACGGGACTTCTTATGGCTTTGTTTCATCAATGGCTTTCATCTTGCCACTCTTCCATAAAGGCCCGATTTGTGGAGTGCACGGCTAATAGTTGTCCTGTGGACAGATTCTCCCACCTGAGCTGTGGATCTCTGCAGCTCCTACAGGGTTACCATGGGCCTCTTGGCTGCTTCTCTGATCAATGCTCTCCTTGCCTGGCCTGTCAGTTTAGGTGGACAGCCATGTCTTGGTAGGTTTGCAGTTGTGCCATACTCTTTCCATTTTCGGATGATGGATTGAACAGTGCTCCGTGAGATGTTCAAAGCTTGGGATATTTTTTTATACCCTAACCCAGCTTTAAACTTCTCCACAACTTTATCACTGACCTGTCTGGTGTGTTCCTTGGGCTTCATGATGCTCAAGGAACATTGTTTGTTCGCTAATGTTCTCTAACAAACCTCTGAGGCCTTCACAGAACAGTTCTATTTATACTGAGATTAGATTATACACAAGTGGACTCTATTTACTAATTAGGTGATTTCTGAAGGCAATTGGTTGCACTGGATTTTATTTAGGGGTATCAGAGTAAAGGGGGCTGAATACTTTTGCACGCCACACTTTTCATTTTTTGATTTGTAAAAAAATTTGAAAACCATGTATCATTTTCCTTCCACTTCACAATTATGTGCCACTTTGTGTTGGTCTATCACATAAAATCCCAATAAAATACATTTACGTTTTGTAACGTGACAAAATGTGGAAAAGTTCAAGGGGTACGAATACTTTTGCAAGCCACTGTACCACTAATGCATCCTAATCCTACCCTAATCCTATTTTGTTCCCTCCTTATTGCCATCAGCTTTCCCATATTCTTCCTCTCATCCATACACAAGCGACAATTTATGGTGGCCAATTAATCTATCAATTTTAAATTGTATTCTTAATTTCAGTGGAAATGAGTGAGGATAGACACAGAAAACTGGAGTAACTCAGCAGGCAGACAATATCTCTGGACAGAAGGAATGGGTGACGTTTCTTCAGACTCATTCTTTAATGAGTGAGAATGTAAGACCTATTCATCACAGCAAAAGTACAATCATGATAACAATGATCCTAGATCTCCATCAGTTCAGTCACAGATGGTCGAATCCTCTTGAACTGTGTACAGTTCCATAGTTGGCCAATCCCAGGGCGATTGGCCAAAAGAGTCAAGATCGATGCAAGAAGGAAGAAGAGGATTCATAATTTCAATCAATCAATTTTATTTGTATAGCACATTTAAAAACAACTCGCGTTGACCAAAGTGCTGTACATCAGAGCAGACACTATTGTGCTACATACTATGGTACACAGGCCTAACAATACATACATAAACAGCAACCCCTCAGAGGGCCTCAAAAAACACCTAGGTACTAGAAATAGGTTTTGTGCCTCAATTTAAAGGAGTTGATGGAGGGGGCAGTTCTGATGAGGAGAGGGATGCTGTTCCACAGTTTTGCAACCGCAAAAGCACGGTCACTCCTGAGTTAAACCTAGACCACGGGATAGTCAGTAGCTCCAAGTTGGCCGACCTGAGGGACCTGGAGGTAGAATGGTGGGTTAGAAGATTTTTGATATGGGAGGGGCAAGCCCGTTAAGGGCATTGTATACAAATAAGAGGAGCTTGAAGTTGATTCTGTACCGTAATGGGTGCCAGTGGAGAGAGGCCAGAATGGGGGTGATGTGGTCCCTTTTATGGATACCCATCAGAAGTCTCGCTGTGGCGTTTTGAATCAATTGCAGGCCGGACAGGGAAGATTGGCTGATGCCAGTGTATAGGGAGTTGCAGCAGTCAAGGTGCGAGGAGATTGTGGATGATTTTTTTTAGGTCGTCTAATTGGAGGAATGGTTTGATTTTAGCTATGGTACGAAGCTGGAAGAAGCTTGCTTTTACCACAGAGTTGACTTGCTTGTCAAACTTTAATGCGGAGTCAAATATCACACCAAGGTTTTTGACGTGCGGTTTGACTAAGGAGGTTAGGCTTCCAAGGCTGCCTGTTATCGTTTTGATGGAGTCGGAGGGGCCAAGTAGGATGACCTCAGACTTGCTCTTGTTTAGTTGGAGGAAGTTCTGCGCCATCCAACATTTTATGTCCTCAAGGCAGTGGATAAGGCTGATTAAATTTGACCGGTTGTTGGGTTTCAGGGGGAGATAGAGTTGTGTGTCATCTGCATAACAATGGAAGGAAATACCAAATGAATGACTTGGCCGAGGGGAGCATGTACAGAGAGAAGAGAATGGGGCCAAGGATGGAGCCTTGTGGAACCCTTTGAAAAGGCTAGCTGGGAAAGAGAAATAGTTGCCTATGTTGGTAGAGAAACACCTATTTTTGAGGTAAGAAACGAACCAGCTCAGGGCAGTGCCATCAACACCAACCCCTTACCGGAGACGGTCAATTAGGATGGTGTGGTCCACTGTATCAAACGCTGCGCTGAGGTCGAGAAGGAGCAGGATTGCACAGTCGCCGGAGTCGATGGCGAGAAGCAGGTCGTTGTGTACCTTCAACAAGGCAGACTCTGTGCTGTGGTGGGCCCTGAAACCTGATTAGAAACTTTCCAGGACAGTATTTTGGTGTAGGTAAGGCATTAGTTGATTTAGAATTACCTTTTCAAGGAATTTTGAGAGGAACGGCAGTTTGGAAATAGGTCTGTAGTTACTAGGCATGGTGGGGCCTAGGTTAGGTTTTTTTCAGGAGGGGCTGGACCACTGCGTGCTTGAAACAGGTTGGAACAGTGCCAGTGGCCAGAGAACTGTTGATGATAGAGTGGATGCTGGGACCGGCTAATGCAAAGACATCCTTCAGAAGGGCAGTGAGACCAACATCAAGGGGGCAGGTTGCAGGTTTCATAGTGGAGATAAGCTTTACAGGGGAGGATAGAGAAACGGGTTGGAAACAGTCTAATTTAGAAGAACAGACCAATGAGACAGCTAGGTTCACGGTCTGGGAGGGGAAATATTCGTTCTAATGTTCTCAACTTTGCTGGTGAAAAATGTAGTAAATTCTTTGCACTTAGCAGGGGACCCAGCTAAGCTGGTACTGGGGGCAGGACATATGACAGGTAATAGTACTAAATAGGACCTTGGAATGATGGGAGTTTTTGGAAAGAAGGTCAGAAAAATATTGTGTTATCGCAGACTTTACTGCTTCCTGGTATTTGAGAAGATCGTTTCTCATAAGTTCAAAGGAAATTTGAAGCTTATCAGATTTATATTTCCGTTCTGATTTTCTGCACTCTCTTCTTAGGGCTCTGGTGGTGTCATTGAGCCAGGGCCAGCCTTTAGACTTAGGCTTTTTCATTTTAAGAGGAGCAACAGAATCCAGGATGGAAGAGCAAGTGGTATTGAATAGAAGAATGAGATCGTCAGTGCTGAGGTGGTGGGGGGGGGGGGGGGGGGGGGGGGGGGGGGAGAGAAGCCTCGATGGTGCAGATGTCGGGAGCAACTATGAGAGCCTCAGATAACTTACTGGCAATTAATGAGTTTATGTAGTGGGAGTGACGAGCAGGGAGATGAGATTTTGAGGAAGAGAAAGGCAGAGATGCATCAAATATGATTGCGCTATGATCTGACAGACAAGCGTCAATAATTTCTATATTACAAATTGGGAGTCCGGACGATAGCACCAGGTCGAGTGTACGGCCAAGCTTGTGCGTGGGTCCAGTGGTAAGTAGAGTCAGATTGAAGGACTCAACCAGGTGCATAAATTCACTCACAAGAGGCCTAGTAGGACAGCAGACATGAATGTTAAAATCACCAAGAATCAAGACCCGGTCAAATGTGGGCAAAAAGCTCGAATTTGGGCATTTATGCATTTTTGATGGTTGGTACACAAGAACAATTAAGAGGGGATAGACTAGACCTACTATAGTTAGTTGCGCTTCGAAACTGGAGAAATTATCAGTGTTCAAGAGGCGGCAGTTGAAATATTTCTTAAACACAGATTAAACTGAGGGAGACTGATCTCAAAAAGGTTATGAGTAGAGAATGAACAATGGAAAAGGAGGCATGAGGGGAAAGGTAACACATTGGCCATTCCCCTTTTATTTCCTCCAGGACCAGTGCATTATTTACCCTCTAAAATAAAAATAGCTGCATGTAATCCTTTACACTCCACAAACTAAAGGTTTAGTTTAGTGATACAGCATGGAAACAGGCCCTACAGCCGTCTGAGTCCACACCGATCATTAATCATCCATCCATTCACACGGGTTTAGTTTAGAGATACAGTTCTATGTTATCCCATTCTCTACACATCAGGGAAAAGTTACAGAAATCAATTGGCCTACAAACCTGCACATCTTGGGAGTGTGGGAAGAAACCGGAGGACCTGAAGGAAACCCACTGTCACGGGGAGAACCGGCAAACCCCATACAGACAGCACCCAAGGTCAGAAGATAGACTAAAATGCTGGAGAATGGTCTCGACCCGAAACGTCCCCTATTTCTTCTCTCCATAGATGCTGCCTCACCCGCTGAGTTCCTCCAGCATTCTCGTCTACCTTCGATTTTTCTGCAGTTCTTTCTTAAGCATCCAGGCAGGGTCCGGATCGAACTCGGGTATCTGGCGTTGTGAGGCAGCTATATTTACCAGCAATATTTGTAACCATCTCTTACAACAAAATCAACTAACAGAAATAATTGGTAAGCTACCAATTGACAATTGATATAAATACCTAATGAAGGGCAATTATCTTTCATGGAGTGAAAACTAATATGATGTCTTAAATTTATGACATATGTTTACAATGAGTAAAAGGTCATCAGACCCATACATTGGCCTGCCACAGTGTTCTGCCACATCATTAGGGAACATGCCACAAAACCTCTTCATTGGCATAAAAACACTTTGGAAAGTTTGCAGGTCTTATCAGCTATAAATTATTTATATGTGCAAGTCTTTCTTTCTCTGGCATTATACGTACAGTGCACATGCTAGCAGATGACAAAGGGGGAGTCTCTCTCATTCACATACTGTATGGTGCTCTGCAGCAGTGAAACTGGAATGCCTGCATATATTCCATGGAAGTTTGAAAAAGGCCGTTTAGACTAAGCCTGTTGTTTGGGAATGATTAATATCTGGGTCCATAAAGGAGTTGATGAATTCCACAAACCTGCCAATGTCTGATCTAACTTTACAGATGCAACTCTGTGTTCCAGACCGGCTGCTTCTTTGTAGATTTCATACGCAGGATCCTGTAGTCACCCACCCATTCCTTCTTTTTCACAAAGAAAGTAGACACGAAACAGTGGTTGCTTTCAACTGGACAGACAATACCGTGCCAGCATTTCACCCTTGTTCGCATTCACAGTGCTGTACATGACAGTATTCCCGCACTGCCTCTCTCCCAAGCCTTAACTACCAAACACATTTTCCCCTTTAAGTAAGATATGCTTGAAGCACTGCTTGGATTTTATGAGCTATTGACCTGCTGCTGGCATAGTTGTTGCAAGTTTGTGTGCCGAGACACGTTTCCTTTGAATGTAACCTGGGAAACATTCAGATCCAGCACCAAAGTACTGATCCACAGAACCGGGTACAAGAGATGGTGTGTGTTTTATTGCAGTCTTTTGCCAGATTTCCAGCCTCTGAAATTACAATTTAAAAAAAGTTACATGCAAAGCAAATGGCTTGACATCACTGTAGTGACATTATTTTGAGTTGCAAATGTCTTTTAGAACTTGCTAGTCTGTCAGCTGCCAAAAATGCCTTTTCTTCTACAAATGTTTTGCAGGATTGTAATTGAACCTTCGTTATTGCTCGCAAAAAAAAAGAGGCCGAGGTAAACGTTTGTAGAATCGGCTGTCCACATTCTGACCATTGTGGGACATGCGCCGAATGACTCCAAAGCTCAGTTAAATAAACAATTTGCATCTGATTTTAACAGTACTGTGAAATAGGAAACAAATTCCAATCAATTTCTGTCATTCCCATTTCGACAGGAGTATTCAGCTCCAGTCCTCGTCACAGTTTTCATTCAAACAGGGACAAAATAGTTGAATGTCAGGACTGAGGTGAGAGTCACTGCCTGAACTTCAGTAACATACAGCAACAAGCAACCTTGTTACAACGAAAGTCAGCGGACATCACTAGCTCTCGAATGGTTGGAGTCATACCGCAAAAGTGTCGTATAGCAAAGAACTCCAAAATTCCAACAAGAAAGTATCTTACCACCTAACATTCACCTTCAGTGGTATCATTCTGATTTTTCTCTCTCTGTCTCGCTCTCTCTCTCTCTCTCTCTCTCTCTCCCTCCATCCCACTGTCATTGTCTCTCTCTGAACATCCACATCCCAGGTGGATGTTCATAAGCTATTGGAGCAGAAGTGAGCCATTCGGCCCATCAAGTCTACTCCGCCATTCAATCGATGCCAGGGACGGAAATCGCTATCAAAACATGGGGGGGGGGGGGGACAATTTCTTGGTGGCCGCGTGTGTACGCGCGCATACACACACGCGAGACTTCGGAGCCCTGTGGGCGCTGTGGACGGTAACATCGGGAGCTGACCTGGTTGGTGGCCGACTCTGAACTCCAGCAACAGCAGCTTTGTCTGCCCCGAATCGTGGGGCTTCAATCAGCCCTTTCGCGGGGCCTTTCATTGCCCGGCGGGGGGCTTCAACATCTGGAGCCTCGATCGCCTCGACGCAGCAATTTGACTGCGGGGCGATGGAAGATCCCGCGGCCGATTTTAAGCCTGGCCGGGCGATGAAAGGCGCCACGAACGGGCCAATTCAACCTCCGCTCCAATATCTTTGCTCCACCAGGACGTCTCCCTCCTCCAATCACCGCGCTCTATCCTCAGTCGCACTCCCCTATTTCCGCCTCTGACCGACACCTCCTTCCTCGAATCATCGCGCTGAATCATCATGTGTCCCCCCCCCCCCCACTGCCTGCTGACCGACGTTTCTCTTGTCGAATCGGCGCCCTCGATCATCAGTCCCACCCCCACTATCTTGCGAAAGCAGAGATTTTAATACATTTTTATTTCACCAAATTAAAAAACTGGATTATAAAACATGGGGGGGACTGTCCCCCACCTCTCAAAACATGGAGGGGATGGGCCCCATGTCCCCATCGTGATTTCCGCCCATGATCATGGCTGATCTTCAATCATTCAATCTTTCCCTCTCAACCCCATTCTCCTGCCCTCTCCCCATAACCCCTGACACCCGTACTAATCAAGAATGTATCTCTCTTAAAAATATCCATTGACTTGGCCTCCACAGCCTTTGGTGGCAATGAATCCCACAGATTCACCACCCTCTGACTAGAGATAGTTAGTCAGAAGGTTAGTTAGTTATTAGACTAAAGGATAAGTTGCTTCAGAATGTCAGAAGGGGAAGGGAAGATGTGCCGAGAGTTGGAATCTTGTTGAAGGTGGCTGAAATTATGGAAGTAATCCATTGAATTTGGATGCTGGTGGGGGAGACATTGAAGGTAAGGAGAATCCTATCCTTGCTCTGCAGTTTATGCCTTATATTTTTGCAGGTTGGTGTTAACTAATTATATCTATTTATGTGAGCTACCCTATTCCTCAGTCTGAGCTGTGCTCAATGGTGAGACCATGCCCTATTCCAGTGGATGCGATTCCAATCCTACCCCATGGATTTGAGCAAAGTTTAAGACTGATTCTAATAAATGGCAAAGAAATGCTGCAGTCCTTCAGACAAGATAATTAAACCAGCGCCTCATAAAGTCTCATTGAATCTCTAATGTAAAGTGTAAAATAATCCATATTGCTATTTCATCGCAGATCTGCAAAGTTGTTCCTAGGAGCTTTGATAATATCAATCCCTCGAGGAATATCGAAAACCACACCGATAAAGGATCCAGACCCAAAGAGCCGGCGGCAGTGGCGGCATGGTGGCGTAGTGGTAGAGCTGCTGCCTTACAGAACCAGAGACCCAGGTTCAATCCTGACTACGGGTGTTGTCCGTACAGAGTTTGTAGGTTCTCTGTGTGACTGCATGGGTGTTCTCCAGGTGCACCGATTTCCACCCACACTATAAAGATGTACAGGTTTGTAGGTTAATTGGCTTCGGTAAAATTGTAAACTGTCCCTAATGTATAGGATAGTGTTAGTGTGCAGGATGATCGCGGTCGGCACCGACTCGGTGTGCCAAAGGACCTGTTTCCGCGCTGTATCTCTAAAGTCTAAAGTCACCTGTCCATGTTCTCCAGAGATGTTGCCTGACCTGCTGAGATATTCCAGCGCTTTGTATCTTCCATGTGTTCAAAAACCACACTACCCAGCCTTTATTACAGATATTGTGTTGAAATGTGTGCTACATATATCTGAAGAAGGGTCTCGACTCAAAACACCACCCATTCCTTCTCTCCAGAGATGCTGCCTGTTCAGCTGAGTTACTCGAGCATTTTGTATCTATTTTCGATTTAAACCAGCATCTGCAGTTCTTTCCTAAACATATATTGGATCCTTGTCTGTGCCTCAAAAATAATTACTCGTTGGCTGTATAACTGGTTCAAAGCCATCTAAGGTGCTATATAAATGCAAGCATTTCTTTTTGGTGGTCCTAAAGTTAATTTGGCACTTTGCACAGATTTCTCAAGAGGCTGGTGTAAACTTTGACAGTTTGTGTGTGTTTGCAGCTGTATCAACTGCAGAGCTCTGCTCTCTGCAGTTTTCTCTTGACACAAGAGTCTGACACGACAACCAATTTCCAGGACAGACCATACACTCACATATTGCTCCAAAAATCACATCTCTTCACACGTAGCCAGACTACTGACACAGTCACATGACACTTCATTTGACTCCTCACAGCCAAACCAACCCCCCCCCCCCCCCCCCCCCCCCCATAGCAGCCAATTACAGCTGCTCCTGGTGTTATTTCAGAAGTTTGTTTAACATGTATCCAAACTTTTGGGTTTGGAAATTACTAATCTGCCAAAATAAACAGCAGACTTTTGTTCACTGCCACTCACAAGGTAAACTTTCAAGCCAATTTATCTGTGTAATACAAGTCAATTCATGCTATTATAGACACTGTTGGACTGACAGTGCCTTGTTCAAGACTTTAAAAACACTTGCTTTCTAGGAAATTTATTGTGTTCATTGAAGCTCAGTTTGGGCGATGTGTACTGAAGAAGAATTAACAATCTAAATTTATTGCTGACCAAGCTGAGCAAACATTTATACAGCTTTCTTTCAGCCCTTAGATGTCCATATTTCTAACTCGTAAAACGATCAAATTATAAGCTTGACCTGCACTTATACTGTAGGGCTTTGTGAATCCTCCAAAACCCATCTCCACAATGTCTCACTCTCACTCTCTCCCAATCAGAAACAGAATACTAAACAAACATAATTGTTTATTAGGGGCAATTAGTCTTCAATTAAATGGTACTAAGGATGTTATAAGTGATAATAACATGATATGGTCTCTCAAGGTAGTGGCAATTTTGCCTTTGTAGCCAACAGACTGTACCTTGATTCCTTTACTATTGGGTCCCTTTGGTTACCTTGTTCATGCTTCCCACTATATGATCGTATTAATTCAAGTTTTATTTCCACGTAGTCTTTTTTGCAGAGTACACAATATGACTTCCCATCCAACTTGGTCTGGACACCCGGGGGATGAGTCTGTTATCCCAAATGATGGTTCTCAATACTCAAGGATAAAGGAGGGAATGTGCAGGAAAAAACTGCAGATGCTGGTTTAAATCGAAGGGAGGCACAAAATGCTGGAGCGAGACAGCGAGACAGGCAGCATCTCTGGAGAGAAGGAATGAGTGATGTTTCGGGTCGAGACCCTTCTTCAGATAAAGGAGGGAATTTGTACTTGGAGTTAGGGGATGTCGGCAATGTACTAAATGAGTACTTTGCATCTGTATTCACCAAAGAGATGGACATGGAAGTCACTGGGATCAGTGTGGAGAATAGTAACATGCAAAGGCAGATTGAGATTAAGAAGGAAAGGGTGTTGTGGCTCTTGAAGAGCACTAAAATAAATCTCTTAAAATAAATCTCCAGGGCTTGATGAATTCTATCCCAGGTTATTGAAAGATGCAAGAGAGAAGATTGCAAGACGAAGATCTTTGCATCAGCTCTCGCCATTAGTAAGGTCCCGGAGGACTGGAGAGTGGCTACGTTTTTAAGAAGGGAAGTTGAGAAAATCCAGGGAACTGTAGGCCGGTGAGCCTCACCTCAGTGGTAGGGGGGGGGGGCAGTGGAGATGATTCACTCCCATTTGGAAGACAATGGGTTAATTATGGACAGTCAGCATGACTTTGTATGCAGCAGGTTGTGTCTTACTAATTTAATTGAATTCTTTGAGGGGGTGACGAAGGTGATCGATGAGGATAGGGTGGAGGATGTTATCCACATGGATTTTAGTAAGGCATTTGCTAAATTCTTCCATGGAAGGTTCATCCAGAAGATTAAGACGTAAGGGATTCACGATGACTTGGTTATACGGATTCAGAACTGGCTTACTAATGGAATTGAGGGTTGTGGTAGAGACAATATTCAGGCTGGAGGTCTGCGATCAGTGGAGATCTGTGCTGGTTCCTCTATTGTTTGTGATTAATATAATTGGCGCACGTAAATGTAGATGGGTTGGATACTAAGTTTGTAGATGACATCGCAGAGGGGGCGCCGTTTGAAGGCAGCCTCTGCCTACAGTCTGTCTGTTTTATCTTTTTGTTATTTTTAGTCCATTTAAAAGTGTGTTTTGGAGGTTTTGTTAGTCTTTTTACGTGGGGGAGGGGGGCTGGGTAAAAGGGGGGAACCATTTCTCAGTCTCTTCCTAGCGAGGATGCGACTATTCTCCGAGTCGCATCTTCGCCCCCTCCTCGCGGCCTACCAACTGAATTTCCCGGGGACCGGCCATAGCATCAGCAGCGGCAGCGCTGAATTAACATCGCGGAGTGGAGCGGGCGGTGCCTTACTGGGGATCGCTTGTTGAAGCTCCGGAGTGTTGGGCCTGCTGCTTCAACATCGCGGAGCTGTGGTGCGGAGTTTCCAGCTGTGGGCGGCGCTGAACAACATCGCGGAGTACTGGTGATCCCTTTGCCGAGGGCGCCAGTGTGAATCTCCGCCCAGCACGGCCTGTGGACTTCGTTAGCCGCGGTCTCCGGTAGGAAGTGGCCGATTCGGAAACTCCAAACCGCTGAGAGTGTTCTCCGTTCCGACGTCGGAGTTTCGGTCATCCCGGCGAGAGGGCCTGAACATTGGGGCCCCCGACCACGGGTGAACAAGGAGGAAGATGGCAATACTTCATTGCCTTCTCTCACAGTGGGAAACTTTGATTCTGCTGTGTGGGGATGTCTATGTTAAATTCTATCGTGTGTTGCGTTCCTTTTTTATTCGTATGGCTGAATGGCAACCCAAAGTTCACTGTACCAATTGGTGCATGTGACAATAAATGTAAACTTGAAACTTGAAACGCAAAGATTGCTGGGGTCGCGGATGTGAGGAAGGCTGTGAAAGTATATAATGGGATATAGATCAGCTACAGAAATAGACCAAGAAATGGCAGATAGGATTTAATCCGAGCAAGTGTAAGGTGTATGTCTCTGGGAAGTCAAAGATGAGGAAAATGTACAATTAATGCCTAGACCCTTAACAGCAGTGATGCACAAAGGGATTTTGGGATCCAAATGGTGGACCTGAATGGTGCACGATGGTGCCTGAAATGTAGCGACTCTTGTGTAGTAAATCAGTGTGGTAAACTATCTTACACTCTTGCACTTAGTATGATTGTGCCTAATGTAAGGTAAGATTGTCACTGAACTGTATGCAAAAAAATGAATTTCACTATAAATTTCACTATTTGACAATAAAGTGCCATCGAACTATGCTTCTGGCATCTTTTATGACTCCCAAACTTGACTCTCAGATAAGATGTTGTTGGAAGGGTCTCGACCCGAAATGTTGCCCCTTCCTTCTCTCCATAGATGCTGCCTCACCCGCTGAGTTACTCCAGCATTTTGTGTCTACCTTTGCTGGCCGAAGGGCTGTTCCTGTGCTGCACTGTTCCATGTTCTACACCAGTGCTCTTCAACCTTTTAATACTTGGCGCCCACTTTTGTAACTTTCGTGAGGGCAAAATGTCCATACCGCCCACTAATATTGAAATTGGAAAAAAAAAGTTACATATCCAGCATAAATCAATAAAATTAATTGAAATTACCTTTAATTTAATGAGATCATTGAGCCTGATACTGAGAAACTAAATGTTGGCTATCTGGTTCGATTTTCGTAAGGATTAAGCGAAGGTCTCCTTTTTCGGTGATTTTCAGGCAGTTTCGCTGTTTGGTGACAATACAGGGGGTGGGCAACCCCTACAAACCAAATCACCGATACCGGAGAGATGATACATGGAGTGACAACTCCTTCGCCCAATCATATAACAGTACCTGCAAACATCCTCATACATAGCATCAAAGTAGAAACATCTTACTGCATAGAGAAACATACCATTGAAGGTAACCAATCACGGGTGATGGTGGGGAGACACAGAAACAAAGTAGAATCATCTTTAGGCCAATAAGAAACTTCCAGGTGCAAGCCATCCTTATGGACCAATGACGAACATGCATTAAGTGTCAGTGTTCTTGAGCTCCTGCAAAAGCCCAGACTTTGTGGCAATCAGTGGGTCACAGGTGCAGAAGCTTCCTGCAACCTCTGCAAAGTTCCACACTTAGTGGAGCCACGTCCAGCAGCTTGCAAAGTGTTGTCATCAGACCATTCTCACAGACAGCCACTTGCCATTTCCCAGTTACCTAAATCCCTGCATTATATACATGTGCACCGGTGAACCAATATCATGGAATGAAAACGTTTTGGCACAATGTTGTTTTATATATGTTCAATACCCGTATAAATGAGTTCGGTATTTCAACTGCGCATGTCCAGGTCATAGGTCACTGGACATAAATTTTGGATCGAAACGGGTCTCCCGCGCTGCAACCGCTATTGAATTGCTACTGGAGTTAGCGACACTAGTTCTCTGTTCTCCATGCAGAAGGGTGGCCGGACGTGCCCGTCCCTGTCCAGACTTGCAGCCGGTGTGGGAGGGGAAATCCCCTCTCCCATTCCCCAGTCCATACCTCCTCTCTCCTGCCATCTATCCCATTCACTGCCGGTCCTTTGCGGGAACCGCTGCTCAGCGATTCCTGTTGCTGTATCGACTGAGGCCGGAGCTCCGGCACCTGCCGTCCCCCACAGTGAGTGGGACCCGAATCCCTCGGCATCTTCACAGGTCACAGAGCAACCTCGGCAGGCCGGTGAGCGTCCGCTGTGCCTCTTGCCTTTTCCAGTGGCTGTCGTTTGGCCCCCTCGGCGCCGGAGCAGCGGCGGGGGAGGGTATGTGCAATTCTGCACAAACCCAGAGCTCCGGCACGGAGGGGGCTCGGCGCCAGCTCCAGCTCCAGCCCAGCTCCGCTCCGGCTCCAGGGGCTTTGGTGGCGGATATACATTACCATATTTTACATAGTTTAAAATTAATGCAGCATAAAAGTTTAAATACATAATTCAAATACTTTTCTCTAAAATGATAGTAACTTTTTCTTTTCACATACATTCTCTCTCAGCATGTAATTATTCTGCTGCCCAACTAAAAGCTTAAATCGCCCACTAGTGGGTGGTACTGCCCAGGTTGAAAAGCACTGTTCTACACTCTAATTGACCTTGAAAAGTTGTTGGGCTGGTTCTCTCAGTCCTTGTGAATGTAATTCATCACTGCAGGGCGGATTTTGGTCCTGGTTTTAAACCCAGCAACAACGAAAGTCTGCAATATATATTTCCAAGACATTAAGGTGGGCAACTTGCGTAGGAATCTGCAGGTTATGGTGTTCCTGGTGCAGCTGATTCCCCTGCCCTTGCTAATAGAGGCCACAAGTTTGGGAGATTGGCTGTCAGAGTATTCTGGTTGATGACTCAGTCCATGTTAACTGCCATATTTAATCGATAATGTTTTTATTATTAATGTTTTATGTGTCATTCCTAACTGTCACTGTACGTCATGTTGCCACTTGCGGGCGGAGCACCAAGGCAAATTCCTTGTATGTGAATACTTGGCCAATAAACTAAAGTTATTAATTAATTCATTCATTTCATTATTCTTATTCATTCATGTTGTGGAAGGCTTATACAAAAGAAGGCACTGTGCAATAGTGTTGGAGTTAAGTGGCTGGTTTGTCCTAGATGGTGTCAAGCTTCTCAAGAGTTGTGGGTGCCGGCAAAAATGGATAGTGTTCCATTGTGGTCCAAACTTGTACCTTGTATATCCAGCCACTAATCTGCTCTTATAGCCATTGTATTTATGTGGCTTAACCAGTTTAATTTTTGGTCACTGTCGGCCAAATAGGATATTGAGGATTCAGTGATGGTAACACCACTGAATGTCAATTGCAGGTGGTTCTGCTCTCTCTTGGTAAAGACTGTCATTGCCTGCCACTTCTGTGGTGCAAATGTTACTTCTCATTTATCATCCCATGCCTGAATGTCGCCTTGGTCTTGCTGTATGCAGCGATGACCTGGATTAATTTGCCTTCAAGGTCTTGAGAGACCTTATCACCTGTGCCTTAGCAACACGGTAGCGCAGCGGTAGAGTTGCTGCCTTGCGGCACCAGAGACCCGGTTTTGACCCTGACATCGGGTGCTGCACTCCCCGTGACCTATGTGGGTTTACACCCGGAGCTCCAGTTTCCTCCTAAACGCCAAAGACGTACAGCTTTGTAGGATAATTGGCTTGGTAAAATTGTAAATTGTCCCTAGTGTGTAGGATAGAGTTGGTGAAAAGGAGATCGCTGGTCGGTGCGGACTCGGTGGGCCGAAGGACCTGTTTCCGTGATGTATCTTTAAACTAAACCAAACTAAACTAAAATAAAGCACATCATCCATAATTTGACAGTTTGATTGCGTGCAGAAACATTTGGTCTTCGATTTAAATTAAATTAAAAAATTGCTTCTGCTTAAATTAGGCAAGCTGATCCTTTGCCAGTGGAACTGCCTCAGCAATGAAACGTGGGCCTCAGCCTGTCTGGAGCCAACAGCAATCATAAATTAGATACAAAGTGTCTATATTATTTCCGTATTTAGATTTTCTATCCATTTCTGTTGTTCCAAGATCGTTTAATTGGTGATTTATGTCAATGGCACATGACTGAAGATATATGGAAAAGAAAACTTACTGCGGTGGGGGAGAGTGTGGAGGACTTGTGTTAAGTGGGGGGTGGGGATGCGGTGCATTCCTCTTATGTTGCAAAGTTTGCATGATAATGAGTGGAATATATTAACAACTGAAGCAATCTTTTATCTTCCCTAAACTTTTGCTAGAAAACATTTTCTCTCTTTCTTTCTCGCCCACACCCTCTTTTTCAGTGTATGTTTCAAAAAGCAGCAGAGAAATAAACAGAAATAGAACATTACATGGTATTCTGTGCCACTAAAGTGTACTAGTTATGTCTTATATTGCTGACTACATTGCACTCGTGTTTACAGTTAAACATTGTTAGATAATTTTAGGCTGGCTGGCAGCAATATTGCACTCTGATATCTCCATCAAAGGAAAATCTTGGTACAAGTAGTTTGATATGTCATTTATTGGAAAGATTTGGAACAGACCAAGAATCCAAGCTGTTCTCATTCAATTTCAGCTTCTTCTGTGGTGGAAGATTTAATAAGTACCGAGCCTGCTGCTCTATCAGAAAGACCAGGACCAAATGTTCTTGGTGATTGTTATGCAGACGTCTGCAGCCAGCGGTTCCCAAACCCAGCCTGTGCTCAGTCTGGACATTGATCTGAAGCAGACAAGGACCTTGGGCTGGATAAATTACCATAATGTCATATTGTCTGATACAATGTACTAATAAGTACTAATTTTCTGCAGGAGCAGCTTTATTCTTGTCTTACTATTGTAATGAGAATATTAAAGTCAAAACTACCATAAGTATATTAATAATTTTGTGGTTTAATTCATTTGTAATTTGGAACTTGCCCAGCTATGGTTTATATTCAGTAAGCCTACTGCAAATGGCAGAACTTAACATTTGTGGATAGCACTAACATCGGTGGTGGTGTGGACAGGAAGAGGGTTATGCCAATGGGCTGAGATATGGCAGATGGAGTTAAATTAAGATAAATGCAAGGTGTTGCATTTTGGTAGGACAAACCAGGCAGGACTTACACAATAAATGGGAAGACTGTGGGGAATGTTGTAGAACAGAGAGACCGAGGAATGCAGGTATATAGATGGGAAAGATTTGCAGGCGCGTGGGACTAGCTCAGTTTGACTTTAGACTTTAGAGATACTGTATGGAACAGGCCCTTTGGCACGGTGAGTCCGCGCCAACCAACGATCACCCCGTACACTAACAGTATCCTGCACACAAGGGACAATTTTTTTTACAACTTACCAATTAACCGTTGGCGCAGTAGTAGAGTTGCTGCCTTAGAGCGAATGCAGCGCCGGAGACCCGGATCCAATCCCGACTACGGGTGCTGTCTGTACGGAGTCTGTACGTTCTCCCCGTGACCTGCGTGGGTTTTCTCCAAGATCTTCGGTTTCCTCCCACACTCCAAAGACGTACAGGTATGTAGGTTAATTGGTTTGGTAAATGCAAAAAATGTCCCTAGTGGGTATAGGATAGTGTTTGTGTGCAGGGATCATTGGTCGGCGTGGACCCAGTGGACCGAAAGGGCCTGTTTCCGTGCTGTGTTTCTAAACTAAAACCCCGTATATCTTTGGAATGTGGGTGGAAACCAGAGCACCTGGAGAAAACCCATGCGGTCACAGGGAGAATGTACAAACTCCGTACAGTCATAAACTACAGTCAGGATCGAACCCAGGTCTCTGGCGCTGTAAGGCAGCAACTCCACCGCTGCGCCACTGTGCCACCTGGTCGACATAGATGACTTGGGCTGAAGGGTCTGTTTCCTTGTGTACAGCTGTATGATTTATGTTCCAAAAGGCAGAGATGCGATGGCAAGAATTCACTGTTCAGGCCCAGCATTCTGTCCCATTCATAGAGGTACCAAGTGAATAAAAACCCATTCTGTTTTTAAGATAACATCAGGACAAATGATAGCTATTCAAATGTTTGAATATTAAGAGACCTAGGGATGCCGTTACATAATTCCATGAAAGTAGCAGCGGAGTTAGAGAGGGTGATGAAGAAGGCATTTTGGCAAACTTGCCTTCATCAGTCAGGGTAATGTCATAAGGTCATAAGTGATCATGGTAGAATTAGGGCATTCGGCCCATCAAGTCTACTCCACCATTCAATCACGGCTGATCGATCCCTCCCTCCTGACCCCATTCCTCTGCCTTCGCCCCATAACCTTTGACATCTATACTAATCAAGAATCTATCTATGCCTTAAAAAAATTCCACTGAATCCACTGGTTTTGTGTAAAGGAGTTGGCACGTCATGTTACCGCTGTACAAGATGTTGGTAAAACCACATTTGGAGTACTGTGTACTGCTCTGTTCATCCTGCTGTTGGAAGAATGTCATTAAACTGGAAAGAGTGCAAAAGATTTATAAGGATGTTACCAGGTCTGGAAGGTTGAGTTATAAGAAGAGACTAGATAGGCTGGAATCCAGCACTTTGTGTCCACCTGTTCAAGTGTTGTTTAAATGTCATAATTGAAATTGCCTCTACCATTTCCTCTGATAGCTCATTTCATGTATGCACCACCCTCTGCATGAAGAAGTCAGGTCCCTTTAAATAGTGTCTCTTTCATCTTAAACCTATACCTTTAGAATCCTCTATTCAGAGAAAGAAAACTGTGGGTACTCACCTTATCCAAGCTCCTCTTGATTTTATAAACCTCTGTGGCGTGACCACTCAACCTGCTATGCTCCAGAGAAAAAAGACCCTGCCTATTTAGTCTCTCCTTATAACTCAACCTTCTAGACCTGCTTAAATCCCAAGGAAGAGGCATATAAATTGGCCAGAGGAAGCAGCAAACCGGAGAACTGGGAGAAATTTAGAATTCAACAATTAGAGGAGGACCAAGGGGTTAATTAAAAGGGGGAAATAGAGCATGAAAGAAAGCTTGTGGGGAATATAAAAACAGACTCTAAAAGGTTCTTTACATATGTAAAAAGGAAAATATGAATGAAGACAAATGTAGGTCCCTTACATCAGAAACAGGTGAATTTATAATGGGAAATAAGGAAATGGCAGATCAGTTAAACAAGTACTTTGTTTCTGTCTTCAGTAAGAAAGACACAAACAATCTCCCGGATATACTTGGCTCTAGTGGGAGGAACTGAAGGGAATCCACATTAGTCAGGAAATGGTGTCAGGTAAACTGTTGGGACAGAAGACAGATAAATCCCCAGGGCCTGATGGTTAGCAACCCAGAGTACTCAAGGAGGTGGCCCTAGAAATCGTGGATGCATTAGTGATCATTTTCCAATGTTCTCTTGACTCTGGATCAGTTCCTGTGGACTGGAGGGTAGCCAATGTAACCAATGTAACCAATGTAACCAATGTAACCAATGTAACCAATGTAACCAATGTAACCAATGTAGCCAATGTAACCAATGTAACCAATGTAACCAATGTAACCAATGTAACCAATGTAGCCAATGTAACCAATGTAACCAATGAAAGGAGGGAGAAAATGGGGAGTTATAGACGAGTTAGCCTTGCATCGGTAATGGGGAAAATGATTCAGTTGATTATTAAAGATGTAATCGCAGTGCATGCGACAGGTTTGGTCCAAGTCAGCATGGATTTATGAAGGGGAAATCATGCTTGACTAATCTCTGGAATTTTTTGAGGATGTGATAAGTAGAATGGATAAGGGTAAGCCATGTGGTGTATCTGGACTGTCAATAAGCCTTTGACAAGGTCCCACACCAAGGGATTAGTGTGCAAAATTAGAGCATATGGTATCGGGGGTAAGGGATTGACATGGATAGAGAACTGGTTGGCAGCAAAGAGTAGGAATTAACGGGTCCTTTTCAGAATGGCAGGCAGTGACCAGTGGGGTGGCGCAAGGCTCGGTGCTGAGACCCCAGTTATTTACAATATATATTAACAACTTAGATGATGGATGACGCAAAGCTGGGTGTTAGTGTGAGCTGCGAGGAGAATGCAGGGTGACTTGGATAGGTTGGGTGGGTGGGCAGATGCATGGCAGATGCAGTATAATATGGATAAACGTGAGGTTATCCAATTTGGTGGCAAGAACAAGAAGGCAGATTAACCTGGGTGTCCTTGTACATCAGTCACTGAAAGTGAGCAGTCAGGTTCAGCAGGCAGTGAAGAAAGCTAATGGCATGTTGGCCTTCAGAATGATAACGAGAGTTGAGTATAGGAGCAAGGAGGTCCCGCTGCAGTCGTACAGGACCCTGGTGAGACCGCACCTGGAGTATTGTGTGCAGTTTTGATCTCCTAATTTGAGGAAGGACATTATTGCTATTTAGGGAGTGCAGCCTAGGTCCACTAGGTTAATTCCCAGGATGGCTGGACTGACATATGATAAAAGAATGGGTCGACTGCGCTTGTATTCACTGGAATTTAGTAGGATGAGAGGGGATCATGGAAACATATAATATTCTAAGGGAATTGGACAGGCTAGATGCAGCGGTCACAGTTTCAAGAATAAGGGGAAGGCCATTTAGAACTGAGATGAGGAAAAACATTTTCACCCAAAGAGTTGTGAATCTGTGGAATTCTCTGCCAAAGAAGGCAGTGGAGGCCAGTTCACTAGATGTTTTCAAGAGAGAGTTATATTTAGCCTTTAGGGCTAATGGAATCAAGGGATATGGGGAAACAGCAGGAATGGGGTACTGGTTTTGGATGATCAGCCATGATCATATTGAATGGCCTACTCCAGCACCTATTATCTATGTTTCTATGTTTCTCTATTTCTATGGTAACATCCTTATATATCTTTTTTGCACTCTTTTCAGTTTAATGACATTATTTTTACAGCAGGTCTCTGGAGAACATGGATAGGCGACATTTCTGATCGAGACCCTTCTTTAGTCCTTGGACATGTTACTGGAAAAGAAATAGAGTTCCAGGCCAGGCACCAGGCAAGTGGGATTGGGCAACATGGTTGGAATGGACAAGTTGGTTGAAGGACATGTTTCCATGCTGCATAGCTCTCTAAATTTTATTTTAAAAAGTAAACCCACAGAGAGTTAAGAACAGTGAGTGCTACAGGATGTGTGGAAAGTGATAGGATGGAGAAAATCTATGGCAATTACAATTAAGGGCTCAGTTTCTGAAAACAGTAATTTGAAATTGCAGTTAGTTGAATAAGAGTTCAACCAGGCAAAAGTGCTGATTCGTCAGTGTTCTCGCCACACTGGTCGGTCAAGGGTGGGAAATTGGATGTTGCTGAATTAGCTGTGCAATTTTGTTCCATGGAACCATGTGTAGCCACGGCCATGACCAAGTCAAACAAACAAAGACGTTTCAGTGAGGAGAGCAGCTGACTTTACTTTGCCTTGATCCTGGTGTTAGCGTTTTGGGGTTGAGACATTGGGCCAGGCCACGGCAGTTGAAGCCAGTGATTCCAAAGGAAACAGCTGTCCAACTGCAACGCCCTAGTCTGCACATTCCAGATGACCGCAATAACTGCAAAGTATGGAACAGACTGGAGGTCAGATGGGGGCTGGCACTTCCTACCTATCACTGACATAGTCATACAGGAAACAGGCCCTTCAGCCCAACTTGCCCACACTGACCACCATACCCCAGCTACACTAGTCCCACCTGTCTGCGTTTGGCCCATGTCCCTCTAAACCTGTCCTATCCATGTACCTGTTCAAATGTTTCTTAAATGTTGCAACAGTACCTGCCTCAACTACTTCCTCCGGCAGCTTGTTCCATAGGACCCACCATCGTTTGTGTGAAAAAAAAAGTTACCCCTCAGCTTCCTATTAAATGTACTCTAGGCAAAAGACTCTGCATTTGCCCGATCTATTCCTCTCATGATTTTGTACATTACAAGGTATTATGAGTGTAGCCCAGTCCATCAAACAAAGTAGCCTCATGCTCCCTCCCTCACCTCCATCGACTCCTTCTACACCATGCTGCTTCGGAAAAGCAGCAAACGTAATCATCGACCATTTACACCCTTCTTCTCCTCTCTGCCATCGGGTAGAAAATACAACATCTTGAAAGCACTTTCCACCCGATTCAGATACGTCATCTCCCACACTGTTATCAGCCTACTGAACGGATGGCCCCATAGCAGAAGCGTCCACGTCGCTGGGCTGGAAACTGGAAGTATCCAGAGCAATTCTGCTACCACCATCATCTATAGCGACAAGTGATGGCTCCCACTGATTGTTGCCGGAAGCTTGCACCCTTTTCAGGACGGACGATGACAGCGAGGTCAACATTTGTAACAAGATGGACACGAAAAGAAGAAGAAGACCGAACGGATCTCTCTTGAAGTTAAGAGTGTAGTCCTGATCTCCCAAGCCTACCTGATGCGGCCCTTGCTCTGTATTTTAACTGCACTTTCTCTGCACTGTCATGCTATATTGTTGTTATACTACAGTATATTTGCACTATTATATTTCTCTTTACACTTCCAGTGTTATATTTCTCTTTACACTTCACCACTTTTCCATGCTCTATCATTCAATCAATTCACAATCATTCAGCACCACGTGTTGTATTTGAGCATGCTTGATTGTACTCGGGTTTAGTGTGATTTGACTGGGTAACACACAAAGTTTTTCACTGTACCTTAAGTTTATTCATTTCATCATCGTTGAAAGCATTAGCGACGCAGTGGTGCTGGTTTCCAACGGGAACGGTGATGGACACACCACACATCTCTGTCCTCCAGTTCCTGCGGACTTCCGCCACTGGAAGTACAGGATTTTGGTGTGTGTGCTTTATCATCATTCCTTACCATGCTATGTATGACAGTGATCGCAACTTCTACTGAAGTGTGGAAGGCCGTTGGCTCGCCAGAAGCTCATCCGTCTTTTGACAGGTCTTGGTTTTGGTCCTGCTAGGGGTCCACAGCCCCCTCCTCACCTGGCAAACCAGGTGGGGGAGACGGGGGTGACGAATAAAATGACTTTGACTTTGACCATTGAGTCGATAGCCACGGGATTACATGGTACCTGTGGTGGGGGGGGGGGGGGGGGGGGGGGGAATCTCCCCCCAACCTGACCATGAGTTTAGGTTTACATTTATTGTTGTCACATTTACCGAGTTACTGTACAGTGAGAAGCTTGTTTCACACGCTATCCAGTCAGATCAGATAATAATATACATAAATACAATCAAGTCAAGCTCAGGTAGAATAGAGAGAACAAAGCAGGAGATACAATGCAGAATATAGCTCTCAGCATTATAGCACACCAGTTTCTGAGACAAAGCGGGATAAATCAGATAGTATTTTAGGGCATGGTGGGACCGTTCAGAAGCCTGACAACAGTCTGGTGTCTGGTGGTATGCACTTTCAAGCTTCTGTACATTGTACACAGTGGGAATAGGATGACTGAGGTGGAACAAGTCTTTGATTATGTTGGCTGCTTTTCCGAGACAGCGTGAAGTGTAGAGGGAGTAACTGGTGGGGAGTCTGGTCCATGTGATGGACTGGGCTATAGCTACAACTGAATTTATTGTGGTCTTGGGCAGAGCTATTCCCAAACCCGTGATTCAACCCGACAGGATACTTTCTATGGTGCACCTATAACTGTTTGTAAGAGTCAATGGAGACATGCCAAATTTCCTCAGTCTCCAAAGAAAGCCGAGTGTGCCTTGGCTGTCGCATCGATAATGTTGGTTCACGACAGATCGTCAGTAATATTAATGCCAAGGAACATGTAACTCAGTACATGTGTCTAACAAAGCCCATATGAATAATCTATCCCAGGGTTCACAACTGAGAAACTCACAATTCTGTACCTAAGGGTCCAAATGCATTTTGTCACCAGCTGCTCAGCTTTACACTTACTGTAGCTGTAGCTGGTGTACATACAGAGGCTTGCAAAAGCATTCATACCCCTTGAACTTTTCCACATTTTGTCACGTTACAACCACAAACGTAAATGTATTTTATTGGGATTTTATGTGATAGACGAACGCAAAGTGGTGCATAATTGTGAAGCTGAAGGAAAATGATACATGGATTCCAAATTTTATTACAAATAAAAAAATGAAAAGTGTGGCGTGCAAAAGTATTCAGCCCCCCTGAGTCAATACTTTGTAGAACCACTTTTCGCTGCAATTACAGCTGCAAGTCTTTTGGGGTGTGTCTCTACCAGCTTTGCACATCTAGAGACTGACATTTTTGCCCATTCTTCTTTGCAAAATGGCTCAAGCTCAGTCAGATTGGATGGAGCGTGTCTGTGAACAGCAATTTTCAAGTCTTGCCAGAGATTCTCAATTGGATTTAGGTCTGGACTTTGACTGGGCCATTCTAACACATGGATATGCTTTGATCTAAACCATTCCATTGTAGCTCTGGCTGTATGTTTAGGGTCATTGTCCTGCTGGAGCCTCCGCCCCAGTCTCAAGTCTTTTGCAAACTCTAACAGGTTTTCTTCCAAGAATGCTCTGTATTTGGTTCCATCCATCTTCCCATCAACTCTGACCAGCTTCACTGTCCCTGCTGAAGAAAAGCATCCCCACAGCATGATGCTGCCACCACCATGATTCACAGTGGGGATGGTGTGTTCAGGGTGATGTGCAGTGTTAGTTTTCCGCCACACATAGTGTTTTGCATTTAGGCCAAAAACGTCAATGTTGGTCTCATCAGACCAGAGCATCTTCCTCCACATGTTTGCTGTGTCCCCCACATGGCTTGTGGCAAACTGCAAACGGACTTCTTATGGCTTTGTTTCAACAATGGCTTTCTTCTTGCCACTCTTCCATAAAGGCCCGATTTGTGGAGTGCACGACTAATAGTTGTCCTGTGGACAGATTCTCCCACCTGAGCTGTGGATCTCTGCAGCTCCTCCAGAGTTACCATGGGCCTCTTGGCCGCTTCTCTGATCAATGCTCTCCTTGCCCGGCCTGTCAGTTTAGGTGGACGGCCATGTCTTGGTAGGTTTGCAGTTGTGCCATACTCTTTCCATTTTCGGATGATGGATTGAACAGTGCTCCGTTGAGATGTTCAAAGCTTGGGATATTTTTTTATAACCTAACCCTGCTTTAAACTTCTTCACAACTTTATCCCTGACCTGTCTGGTGTGTTCCTCGGGCTTCATGATGCTGTTTGTTCACTAATGTTCTCTAACAAACCTCTGAGGCCTTCACAGAACAGCTGTATTTATACTGAGATTAGATTACACACAAGTGGACTTTATTTACTAATTAGGTGACTTCTGAAGGCAATTGGTTGCACTGGATTTTATTTAGGGGTATCAGAGTAAAGGGGGTTGAATACTTTTGCACGCCACACTTTTCAGTTTTTTATTTGTAAAAAAATGTGAAAACCATGTATTATTTCCCTTCCACTTCACAATTATGCGCCACTTTGTGTTGGTCTAACACATAAAATTCCAATATGTGTTGGTCAAATACATTTACGTTTGTGGTTGTAATGTGACAAAATGTGGAAAAGTTCAAGGGGTATGACTACTTTTGCAAGCCACTGTAGCTCTAGTTAGTTGAAATAGGTCACTGACCTTCACTAAGTAGGTGGATATGGAAAGCTTGGGTTCGGACACATTAAATAAAAGCTAGGTGTTTGGTTTAGTTTACTGTCACGTGTACTGAGGTACATCGAAAAACTTTTGTTGCGTGCTAACCAGTCAGCGGAAATACAGTACATGATTACTCATGAGATGGGTGAAACAAGGAATATTCTGCCTCCAATTTATTTTGGTAAACCTTTGGAATCTGAAGGTGCTGTACAATTGTCAGTTGATTTTTTTTGTTTATTACCTTCTTTTTATCTCCACGTATTCCTGATGCCCAGTACTAGTCTGACGGCCGCATGGACCTGTGGATTTCTCACAACTAAATGTACATGTACATTCTCTCAGAAAACAGTGGATATCATAGCCCCTTAAAGACTTTGCAACAACATAGAGATAAGAGGCTCACTCTGACTTTAAATATCCCCAGACCTCAAAGACTGACTGAGCGAATCGTACATCTTAGTAATACCCACCAAGTCCAATGGTCCAATGGTTCGATGGTCCTTTATTGTCACGTGTACCGAGGTACAGTGAAACTTGATTTACAATGCAGTCATACCAAAAAATAGCAACACGTTACAAAACTACTTAAAGATTAAACATATACAGCCACCACAGCGACGTGTGAGAATCCCCAAGGCACACAGCATAAGCAGAGACCCACAGCCATCAGTTCAATGTCCGGGCCACACACACGCTCCTTCACCGTGATGTGACCGCTGTCACTCTCTCTGCAGTCCCTGTCCACCCGAACAGTCAGAAAGCCGTCCACACTCGCACCAGACTCCAGGATGTTCTCATAGGGCGATGTCCCCGCAAACACCGAGATCACTGCATTCACGGCACTCCCTCCGAGTCCTCACCAGCGCAGGCAGCACGTCCACCTTGTTTTTTTGGCGACCTCACGTTCCCCACTGTGATGGAAGGCGAATAACCTTTGCCTTCTTCCCCCTTTTCTTCCCCGGTCGGGGTGATCGAAGCTCCCGCAGTCAGGGCGATCGAAGCTCGCGCAGTTGGCGATCGAAGCCCCGCAACGGGGCGATCGGGGTGGTCGAAGCTCCTGTGGTTGGAGCTCCAGATGTCGATCCCAAGAGTCCGCCAGCTTCGCGATGTTAAGGCCGCAGTGCAGATGGAGATACGATACGGGAAAAGTTGCATCTCTGTCGAGGGAAGAGATACAAAAGTCTCCCCCAACCCCCCCACATAATACAAAACTAAAGTCAGAACTGTATCTAGTTCCAAAATAGTGGAAACTGTAGTACGAGTAGGAGTGGCACAGCGGTAGAGTTGCTGCCTTACAGCATCAGAGACCCGAGTGCGATCCCGACTATGGGTGCTGTCTGTATGGAGTTCGTACCTTCTCCCTCTGACCGCATGAATTTTCTCCGGGTGCTCCGGTTTCCTCCAACACTCCAAAGATGTTCAGGTTTGTAGGTTAATTGGCTTCGGTAAAAATGTAATTTGTCGCTGGTGTGTTGGACAGTGTTAGTGTATGGGGTGATCGCTGGTCGGCGTCCACTCGGTGGGCCGAAGGGTCTGTTTCCATGCTCCATCTCTAGTCAAAGTCTAAAGAATTTTCAGAGTTAGGTTTCCTGAAGATAGTGTTCCTGAAATGTTTTTAATACTTACTTGCAATTTAGAAATGCGATAATGCATTTCGTGGTATAGCTGGGCTCACCCACACATTTCTATTGGGGGTAAATCACCTTCCTACAATATGTAAATATTGTATGAAACTACTTCTTCACTTAACCATGACATGAAGGCAGCTGATGGACTGTTCTGGACAGTAGTTTGAACCCAGTTGATGTTCTTGATTCCAAACTAATCTGCATTTGCTAACTTAAAACCACATTATTTGAAGCCACATTTTCATGGTTGGCCACAGAAGAATAATTTCCTACACTGTCCAGGAGCACATTATAACAGAAAGTCAGAATTCCTCCCTGCAAACACCAGCACCTTTGTATGTCTTTGAACAAAAAAGATGCAGTGCGTGAGCAGGATACTAATTATTAAACTCGTTTTCCTTTAATGTTTCGGAGTGGCTCCATGTTATTCATTTAGGCTTCTCAATGATGGAGTTCCACACGATGAGGTTTGTGCAATACACATAATGGAACTCCAAAAGGGGTCTAGTGTGACGTTCACAAGGCTTCTATCTATTTCCTGCAGAGCCCAGACTAAAATGGGTATAGTTCATAAATTGACGAAGCAACATATTTTAAAAGATTTTGATCTCCATTCTGTTCTATTTCTGTTCCCTCAAATCCAGGCAATTCAGGAAACAGTATTAGTCTTGAAGATGATTGTATCATGACAGCTTCTGATTCATTTACTCCATAGGCTAATCTTTCTTCTTGAGCCATTCCCACCCCCCTGCTTGCTTGCTTGCTCTACTATTCTTCATTTACCAGCACCTGCCCTATTTGTTATTGAAATAATTTTGGTATACAATTTAATGACACATTCAAATAAGTTAAAACTCCTCTTCTAGACTCAACTTTAATGTTTTTGTTTGAGATTATCTTAAAACTGCAAGCTTTTGCTACTGACTTGCTGACCATTGAAAATGACTCAGCACCAATTACTTCAATATGGCCTGTAGCATTAAGGAGCTCTATCCAGCCCTTGTGTTTTTTGGCTCCAGTGATGAAAAAAAACATAAGTCTTGTTTCCCAACTGCAAAACCCTTATTCCTAGTAACTTCTTAATGAGTCATCCAATTTTTTTTTAAGGTTCAGAAGTTGGGTGGTGCTGGCAAACTCAGCATTTGTTGCCCATCGTTGGGTGCTCTAAGCTGGCACTTGTCTTGATAAATTAAGTGAAAAGTAGGGTCCCAACCCGAAACATCACCCATTCCTTCTCTCCAGAGATGCGGCCTGTCATAAGGTCATAAGGAATAGGAGTAGAATTAGCCCATCATGTCCATTCCGCTATTTAATCATGGCTGATCTATCTCTCACTCCTAACCCCATTCTTCTGCCTTCTCCCCATAACCTCCGACACCTGTACTAATCAAGAACCTATCTATCTGTGCTTCAATGTATCCACTTACTTGGCCTCCAGAGCCTTCTGTGGCAAAGAACTCCATAGATTCACCATCCTCGCACTAACGATATTTCTCCTCATTCCTTCCTAAAAGGACGTACTTTAATTCTGAGGCTTTGACCTGTAGTACTAGACTCTCCCACTAGTGGAAACAATCCTCTCAAAATCCACTCCATCCAAGCCTTTCACTATTCTGTATGTTTCAATGAGGTCCCTCTTCATTCTTCTAAACTCCTGCGAGTACAGACCCAGTGGCGACAAACGCTCATCATAGATTAACCTACTCATTCCTGGAGAGAGTCCAGCTGAGTTACCCCAGCATTTTGTGCCTATCTTAAGTGAATTGTTAAGTTGGTCTGAGATGAAAGTGCAAATAAGTAAGACCTAGCTGAAAATTATTAATTAATAGACACTACCGAATATGTTTAGTTCAAGGAGATACATAGAAGAATCATTCTGTGCATCCAGGTTGTCCGCAGAAGAATAATTTCCCATCCTATTACACATTACAACTGAAGGCTTAAATTCTTCCTTCCAAACACCAGGACTTATGCATGTCTTTTGCACAAAGAAGATATTGTGAATGAACAGGATGCAAATCATTAAATTCGTTTTCTATTAATGTTTCGGAGTGACACCATGCTACACATTTAGGCTTCTCAATTGTGGAGTTCCACAACAGCAGATCAGGCAGCATTTCTGGAGAACATGGATAAGTGATGTTTTGGGTCGGGTTCAGTGAAGCTTCATTGTAGTTTCACTGACAGCAGCTGTTTTTTTCCACATTAAAAAAAAAAATAGCTTTAAATTCTTGCTGCAGGAGTGGGATTTGTGATTGCATTCTTTGGGTTATTAAAGCAGTCCATTAGGTATGCGCCTGGAGACATATCCACTGAATCCCATTTGCTACAACAAATTTGAGCTTTGGGATCTAATCACACTGCAGCTATAATTAACCACTTTTTTTGCAGCCAGCCTGTGTCAAAGTCTCTTTCGATTGCGTGTGTTGGGTTTCATTTGATAACGTATGGGGGAAAAAAAAAGATTCAAAGTAAAGATTGAAGCCAGGCAGCTATGCTGCGGGTATTTGCTGACTGAATAATGGTCTGAAAGAATGGCATCTTTGAGTTGGAGACATAATAAGCATCTGTTGAGCATACGTGATGTGCTCCTCTAGGCAGCCGGTGACAGATGTGAAAGCAACCTGAAAGGCCTGCCACACCTGGAACGAGTTGCTGGAAAATGTTGCGGAGTGTAGAACATTTATAACCAAAGTAATGGCATGCTTTATTATACTTGATACTGGCATCTAAGAAAGTAATATTGCTCATTGATTCAGTTGTGAATGCGAATGAACAGTAAAATTGTCAAAGGGTCTTTTACAACAATAATGTGGCTGGATATAAGAAATACATCCATTACTCACATTCTTTGGTGACAAGATAATAGAACAAATGTATGCTGCATGCTTATGTTGAAAGGGTTCCAACAGCACAATTCAATACTATATTTATTGCTGCTGCTCCTGAGAGGGCTGTTGGAAATTTTACTTCAGGATGTTGATACTGAATCCATTTGGTGAACAAGGTCAATGCATTTTTGTCTTCATAATGACCACAATGCCATAATTACAGGCTTTCATCAAGATGTATGGTCCCACAATCTCAAACAACTTTACCTGAGAATTCTCCAACAAATGCCATTGCACCTTGCCATCATTAGGACCACGATAAATTGTCAAGTTTTGTCTTTCCTGTGGTTACCATGGCTGAGTTGCAAATGCAGACTTTTCAGGGTTAAATATGCCTGAAATATTAGAAATTGTCAATCCAGTACAATTAGCTGCCACACCCACCCCCCCTCTCCCCCCACCCACCCCTCAGAAGGGAATTGTCAACTATCCAGAGGGCAGCGGTGGGGTTGTTGCCTTACAGCACCAGAGACCCGGGTTCGATCCTGACTGCGGGTGCTGTCTGTATGGAGCTTGTACATTCTCCAAGTGACTGTGTGGGTTTTCTCCGGGTGCTCCGGTTTCCTCCCACACTCCAAAGAGTTTGTAGGCTGATTGGCTTTGGTAAGAATTGTAAATTGTCCCTAGTGTGTAGGATAGTGTTAGTGTGCATGGTGATCGCCGGTCAACGCTAACTCGGTGGGCCGAAGGGCCTGATTCCATGCTGTATCTCAAAACTAAACTAAACTTATTATCCGTTTCCTGCCCTTTTCTGCAACCTTCCCATTCCACAATGAACCTCTCCTAGGTTTGTAATCTCCTATTGTTGATAGTTATTTTGGGATACTTCTTTAGGCTGTCTTTCAAGGTTCATTGTGAACCAAAATCAACTGATACGTGGGGAAGAGAAGCAATATAAAGTACTAATATTTAACACATAATTATGAGGTAGAGGGAGCAGGTAAGAATACAAGGATACAAGGATACAAAGGACATTTATTGTCACATACACCAATTAGAAACATAGAAACATAGAAAATAGGTGCAAGAGTAGGCCATTCGGCCCTTCGAGCCTGCACCGCCATTCAATATGATCATGGCTGATCATCCAACTCAGTATCCCGTACCTGCCTTCTCTTAAATATCCAATGAACTGGCCAC